>OX336388.2:1074025558-1075225558 GCA_946902985.2 Meconema thalassinum
TTATTTATATGTATATTCATTCAATTATTTATTTATCTATTTATTTATTTATTTATTCATTCATTCATTTGGTTATTTATGTATTCATTCACTTATTTATTTATCTATTTAGTTATTTATTTATTTATATATTCATTCACTTATTTATTTATCTATTCATTTATTTATTCATTCATTCACTTGGTTATTTAATTATTCATTCACTTATTTATTTATTTATCTATTTATTTATTTATATATTCATTCACTTATTTATTTATCTATTTATTTATTTATTTATTCATTCACTTGGTTATTTAATTATTCATTCACTTATTTATTTATCTATTTATTTATTTATTTATTCATTCACTTATTTATTTATCTATTTAGTTATATATTCATTCACTTATTTATCTATTTATTCATTCACTTATTTATCTATTTATTCATTCAATTATTAATTTATTTATTCATTCATTCACTTATTTATTTATGTATTCACTCATCTATTTATTTATTTATTTATTTATTTATTCACTCATTTGTGTATTTATTTATTTATTCATTTATCTATTTATTTATTTAATTATTCACTCATTTGCGTATTTATTTTTATTTAATTAAATATTCCCAATTATTGTAACATGTGGGTAGTAGAAAGCAACGCAAAATAAAAAACGTTCCATGCTTACATCCTTAAAATATAGAATGACTCAAGAAACTGTCCACTTCGTCACTGATAGGAAAATTCTACTAGTGTTATGGCCTTGTGTACGGTATATAGACCAAGAGTACCGTGCCACATTACACCAGAGCGTATATCCCGGCAAGGACAAGGCGTTTGTAATCAGTGGCCTGCGGTAGATTATTTAGGCTGAAAAGTAATATCGATGAATCATTCAAGAAGAAAGTGACATGTATCGTGGAGAAATTGTTTTGTGGGCAAGGCTATTATGATGGACATAATGAAATGGTTTTGGTGTAAAACAGTGAAGGCGCAAGGGCAGTACCAACTGAGGTGAAACTAAAATAAAAAACCAAACGAAAAGTAATACCATATAATCAAACCGAATCCATATTTTCACTCAATTTTCTATGTGCCAGTCAGTAAGTACATGGAGTTGCGGTAAGCTTGCGATACCAACTGAGTCAAACGATAATGTTCATGAGTGTGGAATTTGGATCAAATTCGTTAATTGATGTGCGGCTAAATATACAAACGTATCTAGATGTTGTGTTTCTGTTTTAGGTCTTCAATCTTTAACCTGATTTGATGCAGCCTTTCATGCCTCCCTGTCATGAGCTAATAGTTTCATCTCTACATAGCTACCACACCTTACATCCGAGCCAATCTCTTTAACATATTCTAACCTTGGCCTACCCCTACAGTTATTTCTTCGACCCTTCCTTCTATAACTAAATTAGCAATTATTAAGTGCCTTAATATATGCCCTACCAACCTCTCTCTTGTCTTCAATTGCCCTCTCAATAAACATCTCTCCTCTCCCACTCGTCTCAATACCTCTCATTTGTTACTCTATAACCGACAACTAACCCACTACCTTGTGCCTCGCTGGCATCGGGAGAGCATGGGTTCAAACCCCACCTCGGCCGTCATGAAAATAGTTTTCGTAGTTTCCCATTTTCACCACCAGGCAAATACCAGGACGTTTTTTTTTTTTTTTGTTTTTTTTTTTTCAGTTGGACCACGTCCAATTTCCTTCAAAGAATCCTTCCCTGACTCGTCCTGAATGTAAAATAAATCGTCATTGGCTGCATTATTAAAATTATAAAAAATACTTGTTACTCTATCGACCCATCTGATCTTCGCCTTTTTCCTGTAACTCAAATTTCAAATCTTTTTTCTTTTTCCTGTTGCACCAACAATCCACATTTCACTTCCATAGATTGCAATGCTCCAGACAAAGGCTTTTAAAAATTGTCTGTCTGTTAGGTAGTCAGCCCGAAGGCTGGTTGGATCCTCAAAAAGTACCGCCGTTACGTTATGTGAGTAGATACCCACAAAACCCAAGGCAGCACTATTTTGAGGCATTCTAGGCAAGAAGAGGAGTGAGGTAGTTTGCCATTGCTTTCCTCACTGAGTCAGAACAGTAGTCCTAACCCTATGAGTTGAACCTTTCACAGCATTCACAGGCACTGACTGTGCCCCGAACGCCATTACTAAGCCCCACCCATACCTCAGTAGCTTCCATATAATCACAGCCATGAGTGAGACTGAGACATCGGTGAAAAGCCACCTTTTACTCTAGCCTGTGCCAACTGACAAATGCAAAAGTACTGTATTCATCAAGAGATGGCGAACAGGCCATTTTTAAAAATTACTTTCTAATATTTAAGTGTGTATTTGATATCAACAAATGTCCACCCTATTCGAGAAATGCGTTTACTATATAATATGTGGTTGATCTGTCGTCGACGGTTTCATACGGATTACAGGTCAATTTTACAACAGAAGATTTTATTTATATATAGTATCATATATATATATATATATATATATATATATATATATATTATTTCAGTAGTATAGATCTCTCCTGCGGCACTCACAAGCGACCGATCGTGAAAAGGAGCATTCAAATGAAAGAGAATAGACATTATCAGTGACGAATTGCACTCTAATTCCATAAATATCAATAATTTCTTTATAATATTACTTAAAAAATGTACGAAGTGTGCGATTTGCAGATATTGTTGATGTATGAAAATATACTCCATAATTTCTGCCCACTTAACATTTTGGTCGCTATGACGCCCGTTTCATGTCATTTTAACATTATGATGTCTTTCCTTTATCATTTTGCATGGTTTTCAGAAACAGTATATCAAAGGAATGAGTACTCAAATCGTATAATTTCATAAATATCGAATAACCAGTGAGTGTTACAGCACACTCAGCACACAAATGGCATAATCAGTGTCAAATTGCATTCTAACTTCTTAAATATCAATTTTTATAAGAAATTTTCGATTTGCAAAACCTATTGGGGAAAGTGTGGTTTATGAACAAGCGAGATTTCTCGCACGGGCCAGCTAGTATATATACTCGTATATTAGAGTATATTGCTGATTTGATTCCCAGATTCCTTTGCTTCGGATTACTGTTTTCAATTTGAAAGGTAATCCGTTTACAGTTGAACTTGCTTATTAACTGTACTTGTTGTCTTCTATTGATACTTGCATTGGGATTGCATTTGTCTGTTGGCCCAGTCTAGAGTAAAATGTGGCTATTCACTAATGTCTCACAGTTTCATCCATGGTTGTGATTATATGGAAGATATATGGGTGCTGCTGTGTGATAATGAGTAATGAGTTAATGAAATTCCGGGTGCTGCTAGCGCCTGCAGATGTCGTGAAAATGCTACTCATAGGAGCAGTGCTGCTCTACTGACTCAGTAAGAAAAGCAATGGCAAACTACCTCACCTTGCCTAGTTTGAGGTTAAACACATGCCCTGGGTTTTTGTGTTTTCTTGTCCACGTAACCCGTGGCAGTGCTTTTGAAAATCCAACCAGCCTTCAGACACACAACATTTGGAGAATGATAGAGTTCTCCAGCAAAAGTAGAGATTGATGACTTTATTTCGTGCCATGTCCCTTTCCTTCTTATGATGGACATTTCTTTTCACCATTCTCAACTCCGATGCCCTCTTAAAAGTTCTGCAAAAGTGAAGTCTCTTGAACCTTGAAACGTATGTATCTATGCCAGGTAGCTAAGGTCATACGATTATTAGATGGTGCACGGTCAAGGGAAGCCAATATACCATCTATTTGGAAGTCTTTATAAGGAGGTGAAAGGCTGCAGTAAAGAAGCGCATGTGCGGTCCATACGAAGGGAGGTAGCGCTAAGTTCACTACTTCTGAAGGGTCCGGGCATGGACACCAAGAACCCGCTGATGAGCCTATCTTGGTGTTCCTAGGCGAAACCCCACACAAGACACGGGATGAACTTAGAAAAATTGCTGAGTTTCATACGATTATTATTTGACTGGCTGCGTGGCGCAGTAGCTTGGTATTTGAGGGTGCGAGGGGGCCGTGTCAGTAGATTTATTGGCACGTTAGAGAACTCCTTCAGGGCAAAATTTCGTCATCCCGGCGTCCTAAATGGCTCATTTGTTACAACAGACGTGAAACAATAACATTATTACCATGATCCTGTTCCACGCCCAAATAGTACCGATAGTTTGAGCTACAGTACACCTGATATGGGAAAACCTAAGAATAACAGGCATGACTACAATAGAAGGGGTCAGGGGCGTATATAGAGTTTTATTTCGAGGGGTGCCCAACCGGGGGTTAGGGGGCATGGTATAGGCTCAAAGAATAGGGGGTCCGGGGTTCCCACCGGGAAACTTTTGTATAATTTCGTGCAAAATGATGAGTTTTAAGGCTATCTGACATCACTTTTTCAACCAATTTGTTGTGATATTTTATGTTTGGTTAATGTCAAACACAACTAAGACCATTATTTATGATACATTTTTATTAATACAATCATCTTGCTCACTTGATAGTGTTTAGATAGAAAGAATTAATGTTACTGTTTTGATTTACATCTCACACTATAATATAAAGTCAAGGTTTCTTGAATCATTGCCAAATCGGTTCATAAGTTCATCGTTAGTGAGATGTATGTTTCTGTGAAGAGATGACAATACTAGACCGTTGAGTCTGTTTTCAGAAGTAGAATTTCTTAAGTATGTTTTCAACCAACTCAAACTACGTTCGACAGTACCAGTAGCTACAGATAGAGGCAAATTTGCCAAAAGTTTGATAAGGGTATAAAAGTTAGGGAAAAAACTTTTGTCACACGCTTCAAGGGCACTTGTTGCTGTTCTTGGTTCGTTCATAAGAGGTTATGTTGTTACACATAAGATCAGAGCAAACTTATTGTCACACTATTTACATCGCTCTACCTTCGCCTCGCTTTGCAACGTTGCCATACGTCTCTTAGTAACAATAGTACATGATAAGTACGAGTATATTGGTTTTTAGTGTTTTAATTCATAAACAAATAGTATATGTTCTCTTGCACATCTCATGATGGGAGCCATGCATCGCCAATCTAGTAATTGCGCTCCTCATCCGCCACCCCCACCCCCTCCTTATATACGCCCCTGGAAGGGGTCAAAGCCAGATACACGAAAAAGATACTACGAATAGCAAAAACACCGCACTCTAGATTGGCTTATGAACTAGCAAAAGATCCATTCCTCAAAGAAGAACTGAGAGTGCAACTTTTGCTGCCAGTCGCAAATTCGGAAGAAGAACTCCTCAAGATGCGGAAAGAAAAAGCAGAACACATAGAAAGCGATTTATACGCCACAAATGCGCTGTGCGATAGAGATTGGATGGGACTAAACTGTCGGATGAGGAGCGCAATTACTAGATTGGCGATGCATGGCTCCCATCATAAGATGTGCAACAGAACAAAATTCCATGACCCGCATGACTAGTGTGTGTGTTGTTGTTTGAGTCTTTAGTCTTTCGACTGGTTTGATGTAGCCTCCTTCCAAATCCCCACTGGATTACAAATACACACACACAGCACAATAACACAGCTTATCAAACAAATAACAAGTAGTTCCGTGAAGAACTATACAGCCTATTTTCATATATCCTACTTATGTTAATTGCCACTATCAACATACAAAATTTCAGTTTGATTGCTGTAATAGATTCGTAGATATTGAGAACCGACTAAATATTTCGGATGGTCGCCATGTTGGATTTTATATATGTAGGTCCCAGAGTTATGTACTGTTACATGAAGATTATTGTGTACGTGTAGCATTCAAATTTCAATCGCATGATTAGGACACAAGAAGTAACAAGGAAATTTTAAAATTTCGCACAGCTGCCATCTTGTGGTTATGGAAACAATTGAAATAAATTAGATGCCAATGGATTAACATTCGTATAAGGATTTACAGTACCAAGTTTCATTGCACTAGGATCGTTAAATTGCGAGAAACGTCCATGTGAATATTTATACTTCGTGTCACCGCCATGTTGGAATTGTGATCATCAGGTTATTTAAAGTCCTATAGGTGAACTTATGTCCATAGCCCCCATGAACATAAAGAAATTCAGTTTGATTGCTATAATAGATTCGTAGATATTCAGACCCGTCTAAATTCTTCGGATGGTCGCCATGTAGGATTGTTAAATGCATAGGCCATAGAGTCATGTACCATTAAAGGAAAATTATTGCGTAGGTTCATTATTCTAACTTTCACTTCAATCGCATGATTACGACACAAGAAATAAAAACTTAATTTTAAAATTCGCACAGGCGCCATTTTGAGGTTATGTAAACAATTGAACTAAATTGGATACCAGTGCATTACAATGTGTATAAACATTTCCTGTACCAAATTTCATTGCGTTTGGATTATTAAATCGCGAGAAAAGTCTGTTAAAATTTTTAATTCGCTTGGCCGCCATGTTCGTTTTGTAGTTAACTGGTTTTTGAAAGTCTTATAGATGAACTTCCAGTAGTGCCCTTTATCTCCCTACAACATTTCAGGGTGATACCGCTAATAGTTTCAGAGATATAGAATGCCGGTGAAATATTTCGCACATCCACCATCTTGTGGTTATGTAAACAATTGAATGAAGTTTGATGTCGGTGCATTACAATGTGTATAAACATATACTGTACCAAGTTTTATTGCGTTTGGTTGGTTAAATCGCGAGAAACGTCTATTTAAAAGTCGCGAATTCGCGTGGCCTCCATGTTGGTTTTGTAGTTACCAGTTTTTCAATAGTCACATAGGTGAACTTCTAGTAGTTCCCTTTATCACCGTAAAAAAATCCAGGGTGATATCGGGAATAGTTTCGGAGATATTGAATGCTGGTGAAATATTTCGCACAGCCGCCATGTTGGATTGGTGAGACGTAACAAAATTTGAAGGGCACGGTCGGGGTCGCCTGAAGTAGTGCTATGAACTTACCGAGTTTCATTGAAATCACTCCAGCCGTATAGAAGTTATTGGGGACACACACACACCTCAGACACACACACGCGTGCGCACACACAGACACACGGACAAAAGGTGATCTCATAAGCCTATTTTTAGCCTACTTTCGATTTTTGCAAAAAATGAAAGTAGACTTATGAGATCAACACAGGGCGAAAAAAGTGTGTCTGTCTGTGTGTGTGTGTGTGTGTGTGTGTGTGTGTGTGTGTGTGTGAGTCTGTGTGTGTGTGTGTGTGTATATGTGTGTGTGTGAGTCTCTGTGTGTGTGTGTGTGTGTGTGTGTCTGTGTATGTGTGAGTGTGTGTACTCTGAATGTCTGTCCCCCCCCCCCTATCAATTCGAACACGGTGAATGCGAATTGAACGAAATTTGGTACAAAGGTAGCACTAGCAAAGGACACCTCAGTGTCATGTTTTATATCGCCGTCATCTTGACGGAAACGTAATGGCGGCCACACAAATGTTCAAAGCTTAAAACAAATTACGACTAACCTAATCATCCGGTCTCTACCAAATTTTGCAACAACATACCTTTATGGGGGGAGCATCCTTTGACCAAACTAATAGGTCATCAGCGTAATAGTTTGCGGATGGCGGCCATCTTTGCGTGAAAATCGATTCCCCCTATTAATTCGAACACGGTGGAACCGAATGAACGAAATTTGGTACAGAGGTAGCACTAACAAAGGGCATCTCAGTGTCATGTTTTATATCGCCGCCATATTGACAGAAACGTAATGGCGGCCACACAAATGTTCAAAGCTTAAGTTAAATTACGACTAATATAACCATCCGATCTCTACCAAACTTTGCAACAACATTCCTTTATGGAGGGAGCATCCTTTGACCAATCTAATAGGTTATTAGCCTAATAGTTTGCGGGTGGCGGCCATCTTTATGTCAAAATTGATTCCCCCTATTAATTCGAACACGGTGGAACCGAATGGACGAAATTTGGTACAGAGGTAGCACTAGCAAAAGGCACCTCAGTGTCCTGTTTTATATCGCCGCCATCTTGACTGAAACGTAATGGCGGCCACACGAATGTTCAAAGCTTAAATCAAATTACAATTAACCTAATCATCCGATCTCTACCAAATTTTGCAACTACATACCTTTATGGAGGGAGCATCCTTTGACTAATCTAATAGGTCATTCGCCGAATAGTTTGCGGATGGCGGCCATCTTTGTGTCAAAATCGATTCCCCCTATTAATTCAAACACGGTGAAACCGAATGGAACGAAATTTGGTACAGAGATAGCACTAGGGCATCTCAGTGTCATGATTTATATCGCCGCCATATTGACAGAAACGTAATGGCGGCCACACAAATGTTTAAAGCTTAAATCAAATTACGACTAACATAACCATCCGATCTCTACCAAACTTTGCAACAACATACCTTTATGGAGGGAGCATCCTTTGACCAATCTAATAGGCCATTAGCCTAATAGTTTGCGGATGGCGGCCATCTTTATGTCAAAATTGATTCCCCCTATTAATTCGAACACGGTGGAACCGAATGAACGAAATTTGGTACAGAGGTAGCACTAGCAAAGGGCTCCTCAGTGTCATGTTTTATATCACCGCCATCTTGACGGAAACGTAATGGCGGCCACACAAATGTTCAAAGCTTAAATCAAATTACGATTAGCCTAATCATCCGATCTCTAGCAAATTTAGCAACAACATACCTTTATGGAGGGAGCATCCTTTGACCAAACTAATAGGTCATCAGCCTAATATTTTGCGGATGGTGGCCATCTTTGTGTGAAAATCGATTTCCCTTATCAATTAGAACACGGTGAAACCGAATGGAACGAAATTTGGTACAGAGGTAGCACTAGCAAAGGGCACCTCAGTGTCATGTTTTATATCACCGCTATCTTGACGGAAACGTAATCGCGGCCACCCAAATGTTAAAAGCTAAAATGTAATTACGACCAACCTAATAATCTAGTCTCTACCAAATTTTGCAACACCATATCTTTAGGTGGGAAACATATTCAGACCAAACTGCAAGAACATCAGCCTAATAGTTTGCAGATGGTGGCCAAGTATGTGTGCAAATCGATTCCCCCTATCAATTCTAACACGGTGAAACCGAATTGAACGCAATTTGGTACAGAGGTAGCACTAGCAAAGGGCACCTCATATTCATGTTTAATATCCCTATAGCACGTTGTATTTCAACAAGCTACTACAACCAACATTCAATCATACTCCTTGAAAAGGACAAAGAGTTATAACAATACCCATGCATTTAGGAGAAAGTAGGCTATATGTTCTTTACTGAACATCTTGTTTATTTTATTTTTCAAAATTGAAAATAGGCTAAAAAAGGCGAACGGAACCAGAAGAGAACTAATTCGCTAAATGACTTCAGTAAAGCATAGAGTTGTATCAAAACTTATGTATGCAATTTTATGAACTTTCGGCTGAAATAATTATATTCTTATTAATAACATTAGTATTATTATTAATAATAATAATAGTATTATCGCTATTATTATTAGGTTTATTAATAACATTACCATTATCATCATCCTCCTCATCATCATCATCATCACCACTGGTGAACGAACTCATTAAGAAGATCTACGTACTAAGACAAATTTTGCGTCTTGCTTGCAAGTTTCATAGAAGTAAAGAAAAGAAGGAAGCTTGTAGTTTAATGTGACACTTAATTACACGATTAACGAGGAATCCGAACCACAGGACTTAGAATTAAAGAGGAGGACGTCTTACATTCATTTCATGTTACAACTGTGACTAAATGGCCGGTTACTTTCAATGTCTGTCTGTCAGTTTGGTCACGTATCAATTGAAACCGGATTTTTAGCCTACTTTCGATTTTTCCAAAAAATGAAAGTAGACTTATGAGATCAACACAGGGCGAAAAAAGTGTGTCTGTCTGTGTGTGTGTATGTGTGTGTGAGTAGTAGAGTTTGCTTCCCTTTGGATATTGCATCATCATGACCAGAAATTGCGTAATCCTGATGACGTCATGGGATGACGTCATGGGTCCTTAGAGCGAGCACATGGTCCAGGAGCGAGCATGTGCAGTGCACGTGTTAGCGTGGGAAGGGGTTGACCTTTTGGCTTGTTTGTGCGATGATGATAAAAAGTTAATGGGTGTTGACGTCATGGGGGTTGTTTATTAGGATGTTAACCGTCATCTGACACCCATGCGAGTGTGAGCATGTGTGCTACTATCAGCAATCCACACATGTGGTGTGCAGCTGTTATGTTTTCTTTGTCCGCGTCGGGTTGGCTGAGCGGAGAGGCGGTTCCCATCCACACATGTGGTGTGCAGCTGTTATTGTTTTTTGCTTTGGATGCTAACCGTCATTTGACACCCGTGCAAGTTTTACCATGTGCAGCAGTGTGATTGATCTCGTCTGCTGTGTTCGCGTGAGACAGAGTTGACCTTTAACGTCATTGGCTAAGAATGTAATCTTTGACTTCTTTAAGCAATAGTGGAAAAAAAGAAATGATTGCGTTAGAAGCTAGTTTGCAGCATATGGTTTCTGGAGTGTGGGTGGGGGTGAAGGATATATAAATGGATGAGTGCATTGAAGAGTTTAACTTTTACTTTTGCGCGAAGAGTGTGTGTGTGTGTGAAAGAAATAAAGAAAGTCAACGACGAGGAACAAATTGTGTGATGGAAGCTCTAACGAAGTTCAATAACTTATCATCTTGTACTGAGTATTCTAATAAGAAACTAGCAGAACTAGTCATTGATTTACCATATGTGGTCCAAATTATTCGCCCCGTACAGACGAGGTTTGGAAGAAAAATAGTGGTGGATATTAACATTGAAGATGAAGTAACAAGTGTATTTCTACCAGCAGTATTTTCAAAATTAAGCGCATCAGAGATCGATGAACTAAACTCAATGGGAGGCACACTGATGCTGGTGTATTTGGGGGTGAAGAACCGCTCACATCAAGTCATTTTGAAACAGTACTCGAAGGCAAACTGATGACGGTGTATTTTGGGTTGAAGAACCGCTCACATCGACATGTTTTGGTGAGTATTGGATTATATATATTTTATGTATTGATTGATATAACGATTGATATATATTTAGTTGCTAATTATTTCTTAATTGTTTAATTTTTCAGATTATCTAAAAAACTAATAAAACAACCAGCATAATGAAGTGGAAAACTGTTAATTTCCTGAGTGGAACTGAACATCGATCGCACCCGCTAATAGAGTATCATCGTGTATGCTTTCAACAACCGGAAGAAGAGGAAGAAGATGATAACGAGGTGAGTCGTAATGAGAAAGAAGCTTGTTTTAACAAATGGACATCTTCGAGTGGAATTTCAACATTTTCAGTCTACGTTACCAATGTTAGCAAATCAGATGATAGTCAGCGAGAGGTGACAGAAACAGTTCTAAGATATCTATTGAAAGAATTATGTGAAGATGAACATTTTATTTGTTTCTTCGGATACAATACATTCGATGAAGTTTTCAAAATCGAATTTTCCATGACTTGTTACGATGTAACAAAATTGAATGTGTATAGAAACAATTTGCTTGGTAAACTTCAGGATGAATTTCCTTTTGAGGCTGTTCATTGTTCATTGGAGATTACAGGCAGTAATTTATCATAATGGCTTGAATATACTTTAAAAGATTATAGGTTTATGGTAAACCGATGTTACAGCAACTGCTGGTGGTGTATTAACAATAGTGCAAATTGGACGTATGCTTAGACATCAGTGATGGTACACCAACTGTTGGTGGTGTATTAACTTTAGTGCAAATTGGACAATTGCTTAGACAACACCAACAATGACCTCGCCTCCTAGCAAACGTAGAAAGGTCGATATTGTAATACATAATAACAGTGAAAATATAAGAAACCAATTGGACAATGCATTTGAAAGTGTTTCTAATTTTCGAAGTGAACTAAACGGTGCTATTTCAGTATCATACCAAATCGGGGAAAACACTCAAACCGAGTTGATTGAGAACAGTGATGAGTTGATTGAATGTTGGAGAGTTATTAGTGAGCACATATTGCAACAAGCTGTGAATTTCGAAGAAATTACAATTCAAATAAAGGATGAATCTTTCTTGAGCTGTGAGTTAATTGAAACGGCATTCAATTCTAGAGTGTACACACTTGCAGTATCAAATGTTAAGAATGAGTTTTTGGATCCTCGCGAATTTTTAGCGAATGCTAATATTTGGTTTACAAAGTATGTTAAGAAAGCGCTAACTGTACAAGCTTTAAAGGTGAATTCAGTTTTGTGTGCACAATATGTGCTTCGCGACATATCAGAAACAAAATATTTTGCTATCAAAAATGAGGTAGTTTTCGAGTATACTGATTTAAATGAATTTTATAATAAGAATATCATTGAAGGTACATTGACAAAAATGAGCGAATTTGAAGCAAATGGTTCCGGGTGGGCTTTAGAATAAATTCATAGTTTGAGAATTAATATAAATAAATATGTTGGATTTCGAGTAGGAATGTCCAATACTAGTAGATTGCCTGATGTAATAGTCAATAAACATGCAGTGCTAAATTTGTATGATACAAAGGAAGCTTATTTTGCGTGGAGTGTGGTTGCTGGTTTGTATCCAAAAACTCGAAACGCGAATCATCTTTCTTCCTATCCTAATTACAGAGATGTTTTAAATTTAGATGGTATTCCAATTCCGATGGAAATGAAATATTTAAACAAGTTTGAAAACCAAAACAATATTTCTGTAAATGTGTATGGAGCACAATATGATGAAAACAATTGGGTATGTATGGGAACAAACGAAGTAAAAGGGAAAAAAACTTTTACTATTGTACCTTTGTATGTATCGGATAAACTATATGAAAGGAGTGTAGACTTATTGATGTTGCAGATTGGAAACAGTGAAAGTTATCACTTTTGTTTAATTAGAAATCTTGCTCGCCTTGTGCGTTCAAGCATCACTAGCACTCGCAGAAGGATTTATATATGTAGACGATGTTTGTCATATTATTTTCTTGAGGATGAGTTAAATGTTCACTTTGCAGACTGTAAACAGTTTCCTGTTGCAAAAAGCATAATGCCGACTGATGAACAAAGATTTGTTAATTTTACAGAATATCTAGTTAAAGATACAGTTCCATTTATAATATATGCAGACACTGAATGCGTCTTGTCTCCAATTTCCTCCTGTTTTCCAAATAGTGACATTCATAACTCTACTTTAACACATAAACATATTCCTTACAGCATTTCTTTATACCTTCATTGTAATTTTGATAGTGAATTGTGCAGTTTCAAGCTCTTTAGGGGAAATAATTGCATTGAATTGTTTGTAAAGGAACTTTATAGTATTGTGGATAAACTTCAAACATATTACTTATCGGTTAAGCCAATGTTAAAGATGACCGAAAATGAAGAAAGATTATTTTTGTCAAGTAAAATGTGTCACATTTGCGAGAAACCGATTGCAGTTAATTAACTCAAAGTACGCGATCATTGTCACTTAACTGGAAAATATAGAGGAAGCGCACACAATAGTTGTAATTTAAATTACAAAGTAACAAAGGTTTTGCCTATAGCATTTCATAATCTAACACCCTATGATGGACATTTTATAATTAAAGAAATTTGCGAGAAACGTGATGGAGAGGTGTTACATAATCCTGGTCATATAAGTTTGTTAGCGGTGAATATGGAACGTTATAAAGGGTTTACAAAGTATGTACGGGCTAAGAATGGATTCATTCAGTTAAGATTTTTCGATACATATAATTTCTTGTCCTGTTCACTAGATCAATGTTCATCTTCGTTAAGCGAAGATTCAAAGCAAATAACACGACGTTATTTTAATGATGATGCACAGTTTCGACTTACTGCGAGAAAAGGTGTGTTTCCCTATGAATACGTCACGAGTATGGATGTTCTTAACGAAACTAAATTACCTGAAATATCCAAGTTTTATAGCAGCCTTAATGATCAAACAATATCGAATGAAGAGTATGAGTTTGCTCAATCGGTGTGGGAAACGTTTTCCTGTCAAACATTAGGAGAATACGCCGATTTGTATTTAAAAGTTGACACACTTCTTTTGGCGGATGTCTTTGAAAATTTTAGATCGAATGGCATGGAAACTTATGGCATTGATGCAGCTCATTTTTACACTGCGCCATCTATGTCTTGGTGTGCTATGAAAAAGATAACCAATGTTCAACTTGAATTGCTTCAAGATATTGATATGTTACACTTTTTTGAACGATCTATTCGAGGAGGAAATGTTCAGTGTATAACACGACATGCGATTGCTAATAATAAGTATATGAAAACTTATGATGAGAAAAAGCAAGACTCCTACATAATGTACTTTGACGTTAATAATTTATATGGATATGCGATGATGGAATATCTTCCAACGGGCGGCTTTAAATGGGTTGCAAATGTTGAAGGCTTTGATGTTTTAACTATTGATGATACTTCAGAAATTGGATATATTTTGGAAGTAGATTTGACTTATCCTCAAGAGTTACATGACAAACATTCAGATTACCCTCTATGTCCCGAAAAGTTGACAAAGCTAATGGCTACCCTAGATAATAAAGAACGTTATGTTTTGCATTATAGATTGTTAAAGCAATGTATTCAACTAGGAATGAAATTAGATCGTATTCACAGAATAATTGAATTCAATCAGAGCCAATGGCTAAAACCATATATTGATGTGAACACAGAGAAACGAAAACATGCCAAAAATGATTTTGAAAAGATTTTTTATAAATTGATGAATAATGCAATTTTTGGTCGTTCACTGATGAATGTGAGGAAGTTAAGGGACATCAAATGGGTCACCAAATGGCATGGAGCTCGTGGTGCTAGGTCTTTAATAGCTAAGGCTAATTTTAAACATAGAATTATATTCGATGAACAATGTATGGTCATCGAGATGAGTAGACTAAAGATTTTTCACAATCAACCAGTATATGTTGGTGCATCTATATTAGATTTGTCTAAATGTAAAACGAATGACTTTCATTACAATGTTATTTTAGCAAATCCTGAATCAAATGTGAGGTTGTTATACACAGACACCGATAGTTTTATGTATATATTCTATTATGATATTTATGAGTTCATGAAACAGCATTCAAATTTGTTTGATACTGGAAACTATGAAACAAACAATCCTTTTGGCATTGTGAGACAAAATAAAGGTGAAATTGGTTTAATGAAAGATGAAAATGCTGGAAGGATTGTTGAAGAATTTGTGGGGTTACGA
Organism: Meconema thalassinum; assembly: GCA_946902985.2. Taxonomy (NCBI): domain Eukaryota; kingdom Metazoa; phylum Arthropoda; class Insecta; order Orthoptera; family Tettigoniidae; genus Meconema; species Meconema thalassinum. The sequence goes on from OX336388.2 coordinate 1,074,040,805, forward strand.
CCCAAAATGTATGCAATAAAATTGTGTGATGAAATGAATAGCTTGTGTAAGGCTAAAGGCATTAAGAAGAGTGTGAGTAAAAGTATGAATATTGATGAGTATCGAAAGTGTCTTTATAACAGAGATAAAGTCAACAAAGTTCAAGTTTGTATAATTTCAAAATCTCATTCTGTATTTACTGTTCGGCAAAATAAGTTGGCAATTTCATCAAACGAAGATAAAAGACACATAACTGAAAACGGAATTGATACTTTACCGTTTGGTCATTTTTCTCTGAAAAATGATTAGAAACAAATTGAGATTAAAGCAGTTCATCTCACTTACTTTATTTCTTTCACACACACACACACACTTTTATGCTGTTAATATTACTAATTTTGTGTGTGTTCCTATGCTTATGAAAAAAAAAGAATAAATAATAACCCAAATTTTGTGTGTATTATTTAAAAAAAACCTCCCCCCACCATTCCCATTTTCCGGAAATATATATGTATAATTACTTTATATTACATATCATTTAGTAATGGTGCGTTGTAAGAGGAGCAACTCTACCACTCAATATAAACGAACAGGAAGTGGATCATTAATTAGTCGTGTACTTAATAAAACTATTGATAATTTACCCGTGGAATTACACATCCCGGGATATGAATATTGTAGACCAGGAACAAAATTAGAAAAGCGATTGAGCCGTGGTGATCCAGGAATAAATATATTAGATAAAGCGTGCAAAGAGCACGACATTGCTTACGCAAAGCATAAAGATTCAAACAAAAGAAGAGAGGCTGATGAAATTTTAGCTTCAAAAGCTTGGTCTCGTGTAAAATCCCGTGACGCATCATTTGGAGAGAGAGCGGCTGCACTAACAGTGGGTGGCATCATGAAAGCTAAGTCTAAAATTGGAGGAGGTAAGCGAAACTTAAATAATAAAAAAAAAAAAACAAGAAAAGATTAAAAAGAAGAAGAACATCGAAAAAGCAAGGTGGTATTTTACCCCTACTTCCGATATTTGCAGCCTTGTCGGGCTTGGGGGGTCTAGCAGGCGGAGCAGCAGGGGTGGCGTCTGCTATAAACAAGGCGAAAGCTGCTCAACAAGAACTAAAAGAAATGAAAAGACACAATCGAATGATAGAAGCAATGCAAGGAAAAGGAGGTCAAGGCATTTATTTAAATCCTCCTGCATACAAAAGATAATTAACCAAATACCAAATAAAGCATTAAGTAATTTCGATTTAGCTAAATACGCACATCAATTAAAGATTCCAAATTTTAGAGGAGTCTTTATGCGAGATACGTTACCAAGATATCCTCGAAAAAATGAAAACTGTATTGTTAACCTTGAACCGATGGATAAATCCGGTTCACATTGGGTGGCTTTCAGTAAACGTGGTAAATATGTGCATTATTTTGATAGTATTGGTAATTTAAGACCACCATTAGAAATTTTAACATATCTTAAAAATTGCTATCTACAATATAATTTTCATTCATATCAATCGATTACTTCTTCGATTTGCGGACATTTATGTTTAGTCTTCTTGTATTGTATAAATAAGGGAAACACAGACCGTCTTTAAACATTTCAAAGATGGCTTTCGAAAGACGGATAACTCTTGAAGGTAAAGGCTCGAAGATTGATGTTACATTGGAGAACCCGATTCATCTTGTAGGAGCAGAGTTTTTTGAAATAGGACTTGCAGGATTGTATACATCTAATTCCATTCGAAATGTTACCAACAGAAATAATAAATTTCGCATTCATTTTACTAATTTTTTATCAATTGATTTAGTGGTACCACCGGGTATTTATGAATTTGAAGATCTAGCCTCAACTTTTGATGATTTACTTAGTTATCACTCATTGTCGAAACTTATACCAAAACATTTAGAAAAAACAAAAATGTATTTGGAAGAGGATATAGATGGAAAAAGAGACAACCGCCTCGTTTTGTCTTCTCCGTTTAATATTGATTTCACTGTAGCCAACAGTGTAGCAGGGCCTTTAGGTATTGAAAAGAAAGTTTACCCTAAAGAGAATAAAAGAGAAATTGAAATTGATCGAAATAGAATCGATAATGAAGTAACAATTAGCGAGAATAATAACGTTTTGGCTATAAAGTTGAACGAAGCGGATAGAGCGAATTTAATAATACCCAATGCTAGCTATACGTTAAAACAATTAAGTGAAAAGATTAATGAATTATTAGTTGAACATTTATTAGGTGACAAAGACAAATTCCCATCATTTTATATTAATTATGATAAAGTCTTTTATCATTGTAAACTACATTCGAAAGTGTTTGCTATAGATTTTGGTGTTGCAGATTCTATTGCAGATTTGTTGGGATTTTCTCATAGAAAATTCAAGGCAAACACAACTCATCATTCTGAATATATGATTAAAATTAACACTGTTAATAGTATTCGAGTATGTTGCAACCTTGTGCTTGGTACGAGTTCTTATTTGAACCATAAACCAACACACTCTTTATATAATTTTAAAGCTCATGTTCCTGCTGGTTACCCGATTGTTGTACAACCAACAACAATTAATTTTTTGCCTATGAACACCAAGGTTATTCAACATGTATCTGTGCAACTTGAAGATCATCTTCAACAGCTCATTGATTTGCAAGATGAAGATTTAACTGTAGAATTAATTATTCGTCCAGCACGATATCTTGCTATATAAAGTAATGAAATACTGTTATGTTTTCATTCTACTTGAGTAATCTTACTAGAAAACAATCACAAATATGGTTATACTATATAATACTCAAAGTTTGAAAAAAAAAGAAGTCGACTCTGATTCGAAAAAATAATATAAATCAATCAGCTAAAATTTGTAAAAAAAAACAAACAACGGCATCACACCTTGAAATCTAAGAAACAGTTATCGAGTAACAACAAACATTTCTTACAGTCTTTAGGCTATCGCGTACTTTAATTTCAATATAAATATATATGCAATTGTTAATCTTATTTAGTTTCTATCTATAGTTGAAGCTGTTAACATGTTTAGCATGTTTAACATAACAGATAAAAGAGAGGTTGACAACAGAGTTGTGCGACGAGAAGAAAGAGTTTATCAACCTTATTCAGCTAATAAATTCGAAAATAATGATGAAATTCGAATACCGATTCAAAATGAAGAAAACATAGTTTTATTATCAGAAGGTGTTCTTCACTTAGAAGGTCAAATTATTACTTCTAACATAAATCCGGCTGCTTCTACTACAGCACATCCTGACCAAAATTTTGGGGCTAATCTTTTTAGCGAAATTCGCATCACGTTAAATGGTAAAGAAATTGATCGTACACGCCATCTAGGTATAACAAGTTCTATAAAAACCTTTGCATCATATTCAAAAAACGAATATACAGCTTTACAAAATGCTGGTTATTTTCCCTCTTTAACAACACCAGCAAGTGAAGCAAATATTGTTGATAGTAACACAAAACGTTTTCATATAATACTTCCTTTAAGCAACCTGTTAGGAATAGCAGAGGATTACAGAAAGCCGATTTTAAACTGCAAGCATGAGGTAATACTTCTCCGATCGTCAAGTGACGCACGTGCGTTGCAATCGACAACCGAAAACGATCTTTCTAAGGTCAAGTTATTTAAAGTTTATCTAAAAATTCCCGTTTTATTATTATCGGACGAAGAACAAATTAAAAGATTAAAACTAATGCAGAAAAATATTCCCATTCAGGTTGGTTTTCGATCGTGGGATGTTCATGTCTTGCCTTCTCTTCCTAGAACAACTAAATATAGTTGGACTGTCATGACAACTTCTGAAACTCAAAAACCGCGTCAATTTTTATTAGGTTTTCAAACTAGAAGAAATTTACTAAACACATGCTCTTCCTATTTCGACCATTGTAACATTAAATCTATAAGAGTTTTTTTAAATTCAATTTTTTATCCCTATGAAATGCCAACTTCTGAAATTGCCATAAATGACTACAGCGAGTTATATGACATGTTTGTTAAATTTCGTAATGTAAATTATCAGATCGACGATGTTCGTTCAGAGACTCTGGTTTCACGAGATGAATTTAAGTCTCATTGTCCGATTATTGTAATTAATTGTCTCGAACAAGTGGAAGCAGTGAAGACATCTTCAGTCGATGTGCGAATTGAAATCGAGACGAGTGAGAATATACCTGAAGATACAACTCTTTATTGTGTTCTTATTCATGATCGTCAAATATCTTACAAACCATTAACGAATGAAGTAATTATCTAAACCAATATTTGATAAGTTATAAGCAAGCAAGTAAACAAGTATTCTCACTTTAGTTGCAATCATGGAATTGACAACAACAAACTCTCCTTCTACTGATGCTGGCACGTGGAATAAGAAGCAACCAATAGTTGCAGACATTCGCAAGCTACCAAACGGCAGTTTGGAACTTGCTTACTGTATGTTAAATAACGGCAATATACCTTCATTCAGCCCCGTGATCACATGGGTTTCAGCATATTGTGAAAAAACTCTTTCTTCTTTTTTTGAGTCTATTAAGAATAAATATGATTATTTAGTTGTATATAATTTGCCACAGGAATTTTCTTTGTTTGCACTAAAAGCACTTTCCCCAGACTCATTATTCGATCTTAATACGATTGATGGAATGTCAGACCTAATGTTGAGGCATAGCCATCGTTTACCTACAGATTGTCCAAAACATTTACCATCTCTAGCAATGGGAAGCAATAGTTGTGCTAAATTCAACGTCAATGCTGTTCAACATTGGTTAAATTCTTCTGATGGCATCATGAAAATCGTGTGTTCGATAATAAACAAGTTTCGAAACAGTGGACTTCGAGGTTTTAATAAGTTTGAGTGGAACTACTTTCCTATAAACGTACTGACTATATATGAACCACAACGAATTCGTCTAGAGTGGGAACATCTACCAGATCATCTAAAGAGGAAATTTCAACAGTTTCATCTTCGCTGCAAATGTGACAACTGTAATCGCTATCTATAAAAGGTGATTAATTTAAATCTACTAGTGTTGTTGACAGCTATACATAATTTGTTTTTAGTTTGATTTTTAACACAGTGTATATTTTTTTTGTCTACAGAAAATAATCATCTGGACAACTAAAAGAAGAAGATCATCTCAACACACCCACACTCATCTGAAAAACTAAAAAAAAAGAATGAGATTACTTCAAGAGAAATAAAATTGTATTAATTGTAATTCTAAATGAATAAAGAAGAAAAGGTCTTTTGTACCATTTCATATTAAAGTTCTTATTAATGATCAATTACCTCCTCACTCTACATGTAAATAAAATAATAATATTGTCAGGTGAGGGATTCGAACCCTCGCTTTCAATTTCTGAAAATTAGATCTTAAGTCTAACGCCTTAGACCGCTCGGCCAACCCAACACACATGCAAATCATGCATATTAGCCAACGTGTTTTGTTGATTCATCTCAGTTCGCATTTAGCTTTGTGTGGTGAACATCTTTTCTTTGTGAAGTAAACCAGCATCATGAAGTATTTTAATTGTGTAAAGTATTCCAAAAAACAGTTAATGCAAATGATATTGAGTCAAAAAGAAATGAATTTAAAATCTGAAAGAGATCGGCTAAAAACATTTAAGACCTGGTCTTCAGACAGTTTTACGAACACTGCATGGTTAGCAGCGGCAGGATTTTTCTATTTTGGATATAAGGATATGGTTAGGTGTGCTTTCTGTAATCTGCAACTTAGTTATTGGGAAGAAGATGATGATCCGTTTGAAGAGCATAAGAAATGGGCTTTTTCTTGCCCCTACGTAAACAATATTTCTCCTAGCATAGAATTGAAATGTGAATATGAAAGACTTAAAACTTTTCAAAATTGGCCTCTTCCCTGTCCAAACGAATTTTGTTTAGCATCAGCAGGATTTTATTATACTGGTCATGGTGATAAGGTGAAATGTATATTCTGTAAGATTGAAATTGAAAATTGGAGGGAAAACGATAATCCTTTAAATGATCATGAAAAATGGGCGCCATATTGTCCATATATAAGAGGGTTTTACGTCGGCAACGTTGATTTAAATCCTGAAAATCCTACTATTATTCCATATAATACAAGTTATGATACGTGTGGAAGCAATATATGTTGATGTGATGTGATTTTTTGTGCAGTGTGCATTCTCAGACGTAAACGTAGACATGTTGAAGTTTGTTAAGCAGTCAAACACTCTACCAGTAATTTCATTTACTAATGCTGAAAACCAGAGTAAAAGTGAAAAAAGAAAGCATGGTGTTTTACTACCGAACACAATTCGATGTATCATTTGCGGTCCATCGAACTGTGGCAAAACAAACGTAATGCTAAATTTATTGTGTCATAAAAATGGAGTTCGTTTTGAAAACGTTTATATTTATTCTAAATCACTTGCTCAAAGTAAATATGTTGAATTAAAAAAGTTTTTGGACTCCATAAAAGAAATAAAAAGTGATTTTTTTTTCCGATAATGATGAAGTAATGCCTCCAGAAATGGCTAGAAAAAACTCTATATTTGTTTTTGATGATGTAGCCAGCAATAAACAACAACACATGAAAGATTATTTCAGTAGAGGTCGTCATCACAACGTTGACGTATTTTATCTTTGTCAAACATATTCTTGTATACCTAAACATCTAATTAGAGATAACGCTAATTTTTTAATTCTTTTTAAACAAGACGGAACAAACTTGCGTCACGTATATAACGATCATGTAAATACAGATATGAGCTATGAACAGTTCTTTGATATTTGTTCGTATTGTTGGCAAAACTCTAAGTTTGGTTTTTTGGTTATCGATAAAGATAGCGATTTACAAAATGGTCGATATCGCAATGGATTTGATGTTTATTTTCAGTTATAAATATGACTTCAAAAAGAGGTAAATGCCCATTCGTGTTATAGCTTTTGCGTGGTTAACAACTTAACTATGACATCGTTTAACAAAACCAATAATGTGTATATCGGACGACCGACTTCACGACATGATATTGCAACTAAATCATATGTTGATGATAAGCTACTGCAATATGGAAATCAACTAACAACAACAACAAGCGACGGACATCTAAGTATTAACGGCAAACGGTTAAAAAATGTTGGAACGCCAATACATGTTGAAGATGCATGCAACAAAGGTTATGTAGTGAAGTTATTAAATGAGCTAAATAAAATCGAGTCTAAAGAAGACATACAACGAAACTTGAACGACCTTAAAGGTTTAATTTTTTCAATTTGTAAAATAGAGAAAAAAGAACTTGACTTTCAAAACAAACGTCTCGCGGGCTTAGCTTTACCATCATCTGCAAATGATGCAGTAAACCTTATTGCAATGCAGCAACATACATCGAATATAAAAAAATATCTTGAGACCCGAATAACCGAAGTGTTACAACGAGTAGAATTCATTCATGGTTTAGTGCGAGAATTTTCAGAAGATCACTTTCCGTATGATCAAGATACTCTCGACTTGGGTAACAAAAGAATAAGAAATGTTAAAGATCCAATTCAAAATCAAGATGCGGTAACGTATTCTTTTCTTAAAACTCATGTAACAAATTAACTCGATGAAATTAAAAAATCTCTTTTGAATATAAACAGAGATGATGAAACTGTAGATATGTTAAATAGAAGAATAACAAACATATCTCAACCAATCGATTCGTTAGATGCAATAAACAAATATTACTTAGAAAACTTTGCTGCCTCTCGAAAAGATCTAGAAGACTTAATCGCTAAATTTAATAAACAAAACTTTTTAAACGTAGACGATGGTGGAACTTTAAATATGATGAGTAAACGAATTACTCACGTAAACAATCCCATATACGATAACGATGTTGCAAATAAGACGTTTGTTGAACAATATGCCGCTTCCCGACGTGAATTTGATCAATTGAAACAAACTGTAAAGAATCTACAACATCAAAAACAAACAAATGTTGAGTTTCCTGTTAACGACCAAGACGTGACAAATAAACGGTTTGTAGAACACTATGCTGCTTCACGAACTGAAGTTAATCAACTAAAAGAAATTTTAAGCAATTTACAAACTCGTATTGAGGGTGTTGCTAACAATCTCAATATTGTTAAAAAAGAAGATCTTGAAAGTTATGCTGCTGAATCCAAAGAAGAATATAACAAGTTAAAAACTGAACTGGAAAAAATTGAGCAATTGGTTAACAAAGAACCACTCGAAAGTTTTACTGCATCCAAAGAAGAATATGGTATATTAAAAGATGAAGTAAAGAAAAAGAACTTATCGAAATTTATTCTGAAATTCTCCAACACACCATCAATCCATTCACCAGTATACACGCTTCATAATCATAACATACAGTACCAATTCCCTACAAAGGCGTATTAAAACCAATTTTTGTTTCACCAAGATCTCCAATTGTGTATGCAATTTTAAATATACGTCAAGAGATTGAACTGGATGGCAGTGATATTGTCGTTGAAGAGCAAGATGAAATTCAGTTTCGACTTAGAGACCATAAAAAACATAAAACTGATGATCTTCCTCTTCAAATCGATTTTGAATATACTATAAATAAGTAAAACAACCACAATTTCCGTTTAGTCATGGAGAAGAGCTCGAAGATTAAAGCTGAAAGTCGAGTAAAGGATAAACTTTCTCGCTTAAAAAAAGATGTTAAAGACAAGTATCTTTCACTTCAAAATGATGTTAGACGAAAAGAATTAGATATAGAGACTAACTTTAAACCAGTAACAAGTTCATTAAATCAACTTGTAGCTGTTGCTAATACGTCAACTCAAAATAAAGAAAATCGAAAAAGAAAAGGAAAATATGATGATTCTGAATCCACTGCTACTTCAGACGAAGAAGATGGAGATAGCATCAAAATAATTTCACTACTTAACCGCTACTTTGATCCGTTCATTAAACAAAACGTGGATAGAACATATGGTATAACGATAAGAAATGATAAACAATACTTGGGGCGCGAACGAGTTTTCTTTGATAAAAAGTGGATAAAAGTTGGTGGTGAAAAATTTCCTATTACAGAAGGTCTACTTGAATTGATTCAAAGGAAAGTACCAGACCCCACTCTAATAGATAGGAGTGATTTAAGTTCATATTTGAAATTATTAAATGTTTCAAACGTGCACAAAAGAAATTATACAAGCAATGCAGCTCCAAGAGGAACGCAATCTTATAAGTATAGACATATAATTGAACCCCTTCTCACTGAAGACATAGATAGAATTATAAAAACAGCAGATGAAAATGAAGAAGAAGCAAATACTACGATGCATACTGGATATGGTCAAAAAAAAACACATCGCGCCACAAGCCATTTGGAAATTTGAAGGCGGAAACAATATTGAATTCGTTCACTGGAATGAACCAAACAAATTGGTATCAAGACTTAAAAAATTAATTGCATCGAAAGCTGCAGGTCACACAGGACTCGACAGCGAAATCTTTGCAATTGAAGAAGAACTAAGAAATGCAGGATATATTGAATAAAAATTCCAACGTTTGTAAAACAATGCACAGTATGTTATAAAACATTGTTTGGAAAATAACTATGAACGAAATCAGACGAGAAATTGCAAAAGAACTTCACGCACCGCTTAGAAAAAAAGTTTAAAAGACGCCATGTTATTAGCAAAGGAATCGATGACCTCCATGAAGCTGACCTTGTGGACATGTCCAAACTTGCAAAATGGAATAATGGATTTAAATATTTATTAACCATTATTGACGTTTACTCGAAATATGCATGGGCAATTCCTCTTAAAACCAAAAAAGGAAGTGAGATTGTAAAAAGCTTAAAATTTGTTTATTCTCAAAGTAAAAGATTGCCCAATTATTTTCACACCGATCGAGGAACGGAATTTTATAACAGTGAATTCAAAACATGGTCTCAGAAACAAAATCTAAAGCATTATTCCTCTGGCAGCTCCATTAAAGCGAGTGTGGTAGAAAGATTTAATCGAACTCTTAAGGAATCGATGTGGAAAGAATTCACAACACGAGGTTCTTACCGATGGGTACATATTTTGCCTGAGTTACTAGTAAAGTATAATCACAAAATACATCGCAGCATCGGCATGAAACCTATTGATGTGAAAAGAAACAATCCACCCAGCTTGCCAACACAATATAATGAAACTTTAAGAAAACCAAAATATAAAATCGGTGACATTGTAAGAATATCAAAAATCAAGAAACACTTCACTAAGGGGTACGAAGCTAATTGGACAACGGAATTATTTACAATTTATAAAGTTCAAAATACTAATCCACGAACATATCTTTTAAAAGATAATAAAAATTTGCAGATATTCGGAGCGTTCTATGAAGCAGAGTTACAACGAACAAAACATCCTAATATTTACTTAGTCGACAAAGTACTACGTAGAAAAGGAACCCGAGCCTTCGTATCTTGGCTTGGATTCGATTCAACTCACAACTCATGGATCCCCAACAAAAATATCTTCTAATTACAACAATGTAAGTTTTTTATTTTTAATTCCTCGCAAAAATATTATTATTATTATTATTATTATTATTATTATTATTATTATTATTATTATTACTATTAATGTGTCTCTATATATATTTTTCAGCTCACTAAAACCAACACACGCAAGAAAGAAAAGAATGATTGTACTTACCCGTGCACAAGACCAGCATATTCCACTCTGCAAACAACACAGCATCTTCAATTCTCCGCAGCTTGTTGGAAAAAGAACTACTTACCACTTTAAGAACGAAGATCATATCATTTTTCACTAATTCATATTATATAATTAATGTAAACCACAAATGATCAAATAAATATATTTTTTAAAAAGATTTACACTACACAAATTTTTTTTTTTTTCGTTAAAAAACAACCACTGTCCAACGTCCATTTAATTTACAATTTGGACTTCTTCTTCTTCACCTTCTTCGGCATCCATGCCTGCATGATCTTCACCCCCCACACTCTCTTCCTCCAGCGGCGGAAAATCGAGCAGCTCAATACTGTCCGAGTTGATTGCTTGCAGCCGCTGAATGATTACTCCCAATATGTGGGGGGTTTCACCATCCGACGTCAACTCTCGACAATGCTGGCGGTCTCGAATTATTTCTAAGAGCTCACAATTGTACATGTCTTGCTGTAAATTAGTCAGCCCGTTGAACCACACATCCTCCTCCACTTTGAGCGCGCTCACGGCAAAGTTTAACCCCAGCCTCTCTGATTGCTCTCTCAGAGATTTTATCTCATAGAGCTGCTGGAGCTTGACAAGAAGACTTCCATACATGGTCATGATGATAGACAACTGTGTTACTTTGAAACTAACTGATACTTCATAGCTATGTGCTCTTATATATTGTGAATATCAAACTGCAAAAAAGCTATTTTAAACATTTTCACATGGAGCTCTGGGAACTGGCTTCAGATCTTGTTCTCTCATTAAAAATTACACACTTGAATAATGACGTCTAGGAATCTTATAACAAACAGATCAAGATTCATTTCACACACTCGAAGATATACATGACATATAAAACACTGTAACCAAATTGAGATCATGAAGCAAGCCAGAACACAAAAAATGATAACATCATTTAAATTAAACAGACATAACATAGCGACATCGAGTAACACAAGTTCACTCCCACGCTCTGGTAATATATGCCGTACTTAAACAGAGTGTAGCTTTACAACGCCAGTTTACTTATTTAGCAAGCGCGAGCAAAAACTTTAACAACCATGCACCACATGTGTGGAGAGCGCTGGCTGGTCTCACGCCTCGCCGCACGGCGCGAGCAATAAAAAACGGAACAGCTGCGCACCACATGTCTGGTAGCGAGCCAGTAATGTCGAGCGCCTCACCGTACACTCTCATTCAAAAGTTATGACACCCAAGACTCTCTCCACTTCCTTGAACAATTACCAAAATATAATTCAATAATCAATCAATAATTAATAGCCATGATACACAACTGACCTCCGCTGCCCTCTCCGTGCGAACACAAGGCATGCTGGTCATCCTAGCCATTAGCCATTCACCTGATCCCACCTGGACCACGTGCTCGCTCTAAGGACCCATGACGTCATCAGGATTACGCAATTTCTGGTCATGATGATGCAATATCCAAAGGGAAGCAAACTCTACTACTTGTGTGTGAGTCTGTGTGTGTGTATGTGTGTGTGTGAGTCTGTGTGTGTGTGTGTCTGTGTGTGTGTGAGTGTGTGTACTCTGAATGTCTGTCCCCCCCCTATCAATTCGAACACGGTGAATGCGAATTGAACAAAATTTGGTACAAAGGTAGCACTAGCAAAGGACACCTCAGTGTCATGTTTTATATCGCCGCCATCTTTACTAAAACTGAATGGCGGCCACTCAAACGTTCAAAACGTAAAATCAAATAACGACTAACCAAATCATCCGATCTCTACCAAATTTGGTAACAACATACCTTCGTATAGGATGCGTCTTGTGACCAAACTACAAGGTCGTCCGCCATACCATTTTCAGGATGGCGGCCGTGCGAATTATGCAAACTTTATAATCCATATCATGGGACCCACCAGTTCCGATTATCGAGCCGAGAATCGTTTTAACTGTTCTAAAGGAAGAGGCACGTTCGAAATTAAAAGTTTATTTTGTAATACTATAGTGCAGACGTGATTTTAAAAAGCTGAGCTGATTCAGTAATAAGACAAGATGGCAGCGGATATCTTGTGCCTGACTTATATTTCACTAATTTGAGTATTGAATGCAATATAGCGTACTGATACAAAATAAATAAACTTTGTATGAAATGCTTTATATATAAATAATATACTCCAGTGATGAAATCGTTTAGTATAAATCATTATTTGCTAACAAGTTCTATGTAAGTCATTTTATATAGAACGATATTCGTTGACACAATTAGCTCAGTGGTAGAGCGTTAGCCTATCGCTCAAATCCCTATGGTTCAAACCCGATCAGAGCTAGATTTTTGCTTGAAATGTTATATGTTTATTGTTTTGTAATGACTCAGATGTTTTAAAATTAAGCGTTATATTGTGCATATTATGGTGTAAAATATATATTTAATTAAAACATAATTCGCCAGCAGATTTACTCGAGACATCTAGCTGCCAAAAAGGTAACTGCACGCCGACCTACTTATTAACTTCCAGATTTTATTGAAAAGTTTCTTCTTCTGGCCGCTAGAATGCACTCGCTCTGTTAGGATTATATTGTTCGATATTTCACCACTAGAAGTCACGACTAGTCTACGTGGGGCTCCATTGATTAATATACCATTGGCATTCTATGCGCATCGAATTTGAAGAATGACAAGATGATACTACGATACATTTTTACTTTTTATTTTAAAGGGTTTGTAACAGCCTATTTTACGTTACTTGAAAATGTTATTTGAAGTAAAGAACAAAACGATTTCACATAGTAACTGAGTTCAAGCCGTTGGTGTTAGTTCAGGTATTAATTACTACTTTTATTTCAGGCAAATAGCAATCGAAAATATCCACATAGTTTGTATACACACGTCTCTGTAGGGTCATGGAACGATTTGTTAATTCAATTAGGGTTTTCGATTCCCGGTCAATGCATGTGAGATTTTTGAAGTGAAATGCCATGTCCTGTGGTTCGGATTCCACGTAAAAAGGAGGTCCCGTGGCTCATAATCACAAGATTTACGGCCACGTAAAACTACAATCTTCCTTCCTTTTTTTCAATTAGGGTTGTGAAAGCCCTGCACAACCAGACGTGTAAAGACATGCCTCAACTCAAAGTTGGATGTTGCCCACGGCAGGTCGTATATGTAATAATAATAATAATAATAATAATAATAATAATAATAATAATAATAATATTTATTTTTTTTTTTTTTTTTTTAGGGGAAGAAATGCATTTACGCACAGAGTGTCGGGCTCCTGCTGCTGAGTAGCAGACTACCGACTAAAACTCCCCCTTTACTTCTGAACACTAGCCTGGAACCGTTTAGCACATTAAAACAATAATAATAATAATAATAATGTTATTGGTTTTACATCCCTTTTAACTACTGCTGCTTTTAGAGACACCGGGGTGCCGGAATTTTGGCCCGAAGGGGATCTTTAACGTGCCAGTAAATGTACTGACACGGCTCCCTCGCATTTGTGCACCCTCAAATGCCAGCTGACTGCGCCAGGATACGAACCTGCAACCTAGGGCCCAGCAAGCGAGAACGTTACCGCCGAGCCACGCAGCCAGTCCGGTCGATTATGTCTCCAGATCCATAACATTCTTGAGATACTTCTTATCTTTCTTTCTTCAATGATGGTAGCGGTTTTTATCTAGATTGTGGCGTTTGGTAGAGGTAAATCGTTTCTATGGCCTTCAACAAAGAATAGTTCTATTATACTCTCTGATAATAACAACGAGTTATAACTATACTCATACATTTAAGAGAAAGTAGGCTATATGTTCTTTACTGAACATCTTGTTTTTTTTTTAGTTTTTATTGGTTTATTTAGGGATTTGCGACATCCCCTTGTAATTGGGTGTGTATATACGTTTTGTCTCATAACCCGTGTTACTGTAGTGTGTGTATTCATAACTGAGACCAGGATTGGAAAAGAGGCGGCCGTGGCCTTGAGTTGGGAACAATTCCAGCATTTGCTTGAAGTAGAAGTGGGAAACCACGGAAAACCACTTCTAGGATAACTCAGTTCTGCCTCACGAGGCTGAGTGTACCCCGTTCCAGCCATCAGATCAGAATTAAATGTCTTGACAGAGCCAGAAATTCGTGGTGAAATGTGAATTTGGAGGTTTTATACCAGCCGAAGTCGTATGACTTGGAGTGTCGTGTTTTGTTTTTACCTTTACAGATAGCATTCATTGGCTTGTCCTTCCGCATAGAGTGAGGAAGTGAAACTCCTTCATCTTCAAATTAGACTCGTGAAAAGACTCAGGTCGCACCAAAAATGGCCTGTAGTAACATCTCCAGTTTCCTTTTGCTTCTAATTTCTGTAATCGTTTGTACGCTTCATCTTTTTCTGTTTCCTGTTCCGGCCACAAACGGTTATTTTTTGTACAGTCTGTTTATGAAACAAATGTAAGGGAATGGTTAATTTGTATATCTGTTTTCCTGAATGATTCACAATTTAAGAGATACATACTGGCTCTAGTTTAAAAGCAATAACTGCGTCAGCAATATATTCCACATACCGTACTTCGTTATAGAGATGGATCAACCTCAAATGTTGAATCTGTTAGCTGCATTTTCATTACACACAACCGAGTATCTAAACACACTAAGTCAACCTCATCAGTGGAAATGAATGGCTATTCAAGCAAAGATCCGAGATTCGGGTCCCGGTGCTGAGAGTGGTATTTAAGATTCTCACCATCTCTCCAGGTGGATACCTGTTTGGTACTGTATTTCCAGTCCGGGGCACCATTCCCAATCCTAGACACACACTAAATCCACCATAATATCACAGATTAACAAACGAATTCCACACACACAAATACACGAGGCTACCGGCCGCGGTGGCCGAGAGAGCTAATGCGCTACCTCGTGCCTCGCTGGCATCGGAAGAGCGTGGGTTCGAATCGCACCCCAGCCGTCTTGAAAATGGTTTTCGTGGTTTCCCATTTTCACCACATGGCAAATGCCGGGACGGTTCCTTTCAACACGTCCACGGTCGATTTCCTTCCAAAATCTCTTCCCTGACCCGTCCCGAAAATTTTAAAAAATGGCCATTGGCTGCATTAATAAAATTATTAAATACGTACACGAGGCTGATGACCCTGAGCTCTAAATAAGTTAACAGTTAGTGAGTTAGTTATTATTGATTTAAGGGGCGGACCAGCGAGGTCATGTGCCCCTAAGGTAACAACTATTCCACTTAAACTCTAGAGTCAATAACACTCCCCCCACTTCTATTATTATTAATACTACCACGTGGGCAGCTGCAGCAAGTCCGGAGGAGATCGTTGGTTCAAATTCAGGTGCTGGCAGTGCCTATCCTGTGTGTGGATTTTCCCTGTTATTCCTCACTCCCTCCAGGCAAATGCCGGGATAGTACCTCATTTCAAGTCCCGGGGCATCTACTGTATCCCTACTACACACACTACTACAGTGATCACATAAATACAGGTCATCAGAGAAATTCAACACACACCCAACTGCACGGGGTTGATAACGAAGATGTCCCAAACCTCTCAAATAAATTAACAAATCTATTATTAATCGTATTAAAATCCAGTGACAATATTCCAGAATGGTATAAAGATTTAAATGGCACATTCCTGGTCAATGTCTATTTTAATTATGTTGTTAATTCATATTTGCGGCTTGGGACTTCCTTTTGTCATCAGCCCCATGTAATCGGGTGTGTGTTCAACTTATCTGATAATCTGTGTTTCTGCGATGACTATAGTGCTGTTTGTAGCTGTAATTATTGGGGTCGGAGATGTGGCAGGTGTCCCAGGACTTGAAATAAGGTACCGGTACTATCCCGGCATTTTCCTGGAGGAAGTAAGGAAAACCCCTAGGATAGCCGCTGTCAGCCCTGGGATTCGAACGTCCGACCTCCGGAATTGCTACAGCTTCCCGTCGTGGTCATAGTAAGCTATTTAACGCGCACGGTTACACTGCGGTATTGTTTTAATTGATGACAGTTCGTCAATCACTCCTTTCCGTGTCCGGTCAACATTTCCAAAAACTGCAGCTGCGATGGCCTTGTTGCTTCCTCTAAAATTATATTCTGTTGCGTATGGGTTGTCCAGGAGGGGACAGATAAGTAGGTGGCTTGGGTCTAGTTCAGCTCTACATTCGCAAGAGGTGTCTGCGTCTGCTGGAAGGATCCCCCATTTTTGCTGGTTGGTCTTGCATCGAGGGACACCCACTCTTAAGCGGTTGAGGGACCTCCACACAGGATAAGTTAGGTCGGCGCCAGGAGCCAGTTCTTCCTTTGGTGACATGTCTGTGGGCAGTGAGCTCCTCCATCTGTTAAGACGAGTTATCTCTGGTGTTCTCTCCAGCGGCAGAGTCCTAGCAAGGAAACTCTTGCGGGATATGAAGCGAGGCCTTGCTGCCTGGAGACCATATGGTGGATGTCGATGGTCATTCTCCTGCTTTGTTCTCTCGGTGTCCGCAGCAGTGGCCCTCCGAATGTTGGGTGGGGCTATTCCAACAATAGGGTATAGTCAGTGATTAAGTTGGAAAAAAATATTTACAGGAACTCACCTTATTAATTCAGCAATTTCCAAATAGACTCGTATTGGGTGTCAAAATCAGCGGCCTCGTGTTTCCGACTGTTGTTTCATCAACTGAACGTCTCCCCTTTCGTAGCCATGACTTGACATATGGTTGTGGGTTAAATAAATGCACAGGAGGTCCTACGCTGCTTATGAAAATAAGTCCGCTTGATCTTTCAACCAGCAGCCTATTTCTCTTTTCGGTGTGGATCTCATTCATGGTACTGAAAGCTCTTTCAGCTTTTGCTGAAGAGATGGGAATGGTCTGTACAGTCTTGATTAAAGGCATCAGCTCCACTGGAATTTCCTTGGTCTCGACATACTTTCTAAAAGCATTAATGTACCTCCTCTTGTCTGACATGTGGAATAAGTCACAAAGGTTGCCGACACTCTCATCACCATAGCAGATATCCAAAGTAGAAGTGGAGGGCCAATTATTTTTGTATAGTACCATTGAATCACTGATAACTTTTGTCATTCTCTCATGTCTCTGCTGACTAGAGCTGGAACCAAGATGAGATGATGTGGACACATTTTCCATAAGCCTGTTATTTAAATTGTTCACAAGACTTCTGAAAAACTGCTTTCTGTCAATTTTTACAACTTTTTTAGAATCATGTAATCCTATGTTTCTAAACTTTTTGTTTTCTGCTGCTTTAAGAACTGTTCTGTAGTATTCTCCAAAAGCTGAGTTACACATAGATTCAAACACTTTTATAGTGCGCTTGATTGCATTTTGAGCTTCTGTCAGACTTGTCTCTCTTTTCTGCAACTCTAATGACAAATCAGTTAACTCAACAAGAGCATCATACATAATTGCAATATTTTCTAGAAATTCTACACAAGTTAACATATTTTCTAGACCTTGGAATTTTGCCCTTTCTTTGGAGTCTCTCTGGTGGTCATTTTTGGCCTCAATAAAATGTTTTACTAGAGCACTGTAGTTTTCCCAGACAGCTTTTACAGTTCTCTGGCTTGAAACTACCCATCTTATTGGTAGATATTATCCCAATCTTCTTAACTCTTTGTTCCAGTTAAGCAGCACAAATGTTGAGTTCCCTTTGATTTTTGGGAGACATGCTGTATAAAGAATACAATTTGTCAAAGAAAGAATGGAAATGGTTAACACCTGTAACTTCATTCCTTGTATCAGAAACGGCCAATTCCAAGCGATGGTTTAAACAGTGCCAGATTACTATATCTGGAAATAACTTTAAAAACTGTGCTCCAACTCCATTTTTCTACCTAACAGTACAGCGGCCCCATCACATGCTAGACCAACTAAATGTTCTGCCAGAAAGTTTTCATTCGTCCCATATGAAGAAAGATTCTTCAATATCTCTCGAGTAATAACATCTGCTCTAGTTGATTCAAGTTCTATCAAGTCCCAGAAAAAGGAAACAACTTCAGAGTTATCTGAAAGAGCACATCTCAAACATAATTCTAACACAGATTTTACACTAACTGTTGTTGATTCGTCAATCATAATACTGATTTTCCTCTGATTTTCTGTTATAGATTTTGCTATTTTATTTCTCATTTCCTGTGAAATGTGTTCAATAATATTAGCACAACTAAAATTTGTATGAAGAACTCGTCCCACATCTAAACCATTTAATTGTTGAAGTTCAACATAAGCCTGTAGGTCTACGAAGGGTCTATTTCTTTTCGCAATTGAGTATGCTGTTCGAAATACTCGAACGGTGGTTTCTAGGTGTTTGACATTCATAGTGTCCAAGCAACTTTCAAATATCTTTTTATTGGATTCTGATTTTTGTAACATAGCTCTTTTGTGAGATTCTGAATTTTTGTGCTCAAATATTTTTTTCCTAAGGCTTGTTTGTTGTTGATTAATATTATTTCCGTTGGGATGAACCTTTCATTCTACCCATACTTTCATTAGCTTAAGTCCTGCCCCTTTAGAAACTCCTAATCCTAATTTACTTTCCTCTTTACATATATTGCAGCCTAAATTTTTGTTTCCTGCAAATAACCACTCGTCCTCTGACAACAATTAACGGTACTGAGACTCGTTCCAACAGTCTGGAAAATCTTGTTTTCGGTAGGTGGGTCCTTGAATTTCACAGTCGATGGTAGAAGGTGTAGAACCATAACCTAGATTCTCCCTTGAATCTGCATCACACGTTTCAGCAACATTTAACCCATGGTCTATCTCTATACTCACGTCTTTAATGAAACTAATGTTCTCGGAATTCCATTCAGTTTCGTTTTTACTTGAGCCATCACACACCTTTTTAGTATTCTTTGATTCTTCATCTTCATCCCCAGCACGTTTTTTTGAACACAGCCACTTAAGTAAACTCATTGTCACAAGTTCTGACTCACAACTCACTTTCACAGTCACTGGAAAACTTGAAAGGTACCACGGGGCTACTGATGTTCATTAACTGCAGAGAGATTCCGTAATATCTGCTTCACAGCAACACATCGAGCAAAACATAAAATAAAACTTGTATTCACACAAACATAACGAGCAGAAGAAAGTTGTTGTGCTCACTTCCCGCTCTACGAATCCAATAGCAGTGTAGCCAACCTTAGAGAACCAGAAAAACGCCCAGGAGTGTAAAAGCGACCGTATTTTATGAACATAAAACCGTAAGGTTCGATATTAGTCCGCTAGAGTACACCCGTGACGTTTCAGCGCTATGTATAGATTATAAACGATTTTCTTACTGAATGTAAAATTGTTACGTCATTCTAAAGCGGGAAGATATTTTCCGGAACGGCGTTCCGGCCCGTTCCGGTCCAACTAAACCACTGGGTATAGTTTGTGCACTGGTGTTGGTTTCAGGCATCCCGAGATTATCCTTACAGTGTCGTTGACCGCATTATAAACCTGCCTAGCATGTGCTGAAGTGTTCCACACAGGAGCGGCATACTCAGCGGCTGACACACACAGTGCAAGTCCAAAAGTCCACAGGATGTGCGGGCTGGCTCCCCAGGTGCTGCCGATCAGCTTCTTGAGTATGCCATTGCGAGCACTGACCTTCTGTTTCGTGTTCAGACATTGCTGTCTGTACGTTAGAGCGCGGTCTAGTGTGACACCTAGGTAAACTGGTGTTGGGCAATGTTTCAGTTGCTCCCCTCGCCATGTGATGTCCAGCTGTCACCGTGCTTCCCTGTTTCGTAGATGGAACGCACACACTTGTGTCTTATTGGGGTTCGGCTTCAGATGGTTGGCATCGTAGTGCTTGGAGAGTTCGTCCATCGCTGAAGTCAGCTTTCCTTCTACTTTTTCAAAGGATGAGCCCTGAGCAGCTACTACTGTGTCGTCGGCATAGATGAAGGTACTTGCTGGAATTGACTGATCATTTGTGTAGATGTTATACAGCGCTGGAGCCAGCACGCTACCCTGAGGTAGACCGTTCTTCTCCTTTTACCATGTAGCGAGACTTGGAATCTTCGTTCTGAAGGAAGATGCTGATTAGGGATGTTAGTTGATGGTCCTTGGTAAGGTCATACACTTTCTTTGGCAGCTTCCTATGATTCATACTGTCGAATGCAGCTGGTAAGTCAACGAAGGCGACTCTCGTTATCCAAGCACAAAACCATCGTCGATGTGTTGGGTGAGATTCAAGATCTGGCTACAACATGATTTGCCTGCACAAAAGCCTGCTTGTTGTGAAATGAACTTCTCTTCGAGGATGCTACTGATACGGTTAAGTACCAGACGTTCCAGTATCTTGAAGGTATGACATAACAGGGAATTAGGTCGAAATATTTTCGGGTTGTTTGGTTCTTTACCAGGCTTGAGTAGTGCAATGACTCGAGATTTTCTCTACATTTTAGGAATATGTAGCTTGGCAACACATGTGTTCATTAGGCTTAGTAACCACTCCATTGTTTTACGGCCAACGTTCTTTATCTGTTCTACTCGTAGGTCATCGACACCAGCAGCCTTGTACATCTTCAAGCTGGAGATGGCAGCTTCAACTTCAACCATCGAGAAGGGATCTCGAAGGAAGTGATTCTCTGCTTCCAAATCACGCTGAAGAGCTCCCGTAGTTGCCCTCCCTTTTGTTTTACCATTCAGCAGGAGCTGGGTCGCCACTTGATCAGGTGTCACTCCAGTGAAGTTCTTCTGTGGTTTTACAGGGTCGCACTAAGGTTTTTAAGCAGTATCCAGGTCGGTCTACTATTTAGCTTCATGTCGAGGTTCTCTACCAGGTTGCTTCACTTGGCCATGTGAGTTGCTGTGATGGTTTCCAACAGTGTTTCTCCAGCTTGGATCGTATCTTCAGCAAATGGATCCTCTTCATAGAGGGTCTGATACCTTTCTAACAGCTGTTTGTCAACACCGGACATGCCTGGAACGTCTTGTGTTATACATCCTCTCGGAATAGTTTTCCTTGAAACTTGCTGGATGCATTCAACGAAGGTGTCGTACATTTCAGGCTGTGGAGGCATATTTATTATCTCCGACTCAAGCTCTTCACTGAACTTCGTCCAGTCAGCCTTCTTGAACTTAAACCTCCTCTTGAATGGTAACTCTGAAGGCATCACCACGGAATTCACGGTGCAGATGACTTCTATGAAGTGGGGACCACGAACCCCGCGTTTTAAGGCCCTAAAACGAACGGTTTTTGAGATATTGCCAGAAAACAATATTTCCGGTCCGCGAAATTGCAGCGGTTGTCTAGTTGATCTGTTTCTCAGAGGGAACACAGTTTTTTGGGAATATCTCCGAAACCATTCATTTTTGGACCTTAAAAAGTGTGATTCGAGTATTGTTTCTCGTATCTGGCGGCTTAAAATGCGCTAAATCCGGTCTTTGTACTTTTTGCCCATGCTCAGTGCCAAAGGGCCAAAAAAACTCACTTACAAATTGAATTTTCAAAAACTGTTTCTTAGTGAACCCCTACAACCTTGGATCAACCAACATGCAAAATTTCAGCTTTCTAGGTCTAGTGGTTTGAGCGCTGTGAGGATGAGTCAATTTTGGATTATATATAAGAGATTTATTTATCTATTTATTTATTTACTTATTTATTTTTTTATTTATTTATCGGACTACTTATCGCGATTGGGGATAGTAATGTGTACGGAGTATTATGAGGACTGACGGGATGAATGTACTATAAAAGCTTTATTATGAGGTGTACTAACGTTTGTTGTTGTCGTTGATTCAATCATTTATACTCTGTGAGCTGCCAGAAAGGGATTGACATTTGCCCAGAAATTCCACGTCAGTCATCACCCCTCTGCCTCTTAACCATGTTCGCATAGTTGATGTCATAATACTCTGTGTTGCAATATTACAGCCTACGTGCTTCAGTGCCTGGTCAGGTGTGTCTCTGGCTTGTACAGTTTGGCAACTTCGTTCTCAGACCACATGGCGAGGCGAGAACTGTCAATCCCATTCTGGCAGCTCACAGAGTATAGGGGCTTTGTGACATCGTGGTATTGTAGCCCCGTGTACTTGAATGTACAGGGTCATAATGTGTGTGCGCGCCAGTAAACACGGCAAGCTAAGCCGGCTGTGACTAGCGCAGATCGCGGCCGCACGCACCTGGTCCAGCCGGCGGTCAGCGCCCACTATCACACTTTTACCAAACGCGATATAACAGCTTAGGCTTTCGCGGCCGGCGTTCATAATTAAGTACAAGTTTTTCGGGCTTGTAGGCCGTGGTCCAGACAGGATATCTCCCGACGTTTCACCGGAAACTGCGTCCGGCAATATCAAGGGTTCCGCTCCTTTCCTTGGTCAGCAGTGGAGAGGAGCGGAACCCTTGATAATGCCGGACGCAGTTTCCGGTGAAACGTCGGGAGATATCCTGTCTGGACCACGGCCTACAAGCCCGAAGAACTTGTATTTAATTTACCAAACATGTTCAATAATGTGTACTTACAGAGCTCATAGGCGATGCTGAAAATGTCCTCCTTCTCTTGTAACACACACCTGACATCTTTTGATGAAAGAATGTCCGTCAACACTTTTATTATTTACGGAGCCTGTTTCCTTGAATACTTTAGCGAACCTCCTAATTGCACTTGCATTAGAAACTTGATTCAAAATTTTCGTCTTGTTTCAGAACAAGATTCTCTGCTTTTCATATACGAATTATGGATATACACACGTTCGCACAATGTGAATTGGTGTCTAGGCATGACCAACAATCACAGTAATCACTAAACGTGCAACACTAACGTCCAAGCTTTGCAAACACACGCCCATATGAATGACAAAACACGTGTGAACTAACGATATGAGTCAGCGGAGCACACCAACCGCCGGCTGAACCGGGTGCGCGTGGCCTCGATCTGCGCTAGTCACAGGCGGCTTAGGTTGCTGTGTTTACTGGCGCGCACACACATAATGACCCTGTATGTGTGTTTGGAATCTGCCTGATAACCTGTGACATTGTGATGGCTGTACTAGTGTGTGTATTTGTAATTTAGGCTAGGTTTTCGGCAGGAGGTGGACGTGGCCTTAATGTAGACGCCATCCCGGGAATCGAACCCATCTTCTCAGTCCTGCCTCACGAGGCTAAACGAACCCCACTCCAACCCTCAGCCCACAACGCAAAACTGGGAATTGAGCATGCAACTCCACGGCGACAGCCGAGAACGCCACGAGGTGCTGGTATTGTAATGGTCACGAAGTAGTCATGGCGAACAAAGATGTTAACGACCCTGGAATGTGTATTCATTGCTACAGGAAATAATTGCTTTCAATTCGCGCCACTTTTACCCTCTTTGAGCATGACAGAGGAATTTCACAGCATCATTACCACTTATTAGCGTACTTTTCTCACATAGTTACGCAGTATTCAGAGCCTTAAACAATCGAAATGCACCAAGGTTGTTGGTTGGTTCCTTAGTTTAGGGGCTGCGACAATGCGGCCATGTAGCCCCGTGTACATTGGGTGTGTGTACTGTAGATTCTGTCTGATAACCGGTGTTAATTGTGATGGCTGTATTAGTGTGTGTTATCTGTTTTATTTCAAGTAAGGACTGCAGACAATAATTTCAAGTAGGTCCTACTTTTGCTACCATCCACGACACCTAGCTTCTAGCTTGCGGACTTGTCTACTAGATAGCATCACAGTCAGCACCTGGCGGCGAACGTTGGAACTAATATAGAGTTATCAATTCTAACCTACAAATTTTGGCTTCCCACAGTATAGTTAGTGGAAGTTTCCTTTAGATGCCATAAATCTATGACATGGGACCGCCGGCTTTACTTCTCCTCCGAAGGAAGGTATAATGAGAGATTCTTAACGCTCTTAAAAAATCCGACTACTTCGGCCGGGTTTGAACCCGCGACCTTGGGCATAGAAGCTCAGCATGCTGCCTACTACACCACTGAAGGCGCCTAAGAAATGCACCAAATTCATCCACAAACAAGGTTCGCTTGCTTCCTTCACGTGAGGTGGATCGGATCTTCTGTAATACCTGCCTTCAACGGACTCTTTATTAAACGAAAATTTGTCTTAAACGGAAATATTTCATGGTTCCGTGAATTTAGGAGTGAAAAACATGCAAAATTCCCTTCATTAAGCGGAAACTGTCTTACGCGGACAACGGAAATGAAAAGACGCATTCTGACGAAAAATTCCCAAGTTACAGAATGCAGTGTTTAGAACATTTCCAGGCACCCTGTGAAAGTCTACCTTGACTGCTGTAACAATTGATTCTGTGGCTAACAAGGAGTGCGCAAAATACAGTAGGTCTTCCTTCTTTTGTATATATTTGAAGTCATACTCCTTCAGTGTTGCCTATACAAAATTGTTAATTTGTTGCTCTTCAGTCGGTCAACACGATTGTGCCCAATGAATGGGCGGGGTACAATATAGCCTACAAATATGTAAATACACTCCTGGTTTTTCTTTAGTCGTTTACCCTCCAGGTTGGTGGAACCCACGGACTCAGCGAGGGAACTCACCACTACCGCCTCTACGGGCAGTGTCCTAGAGCTGGGAACATCTAATCGGAAGGGATACAACTGGTGAGGTGGGATTGGCACCTCGCCCAGGCGGCCTCACCTGCAAAGCGAACAGGGGCCTCATGAGGGAAGGTAAGGGATGGATAGGCAAGGAAGAGGGGAGGAGGCGGCCGTGGCCTTGAAGAAGGTACCATCCCGGCATTTGCCCGAAGACGAAGTGGGAAACCGCGGAAAACCGCTTCGAGGATGGCTGAGGAGGAATCGAACTCCCTCTACTCATTTGGGCCACCCGAGGCTGAGTAGACCCCGTTCCAGTCCTCGTACCACTTTTCAAATTTCGTGGCAGAGCCGGGAATCGAACCCAGGACCTCCGGGGCGGCAGCTAACCATGCTGACCTCTACGCTACGGAGGCGACTTCCTGGAAAATTACATGTATTAATTAGATATAACAAATAATGGGGCAATTTAGGATTACGCGTTTCGACCCTCAAGTGTCCATCATCAGATCCTGATCACTGTGTTAAGGTTAAAGGTTGCACTACATAATTAATTTATTTATTTAATTCATAAGTCTCCTCCGTTGCGTAGAGGTCAGCGTGATTAGCTGCCACCCTGAAGGTCTTGGTTTCGATTCTCGGCTCTGTCACGAAATTTGAAAAGTGGTTTGAGGACTGGAACGGGGTCTACTCAGCCTCGGGTGGTCCAAATAAGTAGAGGGGTTTCAATTCCCTCCTCAGCCACCCTCGAAATGGTTTCCCGTGGTTTCCCACTTCGTTTTCGGGCAAATGGCGGGATGGTACTTACTGTAAGACCACGGCCGCATCCTTTCCTCTTCCTTGCTTATCCCTCCCAATCTTCCCCTCCCTTCCCATCCCTCATGAGGGCCCTGTTCGCTTTGCAGGTGAGGCTACTGAGGTGCTGATCCCTCCTCCCCAGTTGTATCCCCCTCCCCTCCCCCCCCCCCCCTCCCCTGGCCAGATGTTCTTCGCTCCAGGACACAACCCGTAGAGGCAGTAATGATGGGATCACTCGCTGAGTCCGTGGGAAAAACCAACCTGTAGGGTAAAATCGACTTTCAAAAAAAAAAAAAAAATTTATAGGCTACATGTGTGTACAAATACATTTTAAACATTTTTATTACGTAATTCATAAAATAAACCGTCAATACTTAAAGGGGATTCACCGTTGAAACAATACCACCAAGACGAACTACGACAATACTGTAGTAGCAACTTAAAGTAAATAATCATTTAGTGTAAACTTAAACCGCTACACAGTGATCAGGAACTGATGGACACTTGAAGGTCGAAGTGCGTAATCCTAAACTGCCACATTATTGGTGATGATCTAATTAATACTTGTATTTTTTTCCAGGAATGCCGTTACATACCGTATTTATATTTTGTACCCCGCCAATTCATCGGGCACAATAGTGTTGACCGACTGAAGAGCTACAAATTAACAACTTCCTTCTTTTGTTCTCCAACTTACACGTAAAGTTTACGATTATTTGCCTGTTTCCTTTTACCCAGGCATTTCCCAATGCTCGCTTTAATGAGCTGTCATCCAACAAATGCCTGTCTTTATGTTTATTGTAAGATTTGCTTGTACAGTACTGTAGCAAAAATATGTAAATACAACATTGTATAAGGTATGCACACCATCTTATTTTTTCTCAGTATGTTCATTATATGCATGTACTTGGTTTAATTATTTTAGCACAGGCCTACTTCCGCTAACCGGACCTATGTGTAACGGAAAAATGTTAAGTCCCGTTCGTTTCCGTTGAAGGCAGGTTTTACTGAATTTCTGGTGTGTGTTTGATTCAAAACGTGACAGTCCTGCTGTTCATTTGGAGTTGTTGTTGCTTAAATCAGGGACAATTTTTGTTTTAACTCATCAGTCCCGTGTACTTGTAACTGTATAGTACTGTCTCCGACATATGTTTTAAGAGCGTTAAAATCCCTCAGTATGTCTTCCTTCGGAGGGGAAGTAAAGCCGCTGGTCCCATGTCATAGATTTATGGCATGTTAAAGATCCACAGACTAAACTTGTGGGAAGCTAAATTTCGTTGGTTGGTTGGTTGGTTGGTTCCTCAGTTTAGGGGCTGCGACAACGCGGTCATGTAGCCCCGTGTACTTTGGGTGTGTGTAGAATCTGTCTGATAACCGGTGTTAATTGTGATGACTGTATTAGTGTGTGTTATCTGTTTATTTAAATTCAAGTAAGGACTACAGACTGTGAATTTTTCAAATAGTTCCTACTTTTGCTGCCAAAGGCCACCGTCAACGACTACTAGTTCAGAACTTAAATACTAGACGTCACCGCAGTAGAATCCGTGCAATGAACGTAGTGAACCTAAGAGCGTTGTTTACATTCTTAACCTATTTAATTTAGCCTCACACAGGTGTAATTAGTGGAAGGTTCTTTAACATGCCATAAATCTATGACATGGGACCGCCGGCTTTACTTCCCCTCCGAAGGAAGGCATACTGAGGGATTTTTAACGCTCCTAACAAATCCGACGACTTCAACCGGGTTTGAACCCGCGATCTTGGGCATAGAAGCTCAGCATGCTACCAACTACACCACCGAAGCCACTAGAGCTAAATCTCTATGTTACATTTCGTCGGAACGCTCTATCGAAGTTTCAACGTTCTCCACTAGGTATAATTGACATCTGGTAGCGAAAGTTGGAACTACTTGAAATGGAACGGAACTTGTAGCTCACCCTATGGGTGTCCGCTAGAAGCAGCTACAGCCCCTGGCGAGCCGAACATGTCCCCGGACACTAAAAGTCATACGATAAATAAAAATAAATAAAATATCTGCGTTATGGTGGAGTCTCTAGCATTGTGTGTAATGTAATTAAAGGGTTCATTCCAAAAAACAGACATGTTCAAAAATTGTCTTTTTGAGATAAATACATCTTCCTCTTCAAGACCAGCTCTATGTACAAATATTATTCCTGGCTCCAAAGAATTAACAAACAGGTCGGGTTATATAAGAGTGTGAAATATTGGAGGGTCTACAAAAATAAGTCCATTGCTTTTTCAAGATAATTAATTGCCTGGAATGTTTTGACTTGATTAGGATTTACATATTAAATAATTGTATTTGAGGATTAAAATATTTTTTCATTTTGTATTCAACTAATATTTCAGGAAAATCCAGATTAGTCCAATTTTTTTTTTAGGCTTTCTCAACTATCCCCATAAAAATATACAGAGTATAACGAAAATGTACGGCACATAATGCAGGACACAATCCTCACACGTAGACGAAGACATTATGTTATATGATCACCAGAACAGAACGTACCAGCATACCACATGCAACTCTTTCTCACAGGAGATGTTCAATATGCCCTCCGTGCGCATTGACACGTGCATCAACCCGCCGTCGTAGTGAATCTCGAATGCGCTGATGTATCCTTGGAGTATCGCGTATGGTTTCGCAGTCTTCCATAATACGGACACGGAGACTCTGAACATCGAGTACTGGGGCTCGATACACAAGACCTTTAAAATGCCCCAACAAATAAAAGTCCAGTGGGTTGAGGTCCGGAGAGCGTGGAGAACAGCCACCTTTACCTATCCATCCGTCACTGATTCTGTTATTAAGAGCCGACGAACATTAACACCAAAATGAAGATGGGCTCCATCGTGCATGACGTACATGTTTTGTAGCACAACAGTAAACAAGCAATGCCGTAAGTCATATGGCAACAAGGCCATGTAAAACAAAGTGCTGGTTGTGCAACTACGATAATGACAACGTAACCAGACGTAACCAAGAGTGCATGTTTGTCATGATTCTAACGTTCTGTTCTTGTGTTCCTCACTTAAAGGGCTGCGCCAACGCGGCCATGTAGCCCCGTGTACTTTGGTTGTGAGTAGAATCTGTCTGATAGCCGGTGTTAATTGTGATGACTGTATTAGTGTGTGTTATCTGTTTTTTAATCCAAGTGAGGTCTGCAGACTTTGAATTTTTCAAATAGTTCCTACTTTCACCGCCAATCGCCACCGCCAACGACTATTAGCTCAGAACTTAGCTACTAGACGCCACTGCAGTCGGCTCCTGGCAACGAACATAGGAACCTAACAGCGTTGTTTACTTTACTAACCTACTAGCAACCGGACCCGGCTCCAACCGGGAACAGTTATGAATGCATTACGTAATAAGCGCTTTTTTTTTCAATGTCAATCCGTTTTACGTCTCGGCATAATGGATTAAAATCACTGACTGGACTATTAATTATATTATCATGGAGATGCATGTGCAACAAATTCTTGTCAGACGTAATTTAAGAATGGCGAGGTGCATGAAACACAAATCCCCCTTCCGTCCAATATTAACTTGACTGTGAATTTTGCGGAACGAAAAGTTCACAGGCGAAATGAGAGTTGCACTTCCAGGGAATGGCGAGGTGAATGAAACTCAAATCCCCCTTCCATCCAATCTTAACTTGACTGTGTTTCACAGGCGAAATGAAGAAAAACCGAGTTGCACTTCCAGGGAAACTCCAAACACAACCACTCTTCTCTACAGTTTGCTGCTGGCTTATATCTGGGGCAATAGGTTCGCCCGCTAGCTAGGCTGTAATAGGGATTATAGACTCGCACTTAGCTAGTTCGTAAACTGTTGCCTCAGTAGTTGAATGGACATGGTTGGAAGAAATTAAAACGTAAAAACACCTATAGTGGGCGATGTATTGAGGATAGATATATGCTCTTGCGGACTTTTTTGTAGAAATTTTCATGCTGAACAATTCTTACACTCATAGTATTTAGATATTTTAAACGGTTTGCCCAGCGTAAGCTTACAAAGCGCTCGGATGCCAGGTTTTTTTTTTCGACTTTTCCACTGAAATCGTTACTGCTCGGCTTCCTTTGATCATAAATAAATTATTTTCTACAGAAATCATCCTCGAGATATCCTTTACAGAATGGTGAAAACCGCATCAAAATCCATCCAGTTGTTCTCGATTTCACCCGTAACATCCAAGAATCGGGGACTTTGTTTTATACTAAGTAGAAATATACTGTATTTAGCTTCACACAGGTGTAATTAGTGGAAGGTTCTTTAACATGCCATAAATCTATGACATGGGCCCGCCGGCTTTACTTCCCCTCCGAAGGAAGGCATACTGAGGTATTTTTAACGCTCTTAAAAATGCGACGACTTCGGCCGGGTTTGAACCCGCGATCTTGGGCATAGAAGCTCAGCATGCTGTTCTTGTTTGTTTCCCATGATTTATGAGTTGGAGAAAATTAGTAGTAACATGGAAACAAAGCGCTTCCAGACCCATGTTGATATAACATAATGTCTTCGTCTACGCGTGAGCAATATGTCCGACATTTTGGGCCGTACATTTTTGTTACACCCAGTAGGATATTCCCTTTATGCGCAAAGTAAAGCTGTTTGTGAGACAATAGTCGGTCTGAAAGCAATTTTTATTTCATTCAGCACAAATGAAGCTATACTGGTTTCTTAGTTTCTGAACAATTTAATTTTTGGACTTGTCTGGTTCTTGGAATGAATCCTTCAATCTACTAAAAGAAGCTCGTGGATTTATGTGACCACTAATCGTCAATGGACATCAAATTGGCAGGTGAAAAACTAGAGGAAGTAGGAGACTTCTGTTACTTAGGAAGCAAAATAACCAGTGATGGACGAAGCAAAGAGGATATAAAAAGTAGGCTAGCTCAGGCAAGGAGAGTATTTCTACAGAAAAGGAATCTGTTGACATCGAATATAGATTTAGGTACTAGGAAGTCATTTTGAAGGCATTTGTCTGGAGCGTGGCACTCTATGGAAGTGAAAAGAGCAGAAAAGAGGAGAATTGAAGCGTTTGAAATCTGATGAAGATCAGATGGGTAGATAGGGTTACAAACAAAGAGGTATTAAGAGAAGAGATAGGTTGGTACGACACATACTAAGCTTAGTTATGGAAGGAAGGGTCGAGGAGAAGAACTGTAGGGGTAGACCAAGGTTAGAATATGTTAAAGAGATTGCCTCGGATGTAGGGTGTGGTAGCTATGTCGAGATGAAACTATTAGATCAGGACAGAGAGGCATGGAGAGATGCATCAAACCAGTCAAAAGACTGAAGACTCAAACAACAACAACAATCGTGTGATCATGAGCCACAGTACCACCATTTTTACATGGAATCCGAACCTCAGGACATGGTATTTCACTTCGAAAATCTCACATGCATGGACCGGGAATCGAACCCGGTCCGCCTTGGTGGGAGGCAAGTAGATTGACAACTGCACCACATCGTCCCTAATGAAAATCCACAGCCTGCTTCCAGTCTCCGACCGGGTCAGGAATGGAATGAATGAAGCCTCCAACTAGCGGCGAGGATATGAACTGTGCCGGCTGCCGAGGCCTGACGCACTCCTCTGGGGCAGTGATTAAATGAATGACAGATGAAATGAAATGATAGTGGAGAGTGTTGCTGGAATGAAATTTTGACAGGGAAAACCGGAGTACCCGGAGAAAAACCTGTCTGCCTCCGTTTTGTCCAGCACAGATCTCACATGGAGTAACCGGGATTTGAACCACGGACCCAGCGGTGAGAGGCCGGCGTGCTGCCGCCTAAGCCACGGAAGCTTCACCACATCGTCCCTAATACAGTATATAATTACTACGTTTAGGGTTGATGTAAGTGCCTCGGGATTTGAAGTGAGGTAAAAAGCAAGCAAGGCTAAACAAAGAAAAGCATTTTTACTTGGCCCTTTACCTTGTGATTAGGGGCAGATGACCTCGCTGTTCTGCCCTTAAAACAACAACACTATTAATTCCTTATTATTAGCCCAGGAACCTCCCTTTTTTTTACCTGGAGACCCAAACAATGGACGCGACTTCTCTCTTTAAAAATCGCACACGCATTAACTAGTAATCAAACCTGCTGCGTCATCACTGTCCCCACAATAATTGCCTGAAGATAGTATTTTTAACAAATTCATAAAGAAATTTGATACAATGGTCCGGCTAGCTCTAAACAGTTGCCAGCGTTTCGCCCCAGTGTACCAATGGGCTCTTCAGTTGGTTATGGTACACCTCACCAAGCCGCGTGGCTAGTACATACTGTGAAGGCCGCTGCAAGGCACAAATGTTGCCACGAGCAGCGCCAATGTACTACGGAAGTCAAAACTTATTTTCAAAAATAATGTTAGCTTACCTTGCTAATCCATATTGGAAATATCTGTTCCCGGAGGAAACAGGATGTAAAATTGTCCGATTGAGCTATGTACATTAACAAATTCATAAAGAAATTTGATACAATGGTCCGGCTAGCTCAAAACAGTTGCCAGCGTTTCGCCCCAGTGTACCAATGGGCTCTTCAGTTGGTTATGGTACACCTCACCAAGACGCGTGGCTAGTACATACTGTGAAGGCCGCTGCAAGGCACAAATGTTGCCACGAGCAGCGCCAATGTACTACGGAAGTCAAAACTTCTTTTCAAAAATAATGTTAGCTTACCTTGCTAATCCATATTGGAAATATCTGTTCCCGGAGGAAACAGGATGTAAAATTGTCCGATTGAGCTATGTACATTAACAAATTCACAAAGAAATTTGATACAATGGATCGGCTAGCTCAAAACAGTTGCCAGCGTTTCGCCCCAGTGTACCAATGGGCTCTTCAGTTGGTTATGGTACACCTCACCAAGACGCGTGGCTAGTACGTACTGTGAAGGCCGCTGCAAGGCACAAATGTTGCCACGAGCAGCGCCAATGTACTACGGAAGTCAAAACTTCTTTTCAAAAATAATGTTAGCTTACCTTGCTAATCCATATTGGAAATATCTGTTCCCGGAGGAACAATTTTACATCCTGTTTCCTCCGGGAACAGATATTTCCAAAATGAAGATAGTATGAAAAAAAAACTCAGGGGAAACATTGCTTGGATGGCTGCTAGTAGCGATGGGATCCAAATCTCGTATCTCCGAACTGCAGCTTCCCATTGCAGTATACTTGTGATTGTATAGCACTATCTGCCAACCTGCGTTATTGCAGTGACTGTAGCATTGGGTGTAATATCATGTCTAGGTTTAGGGTAGGTGTAGGTGACTCGGAAGTTGAGTACAGTAATTAGGATGACTCAATGTGAGTTTCGAACCCAACTCTCTGCACAGTTGTCCTCATGTGATTGAAGATACCCTGCGTGTAGCCTCCATGGAACAGCTGAGAATCGTCTGGGCAAGGACTTCGCCTTACACCAGATTACGTCAGGTTTGTTCATTTTAACGTGACAATTGACCGATCTGGCTCTATTTTTCTTTTTCTTTCTTGGGGGGAGGAGGACGGGTTTGCTTTCGGCCTTATGTCGATTGGGGTGATTATTTATATTTGCAATAATAAGACATTCTAGTGTATAGAGTTTCAAACTGTTTATATGAATAGATTCTACGATATTGAGTCTAGGGCTCAAATATTCTCAGAACTTATCTTTAAGACATACATTGAACGTGCAAACTTAGGTACAGATCCATACATTAGTATGGAATTTGCATGCAGTTGAACATTGAATATTATACGCTTGCATAGAATTATGTTGGTAGTTCTAACGTTGACGATTTACTATGAATTTGTCTAAACCATCCTGGATTTAAACTGAGCTAAGTTTGAAGTTTTTCCGTACTCCTATTACGAGATATTGGCTCTAGGACTAAAAAATGGTCATCAGATCATTAATACGCAACTAGTAACCCTGGTGACTCGTAAAATAAGCACAGTTATAAGTTATAAATCGTACATTGCACATAAACAACATTTCGATAAAATCCATTCGTTAGTATGGAAGTCATATGCAGTTAACATCGAACCAATGAGGACGCGTAGAATCATGTTAACAACACTGTTATACATGGGTTACTAAAAATTAACCCGAAATTTTATTTTCTATACGTGTGCAAAATTTAGAATTATTGGCCTGAACACTTTCTCATATACTGAGACTAGAGCTCAAAAATATCGAGAGCATTTATCAACGGTTGGCAGCCCTGGTGACTCTGAATACAAGCCTAATTTTAGTACTTAAGATACACAGTGCACGCACAAAATGTAAGTCCAATTTTTGGTATGGACGTCACATGCAGTTATACATTGAACCTATCAGGACGCATAGAATCAAGTTCGTAGCACTGTCGTGTACGGACTTCTGAAAATTAATTTGAAATATTATGTTCTCTATCGTGGCCGACGATCGTAGGCCACTTTCTCTATGTGTGCCAATTTTGGAACAAGCTTGTAGTTTTACGTGACCGTTAATCTCGCGATCATGTGCCACGGGACCTCCTTGTTACGTGCAATCCGAACCACAGGACGTGGTATTTCACTTCGAATATCTCACGTGCATTGACCGGAAATCAAACCCGGCCCACCTTGGTGAGAGACAAGCAGCCTGACCACTGCACCAACATGCCCTAATTTTGGAACAGTTCCCATGCATACTTTCTGAGATATCCAACTTAAGTGTTCAAATGTAAACATTTATTTTCAGCAGTTGGTAGCACCGACGTAATTTTCATATATGGCGTTGATATTTTCTGATATAACTCTTCACTCATACCAAGTTTGGTTTCTATAGCTGCAGCCGTTGAGGGATTGATTAGGGGGAAGGGCACACACATACAGACAGAAGGACAGACAGACACACACACATCTGCCCGGATGATCATAAGTCAACTTTTCATTTTTTTTTTTTTTTTTTTTTTTTTTTTTTCTTCAAAATGTGGAAAGGAGGCTAAAAATAGTGAGCTCAATCCTACGGTATTTGAGGGTATTTAAATACGACAACATTGTACTAGTAGATTTACTGGCACGGTAAAAATCCCCCCTGGCGTCTCTAAAGCCAAGGGACGTTAAACCCATATCATCATTTCTAACATTACCGGGCGAGTTAGCCGGGGTAGTTACGGCGTGCTGTAGGCAGTTGCTCACGTCCGGGAGGCGAGGAGGTACGAATCCCCCCACCGGCAACCTTGAAGATGGTCTTCTGTGGTTTCCCATCTTCTTTCCAGTCAAATGCCGGGATTGGTCCCTAACTATAGACCACAGCCGCTACCTTCCAATTCCTCGTCCTTACAATCACACTTTCCTCCCCAGACAACACTCCATACGCGACGTTACTTGTAGCTCACCCCATGGGTGTCCGCATTGAAGTAGCTACAAACCCTGATGGGTCGAATATGTCCTCAGACATTCCCGGCACTAAAAGCCATACGCTAAAAAGTAAAACAAAAAACATACAAAAAAACATTGGACCAAGCCTCTATATGAAACATTTTCTTAATCCATAAAATGGAAGCAACAACAGCACGGACGTAACCAAGGGGCACATTCTGCTCTGGTGTGGGAGGTCCATCCGTGAGGAAGTTTCTATTGGTGTTTGGTGTCCTTGCAGTGACGTGAAGCGTGTCGACCTGGAGGAGTCTGTTGGTATGATGGCAATCAGTAACACGATGTCTCTCCAAGAGTTAGGTCGCTTCCTGGTCGCACTACAGCTATTGGGGATCGTGTGGGCCCATGCCTGGACACAGGCACCTCTACTGCCAGTCCTCATGGCCGGCTCCCAGAACATCCCTGGGGAACAGTGCCGCCAGGACTACCACCTCTTCCTGGATCAGCTCAGCAACTTCACACTGTGGGCAGTGCAAAGTGAGTCGAACATTAATATATATTATTGGCTTGGAACATCATTCTCTCCATCTATCTATTATATTATCTATCTACTTATCTTACTATCTTGTTGTTGTTGATTCATTTGAGGGGCTTGCTTGGATATCGTGGTCATTTAGTCCCGTGTACTTGGGTTTGCGTAAAGTTTTGTCTGATAACCTGTATTATTGTGACTTGTGTAGTAGTGTGTGTAATTGTAAGTTAGGTGAGGATTGGGAAGGAGGTGGTCTTGGCCTTAATTTAGTAGCCATCCCGGCATTTACCGGGAGTACAAGTGGGAAACCACGGAAAATCACTTCCAGGATGACTGAGATGGGAATCTAACCCACCAATCCTCAGTTTTTCCTCGCGAGGACGAATGTATCCCGTTCCAGCCCTCGGACCAGAATTACATTTTTTGGCAGAGCCTGGGATCGAACCCAGACTTCCGGGTCGAAAGTCAAGAACGTTAGACGCTACACCATGAGGTGGATGATATCTATATCTTTCTATCTATTTAGCTATGTATTTATCTATGTATATATCTGTCTGTCTATGTATTTATCTATGTTTTGTTCCATCTATATTACTATATACAGGATGATTTACCTAAGAGAGCCACCTCAAATATCTGCGGAACCATTTAAGATATCGTCATTCTGTTTTCAAATTCTTAAATCGTATTAAGGGGCTCATACAACATGGTCCATTTTGCCCTCAGCACACACGTATTTAACAAAAACCCGGCAGCAACTTTGATATCTTAAATGGAACTATACTAATTTTACCGTCTGGAACAACTAAGAATTAAGTGACAAGTTCAATGTTGTGCTTATTTTGCAAATCTGACGAGTACTTTTTGAGATATTAAAGGTTTCCCTATTTGTTGGCATTAGACAGAAAGCGATCCGCTAGCCGCCCCACTCCTTGTTGACAAACTCACATACTGCATTTATTCCATTCGTAGCATACTGTAATGGGTACATAATCAAAATCCAGTCTCTTATGCACGTGAGCTTTTCTCCCTCTCCACTTCGTCCTGAATCCTTGCGGAAATATCTGAAAACAACTCAATGAAGAGGATAAATAAAGTACGGAATTGTTTAGTGTTGGCGGACCTGCGACAATGACTTAATGTACAAATTAAAATCAGAACTGCAACAAAACTCGCTCATTTAGTTCAAGGCGAACGTCTCGTCTTTAAGTTAATTCTTACGAGTCCGGTTAGTCATCAAACATTTTGAAAATGTACACATTACAGTATGCTATGAATGGAATGCGGAATGTGAGTTTGTCAACAAGGAGTGGGTCACTCAAGAGAATCATGCACCCCACATTCCAGCGGCTAGCGGATCGCTTTCTGTCTAATGCGGACACATAATTATAGAAACCTTTAATATATCAAAAAGTACTCGGCGGATTTGCAAAATAAGCACATCACTCATCTTGTCACTTAATTCTTAGTTGTTCCAGACGGTGAAATTAGTATAGTTCCATTTAAAAAAAAAAAAGTTGCTGCCGGTTTCTCGGTAAAAACGTTTGTGCTGGGGGCAAAATGGACCATGTTGCATGAACCCCTTAATACGATTAAGAATTTGAAAACAGAATGACGATATCTTAAACGGTTCCGTAGATATTTGAGATGTCCCTCTTAGCTGAATCGCCCTGTACATATCCAGTAACTACAGTACCTACCTACCTGCCTATGTATTAATCTATGTATTTATCTACGTATCTATCTAAAATTTATCTATCTGTTTATTATGCGCATTATCACCCATTATCTTTAATCTATACATAGCAGAGGCACTTCAAAAAGTCGGAGAAGATTCACAGACAGGGGTATTAATACACGGCCTATTTATTTATTTATTTTTATTTTTAAGCGTATGGCATTTAGTGCCGGGAGTGTCCGAGGACATGTTCGGCTCGCCAGTTTTGTAACTGCTTCGAGGCGGACACCCAATGGGTGAGCTACACGTACCGTCGCGTGTGGAGTGTTCTCTGGGGAGGAAAGTTTGAATGTAAGGACGAGGAGTTGGAAGGTAGCGGCTGTGGCCTATAGTTAGGGACCAACCCCGGCATTTGCCTGGAAGGAAGATGGGAAATCACAGGGTTGCCGGTGGGGGGGGGGGGGGGGGATTCGAACCTCCTCGCCTGCCAGATGTGAGCGACTGCCAGCAGTCATGCCGTAACGAACACGGCAAGCTCACCCGGCCCACGGCCAATGAACAGATATGATACGATATGCTGATGAAATAGCTGTCCTAGCCGAAAGCGAAGAAGACCTTGAACCCATGCTAATTAGACTGGATGAGGTGATCGGGGAGGAATGTAATATGAAAATAAATAAATCCAAAACAAAAAAGATCGTGTGGTGGGAAGGGGTAAAACCACACTCAGGATAGCTATTGTCAACACCGGGATTCGAACCACTGATCTCATACTTGTCACAGCAACGCATTGCAGTCACGGTACACGAGAAGAACCCTACATTGAATTTAATACACTCTGAATACTTAGAATTCAGTGTAAATAAGTCACCTCATGGTGTTTTGGCAGGCACCTCAAGGTCCCGGGTTCGACTTCCGGCTGTGTCAAGAATTTAAAAGTCTTGATATGGTTGATGCTGCGTTGGGAGAGAGGAGAAGAAAGGAAGGAAAATGCTGACTTACTGCCCCTAAAATCCGGCTCAGGTCCCATGTTTATTGTTGTTATTGGTTCAATGAGGGTTTTGGAACAACTTTGATTATTTATAAGTCCATTGTGCTTGTGGATACTATAATCATAGTATTTGTCTGATAACCTGGGTTATTGTGACGACTGTAACAGTGAGCGTAATTGTAATTTAAATAAGGTAGGCTACTGTCCCAATATTTTCCTTTGTGAGATGGGGAAGCCCGGGGGAAAGGCCACACTTAAAAGGCTACTGTCAGTGTCGAGACTCAAAATTCAGATCTCCAAATGCCAGCTTTCCAACCAGTCGTGGAGGGTGCCATCGGTCGCTCGGCTACGCTGGTGGAAGATTGGCAAAACTATTTTGAAATATATTATCAATCGCTCGCGACCAGCCATTATAGCATATTTCACGCAATGCCCCGGCAAGACAATAGCTCTACATACAATGATTGAACTAACAAATAATATTTAAACATTATTTTCACTTGCTCTCACTCAGAAATGTGATAACTACTTAAAAATACTACGGCAATCAATATAAATTATGAAACATTTATTCAAATGTTGTACAAGTTTTGATGTTCATTGACATCTTCTTCGGCGCCTAACATCACTAAAATAAAATAATAAAAATAATAATTTGATTAAATGACAGTTCCAAATACTTTAAAAAATATATATTCTGAGTTTGAATATAAACTGTAGAAGGTTTAATTTATTTATTTATTTACTTACTAGCTGAAGTACCCGTTCTTCGAACGGCTTTTAGTACTTGCTGGCCTAAATCATTAATATATATAATCACACATTCCCAATGTAGTTATGTTATTTCCATGTTACCAACTACATGTGTATACTACATGCATTTTCACTCACCAAATTATTAATCAGAGGTAGGAAAGTGAAAATCCTTAGCCTGCTTTGTCGACCGACCGGGTCAGGGAATGGAAGGAATGAAATCCCCATCTAACAGCAAGGATATGAACTGTGACGGCTGCCGAAGCCTGTCGCACTCCCCTGGGGCAATGATTAAATGAATGACGGATGAAATGAAATGATAGTGGAGATTGTTGCTGGAATGAAATTGTGACAGGGAAAACCGGAATACCGGAGAAAAGCCTGTCTGTCTCCGCTTTGTAGGAGAGAAAGTGCGTGTACATTGGAAATAAATATCAGCTTCTATATAGTAAAAGTTAAATAACCTGCAGGGGGCGTGGTGGCTCAGCGGTCTAGCTGTATGCCTCTCACCAAGGCGGTCCAGGTTCGATTCCCGGTCAGTGCATGTGAGATTTTCGAAGTGAAA
The DNA here is from genome assembly GCA_946902985.2 of Meconema thalassinum. NCBI lineage: Eukaryota > Metazoa > Arthropoda > Insecta > Orthoptera > Tettigoniidae > Meconema > Meconema thalassinum. The sequence goes on from OX336388.2 coordinate 1,074,080,612, forward strand.
TGCCATGTCCTGTGGTTCGGATTCCACGTAAAAAGGAGGTCCCGTGGCTCATAATCACAAGATTCACGGTCACGTAAAACTACAATCTTCCTTCCTTCCTTCCTTCCTCCTTAAATAACCTGTCTTAAATATTGAACACATATCGTTTAACGTCTTCATACTATATTTAAACATATAAACCCTATGCTAAAAATACATCAAACTTGATAGCAATTATCATATCCGCAATGAGTAATATTGCGGAAAGTACGTACCGTCATGATAAAGAGTAACAGTAACGGAACAAACTTCAATCATCCCAAGTAATAATAACAAAAACAAATTAATCACAGAAAAATGTTCTAAGTTTATGCCGTGATTTGTGTGAGATTACGCCTAGTAACTCCGAGATGGTTCATCAGCGGGCTCTTGTGGTTTATTTGCGGACTACCAAAGGAGTAGCAAACTGTGCGATACCTCAATTCTTATTTAGAACACCTCAGCTACTATACTGCGAGTGCTAAAGTCTAAAACAGTCTTTCACCTGCCTATAAAGGCTTCCAAAATGATTGTATATTGAATTTCAGGGCCATGGAATTAAAACTCAGCAACTTTTCTAGGTTTACGCCATGTTTTGTGCGTTTTTTTATTGGCCGTGAAAGTCAAAATACCTACTTTATTGAAATAAATTTGCCCAGTTCTGCAGTAAGATTAATAAACTAATGTAACAGTCGTTAGTCTCCGACGCATTCGTCTGTGAACTTGGGTTTCTGATTATAGTAAAAAAAAAAGAAAAATATTGGCCAGCTGAAATATTCATTTAACGAAAAACAAATCGATAAAAAGGATGAAAGCATGCCGTGCAAAGTAGAAAGCACTATAACATTGTGAAACAGCGAAAAGATCCAAATACTCACATACAATAACCGGCACAAAGAGTATAAAATTAGACCCAAAATCACGTCTAGTTTCGGACCACACAAACTACCTCTATAAATAAAACAGTTCATGTAGAGACTGCCTCCGTGGCTTAGGCGGCAGCACGCCGGCCTCTCACCGCTGAGTCCGTGGTTCAAATCCCGGGCACTCCATGTGAGATCTGTGCTGGACAGAACGGAGGCAGACAGGTTTTTCTCCGGGTGCTCCGGTTTTCCCTGTCAAAATTTCATTCCAGCAACACTCTCCACTATCATTTCATTTCATCTGTCATTCATTTAATCATTGCCCCAGAGGAGTGCGTCAGGCCTCGGCAGCCGGCACAGTTCATATCCTCGCCGCTAGATAGGGGCTTCATTCATTCCATTCCTGACCCGGTCGGAGACTGGAAGCAGGCTGTGGATTTTCATTTTCATGTAGAGACTAACATAGACTAACATCGCTCGGCGTTGATCGTGTTTTAAAATACATATTTAGATTTTACTCGCTAACCGTTGGAGATACACGAAAAGTGATAAGGACCTTTCGGATAGAAAATTAAATTTTAAAGCTCGTAGTGCCATCAAAAGTTTGCTATTTCTTAGCGTTTTCTTTTTATTAGAAATGGAAATATGAAAATAGTCGCCATTTTTAAATAGTGCAAAATATCGAAATCAAAAGCAGCCTATATGTAAGCCTGGTAAATCAGCTACATCCATGCAAAATTTCATTTAAATCGGACCAGTGGTTCTTGCGTGATTGAGTAACAGACAGACACACACACCATGCGCAGAAGGATCATTGCAATACAAGTTGCTACGTTCTGAGTCCCATTAATGCGAGTGTAAACAACCTCAGCGGGTGGAGTCAATGCCATATTTCTTTCTTATTCATTTATGCATTCACTCGTTATTTATTTATTCATGTATTAATAAATTAACTTATTTTGTTAGTTAGTTAGTAATGTATTTATTTGTTTATTTATTTATTTATTCGTGTATTTATTCATTTATTTTATTTGCTTTTTGTTCGTATGTTTATTTATTTATTTCATGATTTATTTATTTACTTGATAATTTGTTTATTTATTTATGTGTTTATTTATTTATTCATTTTTTTACTTTTTATTTTTATTTATTTGCAGTGCTGGACGCTTCCACCAAGGTACCGGAAGGTTTGTTAGTAGGAAACACCTATCATCTCGGTCACTTTGATGAATGTATGGGAGTATCGGTCAACCTGGGTGAGCGCAATTTCAAAAGCCAGTACTGTATTGCTGATATTCGCTTCCGACACAAAGGATTGAGGCAACCGTGTGATCGTGATATCCAGCCACAGGATACGGCCTGGCATAAACTGCAGGTAGAAATCTGTTCATGTATTGTGTTTCAATTTTATTAACTAGAACTGAAACAGTTTAACGATTCGATTACCAGGAAATGTTATTTATGAAATACATGTATATTGAAGAAAGCAGTAGCAAAAGTAACTTTTCATTTAGACCACATGAGTCACGCTCGCAAACCCTGTCAAAGTGCACGGGGCACTGGTATAGATTCTGAGCATGTGACGTAGCATCATTGTAGATAATAATCCGACAAGAGAGCTGTTGCAGTCTCTCTCCTCACGCTCTCCCCTGTACCTCCTACACGCTGCGCATTACTTGATGCACAATGCTCTCTGCTTTGATAGATTCCAACCTCTACACCAGACAGTCCGATAGCTACTTCTAACGATAAGATGCGCAGAAGGATCATTGCAATACAAGTTGCTACGTTCTGAGTCCCATTAATGCGAGTGTAAACAACCTCAGCGGGTGGAGTCAATGCCATCAATCGCAGTACCGTGTTTGATGTAACTTGGCACTACAATGTTTTAAAGAGAACTCTCACACTCCAAAAATGTTGATTTTTTTTTTCACAACACAATTTATCAGAATTAATTTTCTTGGTAGAGCAAAATTCGAACCTAGGCCTTCGGGGTTGACAGCCAAGAATGTGAACCACTACACCACGAGGCGGTATCTCATTCCTCTGGTGAAGTTGCCGTTAGGAAAAGTATCCGGCCATAAAACCATCTACAATATACCCATCCCGTCCGCCGAAACTCGGACCCAAGCACTGCAATTCAGACAAGTGTGTCGTCCAATTGCGTTACGAACGGTCCACGGCGTGCCTATGGTTCACTTCCAAGTGTTGCCCCAAAGAGATGCGAAATTCTATGTGCCCATTAGGATGTCCCTGCATAAGCTACTGTACTTCTAATTTCCAGTTCTCTCGCCAAATAAGGTCGCCGGGAAATACAGTGGGAGCCTTCCCTGTGCCGTGGAACGGACGTAGCGCGTTGAGTCAGCGCCAATAACTAGCATCTACCGTTACACAACAGCACGCCGGGAAACCCCGAATGCTGGGATTGCATTTATTACATACGGAGCTGGCAAGATACCTTAATTGAGATAATTACTACTTGTGATAAAGTACTTTAGTCTATGTCGTATTCTGTGAACATCAAATTTTCCTTGTGGAAACTTATCTCCTCAAGAAGAAGTCTTCCAGTAAATGTGTTCTTAAGTTTCAGCCCTGTGTGGTTTTTACTTGTGGGGGGAGTCTCAAACGAAAAGTATATGGATACAATTCGCGTATTTAGAACGAAATAATTACTGTACACAGATACGAAATATTAGTGAGGATGAATTACAACGAGTTTACCAAAACTTCCTACTTTGGTGCAACGTGTGTTTAGAAAATGAAGGACAGCATTCCCAGCAACTACTCTGAAATTCATGTAAGTAATGATTATTAAATACGTTAGCCTAATAATAATAACCTCTGGCACTACAGCCCATGAAAGGCCTAGGCCTACCAAGCGACCGCTGCCCAACCATTTGATCTTTAGATATTGTGATGACGCGTGGTCAGCGCATCGGGTCCCCTCGGCCGTTAATCCTGGTTTTCGTGACCAGGGTGCTGCCTCACTGTTAGACAGCTACTCAATTGTCCTCACGAGTCTGAGTGCAACTCGTTCCAGCCCTCACGTCAGTTTCTAAAATCCGTCTGGCTGCGTGGCTCAGGGATAACGTTCTCGCTTGCTGAGCCCAAGGTTGCAGGTTCGAAACCTGGCGCAGTCAGCTGGCATTTAAGGGTGCGCAAATGCGAGGGAGCCGTGTCAGTAGATTTACTGGCACGTTAAAGATACCCTTCGGGGCAAAATTCCGGCACCCCGGCGTCTCTAAAAGCCAGTGTAGTTAAAAGGGACGTAAAACCAATAACATGATGAAGTTTCTAAAATCCCTGACGGAGCCGGGAATCGAACCCGGGGCCTCAGGGTGAGAGGCAGGCATGCTAGCCCAACACCACGGGGCCTTATTACATACGTTTAAACGTGTAAATCTGTTGAACTAGTTGGGCACTACGCTGCTGCTAGCGCCAGTGCTTTGCTCGACAGGCGGCTAGTCTGAGTGCCCCAGCCGTCACGCGGTGCATCCGAGGCTCCGTTCCATAGGGAGGACACTCACTGTACGGACATTACGTAAATATGCAAATAGATACTGAATATCCGGCTTCGACAGATGCATAGTGATGATAATTTAATATTTTGATTAGGTGGCGTTGTAGGCTAAACAAAACTTCCTCAGTTAACGTCGACCAAAAACGGTCATAGCTCATTAAAAGGCAACTTATGGAAGGTGAATGACATTTACGGTACCTGTGCATATTTCCGGATGTTGTAAGAAGTGCCCAGGGTGGTTAATGAGTCATACATACTGCAGGACACGGTACGCCTCAGGATATGTCGAAATCGTACCCACTTTATTTAATAGTTGTTGTTGTTTCTTTTAGGGGCATTGCGACATCGTAGTCATATATTCCTGTGTACTTGGGTGTGTATAGAATTTGTCTGATAACTCGCCTATTCTCAGTTTTTCCTCACGAGGCTGAGGTGGACCAAGAGGGACCGGGGTCGATTCCTGATTAATGAACCTCAGACCAGAATTAAATGTGTTGGTAGAGCCGGGAATCGAACCCGGGCCTCCACGGTGACAGCCAAGAATGCTAGCCACTACGCAACGGGGCAGCCACTTTATTTGATAAGCTTATCAGCAGCGATGTTAAAGACGTAGAAAATCTATCGTTGGAAAACAAAAGCAAATTTGTGAAATTCTACTCTTCGGACTAAGATACAACGTAAGGTTTTACCATATTGCATGCATAAGAAGGTCACCTTGTGTGATCTAGACATACAGTACGTGCTGAGACTCCTGTCCCAAAGGTCCTGGGTTCGATTCCCAGATGAGACAAAAATAACTCTGGTGTGACAGCTGTAACGCGATTTATTCAGCATGAAGAAGATAACGGATAAGAGGTGGGTTCGATTCCCACCTTACCCACCTTAGAAGTGGTTTCGCGAGTTTCCCCACTTCTAATGCCAGAACGGCATCAAACATAAGACTACTCAAATTAATTGTGCATGCGGTACTACGGTACTATAGACACTACAATATGTTAGGATGACTGCGTAACTTGGCTACATGGGTGCAGACTACAGGGTTAGTGATCATGGCCTTATGGTATTCTATCTGAAGGACAAGGTATTTAGAGTCTGTTGTAAGGCAGTCAGGTTGCATGATGTTGTAAAGGAGAGAAACAGCGTGGACTTTACGATGTGCACTCAAATTTACTCACGGTAGCTGACAAAGGAATGAGCTGATGTGTAGATCGTGTAGAGCTTGTGATCGCGCTGAAGTCAACTCCTAGGTGCATTAGTTCTGTCTCAAGACAGGATTTCGATGCTCCTGAGCAATGTCATGATCGGCAACTCTTTGAACACAAGTGTGTGACGGGGTACAATGCCCCTGACTATTGCACGCAGAGCTCGTAGCAAAGCAAATTTATAGTTTTACGTGGCTTTTAATTTCATGATTATATCGAAGCTCCGTGGCTTAGGCGGCAGCACGCCGGCCTCTCACCACTGGGTCCGTGGCTCAAATCCCGGTCACTCCATGTAATATTTGTGCTGGACAACACGGAGGCAGACAGGTTTTTCTCCGGGTACTCTGGTTTTCCCTGTCAAAATTTTCATTCCAGCAACACTCCCCACTATCATTTTATTTCATCTGCCATTCATTTAATCATTGCCCCAGAGGAGTGCGTCAGGCCTCGGCAACCGGCACAGTTCATATCCTCGCCGCTATATGGGGACTTCATTCATTCCATTCCTGACCGTGTCGGAGACTGGAAGCAGGCTGTGGATTTTCATTTTCAAGCCTCGGGATATCATTTTTATGTGGAATCCTAACCACGAAACGAGATATTTCACTTCAAAAATCTCTTTTGCATTAACCAGAAATCAAACTCAGTCCACTTTGGTGAGAGGCAAGCAGATTGACCGGTGAACCATCACTCAAATTCTCTTCATTTAGGCTCATGCATTCGCTTGTCATAATGTTTCTGTACACATAAATTGACCCATTACGTTACAAACAAAGAAGAGGCAGATACAAACTATAACAAAAGTGAATGACGCATGGTAAGGCATGGAAATAAGAAATAACTGCAGATGACCTCGTAGTTCCGCCCCTTAAAACCTCAATAACTAACTCATAAGTAACCAAACTATTGCAGCACTCCTAGTGGTATGGCGGCCAACTACCAAAAATTTAAAATTCTCATTTTTATATAACCAGGTCACTTCAAATTTAAGGACATGACTCCATTAACAAAATTGCACCAACTGGATACTTTGGACTGGACGGTTTATTCTGAACTATGTACACAGATGCCGTATGACCCATATTCTACGGTGTGAGCAACACAGCATTAAGATTATTTGACAAATGCGGTTTACGATTGAAAAGTATGGAGCACGATTATAAGCTGCCAAAAATACGTCTGTATCGTGTTATCCAGTAACAATATCTGCTATTGCGAGTAGTTTGAACTTATAAGTGATTTAAATATCTCTCAAAATCAGGATAATGAACAGTTACTGTGACGTGCTTCAAGCATGTAGAGCCGCCATGTTATCTACAGCACTGATCAGCAACTATAACAAGGCCAAATCAACCGATTAAAAAAAAAGAGCCTTACAGTAGTCGCATATGATGTGTAACATCTGACATAGAAGAAACCTCACGTGAAATTGTTGATACACCGGTATTTTATACTATTATTGGCACAAATATTAATCTATTGTAAAAGGGAGTGTTTTACAGATATTGTAGTTTATAATACGGAACTCATTATATTAGATGATTTGTAGCTTCCACCAGCACTAGCCTAAATAAAGATTACGATATGGATCAACTAGATTAATAGACGCGACACCGCTCATAACCCTAAATTCCTTATAAACAGGTCCTCTTCATTCACAGACCAACACGTAATGTCATATGGATTCTGTTAAAATGAGTCATATTGATATGATAAATATCGTTTAAAATGAGGATCTGGTAGCAAAAATATCGACCCAGGCCGGTGTTTGAACCCAAGATCTCTTGATTCACAGTTAGAAGCACTAACCCCACGGTTATTTCGACTGCGCAAATTTTGTGCACAAGATGGTGACTTATTTCCACGTTCCAATAATACTGCATTACGGAATTAAGTTTCATTTATATTTTGCTTGTTTCGATAATGTTCCTGCGTGAAATTGAGTTTAAATTGCCTTATGAATAGGCCCTCTGGTGAGTAAAGAGAATGTATTCAGTAATAGTTCATGAAGGCTTGCTCAATTCTCGTATAACCACAACGATTATATTATTTTGATGACTGCATTACCGTTATGTCGGTTAATATTTGAATAGCCATTGTGCGGAAACATAATACCGGCAATGCCGACTACTTACAATGTTTGATATTAAGTCATTTTACCATTTAAATACTGATACGAAGACTTCGAACATGTACCATGTCATTTGTTTCAATCACTTGACACCAGAGTTCGCATGAGCGTTTTCCGTTCAGTATGTCATATACATTCCACATGGCCGAGAGTACGTCATGGTATCAATTTCCGACACCGCGCTCTCATTGTTTCTCGTACCACTGCCAGCTGGGTCTTACCACTGCTCGCTGGATCGATCGATCGATCGAGCGGGCAGTGCATACTTCCGTTATCCACCTCTGCCAGCTAGTACACTTCCGTTCGATCGATCGAGTGGGCAGTGCATATTTCCGTTCGATCCACCACTGCCAGCTCGATCGCTCCGATCCACTTCCGTCCCCAATTTTCAAAATCACTCCCACAAAACTATCCAGCAACCGAGCGGAAAGATGTTACACATCAATATACCGGGTCATCATTTTATTTCCCGCATGTACGCGCCGCTAGGCCGGTCAAGGTGGCCTTGGCGTTCTCCCCGCAAGGAACACGTGCGCTGCGATCGGGAATGTTGCAATAAGCTGTCAGTATCTCCGGCGTATTCAAGCTTGTGAAGTGCTAGTTGATTTGACCTAACATACAGTGCAGTCTCGGGGCAATTTTACAGTTGACGTGTTGCCTTAAAGTGATGTTTTCTACACAACAACGTGTATTCATTATGCTTTGTTATGCGAAGTATTCTTTTGTTAGAGAGTGCCGTTTTCGATTCATTCGGAAATATCCTGGTATCCTCCACATAGGCGCACGATACGCGATATTGTAAACAAGTTCCACTTCACCGGGTCCGTTCACAACAAGAAGAGACGTAGGAGACGGACTGTTTTAAGAGAGGAAAAGCTTGATGAAATTCGCCGTGTGTCTAGAAACTTATTTACGAGGTGCCAGGCATGCTTGCGAGCTGACGGACAACACTTTGAACATTTCTTGTAAAACCAGGTAAGTTTGTAGATACTTATTTTCACTAGAAATTGCTATTAAATGACTGTATGTTGAATCGAAGTAGTGGGGAGAAGTCGCGCACTTTTTACCGGCCAGTGAGCGGGTGTCAGCGCGAGAGCTTGCCGCGTCGTGATCAGTATCGGATGCGAGACTTAAATTGATGACCCTGTACTATATAAAGCTCAAATACCACCCAATCACTGATTCACTCATCACGAAATCTCAGAAACCACCAAACGGATTGGAATGAAATTTGGTATGCCGCTTCCTCAAGGGCCGCAAACGCGCACTAAGAAAGGATTTTTGGATATTCAGGTTCTAAAGGGGTGTTAAGGGGGTAGACCTGCATTTCATTGAATAGCAATATCTCCCGATTGGTTTCATTGGGAGATGTGATACTCGGCATATAAACTCATCATTAAAATAAGAAGACATGAGTTTGAGGGTTTTTCGATGTGGTGTATATTATGAGGTAAAAGGGGTGAAAAGTAGGGGTTGAAGGATTCCTAACGGAGCGTGTATCTCTTAAACGACATAGGCGAGGAGTTTGGAACTCAGCGAGAAAAAAATCAGCATAAAAATAAGTAAATAGGTGTTTGACCGTTTTTTCATAAATCCAATTTAAGGGGCCCATGGGGAGGGGTGAAGTTATGGGGGGGGGGCATAACATGTCTGAGTGTAAAATTACACATGGCCTATGTCGTAGACAATAACACTTTACATCTTTTTTGTCTCTTGCTATTTCATCATACGACGAATACTTACGGAGTTATTAATGATTTTGTAGCTTTTGACCGGAATTTTCTAAGTTCCAGGAATGACATAAAAATTTATTCGAATAAAATTTCAAAAAATAGTTTTTTTTAATACTTTTATGATATTTTTCAGGTCTTTTAGGGTCCGAAACCAACATGATATTTTGATGGTTTTTTTCGTCCCATGCGTTTTTGGTTTCAGGTGATAGAATTATTTTCCACTAGGACCCATGTTTATCTATCTATTTAACTAATGTTATAACGGGATTCCAAATGTTACTGCGGGCGAAGCCGCGGGTAACAGCATCGAATGGCCATACTTAACATGAAAGTTAATGACTCGAGCCGAATTTCCCAAATCATAGCATGGTACCGTTCGCAACTCTTGCCACAACGGTCACACACACAATTTGAATCTGGTTGATGAAATTCCTTAAGGCTTGAAAGGTACGATTTGGAACCTCGCCGCCAAGGCAGCGCGCTGCCGCTGCCGCTGCCCATGCGGCGCTGCCAGGGCGGCGGAAGCTCACTACCGCTCCACGTGTATTTAGACGGGATGCATTTCGAACTCCGCCGCCGCTGCCTAAGCAGCGCCGCATGGGCAGCGTGACCACCCAGCCGCGCCAGGAGCAGTCTGGCGGCTCTGCGGCGCCGCACCGTTGGCAACGAAATTATACAAAGCCTAGAAATGGTGCATAAAACTGCTATCCAAAATGGCGTTTCATAAAAGTCCGCTAGATGTCTCGACTTGTCGCTAATTTGCCCGTACCAATTATTCGAAAATAATTGTATCTTTTGCCTTTTTAAGGCCGAAAAAGTAAATTTTCAAATAATACGGCATCTAAAGAACATTTAAATGGCCATTTCATTTAACTTTAGACCAATTTTATGTAACGGAAATACGTCCTTAAATTAAGTACGGATTGGAGTGACTCCATTAGGCCTAAATAAAAATAAAAATGTTTGGGAGCCAATATTTTCATACTTGACCGCCATGCCACTAGGTGTGCTGCAGTAGATTGTTGTTTCCATACTTTATCTTGCGTCTATTAACTTACTTCTATTATAATTGATGTCCTGTGGCGTACATTTCCCGCCCGCGTGCCTTTGTAAACAGCCTACTGAACCTCTGCCGCGCTGCCCAGGCAGCGAGGAACGAAAACACCACAACTGCCCAGGCAGCGCCGCCAGTGACGCGCGTGAAGTGAAAACCATGTATGGCGAAGCGTGTATCCAAATGTCGCAGCTCGTCAGTCTTTGTAGATCAACCAATAAAGAGGCGATCTTTTGCGAAGCAGCACTCGCAATGGGATGGCGCTTAAGTATCCACTTCATCGCAGCTTCAGCCCCATGGTAACAACACGCATTCAAAGAGTTTTCATTTCGGTAAGACAATCCAAGGAGAGTAGAATGTAATCTGCGTTACGTTGCTCCGTAAACCCAATATCATTGTATGATGTGGTATACTCCATAAAAGTGTCCTCTTTGGTTGGAGGCAGGGACTGTGAGTCGTGTGCTTCATAGGGTAGCCTAATAGGCCCTGGAGGGCCGAAGATCCAACCAAGTCCATAGAAGGAGCATTTCATTGCTCAATGTCAATTTCTAATGTGAAATATTAATGTTTGTTGCTTCCTCGGAGTTAGCTCATAAATGAACCTGGAGCAGAGAGTTTCGCCACACTTTGGACCGTGATGAGCGTATGTGTCTACAGATTGCAGCATAACACCTCAAACCACACGTGTGAAATGTCCCTTAAGCATGGAACTTCCCACAAACGATTTGATATTGCATAATAACTTCCGTTCCCAGATTGATGTGCGTTGGGTAAATTTGTAGCAGTCCATAGACCATAATGATATGGCTTTTGCGTCTCTTTTAAAGTAATGTGGTGCCTGAATTTCCCCTCGAAGGATTCATAAACGTTCCAGAGTGACTATATAGACTAGGATTGGGCACCGCAACCTTGGCCACAAGATGCAAACGCCTGCAACAACTGAACCACTTTCTTTAGAACGCCTTTTCTTTTTTCATTTTTTTTTTTCTAGCTATTACTACTGTAGAAAATGCCACGGCAACAGGTGTACGCGGAATATCTGAAGCTCACTGTAACTCGCCCCATGAAGTTAGTTAGGGAGGTGGGTGATGGCGCAGTGGTTCCTGCATGTCTCTCACCAAGAGGGACCGAGGTCTATTCCTGATCAATGGATATGAGATTTTCAATGTGAAATGTCACGTCCCGTAGTTCGGATGCTACTAAGAAGGCTCATGATCGCGAGATTAACGGTCATGTAAAATTACCAATTTGCTTTGTATACTTGAAGTCACAGCTGACGAGACTGACTGGCGATCACGAAGCTCCGAGCGCAATGTGACTTTGGTTCTATTTATTTGTGCCAGGCTCCTCTCTTCTCTTCCCCAGTGTACGATATCCTTTGATTAAAACTTCTTATCCTTTGGCTTCGGTGGCGTAGTTGGTAGCATGCTGAGCTTCTATGTCCAAGATCGCGGGTTCAAACCCAGCCGAATTCGTCGGATTTTTTAAGAGCATTAAATTCCTTCAGTATGCCTTCGTTCGGAGGTGAAGTAAAGCCAGCGGTCCCATGTCATAGATTTATGGCATGTAAAAGAACCTTCCGCTAATTAACTTCTGTGAAGCTAAATTTGCAGGTTAGATTTCGTTGAAACGCTCTATCAAAGTCCCAACGTTCCAAAAGTTGGAACTACTTGAAATTGAACGAAACTTGTTACTCACCCCATGGATGTCCGCATTGAAGCAGCTACACGAGCCGAACATGTCCTCGGACACTCCCGGCACTAAGAGCCATATGCTAAATAAATAAATAAATAAATAAATAAATAAATAAATAAATACATTTTTGGTCCTATAATATTACGCTCTCGAGGCCCAGAACGCGTGCATTTCAGGAAATGTCAGTGGGGAGAGCATGGCGAGTAGACTACAGTTTACGCCACAGGTTTTGGTCGGTGAGCCCGCGGTTTTGCATTCGTACAGAGGACGCTACGTGAACCTCAGGCATGTAGAATTGATACGTGAGCTGTCAGCTCTGCGGAAAGCAACTCGCGTCTCAATTGCACATGCTTGAACCTCGCCAACCATCCACTGTACGACAGCGCAATCGGGGCTGACCGGTCATAAACTGTGGCGGAAACTGTAAAAGGAGCAGTGCTTTACCACCTCGAGGCCACGTGTGGTCGTTACTCGACTTTCATGATTCATGAGGTCCTGAGGGGTTGCGAGAGTTCTTTATTTTTATGAAATATAAATGAATGCTGTGGTTTGGGAAATCTTCCTTCCTGTGCGAGCAGGATATTCCCTGCTGCTGTAAGCTAACACTCTGACGCATGTTAAAGAGCATAATCACTACAGGAAACCGCGCGATATGTTGGATCGTCTGACTTTGTTAATTAGTTATTGTTGTTTTAATGGGCGGAACAGTAAGGTTATCTGCCCTGAAGGTCTTCGCCTTCTTACTGAATTGAATTTTTGGTGGCTTCGGTGGCGTAGTTGGTAGCATGCTGAGCTTCTGTGCCCAAAATCGCGGGTTCAAACCCAGCCGAAGTCCGTCTGATTTTTTAAGAGCGTTAAAATTCTCTCAGTATGCCTTCCTTCGGAGGGGAAGTAAAGCCGGCGGTACCATGTCATAGATTTATGGCATGTTAAAGAACCTTCCTCTAAATACACCTGTGTGAAGCTAAATTATAGGTTAAACATTTGACAAACGCTCACAGGTTCCGACGTTCATCGCCAGGAGTCGACTGCAGTGGCACCTGGTTACCAAGTTCTGAACTAGTAGTCGTTGACGGTGGCGTTTGGTGGCAAAAGTAGGAACTACTTGAAAAAATTCAGTCTGTAGTCCTTACTTGAATTTAAGCTTGCCACGGTTGGTGAGTGTTCAACGTGTCGGTCTACTAACCCCAAGCTTGCAGGTTCGCTCCTGGCCGTGGTAAGTGATTTTTGAAAGGCGGCAAAAATTACGGCACCATGTCATAAGATGTTGGCATGTCAAAGAACCCATTTGAATTCAGTAGGCCGTGTTCATAATGGCAGAATTTATCTCGGGAGTTTCCGCCAACACGAAGTTCCTCATTTCTCTACTAGAAAGCGCTATAGTGTTCAAGGAGCTTGGATATCCAACCTCCTTGACTTTCACAGTGCTTCAAGGAACAACGAAATTCGAAATGCAAGCTACCCTTTCGGTATTATTATTATTAGTATTATTATTATTACTTGAATTGAAAATAGATAACACACACTAATACAGCCATCACAATTAACACCGGTTATCAGACAGATTCTACACACACCCAAAGTACACGGGGCTACATGACCGCGTTGTCGCAGCCCCTAAACTAAGGAACCAACCTAACAAGAACTCTCACTGGTGACATATTCCGCCTCATGGTGCAATATTTCACAAGGACCTAAGATGGAAACCACTGTTTAATTTTACATCAGTTAGATAGTGCTTGTGTTGCGTTTGACTCTCAGATTATTTGTTGATAAATGGCTGCGGCACGGAAACATTCTGAAATGTGGAAGAGCGTGGTGTGATCTGGTTTTGCCTGTTGTAACAGGAATGATTTATTGTTGTTTCCTTTGAGGGACTTGGACGTCGTGGTCGTTTAGCCCGCTGTAGTTGGGTGTGTGTTGAACTTGTCTGATAACCTGTATTTATACGATGTCTGCAGAAGTGTGTGTAGCTGTAATAGGGACAGGGATGAGGCAGGTGCCCCGGGACCTGAAATATGGTACTATCCCGACATATGGCTGGAGGGAGTGTGGAAAACCGGATAAAAACCACACTCAGGATAGCCACTATCAGCGCCGGGATTCTAACCTACGAACTTCGGACTTGCTGAGGCTGCCCGCGTGGCCATGGGGCACGGCAACGCAGCGGGAACAAGTGCCTAGACAAGAATGACTATATTGAATAGTAATGTTCATTTGTGTATCTTGTAAAATACCGTATCTTTGTGTGAAATATTGTTATGTATTATAATTTATAATATACTTGCACACCACCCCGGCTTCGCCCGGGAACAGTTATGAATGCATTAAATGATAAGCGCTTTTCTTTCGATGGCAATGAACTACAACCTACAACCGTTTTACATCTCGGCATGATGAGTTAAAATCACGGACTAGACTATTAATTATATTATCATGGGGATGCATGTGCAACGAATTCTTGTCTGACGTAATTTAAGAATGGCGAGGTGCATGAAACACAAAGCCCCCTTCCGTCCAATCTTAACTTGACTGTGTATTTTGCGGAACGAAAAGTTCACAGGTGAAATGAAGAAAAGCCGAGTTGCATTTCCAGGGAAACTCCAAACACAACCACTCTTCTCTGAAGTTTTAACTCAACACGACTTGACAGTTTGCTGCTGGTTGTATCTGGGGTAATAGGCTCGCCCGCTAGATAGGCTATAACTGGGGTGATATGCTCACCCCTAGGTAGCTCGTAAAATGTCGCCTCAGTAATGGAATGGAGGTTGTTGGAAGAAATGAAAACGTTTAAAAAAACTTATAGTGGGTGATGTATTGAAGACAGATATATGCTCTCACGGACTTTTTTTTAGAACTTTTCATGGTGAACAATTCTTACACTCATAGTATATTGATATTTTTAACGGTTTGCCCAGCGTAAGCTTAGAAAGCGCACGGACGCCAGTTTTTTTCGACTTTTTCACTGAAGTCGATACTGCTTGGCTTCTTTTGATCATAAATAAATTATATTCTACAGAAACCTTCCTCGAGGTATCCTTTACAGAATGGTGAAAACCGCATCAAAATCCTTCCAGTGGTTCTCGAGATTACCCGTGGCATCCAAGAATCGGGGACTTTGTTTTATAGCCTACTAACATAGATAAACTGTCTCAGCTCCCACCTTCGTCCTGCTATAGGCTACAGATAAGCCCGACCGCCTAGGTCAGTCTGATCCCCTCCGGTAATAGCTACGAGTAAAGAAATCAAGGATTCGGCCAAGTTATATTACTGCATTCTGGTGTGTGGTCACAAAAAGAATCTAGAAGAGTTTTATTTTAAATAGCCTATAAATTGGACAAACCAAACTTCTTCTCCTTCCTGGCGTTGTTCCCAATTATTTTTGGGGTCCTCCACTCTGCACCTTGCTCTCCATTTGTTGCGGTTTGCTGCATCTATAGGACGAAGACCTACGATGCGCATATCGTCGTGTAGGGTATTCATCCAACGCCTTTTTGATCGTCCTGGAGGTTTTTGTCCATCAGGCTCAAGAGCAAGTGACTTCCTTACTATGGGCTACATGCCCGTACCGACGCAACCGAGTCTCCCTCATTTTGGCTGGAACAGGGGCAGTTCCAAGAGTATTGCGGACGTCTTCGTTCTTATTATGATCCAGCCGTGTAATTCCCAAGGACCATCGTAGCATCCGAATCCCCATTGAGTGCAAGGCTTGTTCATGTTTCTTTGTATTAGGACAGCATTCAGCTCCATACAAAGCAACAGGGCGGCCGACTAATTGATAGATCTTAGTTTTGAGGCGCAAAGGGATCTTGCGGTCACAGAGAACGCCTGTGACCTGGTGCCACTTCATCCACGCAGCATTCACTCTTGCACGGGCATCCGAGACTGTGTCACCATCAGGTCTCACAACGGAGCCAAGGTATCGGAGATGTGAAGCCATTGGTAGTGGGGTGCCATCTACTATGATGGTCCCATCTGTCTGGGAACCACATTCAAGGTACCGGTACTCAGTCTTAGTAAGTTAGAGCCGTAGTCCAAATTCACAGATCCTCGCATTCCAGAGATTGACCAAGTGCTCTAGATCATTACGGGTCTCGCTTGCAAGCATGACATCATAGGCGTGCAGTAATGTCTATGGTGGTTGCCTCTGCAAATCGGCAGTCACTGTATCCATACATAGGATAAACAAGAGTGGAGATGGTGCAGATCCCTGGTGAACCCCAACTCGAATATCGAACTGTTTGGTGAGGGCAGCAGCACTGCGTACAGAGCTACAGGGCGCCCGAGAATATTCTCCGCAGTGGTTACGTGCAGCTGTGAGTGGTTGCGTCATCGGTTTAGTTGGTACCTTGACAGGGTGAATCCCACACGTGTGGGCTGTAGCCTGTCGAAATCGTCAGTGTGTATTGCAATTAGCGAGCGTATGTATCATCAGCACTTCCAGCATCTGTTATGAATGGCTGTGGTGAGTACAAAGTTTACTGTTTGCTTGTTATTAGAGAACACAGCGATGACAGAATGCATTCTGCACATAAGTCAAGCAGCATTGCGCGCCATAGGAGCTCATGTCACCACGGACAGTTAAACGATGACAGAGGCTACTTGAGCTGAGTCATATCCTACTCGCGCAACTGTACCTGTCAACGAAGCAGGCTGACGTGTGACACAAGTAAACAAAGAATAGTTCCCATCTCAACCGCCGGCAATCAATTCGTGAAAGGCTAATATGTTGCAAGCGGCAGCCGTACTGCCAACGTAACTTCTGTAGCTAGCTCTCGCAGACACATGTAGGCGCTGCGGAGAACATTCCCGGACTCACTGTAGTTGTATTACTGCAGAGGAGTTGGACCCAACGCACATAAGCTTCTGGTACGCCATGAGATCGAAGATAATACCATATAAGCTGATGGGAAACCCGGTCGAATGATTTCTCCAGATCCAGGAAAGCCATGTGAATTGTCCTTCTTTTCTCCATATACTTTTCTATCAGAAGCCGCATTGCATGGATAGCATCAGTTGTTCCGCGACCTTTCATGAACTCACACTGGTTAGGCGAGATGGTAACAATGCTACTTAAGCGAGTATCAATCACACGTTCCAGAATCTTCATTATGTGGCATAAGAGACGAATAGGACGGTAATTGGCACAGATAGTTACATCGCCCTTGCTTTTCCATATAGGTACTGTGACGCTAGTTTGCCAAGCTGACGGGATCTGGTGGCTCGCAAGGCAATTGTTAAAGAACTCTGCTAGGAACTCTGCAGAGGCATGACCCAACTGCTTCCATAGCTCCGCAGGGATATCATCAGGGCCTGTTGCTTTGCCATTTTTCATGGCGTGGATCGCAGTATTGACCTCGGCAGGTGTGATAGGTGGAACTGCACCCTAAACAGGTTCGGCCAATGAAATCGGTGGGTGCGGGAACTCCTCATTACAGATAGCATTGAAGTGTTCATGCCATCATTGAAGGATCTCTGTTGGTTTTGTTAGAAGATGCCCGTGCTTATCCTTGATATGCATGACATATCCTATGTCAACTGTGGCACGATGACGAGATCTGGCTAGCTTGTAAATATTATTGACCTCAGTAGATTCCTCTAATTGTTCATGCACTGTATTTAGTTTCTTGGATTTAGCAACTACAACAGCGTGTTTTGCATCAGAGCTGACGATATTGAGTTAGATCAGCATCGGTTCTTGTTCTAAGCCACATTTTGAAAGCAGTTTTCTTAGATTTCACAGCTCGTTGCACATCTTCACTCCACCACCAAGTTTGTTTATCAACAAATTGTCGTCCCGGTTTTGTCACACCCATTACGTTTGCCTGGATGTTTGAGGTGAATTCATTCCATGTTAGTTGATCAATTTTGTCAGGAAGAAAACCAATAGAATTTAGAAGTTGCAATTCATGGCCAGGTAGTTTCCACCACTTTATACGTTCAGTGTTTGTGATAGGTCGTGAAGGAGCACGAAGAGTAATATGAAAGTCTAAGATCAAGGTATTATGTTGGGGAGCAACATTTTCGGAAGGAATGACCTTGGAATCCTTCACCAATTTCAGGTCTCTTCTACGCACCAACCAGTAATCAATTTGAGTTTGATGGCCACCACTGTTGCATGTGATGAGATGTGATAACCGTTTCTTGAAGAAGATCTTCACCACCACTAGGTCACAAGCTTCGGCACACTCTAACCTACGCACTCCAGCTGCATTTTGCGTCCCATGACCACAACCACCATGTACGCGTTCAAAACCGTCACGTGATCTACCAACATGACAATTGAGATCACCACCAATAAGCAAAGACTCATTAGGATCAACTGAATGTATTAATGCCTCAAGATCACCCCAGAATTTGTCTTGTTCTTCTGCTTGGCACCCAGTCTGTGGTGCATAGCATGAGACGATATGGAGTGATATTGCGTCGGTAATTATCTGGATGCTCATCAGGCGATCAGAAATACGGTTTACTCTGGTGAAACTATTCCGTAGTCGTTCACAGATGGCAATTGCCATACCATTTCGGTCTGATGTTTTGCCGTTGTAGAAGAGCTTGCAACCATCACAAATATCACGCGCCTTTGCACCTTTCCGCTTTGTTTCCTGGATACAGGCTACATCAATTTTGCTTGGTGGAGCGATTCAGGCAACTCACGACTGCGCTCAGTTAATGTCCCAACGTTGATTGTCGCAAATCTAGTAATCGAGCCTTGCTTCTTTAACCTGCCCCGGCCTTGGGTAGGTAGCCCTCGTCCATTTCCCACTCCGATCGGGCGGGGTCGGGGCTCGTCGCCTGCGGGGGGCGCCCTAGCATGGATACTACAATCTACTTGGTGCATCATGATACGACATTTAAATTTCGACCGACTTGTCGCTGAGTCTGACGCCTAGCATTTTAAGGATACTGCCAGCATATACATTCTGCCACCCCTAACATGGGGTACAGACGCCGTTCGTAGCCTCCCGCTCCGGGTCAGACGCTACAACTGATATCTATCCTCGGAGTGAGGATGATACCTTTTACTCAATTAATCCCGAGCACTGGACTGCCACATCCGCCATCTACACTGTTCCGAAGATTATCCTCTCCACTGTAGCTGCCGTTGCGTTGTGGACTTCACCGTAACCCTGCAAGGGACCCTTACAAGGTACTACCAGCCGGGTCAGCTGGTCCCAGTTTATTTTAAGAGGTGTTACTCCTCTATCACTCGCCATTTGTCCTCACTTGTGATAGGCAGAGCCTGGCTTCCCAAACATTGGGCCCAGGTTGGTGGGTTTGGACAAACCAAACGAAATCAGAATATTCAACTCATTATGGAGTTTGAAGCCATTTCAGTATTGACTTAGTAATCGAAATTTGATGTTTTTCAGTCGGTCAACACGATTGTATTCAATTGTGATGTTTTATTCCCTAATGCTGCAAAAAAAAACTGAGATTAATAAATACACAAGGCCGGCATTAACGGCAGTATTAAGGGTGCCGGGACATTTCATTTGACCGTTTTCGCTTAGTAATGTAATGTAATAATAATATAATAATGTTATTGGTTTTATGTCCCTCTCACTCAAAAAGCCAGATTCTTACAGATTACATCATCATATACGGATCGGTTGTATACGGAAGTACTCGAAGTTGCCCGAAGGTCCCGAAGCTGTAGGTACAGACTGGTACAGTTAAGAGCTGTGTGCCAAAATACTTGGACTATTTGTCAAAGCTTGTTCTAAGGCACACTCATACAGATGAGTTGCTCTTAGTTCGTTCGTGTGAAGCCAAGCACCAAACTGTAGGTGAGCGTAACCTGCTGTAACATGGGACACTGATGGACAGATCTCTCGCCTTAAATAATTATAATAGATCGCCTGCACAAATCGTACATAATCAAACTTCAATTGGTCGATATAAATTACGGCACGTTACGTAAAGAAGTACGAGACTAACCGCTAAGTATTTTAATTCTCCACCACCCATACACTGTATGGCTTGCATTGTTTGTACAGTGTGAGCACCACAAGTGTTGCCGACATTATTGCATGCAACATGTTGGTAAATGAAAGTGCGGACGCAGTCACACAGTTCCTGTGCACTTCGGTTAATGGATGATCGGATTGGAAGTCAGGTAGGAAATCAATAAAACTTACCCTCAGCTTATAGACAAGCGTTGTAGCGTGTGATAATATTCCGATTCACTCTCTGCAATTCAGCCCCTTGAATCTTCACAATTTTGGAGTTAATTGCATTTTAAGCTCTTTTACGGTGCGGTGGTTATTTATATACACTCTATCTTTCAAACTACCCCACTAATAGAAATCGCAAGGTGTTAAATCGGGAGGTCATAAGCCTGCACTATTCTACCCCCAAAACGCCACACACACTGCATTCACTGAATTACGAGCTGGCTAATGCTTTCAAATCTAAAGCACACGAACATACGCTGTTCGACATTTAATTCAAAAGCCACGAAACGCAATGAACCAATCACGTTGCGAGCCAGGGGCGTATATAAGGGGGGAAGGGGGCGCCCTCCCCCCCTCAAATTGTTGTCACATATATTATTTGTTTATGAATTAAAACATTAAAAACTAATATACTCGTACTTATCATGTAGTATTGTTACTAAGAGCAACGTTGCAAAGCAAGGCGACGGTAGAGCGTTATAAACAGTGTGACAATCAGTTTGTTCTGATCTTATGTGTAACATAACAACATAACCTCTTATTACTCTCCAGTGCCTTCGCTCTTATGAACGTACCAAGAACAGCAACAAGTGCCCTTGAAGCGTTTTACAAAAGTTTTTTCCCTAACTTTTATATCCTTATCAAACTTTTGGCAAATTACCCCGGACCCCCTATTCTTTGGGGCCTATACCATGCCCCCTAACCCTCGGTTGGGACCCCCCCCCCCCCCAATAAAACTCTATATACTCCCCTGTTGCGAGCTATACGGAAGCTAATCGCAGACTAGCCGAAGCCATTACATCACCGGGCGAGCGGCTATTGCATCATCCACTCCCCAAGTACGGTGCGGAGAATTAGCGGCAACTCAACCTCCCCATGTACAATACACTACATAACAAGCTGAAAGGGCAGTTTCGGTGACGTTGTTGGTAGCTTGCTGAGCTTCTATGCCCAAGGTCGCGGGTTCAAACCCGGCCGAAGTCATCGGATTTTTTAAGAACTTCAAAATTCTCTCAGTAAGCCTTCCTTCGGAGGGGAAGTAAAGCCGGCGGTCCCATGTCATAGATTTATGGCATGATAAAGAACCTTCCACCAATTACACTTGTGTGAAGCTAAATTATAGGTTAGATTTTACTAACGCTCTTAGGTTCCTACGCTCGTCGCCAGGAGCCGACTGCGGTGGTATCTAGTAACCAAGTTCAGAACTAGTTGATCGTTGACGGTGGCGTTTGGTAGCAAAAGTTGGAACTACTTGAAAATCGAATGTCTGCAGTCCTTACTTAAATTTAAAAAAAAAAAACAGATAACACACTAATACAGTCATCGCAATTAACACCGGTTATCACACAGATTCTAAACACACACAAAGTACACGGGGCTACTTGACCGCGTTGTCGCAGCTCCTAAACTGAGGAACCAACCAACAAGCTGAAAGGCTCATTGGTCACATAGTCATAAAAAGTAAAAATCCTTTGAAAAAACTCAAAGCAAGTGACCGATGACATTGTGTCATGTTAGCATAATCTAACGATACAGTTGAGGATTATAGGCATTAACGCATTTGGTAGTAAAGCAGCATCCTAAGCTGACGATCAAGAGTTCGACATTTTAATTCCTTATCTTTCAACTATATGGTCTCCTTGATCAACATTTACTCAATTAATGCGCTGGGCAAGAGTAATGCAAATTTCAATCTGTCCATGAGAAAACTAGTGTTACAACACTCTCAAACATGATACAATAGCAAGTGGAAATCCTTTGAGATAAATGGCCTAACATGCTAGCTAGCGCCATGTCTAATGAGGTGATTAGAGGATCAATGGCAAGGCCACCAGTCATGTATTACATAATCAAACCGTTCAAAATGCCGCAAGGTTATACAATGGTGAAATACTATCATAGCCATTGCTGGTGGGCATCAGTATATTTCCTGACTTTACACGGTAATGTATACTGTCAGAATCGATCCGAACTACCGACTTGTTTACAGCTGAAGAATAATACATTTCATTTTGAGGGCTTCTTTCATGTCAAAACGTGTTCTCAATTTTGCATTACAGTACATCACAAATTAAGAAGCCACATTATTTTCTGTACCTAATGGTCTATTCAACATAAATTTATTTTGACAGAATTTGGTCACACTTTGCACCTTACTAGATATTGTTTTTAAAATGAAATACTACTTTAAATGTTTGTATTGAGAAAAAAAAAAAAGGAGTCACCCTGATTCACACACACGAACGATGTACACATTCACTTCGTAAGCCAAGAATCAAAGGAACACAGGGGACTCACATTTACTATAGCAGAATATCATCATAATAGTACCGGGTGAGTTAGCCGTGGTCGTTACGGCATGGCTGCTGACAGTCGCTCACATCCGGGAGGCGAGGAGGTTCGAATCCCCCCGCCGGCAACCTTGAAGATGGTCTTCTGTGGTTTCCCATCTTCCTTCAAGGCAAATGCCGGGGTTGGTCCCTAACTATAGGCCAAAGCCACTACCTTCCAACTCCTTGTCCTTACATTCAAACCTTCCTCCCCAGACAACACTCCACACGCGACTGTACTTGTAGCTCACCCATTGGGTGTCCGCCTCGAAGCAGCTACAAATCTGGAGAGCCGAACATGTCCTCGGACACTCCCGGCACTAAAAGCCATACGCTTAAAAAAATCATAATAGTAATGATAAGATTGAAATATTGGTCCACCTAGTCAATGGGAGAAAACAATTATCATGTCAGCAAGGACCCATAACAACCATAATTAAAGTCATGTCATGCCATTATCAGAATAGGTCTTGGACTACATGGAAGTTGTGCATCAACGCCAAACCTCGGCCATAAGGCAACCACAAGACGAACGGTATTTTTAATTGTTAGCTAACATCTCAATATTTAAAAGGGTAACCAATACAGTACGTTCAAAGTTACCCATAGTGTTAGCTTGTGTTCACCATACGAAATTATGGACTCATGAGGCTGACTCATGCGCGTGCATGGGTGTATAAATTATGTTTGATCGCCTAGACCAATGTTCGTGAAATTTGGTAGAACGTTAGTTCCATCTCCGGACACTTCGATCATGCCTTTCGAATTTCCATAATAATCACCACTCTAACATGGTGACCGCGTGAAATATTTTACCACTGTTGAATATTTCAGAACCTATTAGAGCTACCGCATCGGCTTGAAAGTTCGCACCATGATAGAGGTACCAGATTTTAGGATTATAGCTGTAATGGGCCTTGAGAAAGCGGAATTTTATCTTGAAAGTTCGCTTGGCCGCTATCTTGGCTACCTATTTATCCCGGTTTCGAAAGTCACATCGGTAAACATGTTTCATTGTATGTAGATTAAAGCTTTCACGGCCCGGATTACTATTAAAATAATTCATGGTTTTTGGGCTAATGCCGTGTGAAAATGAACTTAAATACCACCAGACGTTTCGAAGGAAGGTTCCTTAATGTTTCATTGTCGTCTATATAATTATGAAACTTTAGACTCATAGCTGCACTAGGTCCCGAGGAAAGGGGAAATTCGTGTGACCGCAGTTTTAGTTTCGTGCTTGACAAGGATTTGAAACCAAGGAGATGACCATGCGAACTATCAAAATTCAATTCACTTTTCATCGCACTTGTATCAGCTATGAGCCAGAAGTATCAAAATCATTATAGAGAACATAAAACATGTTTATTGATACGGCTTTCGAAGCCGGAGAAAGCACCAAATCAAGATGACAATCAAGGGAATATTCGAAATGAATTCCATTCTCTCAGACAAATTCAGACATGTGGCTTACGAAACCGGTACAAGTACAGAGCCAAGATGGCGGTCACGCAAATTTTCAAACTTCAATTCCTTTTCCTCGGTGCTATTACAGCTATGATTGGTTGGTTGGTTGGTTTCTTAGTTTAGGGGCTGCGACAACGCGGTCATGTAGCCCCGTGTACTTTGGGTGTGTGTAGAATCTGTCTGATAACCGGTGTTAATTGTGATGACTGTATTAGTGTGTGTTATCTGTTTGTAAATTTAAGTACTGCAACTAACAATTTTTCAGATAGTTCCTACTTTTGCCGCCAAGCGCCACTGTCAACGACTACGAGGCCAAGTTCAGAACTGAGCTACTAGACGCCACCGCAGTCGGCTCTTGGCAACGAACATAGAAACCTAAGAGCGTTGTATACATTCTTAACCTATCCAATTTAGCTTCACACAGGTGCAATTAGTGGAAGGATCTTTAACATGCCATAAATCTATGACATGGGACCGCCGGCTTTACTTCCCCTCCGAAGGAAGGCATACTGAGGGATTTTTAACGCTCTTAGAAAAATCCGACGACTTAGGCCGGGTTTGAACCCGCGATCTTGGGCATAGAAGCTCAGCATGCTACCAACTACGCCACCGAAGCCGCTTTACAGCTATGAGCCTGAAATGTTATATCATTGCAGAGGACTATATATATTTTTTTAAATTGATATGAGTTTCATAAACGGAACAATCACTATGCCATGATGGTGACCGTGCGGATTTTAAATACTCAATTGTCTTTTTCTGAACCTATTACAGCTGCTAGCCTAAAATGTTGTACCACGATAGATTACTATAAAGCAAAATTTACAGATTGGACATACACTAAAACAAGATTGTGGCCATGTGAATTTTTGAAATTCAATTGCCTTTTCTCGGGACCTAATAAAGCTATAAACCAGAACTTCAGTTCCATGATGTTAGAGGACTATGAAACAAATTCAATGATATAAACTTGGAGATAGTGACAACCAATAAACCAAAATGGCAGCTGTGCACATTTTCCAAATTGAACTGCCTTCTCTTGGAACCTGTTACACCTACATGAAATTTGTGCCGCAATAAAACAAGTCTAATGATTTGTCCTTCGAAATCTTCCTAATTATATCTGTTGGAATGTTATGTTGTAGGTCATCACATAGATCCTTCATTTAACCCTGATAATACTTGGAAATAAATGGCTTAGTTCTTTGCGGAACTACTTGTTAACAAATAATTTCAATCATCTAATTCTGTAATCGTTAATCATAAGTCTGATGCTGCGAAGACCCATCCAAGGTACGGCGGGATCTTGTCCACTGGGCCCTGTGTGTTCCTGCTTCTTGTACGCCGGAGGATGTTCGCATTGCCTTGTCTGATGCCCTGACTAGCCTTGAACCTTCCCTTGGAGTCACCTTCAATATGTCTGATCAATTCTGGATGTGTATGTTACAGTGGTGTGATGACCCATCTAAGGTACGGCGGGATCTTGTCCACTGGGCCCTGTGTGTTCCTGCTTCTTGTACTCCGGAGGATGTCCGCATTGTCTTGTCTGATGCCCTGACTAGCCTTCAACCTTCCCTTGGAGTCACCTTCAATGTGTATGATCAATTCTGGATGTGTATGTTACAGTGGTGTGATGACCCATCTAAGGTACGGCGGGATCTTGTCCACTGGGCCCTGTGTGTTCCTGCTTCTTGTACTCCGGAGGATGTCCACATTGCCTTGTCTGATGCCCTGACTAGCCTTCAACCTCCCCTTGGAGTCACCTTCAATGTGTCTGATCAATTCTGGATGTTTATGTTACAGTGGTGTGATGACCCATCTAAGATATGGCGGGATCTTGTCCACTGGGCCCTGTGTGTTCCTGCTTCTTGTACTCCGGTGGATGTTCACATTGCCTTGTCGGATGCCCTGTCTAGCCTTGAACCTTCCCTTGGAGTCACCTTCAATATGTCTGATCAATTCTGGATGTGTATGTTACAGTGGTGTGATGACCCATCTAAGGTACGGCGGGATCTTGTCCACTGGGCTCTTTGTGTTCCTGCCTCTTG
This sequence comes from Meconema thalassinum, assembly GCA_946902985.2. Classification (NCBI taxonomy): domain Eukaryota; kingdom Metazoa; phylum Arthropoda; class Insecta; order Orthoptera; family Tettigoniidae; genus Meconema; species Meconema thalassinum. The sequence continues at coordinate 1,074,106,847 of OX336388.2, forward strand.
TACTCCGGAGGATGTTCACATTGCCTTGTCTGATGCCCTGACTAGCCTTGGACCTTCCCTTGGAGTCACCTTCAATGTGTCTGTTCCAAAAGAGCATTGCTCTGTGGCTAATGAGGGGCCTCAGCTTGGGGCCTCAGCTGTCACTTTAGGGTACGTGATGATGTCCTTTACTTTAACATTATATCACTTAACTATAAAATGTGTACTCCTTAAACTTAGGTGATACTTTTCCAATATGTATTCGATAATGCATTAATCAAAAAAAGTTTAGCATATGCCAGAACTGTTGTGTTGAGGTGGAACTGTTATATTATTTATCATGAAGCTTTGAATAGTAAATACAGCATAAGTGTGCAGTTCTAGGTAATTTTTGTAACCAGTATGAATAGACACACTGAGTATGAGAGTAAATCAAAGAAATTAAAGAACATCCTCAGAACATAACGTGTTATTCCTCCACAAACCCTGGGGCACTCTTGAATGAGTTGGAGAATGCACAATACCAAAACATTGAGCATGTCTTGAGGCAGACGGACCCACTCCTCGATGGCAGCATCTTTTAGGGCCTGAATCGTTAGTGGTGGATGTTGACGGTTGAGTCATGAGTCGATTCCCTTAGCTGTGATTAAGGCAATGTTACCATGACTAAAACAACGCACTCGCTGTCAACCCACGAATGAAACATAAATATTAGACATCTGTGGGAAATCTGCAAATCTTTTTAACTTTTCTTTGAGTGTACATTATTTGTATTGGCTACAATTTAGACATCCTATCGATTTTTAATTTTTAGGTTAGTTGCATTATTATTAACTTTAATTAACTAGTCAGTAATTAAAGTTATAATTTGAGTATGTTTAGGGGCAGATGACCTCGTAGTTCCGCACCTTAAAACAACAATAACTAACTAACTTTGTATGTTATGGGGCTTTTAACCTCCAAATAAGTATTCTAAGTTATCGATCTATTAATTAAACTCTTATTCTTTTTTTTATAAAGATTTTTTGTAATTATTTCTGATCTGCTGTGTTTAACTTTACACTATTATACTGTATCTGTTTGGTGAATAAACAGTAGCGGACGGCCCATAATGACTCCCGGGCTGTGCCCTTTCTGGAGAACGAAAATTGTTTTCAATGTCCTCTAAATATTTTAGTCTTAAATTGGACTCTAATTATTATAAGAAAATTACACGTAACTGTAAAACTGTATCTCTATCAATAAGAAAGATTGTGTTCATCGATATCAAACACAGGTAAATTAAATCCGCGCACAGTTCGCTGGTCAATGTTTCAGAATAGAGTTACGGACTCTTCGCCTTCTATCCGAAGATTTGCGAGGGCAAGAGGGGTAAGACGCAAGGGGCTGGTGGGCTGGTTGGTGGATTGAGAGGGACGAAGAGTGTGGAATGTGTCTTTAAGCTGGGTGGGGACCGTAAAGGGTGGAAAGTTCATCAGTAGTCCCGGAAAATATGCAAACTTCTAGGACTACCTTTGCCCTTCCAGTGTATAATTTGTAATTAAATTCACACTCTAGTAGTGAATTACGTAAGTCAGAATAAATCATTTATGGATAACAAGTTAGTACCGGTAAAGAAAGAAAAATACATTTCCACATCAGAAAATTGAGTATTAAGGCGACATTTTCATTTCATATAAAAGTAACTAGTTCTGTTACAATGTTATCATTACGTGCGGGGAAAAATTACTGTGATTGTCCTCAGGGCCTAAAAGTCTGCAGGCCACCACTGTGAATGACCCAAGGTTTGAGAGTCATCTGATGTTACATACTTCTCCTACTCATGCTCAAGGCCCATTTCTTAAAATACTTGGTACCTCTCAGAGCTTTTCTGACTTGTGTGTGTATTATAGACTACCGTACTTATTTAATATTTTGACACATATTTTTTATAACTTTCGAACTTAACTTTGAATACCGTTCCCTGGTAAAATGGCACAGTATGCTTAACTATTTAATTATGATTCAGTTATTAATATGTGAACATAATCACAATCTAACATACGTCATCTTGTGTTGACAGGTGTTTAATTATAGTGATATCCATCCTATTCCTGACCAGCACTCTGTTTGACTTTGTCTGCTGTGGTCCAAGTGAAGACAAGATGGAGACATTGCCAGGTAAGTTCACAAATTACACTAGAACTAATTCCTCTCAATTTACCTAGAAAATCTTGTACCTTAGAAAAATAAGGAACTGTACGGAATGGTTCAAAGTAAGATTTAACAGGGTGAAAGTTACCAAACTATGAGGGACAGAATTGCATAAATTCACTTTCTTACACTACTAAAGCACTTATGATTCTTTAAGGTGGTGTGATTTCAGAAATGCTATCTGTTTGTTGTTATTTCTTCATTTAGGGGGCCTTGCATTATGGAGTTCATAGTTTCTTGTACTTGGGAGTGCATGTACGAGTCGCTGTGATGGCTGTGGTAGTGAGAGCATTTGTAAAATATTTAGGCTATTAGGTGGTGTCAATTGAATCAACTGTATCTGAGATATGAAATAGAAAGCTTGGAAGCCATTTTTCAGTGTTGCCTTATTGACAATTGATATTACAACTTTTCAGTCGGTCAATACAATATAATCCCAATTACTGGGTCATACGAAAAAATAATCCGAAAAAATGCATGTGATTAAATACTATACAGTGTGTATACAGTATATATATACCGTGCTTTATTTCTAAAAATCATTTAATAAGTACTCTCAGTTTTAGTCGACAAAACATCACGATCTAGCAATTTTTGGCACTTTGCAAAGACCGATCATTGTTTGTGTTCGAATCATTAACTTACAGCTATTTCGATGCCTGGGTGGATGTTAAATAGTTCGTTATTTTATTCATCCTTCAAAACTAACCACACGCACAAAATAACAACCGATCCCGCCTCCAAACACTAGCCTGCGTGCTTATAAGAACGGAGTGCCGAGTTGCCGACCAAAAGAAACTGATTCGATAGATCGATTTAAATCGAGGATTACTCAAAATCTCCTCCAGCTGTTGTGAACAGCGCGTTGACGCCAGCTGATTGATGAACTTTCAAGTCGGAAGTTATATTTGCCGGACTAGATACAAATGTACCAATGAAATTAAAATCCACAGTCTGCTTCCAGTCTCCGACCGGGTCAGGAATGGAATGAATGAAGCCCCCATCTAGCGGCGAGGATATGAACTGTGCCGGCTGCCGAGGCCTGACGCACTCCTCTGGGGCAATGTTTAAATGAATGACAGATGAAATGAAATGACAGTGGAGAGTGTTGCTGGAATGAAATTGTGACAGGGAAAACCGGAGTACCCGGATAAAAACCTGTCTGCCTCCGTTTTGTCCAGCACAGATCTCACATGGAGTGACCGGGATTTGAACCACGGACCCAGCGGTGAGAGGCCGGCGTGCTGCCGCCTAAGCCACGGAGGCTCTACAAAATGTACCAATATTTTTTCTTAAACATACACTGAAGAAAATGGAAATTGCAACACCCAGAAGGAGTGGTGCTACATTGCTGCAATTGAACATGCAGGACGAGTGTTCGGTTGTGATTCGATGATTACACTTTCAGGTCCCTCTGACCGCAAGTTTGGACAACAATCAATACAGGATGTGCCCACCACGAGCTGCAATATATTGATGAATTCGGCGAGGCATGGAGTCAATAAGGCCCTGGATCGCTCCCTGAGGAATTGTGGCCCATGCTTGCTGCACTGCACGAGTCAGTTGTTCCAGAGTGGTGGGTGGCTGAGGACGGTAGGCCAGTTGTCGATCAATCATGTCCCACACATGCTCAATAGGACTGAGGTCCGGGGATCTGGCGGGCCATTCTAAGGTGTGATGTCGTGGAGAGCTTCTCTGGAGATGCGTGCAGTGTGAACCCGGGCATTGTCCTGCTGAAACATCCCATTAGCATCGTTCGCCATCATAGGGACAACCACTGGATTGAGTACCCTATCAACGTACTGTCAAGCAGTCATAGTGCCCTCAACAAGCACTAATTGTGATTTCACATTAAAGCCAATAGCTCCCCAGACCATAATGCTTGGTGTTGGCCATGTGGGCCTCTCGACAATAAGGTCTGGGCGGCCCCTCTCCCCGGTACGTCGGCGCACACGATTCCGGCGATCACTGCAGGCAAGACAGAAGCGCGATTCATCACTAAAGACGACCCTATGCCATTCGTCGACCCACGTCGATCGTTCTCGTCACCAGGCCAGCCTTACACGTCGCTGTTGTGGGGTCAATGGAACACCTTCTGCAGGGACACGGGATCGTAAGCCAGCTGCACGCAGGCGATTACCAACTGTTTGTTGTGTAACGTGGGGTGCCACAGCTGCTCGAATTTGCGCTGCTGTTGCATGGGGTTCCATCCGGGCCATTCGAATGATGTGGCGATCCTCTCTCAGAGTTGTATGTCGTGCTGGGTCTGTGCCAGGTCTACGAGTGTGGGTACCATCATTTGACCACTGCTGCCATACACGTTGTACCGTAGATGCCTGTCGGCCAACATGTGCAGCGACAGTCCTTAGCGATAATCCGGCCTCACGCAGCCCAATTATCCGAGCCCTCTCAAACGGCAACAGTTGTTGATAGCGTGCTCTTCTCTGTCGTCGAGGCATGTTTGACGGGGAACATTTCATTGCACAGACTGCAAGTCAACTACGCTACGCCAGAGTCCGTATACTGGAGTTGATTCCTCCGCGACCAATCTCGTGGGGGAGACCTGTAGCAACAATCCAATGGGTCTGAAACTTTCATCGTTTACATACCTACATGGCATCGTTCCATATCTTGAAAATCAACACAACGACTAATGCCTTCATGGTGTTGCAATTTCCATTTTCTTCAGTGTATTTCGAATGTTTAAGGGGTACGCGTACCCCCGCCCCCTGAAAAAAAAACACTGTATATATATATATATAGGCTATTTATACAGTGAGATTCTTTTGCAGGAGCGGGGCCGGCGGCCGACTGCCGGGCGCGCTCGCCTTCCGCCAGCCTACCTAGCTCGGGCCGCAGGGTTGCACGAGGCGGAGGCGAGCTAATCAGGGTCATTAAAGTCGTTAAGTCACTAAACTTTCTTCAACGAGGGTGTGTAGTGTCAGTGCTCAGATAAGAAGGTAAAATAAACAACAGCTGCAAGATTTAATTAAAGAAGCACAGGTGATTTTTTTTATTTCTTGGGAATCTGGATGACCTTACGTCACCAGTTAAAGGTTAGAACTTATCTTTTCACAGAAGATACTAAAAATGTTCTCCTTCAGCTGACAGACAGTAACTTTGGAAGTTACACTATTAAATTTTGTAGCTACTCCTGTACCCCACCCCCCTGCTTGTTTACTGTAATTAATCAAAGCATGGACCAAAGCCCGTTTGATGTTCAATTGTGGGTTAATTTCAAATACAACGTGTACAGATCAATTACCCGTACTCAAGTGGAGCTGGAGAACAATATACGGCAGCAGATATCCCTCCCAACAGAAGGGAATCACAACGTGTAAACGCTAATTTATTTACACTGTACAACGCCTGTCTGTCAGTTGAAGGAGAACACTCTCAGCATCTTTAAGTAAGTTCTTTAATCATGATTTGCTGGTGAATTTGCCATTAATTACTGTACTTTGTTACGGTTTCCACCTGCGCGCAATCCGCGGTATGAGCTCGCTTGGCTGGCGGAAGGCACGCGCACCCAGCAGTCGGCCGCCGGCCCCGCTCCAGCAAAAGAATCATCCTGTATATATAATGTCGTAGTTAGATAGTGAAATCCGTTATTTCATGAAAATCCTAGGCACTTCATGAAAAACCAGCATATGATGTAAAAAGGGGCGGTTGCACTATCTGACGCGTGGTTTCATGAAATTACTAAATTTCGCCGTCACATAGTGTAATTCTTTTTGTACTTTATCTGACGGCAAGTCCAGCCCGTCACTTCATGACGTAGAGGTAGCGGTGTCCTCGTGGCGAGATAAATGTGCTATTCAGAAACTATTAGTGTCAATATACGGTATGAACGTCACCGTGGACATTGTTGTTTCTTGAGAAGCAATTTTGCCAATTAACAATTTCTGTAATTAATTCAGTTCAGCCAGCAAATTTTAATATAGTTCTGTTTTCCTATTATTGCTGTTTTATTGTTGTAAATGAATTTTGAACCACAATAAACAAACATTAATTCGTATAGGGTTGAAAAAAGTTAATGTACGACTCCATTGTGATAGTCATAAAATTTCATGAAGAGTCGAATCAACAAACACCGGATCTTTATAAAGTGCCACGGCTGATAATATAAAATAATTTCCCACACCATCTGTCACTTCATGAAGAAACACGTCAGATAGAGCAACTGTCCTGTATTTTTTTTACATCATATGCTGGTTTTCCACGAAGTGCCTAGGATTTTCATGAAATGACGGATTTCACTATCTGACTACGACATAGGCTACTGTACATACAAGGCATACCGTACAAAACACTATTAAGAGCTACTTTGTTTTGTATATTTGGACCTAACGATGCTCGCTTGACGAGCGAAATAGATTTCTCCCTCTTCTGTAGTCCATGACAAATTAAATCACATGTATTTCTTCAAGGTTATTTCTTCACATGTCCCAGTAACTGGAATTATATTGCATTGCCCGACTGAAAGATTGCAATATCAATTGGGATGTGAAGTTTGTCCCTAATATTTTCATTCAATAGAAACAGCTTACATACTCTGAGATAATTTCTTCACTTGGTTTTCAGGAGGAGAAACACAGGAATGCAACAAATGTTTGCCGGTGCGGGAATACTTCTTAATTTTCTCTGCTCGGCGGAACCTTCCTAAACTGGTCACCTTAGTTCCCAGCCAGCCAGCTTTTGACTTCTCTCATGCAATGCGCTTCATATTCATGACCTGTATCATCATGGGACATCGTCTCTTTCTCTACATTGACCAGCCCTTCTTCAATCCTGAACAATATGAGGCAGTAAGTACACTTTTTATTTTATTGAATGCCGTATTTTTGCCAAAAAATACTGCATTAAAAATGGCTACATCTTATGGTCTGAAGGTTGTTGTTTTTGTTGTTGTTGTTAATTCATTTTAGGGGCTTGGGCCATCTTAGTAATCAGTACCGTGTAATTGGGAGTGTGTTGAACTTGTATGATGACCTGTGTTTGTGAGCCGACTATAGTAATGTGTGTGTAACTGTATTAGGGACAAGGATGAGGTAGGTGCACCGGGCGGCAATTGCCTGGAGAGAGTGTGTAAAAAAAGCGAGGAAAAACCACACTCAGAATATGCGCTGTCAGCGCCGGGATTCGAATCTGAGATCTCCGTATTTTCTACTATCTCCATTCCAGCACTCAGATCAAACTTTAATTTCTTGGCAGAACTGGGAATCAAACTCATGCCTGGGAGTTTGTAGCCACCATGAGGCGATCGCTAAGTGAAGCAGACTGAACACGGAATAGCATAATGGTTTAATGGGTTAGTTTATCAGCCTGCGTGTGGCTGGTTGGACCCTTTAAAAGCGCCACCATACATTATGTGGGGAGAATGCCCAAAACCTAAGGCAGTGCAATAATTAATAAAGTCAAGGTGATGAGTGAGATAGTTTGATATTGCCTTTCCCCCATTAAATGAGTGCAGCAGCATTGGCCCTATGAGAAGAATCTTCCACAGAATCCACAAGAACAAGCTGTGTTCCAAATTCCATACCCATACCTCAATAGCTACCGCATAATCAGCCACATTTTGCTCTAGCCTGTACCAACAGACAAATTCTAAAAATAAAAATAAAAACACAGCATTTGTGATGAGATGAGAGATGACAACAGAGCCGATGAAAGTGTAGGCCTTTGTAATGTAAAATACGCCCTTTCTTTTCACGAAAAGTTAATATTATTTTTATCATGTAGGCTTACAGGATAGAGCCGTGTCCGTGAGTACGGACACCATCTCGTACCCACCCATGATAAAGGCTGCTGCGATGACTGCCGAAACGTCGGGAAACAATCACCGATACACGACGTGGCTCCATCCTGTAAGCCTAGATGATCAACTAGACACCGGTCGCGAAAGCCTATATTCTTGTTTGTACAGGGTGACCACAAAGTCCCATTACCCCTCTTATAACCAATAGAAACCCCTAAACCTAGTTAAATAATTTGTACACCATTTCTAAGAGAGGTTTTGTTGTGAATATACGACATTACGAGTCCAAAACATCATTTTCATGGCAAAGGATAATAATACGGCGCCAAGTTCTGTGCGACATTCTTCGGAGCATTGCTGGTGTGACTTTAGTGAAAGCTTGTCTCACAGCATAGTTCAGTTCATCCGTGGTATTGTATCCGTTTTGTGAAACTATACCCTTTATGAACCCCCATAGTGCATTCTCTGATGTAAGGTCTGGGCTTCGTGGTGGCCAGGCAAGTGGAGCCGGCAGCACGCTTGTTTGGGCCGTTATTTTCGACGTTGCTGTGAACCAGCACAGTTACCTCAACACGTTGCAGGACTGGTTTGTTCCTCTCTTGGAGGAGTACGGAATTAAAGAGACATGTTGGTTCCAGCATGATGGGGCACCTGCGCATTTTGCTATCGCAGTGGGCGAATATCTTAATGAAGTTCTTCCAGGGCGATGGATAGGTCGTGGTTCTCCTATATTGCCGGCTCCACTTGCCTGTGAGACAAGCTTTCACTAAAGTCACACCAACAATGCTCCGAAGATTGTCGCACAGAATGGCGCCGTATTATCGTTTGCCATGAAAATGATGGTGCACAGACTGATGTTTTGGATTCGTAATACCGTATATTCCCAAGGAAACCTCTCTTAGAAATGGTGTACAACTTCTTTAACTAGATTTAGGGGTTTCTATTGGTTATAAGAGGGGGGGGGGGGGTAACGGGACTTTGTGGCCACCCTGTAGAGAAACTATAGGTGAGGCCACTTGTCTGACGAGAGTAATGTTTCAGATGTTCCATGGTGTGGGAGATATGTTCCTCGCCAATGGGGCAATCCTTGTCGACCTCTACTTCATGCTGAGTGGTGTTCTACTGGGCTTCATGCTTTTGGAATCATTTAAAAAAGATGGAAAGATTAACCACTTTCTGGTGATTTTGAACTTAATTTTAAGGTAAGTCATGTATGATATGTTAAATGATGTACATACATTAGCTATCAGCCATTTGATATTATCACATTCATTTGAAATAGAGCCGACTGGCCACGTGGTGCAGCGGTGACGTTCTCTCCTGCTCTGCCTAAGGTTGCAGGATCGAATCCTAGTGCAGTCCGTTGGCATTTGAGGGTTAACAAACAATGTGAGGGAGCCGTGTCAGTAGATTAACTAGCACGCTAAAGATTTCCATCGGGGCAAAATTCCGTCACCCTGGCATTTCTAAAAACCTCAGTAGTTACAAGGGACGTAAAACCATTAACATCATAATCATTATTAACCTATTATTATTATTGAAATAGAGTCGTGCTCAATAGATTGGGAACCCCTCCCCCCCTCCTCTGGGACTCATAACTGGTGGGACCTTAGTTCAGTCCGGAATTGATTTCACTTACTTGTTCTGGACTACTCTCTTTCCATCTGACCTCCCTTGGTCAACTCTGGTTCTCCTCCAACTTTAGAGGTATTAGGATATCTCAGGCCAAGGGAGTATTTCATTTTCCCACTTAAATTGCCCTTTGCTTTTTCTTTCCTGACACTTTTATTTTCCAAGAGATCAGATCTCTTCTTTATATTTTTCAAGGTAACTCCTGCCCCTACATGAGGCAGGGTATGAGTAGCATGATGCACCTTGGATAGCGCTACACCCTCAAAGATTAATGGCTGGTGAACTTGGGAATTGGCAATCCGGAGGGATACTCCAGCTCAGTCCGTCTTTCCCCCTTTTTTTCATTGACTTCGGGACGAACCCTCTTCTGTTTCCCCTGTCGTGACTCTACATCTTTCCAAATCCCTCATTTGTCATTCTTCGAGGGTTGAGTTGATGTATTTCCTTCCTTCTTCTTTTTTCTTGGTCCTTTTCTTCGTCTATTATGTAAGATAGTTGTCTGCAGATAGTTTATACTTGTGTCATCATTACTTTCGACTTGACGTTTAAGTGTTACGCTAGAGCTACCTAGTGGTCAGAAGTGAAATTACTCTAACCAACCAATCATAGACAGCCTTCCATATCGATATAGCAATATCACGAACGAAACTTGATTTGACGTAATATATCCATAGGCCTATGAATGACTGCCGGTGATTGGCTGGTTAGAGTGATTTCACTTCTGACCGCTAGGTATCTCTAGCGTAGCACTTAAACGTCAAGTCGTAAGCAATGAAGCCCCAAGCATTGTTGTGGTTAGTTTTTTTTTTTCACCCAAACCAATAGGGACAGATGGCCCAGATGTTTTGCCGTTTAAAACAACTGTCCCCACCGTCACCGCCAGGTTGAGAAACACTGATACTATGGGATACCAGGCACTTTATGCAACATGCTTACATCTTGCAGACGGCATAAGTGATCAGCTGAATGGTTTAGAGTGCTCTCGAGTAGACAGCTCCAAGTAAAAAAGGCTGACCAGGATCACACGGGGCCCTCTAATATCACTTAGTAATTAAGTACAGTGCACATCAGAAGCTATCAACAGGACAACAAATAACTATTGAGTACAGTTTGAAAATGTGACCACAGTCGGGATTCAAACCCGACTCCCCTGCTATCTAGACCAGTACCCCGTAGTCTCTAAAAGCCTCAGTAGTTAGAAGAGACGTAAACCCAACAACATTAATATTATCAACATTTTCAGGATATAATAATAATATCGTATGGCCTCGGGTGCCGGGTGCAAATTTTTTGTTATTTGACACCCAGAGGGCAGCTTGCATGTCGAATTTTGTTGTTCCTTGAAGCACTACGATAGTCAAGGAGGTTAGCTATCTAAGCTCCTTGATGGTATAGCGCTTTCTAGTGGAGAAATGAGAAACTTTGTGTTGGCGGAAAATCCCGAGATTAATTTTGCCACTATGAACACGGCCTAATGAATTCAAATGGGTCCTTTAACATGCCAACAACGTATGACATGCGTGTCGTAATTTTTGCCACCTTTCAAAAATCACTTACCACGGCCATTAGCGAACCTGCAAGCTTGGGGTTGGCAGTCCGACACGATAACCACTCACCCACCGTGGCAAGCATTTTCAGGATGATATCAGTAACCGTTTCGGAGATATGGAATGGTGAAATATTTCGCGCGGCTGCCATGTTTGATTGGTGAAACGTATTAACATTTGAAAGGCACATTCTAAGTCGGAAGAGGTAGTAGTATGTTCTTGCTGAGATTCATTGAATTCGCGCCAGCCGTTTACATTTTATTAGGGACACAGATCACACACCCAGATACACACATACGCACACACACACGGACAAAAGGTATTCTAGTAAGCCCATATTTCATATAATTGAAATAGGCGAGAAACGGGAAGAGAGTAGGGGTTTGTAAAAATGTACTGTGTGCTAGTAAAACAAGGACATATTTGAAGAAAATAAATAAACAGACATATGGCAACGTAATTCTAAACCATAAATGAAGGCCTTATTTCAATAGTACAAGCGCCATTTGAAAATAAAGAGAGTTATTCTCTCTTTCACGTTCATACAATAGGCCTACAGTTTTCTCTTATTCAAAATATGGTACACATCCAGCTATTGTTCTTCTGCAAAGAGAGCGCACCACAATGCAGAGTTTTGCCACTCATTTATATTGAAGGCTCTGTATATCAACACAAACAGAATGGCGCTTGTACTATTGAAATAAGGCCTTCAATTCATATGGTAAAGTTGGGTGCATAACATGTTTATCTTGGGCGTACAGACTATGTAGGGATCATCTGCTCTTCATTCACCTCTGCACTAACACTTCCTTCGCACACTCGGGGCTAATGACCACGATGTCCAAGCCCCTCCACTGAAATAACAACCTTCCCGCATGCTATGCTAACCATAAACAGAGATATGGGAGGTGAAGGGGCATACGTCAACAAGCTCTTTTAACTTCCAACCTGTGGTTGCCAAGGACAGAGCTAATAAGAGCTACCAACCATTTCTTGCTATAACACTTCACCAGTGTGCAATATCATGAAAGTTTCATGACATTTTGAATGCTTCCTTCCATTAGTACATATAAGGATATTGAATTGATGTGTTCCATGTATCTGTGTACTAGGATCCTACCGGTGTACATGCTTGTGATCTGGTTCCACACCTCCCTACTGTCTCATCTGGGCACTGGGCCTTACTGGAAAGCTGCAGTCCACAAAGAAGAACAGCGCTGTGCCAAGAACTGGTGGGCCAACCTGCTTTTCATCCAGAACTACTGGGATCCGCAGAACATGGTGAGATGTAGTAGATTTCTCTTTATCTTATGTATGTACTTGCGAGTCCTGGGTGTGTTCACGTTGTGATTTATTCGCTTTGAAACTTAAACCATCTACAGGGTCTTTCATATAAAGTAAGAACGGCAAGCGGCAGTTTTGTTATTCGCTGCTGCGGTGGCCTTGACCGAGCTTGTGTTGCGCCATGCCCCCTGCTTTAAGCGTGTGTACAACCCTTCATGAAATGTTACCTTATAAAAACCGACAGTAGTGGCTACGCGGGCTAAAGCGTTGCGTTAGGTCAAGGGGCCAAGCTCTCTGCTGACTCGGTAGACGCGTGGGTTCGAGCCCCACCGTCGGCTGTCCTTGAAATGGTTTTCCGTGGTTTCCCATTTTCAACACCAGGCAAATGCTGGGACAGTACCTTCTGACAGGCCACGGCCGCTTCCTTCCACATCCTTGCCCAGTTTCATTCATCTTCATCCATTCCATCTCTCATCCCGACGCGCAGGTCGCCCACGGGCGTCGACTAGAAAGACCTGCACTCGGCCTCTCAGGAGGCTACACGAAAAAAAAAAAAAAAAAAAAAAAGGGGCCAAGCTCTCTGCTGACTCGGTAGACGCGTGGGTTCGAGCCCCTCCGTCGGCTGTCCTTGAAATGGTTTTCCTTGGTTTCCCCATTTTCAACACCAGGCAAATGCTGGGACAGTACCTTCTGACAGGCCACGGCCGCTTCCTTCCACATCCTTGCCCAGTTTCATTCATCTTCATCCATTCCATCTCTCATCCCGACGCGCAGGTCGCCCACGGGCGTCGATTAGAAAGACATGCACTCGGCCTCTCAGGAGGCTAAACGAAAAAAAACAACTTATAAAAGATGTGGGAAGTGGCGTCCTTCCTGGGTTATACAGGCATTGTATCTAGTAACCACATTCTGGCTGACGCGAGTGAGTTCTGCCACTGTAATGTTTCTGATTTTTAATTTTATACTTTTTATTGAGCAATGAGTCAGTAATGTCAAACTTATTTACAATTACGTGAATCTGTGCTAGTGAAGGTGGCACTTCATCAGGAAATTGTTGAACAAATGCATCACGTACTCGCTGAGCCGACTCGTACTTAAAATAAGTTTTACATACAAAAATACGATGTTGTAATGATAACTGTTTAGAGGCAGATGACCTTGTAGTTCCGCCCCTTAACACAACAATAACTAACTAATGATAACGGTATCATGTTAACATCTGAGGTTCAGACTGGCGACTGAACACCTGCACGTTTATTGCAAGTATATACTATGCGCACGCTCACAATACTCCAGCAGGGGGCCGTGGCACGCCACAAGCTCGGCCAAGGCTACTGCAGCAGCGGTTAACAAAGCCGCCGCTCACCGTTCTTACTTTATATGAAAGACCCTGTATATTGTAGGTTGAGAATGTTTACCATACCGTAGGTTGTACAATATGTTTTGAATCATTAATGGTCTAATTCAGCAGTTAATATTTTTGTATGCAGAGTAAGTTACTGTATATTCCTGTCAAATTTAATTTAGATTTGCTCTTTTTAAATGTATTTTAGTATTTGATTTCTGTATCAATCCATTTAGATTTGTTATCATTCGCAGTGAAGCACACCAGTCTTGTGAATGTTAGTTAACTATTGTTGTTTTAAGGGGCGGGACTACGAGGTCATCTGCCCCTCTTGTGAATGCTGGTTGGTTCCTTAGTTTAGGGACTGTGACAACGCGGTCATGTAGCCCCGTGTATTTTGTGTGTGTGTAAAATCTGTCTGATAACCGGTGTTAATTGTGATGACTGTATTAGTGTGTGTGTTATCTGTTTTTAATTCAAGTAGGACTGCAGACGATAATTTCAAGTAGTTCCTACTTTCGCTACCAAATGCTACCGTCCACGACACCTAGCTGTGAACTTAGCTACGGTACTACTAGACGCCATCACAACCAGTGCCTGGTGACGAACGTTGGAACTTAAGAGCATTAATCAAACCTAACCTACAAAGTTTGCTTCACACAAGTTTAGTTGGTGGAAAGTTCTTTTACATGCCATAAATCTGACATGAGCCCGCTGGCTTTACTTCCCGTCCGAAGGAAGGCATACTGAGGGATTTTTAACGCTCTTAAAAATCCAATGACTTCGGTCAGGTTTGAACCCGCGACCTTGGGCATAGAAGCTCAGCATGCTACCAACTTGTGAATGTTACGTGTAGCACAGTAATGTTTATTTCTGCCCGTGCAATGATGTTATGACAATAAACAATATCTAAATTATACTTTATTTTTACTCAGGTGTAATAATTGTTTCTTGTATAATTTCAGTGCCTCTTCCCTTCATGGTATCTTGCTACGCACTTCCACATGTTCATCATATGTCTCCTCCTAACAACACTACTGTCGTACCGGCCAAAACTGGGATGGGCAATGTTTGGATTTGCTACTCTTCTCTCAGTCCTCATCCCATTCTTCAGCATCTGGTGGTACAAACTGGATCCAATCATAAAACCTTTCCCAGAGTAAGTAACACACAGTCAAATCAACTATTGGAGGAAAGTAATATGCAGCCGATTATATGGAACTGATCGGTCCTGTTTATCTTTATCAGCTTTGGATCAGATATCCGCAACAACAAGGTGTTCCACTTGGTATATGTGAAGACACACGACAGAGCAGCACCTTACCTAGTGGGAACTATAACTGGAATTCTACTTTTCAAGTCTCGTAACTCAACATTTCGACTCTCCAAGGTAATATTAACTCATACCATTTGTGAATAGTTTTACGGTCGTATTAGGGACCTTAAGTTGGGAATTACATTTTTATAGGACAGGTGAATGCATCCACATAAAACACAAGCTAGTGGATGGATTTATCCTGAATATGCCTTGTGGTATAGCAGTTACCATGCTAGGCTGCCACCCCGTGGCCCCGATTCGATTCCTAGCTCTGCCAAGAAAGTATATTATTCGGTTTTTGTTCTTATTGTTGGTTCTTTTTATTGGAACGATGTAACTGACCAGTCTAGTAGGCTACATGAGTTTACTCTTGATTACTCACAATGGAAGCCATCCTGAACTAGTATTCCTCATAAATAATTATCCTAAAATTAATTTTTTATCAACTTTAATTTTTTCTAACATACAATTTTATTGAATCAATCTTAACAGTTACGATATTTTAAGTGGGACCTTCTTTATGGTAAATTTTCTCTCTGGAATGTGCAAAATTCAGTGTAATTTTCTGAACCCTTTAGCTTTATATATTTAGGAGCTTGGTTTAAGAAACAGTGAGGATTTACTGGTAAAACTAGGTCTTGGAACTTCATACAATATTGCATGTTTTTATTTAATGAACATATTTCAGAAATTTTGCTAGCCTTGCATACCTCATTCTGTCAATCAATCAATCAATGCCTTGTCGATTCAACCATTGTCTTCTGTCTTCAGCTTGTCTTTTCATCTCACAATAGGAACCACATCTTACGTTTTGTATCAATGCTTGAAGGAATTGCTTCCTAGGTCGACCTCGTCCCTTCTTTTCTAAGACCTTTCCTTCTAGTAGATTGGTTAGAAAGGTATTATGACGCACGGTGTGTCGAATGAATTTAGCTGTTCTTCTATGTACTGTTACCATCAGCTGTTTCCTTCCCTGGATTTCTCACAGTATACTTTCGTTTGTTCTTTTTTCAGTCCAACTGACCTTTAGCATTCGCCTCCAGACCCACATCTCAAACGCTTCAAGCCGTTTCCTATCCTGTTCTCGAATTGTCCAAGATTCGCATCCATATAAGAGGCTCCACACAAATGACATTACAAAATTTTTCCTAATCTCAATATCTAGATGTATATTGGTCAGAAGAGTTCTTTTGTTGCTGAATGCTTGTTTGGCAAGCGCTATTCTTCTTCTTATCTCTTTGCTGCAGCGGTTAACATTTGTAATTAAACTTCCGAGGTATGGGAAACTGGTGACTTGTTCCCCTACTTTGTTAGCAAGCCTGATGTTGGTGTGACTTCGCTCAGGATGTTTACTTACAACTAATATTTTTGTCTTCTTCACGTTAATGTTTAGGTATAAATCCACTAAATATGATGACAGTATATTCAGCATCTTGGATAATTCCTTTTCTGAGTCTGCAACCACTGCTATATCATCTGCAAAGTGAATACAAAGGATTTGTTTTCCATTTATTCTAATTCCTTTTGTGTTCGTTTTGAACTTATTTATAGCTTTTTCGATGAATACATTGAAGAGGTACGGTGAAAGGGGGCAACCCTGTCTTACTCCCTTCCTGATTTTTATTTCCTGACTGCTTCTTTTGATCGTCTACTATTGTGGTATGATTTTCATAAAGTCTTAGTATCAGCCTCCTATCCTTCCAGTCTAATCCTTAAGATTTAATAATTTTGAAGAGATGCTCCCAACTTACATTATCAAAGGCCTTTTCAATATCTACAAATGCTATATATGTGTTTCTATTCATCTCCATTCTTCTTTCTAATATTGTTCGTAGAGCCAAAATTGCTTCTCTTGTTCCCATTCCTTTCCTGAAACCAAACTGATCTGGGTCAATTTGGAAATCAAGTTTGTACATTCAGAAAATGATACTCAAATTTTGTGTATTTAGATGATTTTGGATAATAATGCACACACCACAATGATGCCAAATGAAGACTTTCGGCTTTTAGGTCGTGTAATGTACAAATAGTGCAAATCATGTACAGTAGGTGGAGAATTAAAATGTTTCATCCATGTCAGATCAATTCTGTATCTTCCATCTACAGTACTGACTTGCACAATTCATGCATTACCGAACATAATTATTCAGGAAGCATTTGTCAAGATACGACTGCCGCTGAACTTGGCTGCGCCAACGTTTGTTGATATTAGCTACAGAAGCTTTGGAGGACGAGCAGGGAGGGGCAGCGATGACGGAGTCCAGTCTTCACATAAGTCACGCAGCATTGCGCGCGCTACTTGTATTAGACAGAAGTTATATTGTGAATTACGAACGTAACAATTAATAATAACGGGCGATTTAAGATTGGGGTGTTTTAAATTGTTTCGCAATAGCACAGCTAAGCTTAATAGGAGCTCATGTCACCATTGAGGAAGAATACTTACTGGACGTGACTTCCCGCGTGACTGTATCAGTCAACTAAGCAAGTTGACAGCATGCCACAAGCAAACAAAGAATAGTTTCCATTTCGGCCACCGGCATTCGTGTCTTGAAAGACTAATACTTTAGGCCTATATGTTTACACTTTTCGCATGACTACCCTTAATTGGTGAGGTGACCTTTTTGGGACGTATTTGGTGAGGTGGGGTTTGGTACACCCCAGAGTAAATTTTCCGTAATGGAAAACTGGAAGCAATAACATTTTAGGAAGTTACATTTATTTTAAACTAGCAACCCGCACTGGCTTCACCCGGGAACAGTTATGAATGCATTACGTGATAAGTGCTTTTTATGTCAATGAACTATGACCTATATCCGTTTTACATCTCGGATGATGGGTTAAAATCACTGACTGGACTATTAATTATATTATCATGGAGATGCATGTGCAACGAATTCTCGTCAGACGTAATTTAAGAATGGCTAGGTGCATGAAACACAAATCCCCCTTCCGTCCAATCTTAACTTGACTGTATTTTGCGGAACGAAAAGTTCACAGGCAAAATGAAGAAAAGCAGAGTTGCACTTCCAGGGAAACTCCAAACACAACCACTCTTCTCTGGAGTCTTAACTCAACACGACTCGACAGTTTGCTGCTGGTTGTATCAGGGGTAATAGATTATCCCGTTAGCTAGGCTGTAACTGGGGTGATAGGCTCGCCCATAGCTAGCTCGTAAACTGTCGCCTCAGTATTGAATGGAGATTGTTGGACGAAATGAAAACGTAAAAACACTTATAGTGGGCGATGTATTGAAGATAGAGATATGCTCTCGCGGACCTTTTTGTAGAACTTCTCATGCTGAACAATTCTTACGCTCAAAGTATACTGATATTTTTTAACGGCTTGCCCAGCGTAAGCTTAAAAAGCTCACGGACACCAGGGTTTTTTTTCGACTTTTTCACTGAAGTCGTTACTGCTTGGCTTCCTTTGATCATAAATACATTATTTTCTACAGAAACCTTCCTCGATATATCCTTTACAGAATGGTGAAAACCGCATCAAAATCCATCTAGTGGTTCTCGAGATTACCTGTGACATCCAAGAATCGGGGACTTCGTCTCATACTAAGTAGAGATTAAGCATTTAATGTATGTATATAGCACAGAAGAAGCATAAGTTTCTTCTTATTAAACATGAAATATAACGGTATAATTAAACTATGTAAAACGTTTAGCAAATTCATAAATATTTATAAATGCATTTTTTTTCACAGCTCTATGGGAGAAATTAACATCTATTGTCTTTCTATTCATGACTAAAGACCTTCTGTTCACTATCACAATCCAGAGAAACACAACTACTGTAGTTGATATGAGGACAAGTTTAGAGAGCACAATCAATGCAAAATTTCACTGTACTTTACAATCGGTGCATTCGAATCTTGTTTTTTCTTTCGTTGCTGTTCCTGGGACATTTGGTGCATCTCACCTGCCGTCCAGTTGTGCATGTTCCTCAGGAGAAGTAGTTTTGTTGAGGATGCGGGCAATGCCGAGTCGCAACTCAAGTGGCAAGTGCCCATTCTGCATTTTAGCGGCTAACTGAGATTCTACCAGATCTATAGCAAGAGATTTTACGAATTCAAGCCGCTTCCGCTTGGGATTTCCACCACATAGTTTCTGTCTGACTTGGCATAGTAAATAATAATAATAATAATAATAATAACAAGATGTTCAGGAGAGAACATATAGCCTACTTTCTCCTAAATGTATGGGTAGTCTATAGTTATAACTCTTTGTCCTCATCACCTCCTAATTTCTTCCTATTCGAAGTGCAAATTGGCACACTGAATTAGAGCAGTGGCGTTCAAACCATAGTTTATAATTTACCCCAGCATTTTGCAATTTCATCAGCAAACACTCCAAACAACGACGGTATTCAGTATATTAACACAGACTACTTACAGTAATTGAAACTTCGTTGCTCTAAACGTATCACTGGGAGAAACAATTTAATATACCTGCTACACAGCTAATTTGTAATCGCGCCTATTCTTGGGGATGTGTGCGCTCTATCGGCAACAAGAAGAAACTTTTCAATTATACCGTAGGCATGGGTTCTCTAACTGGCTGATATAGAGTGCAGCTCGCATCTAGAAGGCTGTGGTTAGATCCTGCATAGTTCGACTGGTTGCTAGTAGATGTCATTCCGGTGGAGAATGTCGTATTAACTAAATATATATTTTCCATTGCAAAATGCACCATATAATGCTTCATTTTGTAACGTCTCAGTACTCAATAAACAATAAATATAAAAAACAAGCAAAAAATACAGCTCTGATGGGATTTGAACCCCGGCCAGTCGAGTGCAAGACCAAAGCCCTAACCACACAGCCAATCGTGCGCACGCAAGTTAAATAATATCAATCGATTTACATACAACGTTTTAGCAAATAATGACTTGGACTAAACGATTTCTTCACTGGAGTATATTACAAACAGAGTTCATTTCATATAAAGTTCATATTATTTCTATCAGTAGGCTATATTGTATGGAACATGATCAAACTAGTGAAATATAGGTCCGAACGAGAGATCAGCTGCCATTTTGTCTAGTATCCGAGACGACTCAGATTTTTAAAGTCACTTCAGCACTATATTATTGCAATATGAACTTTTAATTTCGAACGGGCCACGTCCTTTAGAACAGTTTAAACGATTCTCGGTTCGATAGTCGGGACTGGTGGGTCCCATGTTATGTATTATTCACACGGCAGCCATCCTGTAATGGTAAGATCGATGACCTTGTAGTTTGGTCACAGGACGTGTCCCATATGAAGGTATCTTTTTACCAAATTTGGTAAAAATCGGATGATTAGTTTAGTCATTATTTGATTTTACGTTATGAACGTTTGAGTGGCCGCCATTCAGTTTTGGTAAAGATGGCGGCAATGTAAAACATGAAATGGAGGTGCCCTATGCTAGTGCTACCTCTGTACCAAATTTCGTTCAATTCGGTTTCACTGTGTTGGAATTGATAGAGGGGGGGGGGGGGGGGACAGACATGCAGAGTACACATACACTCTCAGACACACAGACAGACACACACTTTATTGGCCCTGTGTTGATCTCATAAGTCTACTTTTATTTTTTTACAAAAAACGAAAGTAAGCTAAAAATACCAAATTGATGTACAATTCTCTTACAATAACCGAAAACACGTCAAATCGCTCTTGCATAAAATTGTTACATACCTGGTGAGGTGGGGTTTGGCGAACCCCTGATAAACAATAATGACTGTTATTCTCAATATTAGCCGAGTTATATTCACGTCCACTCACTTGTTTGATCGCCAACACACTGACTGGAAGCTAACTGGTCTCTCATACCCCGCACAACATAACTTGCTCATCAGTGGCGGTTTGAAATTCTGTTGGGGTTCAGCAAACCCCACCTCACCAGTTGAGGATTAAGAAACATTTTACTTTCCATGGAGAACATTTGACCTTATTCTCTATGCTCCTGCTTGCTGCATATAGGTTTAGCCGTGAAAACTCCTATAGAACCACATTCCATTGGCCATTCAGACCAAAACATCAATTAACATTTGTACTTCTCACAATATAGACAAGGTGGCTTCGGTGTCGTTGGTAGCATGCTGAACGTCTATGCCCAAGGTTGAGGGTTCAAACCCGGACGAAGTCGTCGGATTTTCTAAGAGCGTTAAAAATCCCTCAGTATGCCTTCCTTCGGAGGGGAAGTAAAGCCGGCGGGCCAATGTCATAGACTTATGGCATGAAGAGGAGCCAGCATTTGTAGGGTAGATTATCTGATAACGCTATATTAGTTCAAACGTTCACCGCCAGGTGCTAGCTGCGATGGCATCTAGTAGCTATGTCCGCAACTAGGTGACGTGGACGGTAGCATTTCTTAGCAAAAGTAGGAACTACTTGAAAAATTGATCGTATGCAGTCTTTATCTGAATTACAAATAACACTCACTAATACAGCCATCACATTTAACACCGGTTATCAGACACATTCTACAGTACACACCCAAAGTACACAGGGCTACATGACCGCTTTGTCGCAGCCCCTAAGCTAAGGAACCAAACAACCAACAATATAGACAAACATTATATCTGAGTATAACATGATGTCCGAAAATGTCATTTGAATATGACCGCAAATTCTAAAAAATATACATCAAATGACCAAAATAATGAAAATGACCTGAATATGCAAATACTGTATGCCTATATGACATATTATAATATGTACGGTATTTAAAAGTAATCGGAAACGTTCAGATATGGTTTAAAAAAGTAAGGAAAACATAGGACACGTCATTCGAACCCTAGTGATGAGGGTGAAATGATAATGAAGATATCATTAAAATCCCCACCTGGGAACTTGCTTATGTTTTAAGGGGCTGTGACATCGTGTATTTGTGTGTGTGTGGAATTTGTGTTATAACCTGTGTATTAGTTGTATATTTGTAAATTGGGGGTAGGATTGGGAAGGAGGTGGCAGTGGCCCAGCATTTTGCTGGAGTAGAAGTGGGGAAAACACGGAAAACTTCCAGGATGGCTGAGGTGGGAATTGAACACGCCTCTTCTCAATTTTGCCTCACGAGGCTGAGTGTACCCCGTTCCAGCCCTCACTCCAGAATTAAATTTATTGGCAGAGCCGGGGTGACGGTCAAGAACGCTTACTGCTACACCACAAGATGGGCACAGGCCAAAGCTAAGAAGGAATATGAGTACATTATAAAATAATTTACAATGAGCCAGAACTTGTTTCCAAGCGTTGGATTGTGTAACTCAATGTTTCATGTAAATATATTTATTTGCAGCTTGCAGCATATCTGATATTCTATGGAGCGTGGATTGTGGGAGTGTTTGTGATCTTGTCCTGCTATGTGTTCTTCATACCAGGCAGACAATATTCTGCAATAGAGGCTGGGCTGTACGGGTCTCTGCATCACATCTCCTTTGCACTTGTAGCCAGTGCCGTCTTCTTCAGCGTTACCTTCGGGAATATGTGTGAGTATAACAATGAGATCTAATGGCTAGAGGTTCCATGATGGGAAATGTGCAAGTGAGAGGGCGGTATTCACCATTATTATGACATTAAACTCAATAGGGCAAATATTACTTTGTGGGGAGAAGGGAAATAGAATGGAACCATTTATTAGACGATATTTTCAGACCTATATCTCGAAATGTTCAAGGCTTTAAGATGCTAGTCAGGCAGTGTTAACATAACAAGAAGTTGTGTATAGGCTAATGGGCAGTAGTGTAGCTGTGTTGGAGGGAAGAGATTTGTTTCTACAGAAAATGTTACTGTTTTTATATTATATATTTTAAATTATATTTGTATTCCAATTTTGCCTCCAAGAACTGTGTCCTCATTTACATTTGGTTCCTCAGTTTAGGGGCTGCGACAACGCGGTCATGTAGCCCCCTTTACTTTGGGTGTGTGTAGAATCTGCCTGATAACCGTTGTTAATTGTGATGACTGTATTAGTGTGTGTGTTATCTGTTTATTTTTTTTAAATTCAAGTAAGGACTGCGGACTTTGAATTTTTCAAATAGTTCCTACTTTTACCGCCAAACGCCACCGTCAAAGACTACTAGTTCAAAACTTAGCTACTAGACGCCACTGCAGTCGGCTCCTGGCAACGAACGTAGTAGGCACCTAAGAGCGTTGTTTAAATTCTTAACTGATATATTTAGCTTCACACAGGTGTAATTAGTGGAAGGTTCTTTAACATGCCATAAATCTATGACATGGGACCGCCGGCTTTACTTCCCCTCAGAAGGAAGCCATACTGAGGGATTTTTAACGCTCTTTAAATAAATAAATAAATAAATAAATAAATAAATAAAGTAACAAATACAGTATTAGATTGGTTGGAAGACCGAAGAAGAGATGGATGGACCAAATCTGAAAAGACATATGTAACATTGGACTGGATGTGGCAGAAGTAATGGAGCTGGAGAAGTGGAAGGATAGACAGCAATGGAAGAGGCTAGTTTACAACACCCGGGAGACTGAAGTTGGACACTGATGATGATGATGATGATGAGGATGAGGATGATGAAACAAAGAAAGTACCGTAATTAATTCATTAATTTTACATCAAAGGTTATTAGTAACCATACTTGAAGAACCATAACCGCTTTCTATTTCCATATTGGCACTATCATAAGCATGCCCAAGGAAATAGAGTTGCAACCAATCTAATACTTTGATAAATGCGAGTAGGTACATCTACAATTTTATAAATAGTTCAAAACACAATGGCAAAATTGCATGCACACATATAATAGTAAGTACATTGACAAAATAGTATGAACATATTGTACCCTTCTAAGCAGTAGGATGCAGACTCTCTTCTCGGGCGCGTTCAGTTCGGGTGGCCTAGCAATTTAATGCATCCTAGGTATTTCAACTTTGGATCATGGGAACTTATCCTATAAATCATATGCCAGGGGTAAAATTAAACATCAAAATAATTTATTCAAGATAACTGTACAAGGAATTTAAGTCAAAGAAAACAACACCCCAATTAAAATTCAAAAACAGAACAAATAAAACCAACTATAATCCCCTGAAACTAATGAAATAAAGCACAAATAACACTGACGTGGAAGTCAAAAATACACAAACTAAGTATCCAATAAAATTAACTTACTCTGTCAAAGTGTTCACAGAGATGGTACATGGAATTGTACCCCACAATTATGTGATTTAAGAATCAGGCTCAATAATATGGTTGCCCATAATTTACTTTAAATGGAACTCATTTCAATGTGGGAGTGTGGCGATAAGGCATAGTACCGTGTATAATCTAATCGTTTCCTTCCGCAACAGGATTCAGGTCCCGATTTGTGCCGAGCACTGGCCGATAGCAAGCGGTTATCGATACACAAGTGAACAAATAAAATAGACACATCAGCACTAAATAACATGCCTACCCTTATGATTTATGTACAACAAACAAACTTGTTTCCAAACGAAACACACAAACCAGAATAAATGAAATGCCGCAACTGAAGTCAACCTCTCACAGGTTCATGCTGCAGATCTAAGCGCTGGCAAATACGGGTCATCCTGTAATACACAAACGGTCGGCCGCGGCCCCGTGGTACTCGTAATCAACAAAACCAAAACAAAACAGCATCGCTTCTAAGAAAGCGGAAAAGAAAATCCCATGAAATTACGGTAAGAGTATCATTACATCAGCATAACAAAGCAAACACACGTTCCTTAACTTTAATCAAATTCACAACAATTAAGACAAACCAGAACAACATTTAAAATCCACTTCCGTTCAAAACAAACACAAATAAAAGTAGAAGTGATCGGCTAAGGTGAGTGACCTACGTGGAGGGATGGCCTACCCTGCTCCTTAACTTCAGCTGGACTCACTGGCAAATGTGTGTGAAATATGGCTCGTAAGGAAACAACGCAGAGTCCTTCCTTCAAGCTCCCTTGCGACGATATAGCGATCCGCTGCATCCAGGGCATCACAAGGCATCCTCAGCATACGGTTGCAGAAATAGACGGTGGGAATACAAACTTCCGCCTCCTCCAACAGTGGACAGACCCTCCACAAGACGTCCCCAGCATACAGTTGCAGAAATAGACGGTGGGAATACAAACGTCCACCTCCTCCAACAGTGGGCAGACCGTCCACTACTTACCATAACACAGTGGGCATATGCCTCCACAAATTCACACACACAAAACACATAGCCAGCGTCCCTAGAGAACCTCTCACCAACACGCACGACACGCAGGCTCACAAATTGCCTTTCGCCTATCTAATTCTCTGGATGAATGCACCAGTTAAATCCTTTATTTAAATTACCGTGGTGGTCCAAGACCCCACTCTCACAATAGAACATGCTTCAGACAGCATCAAGCTCTTGGTTTGCTTTTAACATAAATCTCAACCTCCACCCGCCCAATTTTGCCGTTACCCAAAATGACTTCTAGTGCTGATGACACACCTCTAGTGCTGATGACACACCTCCCTTAAGATACTCCACGTACACAAACAATTATAATGGCACCCGATGACCGCGCATTACATATTTACAAATAGCACGTTAAATATTTACATTTAACCCTTACACTTAAATGACACAAAACAACAAAGAAACAAATATTTAAACCACGTCACACTTGCTAATATCGCGCCAGCCCCGACTAGACAATTTGAACGGTACTTAGCCTTCGCCAGAACGTTGCGTCACCGCCATCTCGGTTGCCCCGCCATGGTTTCTCACTCCATGATCAACCCCTCGATCATGCAGAACAGCTGCATCATCTCCATTTGGTTGTGTTCCTGGACGTCAGTGCTTTCTTCCTCGCCGTCTTCGTGACGTGGGGTGGGCTGATAACGTAAATGTTATTGTAATTCAAATATAAAGGGATCACAGCGTTTATGTTTACCCGTCACGCGTATGCTTTGTTCGAAACACGACCTTCGCTAAACTGCTTAAGCTACTTTGTGAAGCTACTCAGTTCACCCGACAGTCCTAGGTAGCTCTATCTCGACACAAAACTTCCTAAATTACAGCTCTCCTGGCTCCTTAACTTGGCCGAATTCGGTATTGTGCACACTCTCCGAACTCTAATATCACGCAGTGAGATAGGCTCACACGCCCCCAAGTTCAACGTAGAAATGCCTCATACTTTCGCACTTGTAAATTTTAGCACTTTGCGGAATGCAAAGTGGCATGGGCTCACGCTGCGGCTCCACACTTAAAAACTGTCTTCTGTTCGAATGATGCGGGCCTCATTTAAAGGTCGATGACAAAAATATGCTATGGAAGGGGAATTCCATTTTCAATTTCTATGAGAATTCACTCAGGACATTGAAACTTATATCACTAGGTTCGTGACACACTCAACGTCTCATGGGTCTAATTAATTTTAAAATCCGATCGTAGGTTTGCTTATTACACAGTTCCATAATTTATTTCATTGTCCTTATTTTCGAGCGTCTTCAAGGCGTGGGTAAACTCCTTGTCGCAGATTGGGGGATTTAAACTTGCTACCCCCACTTGCATCCGAGACTGATTAATTCAACCATTCATGGTTCCTATAATTTTGCAGCATTACCGAGAGGCTAAAATTCTCGTGGTTCCAAAACTATGATTCTCAAAGTCGTCCGATTAATATTTCTCAAGTAGGTCAATTGCGGTCGTTAACAATCCTTCACTGTTTGTTGCTAATATTTCGCTTCTTCCTTGCTCCGTCCTTGAGGCCGTCGACCCTGCTAACTCTCCTCCAACCATCTTCTGACTGATGTTCCCACGGCAGCGGTCGACGCACCCGTGAAGCTACCCTCTTGGGCTGAGTGCTTTATGGCCATCATCCTGGCAATATCACTCTAAGGCACGTACGTTCTCTTCCCTGTCTACATGAAAGATGCCGCTAAAATATTTGGTTGGTCTGTCACCGAAGTATGAAGTATTCTTAGCTCTCATCGAATGAGCCTATATGCAAATGTGGATATGCATAAAGGTCAATATATAGTAATACAGTACCCACATGTAGGCCTATAAAAATAACTTCACAAATACGTACAAACTATTGTAATAAATATTAGTGAACACTGAAATAACATAAGAAATATTTAATTTTAATAATTTCCTCCTTATGTTGCCCCTTTTCCTCTTTTCTTGTATTATTGATTTATTTATTTATTTATTTACGTTATTTATGTATTTATCAATCCTTTTATTATGACCTCAAGCTAAGATATTTTATTTACTGTATAAGGAAGTCATTTTTGAAGGCCTTGATCTGGAGCGTGGCGCTCTATGGAAGTGAAACTTGAACTATTGGTGCAGCAGAAAAGAGGAGAATTGAAGCATTTGAAATGTGGTGTTACAGGAGAATGATGAAGATCAGATGGGTAGATAGGGTTACAAACGAAGAGGTATTAAGACTAGTGGGAGAGGAGAGATGTTTCTGGCGACTGCTAATGAAGAGAAGAGATAGGTTGGTAGGACACATACTAAGACACCCAGGAATAGCAAGTTTAGTTATGGAAGGAAGGGTCGAGGGCAAGAACTGTATGGGCAGACCAAGGTTAGAATATGTTAAACAGATTGCCTCAGATGTAGGGTGTGGTAGCTATGTAGAGATGAAAGGATTAGCTCAGGACAGGGAGGCATGGAGTGCTGCATCAAACCAGTCAAAAGACTGAAGGCTCAAACAACAACAACAACAACAACAACAACCAACCTTCTTGCTATTATCGTGGTCTCACAAAGACTTCAGAACAAGCTTATTTGTAAGCTCAAGTTTCTAAATATCACTTAAATGTGTGATTTGATAGAACCTGACTTATGAAAGGGCATAACATAAAAATCTAAGACTGATCTACCTTTTTAAAAACTGATATTTTACGTATTTGATAAATTTAGTGAAACTAATCAAACTTTAGCTCAGTTGACTGATAGGTTTCCTGTAAACAATTTCCATTTGCATTTTTGCTTCTCCTATTGGGGGATTTTTTAAATTTTGAGGCTAGTAAATTGGGTTATTTTGGCGCTAGAATATTCAATTCTTGTTTCCCATGTGAATTAATGTAAAGGGGAACAATGAACTGGCCTTCTTCTTTTAACCTATTTTGTAATTATTAGTGGTATTATTATAAAAATGTATTTTTGATTTAATATTATTTTGCTGTGTTGCCTTGCTTTTTCTTTTCTAAATACATCATTGAAAAAGAGCCTCCGTGGCTTAGGCGGCAGCACGCCGGCCTCTCACCGCTGAGTCCGTGGTTCAAATCCCGGTCACTCCATGTGAGATTTGTGCTGGACAAATTGGAGGCTGTCAGGTTTTTCTCCGGGTACTCCGGTTTTCCCTGTTACAATTTCATTCCAGCAACACTCGCCACTAAAATTTCTTTTCATTTCATCTGTCATTCATTTAATCATTGCCCTAAGGGAGTGCGACAGGCTTCTGCAGCCGGCACAGTTCATGTCCTCGCCGCTAGATGGGGGCTTCATTCATTCCATTCCCTGACCCGGTCGGTCGACTGGAAGCAGGCTGTGGATTTTAATTTTCACATCATTAAAAGACCTGCAACTACAGCGGGTATTTTAAGACATGCGCTGCCACTGTATGTACCGGTAACATTTTTTTTTCTATTGTAATTGCAGATGTGTATCGCCAAATATTCTCTTCGCCTGTATTTGTGACACTGAGTCGGCTGTCATTCAATGCATATTTGCTGCATTCCACTGCACAATTGTATGATCATGGTGCACTCCGACTTCCACGTTACTTATCAGTGTATGTTACGGTGAGTAGATCAATATCAAATTACATTAATTAATAATAAAGATAACGCACAACGTCCCTGTGCAAACAGGAGGCCTTTGCCCTCACGGGATGTCACGTGCTCGTGATTAGTAGAGCTGGGATTTTTATGTAATATCAAGTGGCATAATATGTACAAAAATATGTAACAAAAAGCACCAAAATATGTAGCAAAATATGTAGATTGGGCAAAATATGTAATATCATATAATTAATATAAACTTACCATTTTGTCAGTTACAACACACTAAACACGCTTTATATTACATTTTGTAGCACAGTGAACAATTAAGTATTTTTTCAATGTTCTTTGGAGTCATATTATATGAATATATCACACACATATGCAATAGAAACTTATTATTTTCATAACTCAAAGCACGTTGATCCATTAAATTTTGTAGCACAGTGAACTATTAAGTATTTTTCGATGTTCTCTGGGGTCATAGAAAGGCGTTTGTCACTTAGGGTGTTCTTATATGCAGAGAAAGATCTTTCAACATCACATGATGTAACTGGAGCAAATTTTAGGAGAGGAATTTTCGCTGGAGAAATGTCCTCGGGAGGATCAACGTCATCTCCATTTAGAATTCGGCACACGCTGTGAAATGATGAATAATCAGATTTCTCTTCAACACTTTTTGCAATTTACTCAATACACTTGCACCAGTTTCCCCATGCACTTCACTTATCATCCTATCATCCTCGCAAATACCTGTCACTCATGATTACCGTAATCCCCCTGTTGAGAGGACAGACAACAGTCCCACATTTAGTGTGAAACTTCAATTCAGCAATTTATCTATATATATAAAAATCAATGTTACGTGATAGTTTGTCTGTCTGTGGGTCTGTGGGTATGTCTCCTATGCGTTCATATACCATTCGTCCGATTGCGATGAAACTTGGGTGAAATGTTGAGTACACTCCAAGGAAGGTTTCTGACTTAGTAAATCCATTTTACAATAGGTAGCGCACGCGTAGATTCAACAAATGAGCGACGATGCGCGAAGCATTTCAACAAAGTCCCGTATGTGTTCATATACCATTCGTCCGATAGCGATGAAACTTGGGTGAGATGTTGTGTACACTCCAGGGAAGGTTTCTGGCTTGGTACATTTTACAATAGGTAGCACACCAGTAGATTCAACAAATGAGCGATGACACGCGAAGCGTTTCAACAAAGTCCCGTATAAAGTCATATACCATTCGTCTGATAGTGATAAATGTTTGGTGAATTGTTGTGTACACTCCAGGAAAGGTTTCTGGCTAAGTAAATCCGTTTTACAATACGAAGCGCACGTTTATGTTCAACAATTGAGTGACTACGCGCGAAGCGTTTCGACAACGTCCCGTATACGTTCACATACCATTCATCCGATTGCGATGAAACTTGGGTGAGATGTTGTGTACACTCCAGGGAAGGTTTCTGGCTGAGTACATCCATATTACAATATGTAGCTCAAGAGTAGAATCAACAAATGAGGGACGACGCGCGAAGCGTTTCAACAAAGTCCCGTATAAGGGCATATACCATTCTGCCGTTAGCGGTGAAACTTGGGTGAAATATGGTGGACACTCCAAGGAAGGTTTCTGGCTTAGTAAATACATTTCACAGTAGGTAGCACACGAGGAGATTCGACAAATGAACGACGACACGCGGAGCGTTTCAATACAGTCCCCTATGTCTTCATATCCCATTAGTCCGATAGCGATGAAACTTGGGTGAGATGTTGTGGACACTTACGTGACGGTTTCTAACTTAGTAAATACATTTTACAGTAGGTTGTGCACGAGTAGATTCAACAAATGAGTGACGGAGCGCGAATCGTTTAAACAAAATCAGGTATGCGTTCATATACTATTCATCCGATTGCGATGAAACATTGATCAGTTATTGTGTACCCGCCAGGGAAGGGGACTTAGTAAATCCATTTCACAATAAGTAGCGCAAGAGTAGATGCAACAAATGGGTGACGACGCGCGAAGCGTTTCAACAAAATCCCCTATTGCGTTCATATAACATTCTTCGATTGCGATGAAACCTTGATGAGTTATTGTGTACACGCCAGGGAAGGGCTTCGACTTAGTAATACATTTCTCAATAGGTAGCGCACGAGTAGATTCAACAAATGAGTGACAGCGATGAAACTTTTGAAAGTTGCTGTGCACGCTCCCACGAATGGTTGTAAATTAGAAAATCCATTTTACGATAGCTTAGAGGCAGTTAACATGTTGTGTTTGATTGGCATTGCAACGCATGCCGGGTACAGCTTGTTTCATATAAAAACAGGAAAACTCTGAAATATGTAATTTTATGTAATATCACTAAGAATATGTTGAATACCCCCATATATGAAAAAATATGTAAAATATGTAATAACATAGAAATCCCAGCTCTAGTGATTAGGCTCCGAAGGTGAGCAATCCTTGGGGCTTTTGTCTCGTTATTGACGCTTCGTCCCCACTTTGCTCAGGGAGATGCTTTGTCCTAGGTACACATACTGTTGCACATCCGTAGATTACTAAGAGTGGGCTAATTGATTTAAACATATTCAGTACCTCTCATGAAAAAAGAAAAAAAAAGAAAAAAAAACATTTTTTTTTTCAGTACCTCTCATCACACTGCACACTTTGGTGTAACACCACGTATGGTAACATAAACAAACTATTGTGGCATGAAGCCTCGTCCCCATGTGTAGAGTGTAGAAAACCAATCTTGGAACTTCTAAATTGGCCTCTCTGAACAAGGGTCATCTTTGGGGAACCCTGTGCTTGTAATCCTCCTGGCCACTGTATTCGTGCGAGGGTAGGATATCCAGATCTTATCGTACACAATATGAGAGTGTTTCTATACTACTATTCCTAGCAGGGGCGTATACAGAGATGTTGTTTTTTTGGGGGGGGGGCATAGAAGAGCTCCCAAAGAAAAGTGGGGTCCTGGTTTCCTTCCCCGGGAACTTTTGTATAATTTGTTGTGAATTTTAAGGTTATCTGGCATCACTTTTTCAACCAATTTGCTCTGATGTTTTATGTTTGGTTAATGTCAAACACAACTAAGACCATTTTATGATACTTTTTATTAATACAATCATCTTGCTCACTTGATAGTGTTTAGATAGAAAGAATTAACATTATTGTTTTAGTTATGGTGTTTGAAGCCATTTTCAGTGTTGCCTTAGAAACAGTTTGATGTTTTTCACTTGGTCAACACGATTGTACCCAATGGTGATGGGTTATTCCCTAATCCTGAAAGAAAAATACATGAGGTTAATAAATACATGTAATTGTGTTTCTGAATTAGGGAATAATCCATCACTATTGGGTACAATCGTGTTGACCGACTGAAAAACATCAAACTTCATTACCGTATTGTTTTCATTTACAACTTATGCTATTGTTATAAAGTGAAGGTTTCTTGAAGCATTACCAAATCAGTTTATAACTTCGTCGTCAGTGTTTTGTATGTCTCTGTGAATAGATAACAATGCCAAACTGTTGAGTCTGTTTACAGAAGTAGATTTTCTTAAGTATGTTTTCAACCTACTCAGACTCGGAAAACTCCGTTCGGCGGTAGCTACAGAGGCAGGCCAATATGCCAAAATTTGGATAACCGTATAAAATTTAGGGGGAAAACCTTTTGTCACACGCTTCAAGGGCACTTGGCTTTGCAACGTTACCATATGTTACTTAGTAACAATAGTACATGATAGGATAAGTATATTGGCTTTCAATGTTTTTATTTATAAGCAAATATACGCCCCTGATTCCTAGAAAGAATGTAGTTCACTCACTACTGCACTTAGTTTTACGTGCATACTGTACTATTTACCGTAGATATAATCATGGAAAAGGTCTTTTAAAAGGTAGATCAGATCAAGAAAATTCTCGGTCACTGGTTGGTCAATAAATAGAGGAAAAAATGCATTGCCTTTATGAGGATTTAGATCGGATCTTCGAAAATTCAGTCGCTAACCAGTGTGGTCTTCACGAGTGGTCTCACTGCCAAGTGCAATCGCCTAACTCGACCCGATAACTGGACTCGTTTCATTATAGACATACTTATATTATTTTTATTTAATTACTTTTTTGATCCCTTTTGCGTTCTTCTGTCCATACTGTATTCTTCCGTGTAGGTTTCTTGGTAATATTGTGTCCGTTTATTAGGGTTCTAGATTTTGTTTTATTGTGAATGATCTCTACACCCAATCTCTTGCAAGTCTTGTGTTATCTCTACCAGGCAAGTGTTTTGTTTTTTCACAGATAGTGCTAGATTTAATTTTTCCTAGGCTGTCACCCATTCTGTACATGTGATCATAAAATTTCAATCTCCTTTTTTTGGCGGAATCTGTGATTATTTTCCAATACTCTGATAGATTTCATGTGGCTCCTTTTTCATCCAAACCCCGTTTTCATATTTTGGCCCTAAGATTTCTCTAGAGGATTTTTCGCCCTTCTTTCTGTTTTTAATTTGTGATCTGTCCGCAATTATCAAAGTTTCAGATGCGTTAAATGCTTCTGTTTTGACGACGGTATTGTAGTTATTATTATTATTATTATTCTTTCTTTCTTTCTTTCTTTCTTTCTTTCTTTCCTTCTTTCTTTCTTTCCTCATAGAGCACGTTGGAACTTGTTTATAGGCTAGATGGATTTTGCCTTATTTTCTATTATTATTATTATTATTATTATTATTATTAAGGCTAACTGGCATCACTTTTTCAACCAATTTATTATTATTATTATTATTATTATGTGCGAATCGACCCAGATGGATCACGTACTTTAATGATTCGCCTTTCTGATCTTCTTTCTATATGGCTCTCATTGTCTCTCCGTGGGCCATCTTCCTTTCCTCAATCAACTTGGTTCCCGGTCTCTTTGGAGCGTCATTGGTGTTACTATCCATCCATTATGCTACATCGGAATAGGATCCTGTCAAAGAATTCAGATGCTCTTACTTGTTGTTGTTTGAGTCTTCAGTCTTTTGACTGGTTTGATGCAGCTCTCCATGTCTCCCTGTCCTGAGCTAATCGTTTCATCTCTACATAGCTACCACACCCTACATCCGAGGCAATCTGTTTAACATATTCTAACCTTGGTCTACCCCTACAGTTCTTGTCCTCGACCCTTCCTTCCATAACTAAGCTTGCTATTCCTGGGTGTCTTAGTATGTGTCCTACCAACCTATCTCTTCTCTTCATTAGCAGTCGCCAGAAACATCTCTCCTCTCCCACTCGCCTTAATACCTCTTCGTTTGTAACCCTATCTACCCATCTGATCTTCATCATTCTCCTGTAACACCACATTTCAAATGCCTCAATTCTCTTTTCTGCAGCACCAATAGTCCAAGTTTCACTTCCAGAGAGCGCCACGCTCCAGACAAAGGCTTTCAAAAATGACTTCCTAATACCTAAATCTATATTCGATGTCAACAGATTCCTTTTTTGTAGAAAGGCTTTCCTTGCCTGAGCCAACCTACTTTTTATATCCTCTTTGCTTCGTCCATCACTGGTTATTCTGCTTCCTAAGTAACAGAAGTCTCCTACTTCCTTCAGCTTTTCACCTGCCAATTTGATCTCCATAGAGGTTTCTGATTTATTTCGGCTGCATTCCAGTATTTTTGTTTTACATTTATTAATTTTCATCATGAAGTCCTTCCGTAAGACGGAATCCATACCATTCAAAAACTCATTCAAATCCTCAGGCGTGTCGGCCAAGATGACGATGTCATCAGCAAATCTGAGTTATCATTTCTCCTTGAATCTTCACTCCCACTTTAAATTATTATTTATTTATTTATGTATGTATTTATTTATATATTTTATGCAAATTATCCCAATAAATGGAAGACGTTAAGCAAATAACTCAAGAAATGTCTGTTGAACTTATGTTTGCGTGTTTGAGGTACTTTCGAATTGAGTTCTTCAGTGAGGTTGCATAATCGATTATCCTTTTCGGCAATCGATTTTCTGGTAGTCTAATTTTTATTATTATTAACTTTATTTGTCACATTAGACTTCTTGAGTCGTTGCATGATCACTTACCTTTGGTTCTTGCGATCCACTCAGTACCCTACCTTATTTATTTGGTCCTATCACATATGATTATATACTGTAGATATAGGCTAATTAATACAATATGAACCTTCTGATTACTTCCAGACTTGGGACGTGGTTGGAGACATAACCATCGCCTATATCTTGGCTCTTATCATGGCCTTAATGGTAGAAATGCCTTTTAGGACTCTATGCAAGATGCTCATTTTTGGAAGGAAGTCCAAGAAAGATGAAAACTAATTTCAAGAATCCTTTGTGGTTTATAGGACATTTATTAAGAATATAATTACTCAATTATGCATTCACATTGAATGATGAGAGTATCTACCTACAAGAAGTTAAAATATCGTGATAAAAGAGAACAGACCATCTCGTCACCAGTCTTCTAGTGTTGGGGTCAGCAGTCTATAGCCTACTGTACATACTGCAAACAGGTTATAGAGTGCATTTAAATGAGAGTACAAAATAATGACACATCCAGCTCCATAATACACCGGCGCACATTAAAAAGAAAAGTTATCTAATATAGGAGAAATATAATAATGAGCTATGGAGAGAGGCAGGTGTGAAACTCCAAAGAAACATTTTGACCCAGAATTCACGTGTGGCAGTTCTTTTCCGCTCCTCTTTCCATTCGTCAGCCAATAGTGCAATGAGATGTGAATTAGAACATTGTACAAAATGTTGGCTACAAACTCAAATTAATTTTCAACTCTCTGAATACTATAAAATGTTGATGAGATAAAATAATATATGACTTTTGTATAAAAATGTGTCTGAAATGTCAGTAAAATTGTGTTAAGAGCAGAATAAATATTAACACATAGGACTTGGCCTACTTGTTATTTGTGGAAAGGGATGGTCATTTTTATTGCCAGTGATGTTGTTTTAGACATCAATAGCTGTCAGAGAAATGGAAAAGGTAGCCTATATTTTATATATGCTTGCTCACAAGTAGATTGTTGATTGTATATGTTAATAATAAAGAAATACATTATTATACATTTGTGACTCATTTTCCTCAGAAAATCTAGACTACAACTCATAATGTCCCCATGTCACCCTTAAAGCTGTTTATAGGAAATTAGTACTACGGTATTTAAGGTTTACTTGTTTGTTTGAGATTTTTTTAACCTATTTTCATCTTATGAAAAAATAGGTTTATGAGAAATGTGAGTGTCCCTAATAAAATCTAAACTGCTGGGGCGATTTCAATGAAACTCGGTAAGGACATACTACCAACTTGAGCATGGTCAGTTTCCTGAGAAACGCCATTTTAGGTAGATTTCATTAGAAACCTAACTATTGCAATGGGTACCATGATTCGACTTCCGGAAAATTTCGACATATCTTCGCGTTTCACATCCCCCAGACACTGTCAGTTCAAAAGTTTACATATAATTTATGTATGTATATATATATGTATGTATATATATATGTATATATGTGTATATATATGTATAACAGTTTCTTGTGGACACGATAACTGCCGTAATTTTGCACCAATCACTTTGAAATTTTTACCGAATATGTATACCTATAAAATATCGGTCGAGTTCGTTACTGGGCTAAATCGGTCGAAGGGGGTGAAGATGGGAGGGGGGGGCTTTTTCCGAAAAAGTGAAATATTGCTATAACTCTCTTAATATGTGAAATATCGAATCCGCTCAAAGTTCATACTATGTGTCGGATAAAGCCCAAAAATTTATATTTGAAGAGTTTTTTTTATAGCACCAACCATTGACCAAAGAGGAGGGGAAAAAGTGGGTTTTTCGGGAAACATTAATCATATCTCTCTTAATAGGCACAATATCCAAACCGTACAAAATGGACAATATTCCCCTAATAATTACCTAAAACTTTTGTCTGAAAGAATTTTTGATATGACCCACCATTACGCCAAGGGATGAGAAAAATGATTTCGGAATTATAAGAAAATGCCAAGAGCTATCAGAGGTTGCCATGGCAACACTACTAAATTGATGAGGGATGAGCCATCAGACGTTGCCATGACAACGCACTTGCACGAGATCAGATTAAGATTTCCATCTAAGTGTGAAGCGGCTTCGGTGACGTAACTGGTAGCATGCTGAACTTCTATGCCCAAGGTCGCGGGTTCAAAGCCGGCCGAAGTCATCGGATTTTCTAAGAGCGCTAAAAATCCCTCAGTATGCTTTCTTTTGGAGGGGAAGTTCCAACGTGGTTGCGAGTTGCTGTTTGTGGTGGCATCTAGTAGCCAAGTTCACAGCAAGGTGTCGTTGACGGTAGTATCTGGTAGCAACATTAGGAACTACTGCTTGAAATTGGCCGTCTGCAGTCCTTACCTGAATTACAGACTAATACAGCCATCACAATTCACACCGTTTATCAGACAGATTCTACACTCACCCAAAGTACACGGGGTTACATGACCGCGTTGTCGCAGCCCCTAAACTGAGGAACCAACTAAAATCTCTGCGGGAGATATAATTTTGCGTGAAGATGTAACAGACCGTTACATAGTTACACATCAGTGTTGAAACCTTGCATAAGGACAGTGTGACCACAAATATAAACATGGACCCCAAATGACAAGAAGGTTACCGTCCCCATAGACAATAAAATGTTTAAAATATGCATAAAATGACGAAAATCAAAGTTCATTAAGCTCCAATTATAAAATACTTTCTTGCAATAAATGAGGTCTGATCCTTCTACGAAAACCTGCATATTCTGCCTATTTTCGCCTATCCCCAAGTTTGTCCGGTGAAATCTACCTCCGCCTTCCGGCGTGCCGAGAGGACTTTTTAGTTACCGTATAGGCTATGGTGCTGACACGTTAATTTGCTGTCAAAATGGAGCCCCAGGACACGACCAGCAACTCAGTATCCTTGAGGTGTAGTTCAGGGTGTGAATGTAGTCTCCGGAGCCGTCAAGCATGGACGACGGAGGTTTTCGCTGCTGCTGCGAAAACTAAAAACCTCGGTCGTGAGCCCACCTGTCGAACC
Organism: Meconema thalassinum; assembly: GCA_946902985.2. NCBI lineage: Eukaryota > Metazoa > Arthropoda > Insecta > Orthoptera > Tettigoniidae > Meconema > Meconema thalassinum. The sequence continues at coordinate 1,074,144,735 of OX336388.2, forward strand.
AGTTAATAGCTAGCTGCAATTGCCGTTCTACGATTGCCATACTTCCAGAACTGTAATGTAGAGCCAAATCGTCTGCATACAGCGATGGAACTACAGTACCATGGGCCCAGCGGTGGCAACAATGTCGTTTATAGCCCAGTCATATGGTAGTTTTGACCAAAAAAAATTTAGGGTAGAAGGTTTCTCGACGGATTCTTATGTTTTTCGGTGTGCTGAATCCGAATCTGAAGTTTGCCAACAAAAAAAAATGACGGCTTCACAGTGAAAATCGCAAAAAAATCCTAAAAATGTCGGATTTTTTTCACAAAATCGCTCATAAGTTAAAAAATATGCAACCTAGTGAATTTCTCATTATTTACAAAATTAAATTAGACAAAATTTATTTCAAAATGCACTGGGCACTTTAAGTTTTTGAGTGCAGGGTATCGCCGCTAGAGCGCGCTGAAAAAGAGCGACGTTTTGGCACTTAGGCAAAAACGAGAGAAACTCAGCCCTAACTAGCCCCAGACACTTTCTAATCGTGTTTCCTCCATTAATACGTGTTTTATTCATGTTCTATGGTGGTATCATGACTGAAAGTTCGTTGGAAAAAAAATGATAAATTAATATATTCAAGTTAAGTCATCTGTACTTATCCACCTAATGGTAAAGTGTGAAAGTGATGAGGTGAGTAATGTAAAACAGTTTTTGTGATTTTCACTCAACATCTCACCATGTCACACATATCTCACACATTCCTAAAGAGATATATTTAATATATTGATAGTGTGAAACCGGAGTCGTTTCCCCTTTGTGTGAAATGTTCACCCTCAAGCCCTCAATAGGAAGAGTCCCTTTTTTGCCGACACATCTGTCCTTGACAGGTCCCCCTACATGCCTCCGGCCAACTCCTCTGCCATTCGGGTTTAGTTTAGTTTGCTCTCTCCTCCTCGTGGGACTGCTAAGCGTTCTTCTTCGGATTTCTGCCGTTCATTCAGTGTTTTCAAGTGAACTAATGTTAATATTAGTGAATATGTGAGGGACGAAAATGTTGCGTCGTGAATGTGCAATTTGTGAGGAGCCTCTGGATGATCAAACTCGAACTTTCTTTCAAACGACAAGAACAAGAGTAGATTCACAGAGCTCCTCTGATTGAGGCAGGGATTGAATCACGACAAGCCATTGAGGATGCTGATGCCCTGATCATAAGAACGGCTCAATCCATAGCTTACACGCATGGCACAGTTGCAGTGGTGGGAGAAGATGTTGACCTTCTCGCCATCATGATAGGCATCCGCACTTCTCCTAACGTGTTCTTCCTGAAACCAGGAAAAGAAAAGTACCACTGACGCTATATAGCCCTGGCAGCTCGCTAGAGGAGCCCCTGAGCCATCATATTTTATTCCTCCACGCTGTCAGTGGTTGTGACTCCACATCCGCCATGTTCAACCAGAGTAAGACGAAATTCTTGAAGACCCTCAAGAAGAACCCAGATCTTGTAAACTACCATGAGCATTACATGGACCCACAGCACAAGTCGAGGAGCAAGTGAATGCTGGCGAAAAATTTCTAGTGGCCTTATATGGTGGTGACCACCATACCACTCGTCTAAACGAACTGAGGTACAAGCTGTACCTCAGTACAGCATATAAAGTCACCGGAAACATGGCCTCGATCCCTCCCACTGAAGCTGCAGCCCGTGAGCACTTTCTGCGAGTTTACCACCAGATCCAGCAGTGGCTGACAATCAGCTCAACCCAGAACAGTGGGGGTGGAAGTCATCGAGGAACGGCCTCACCCCCACGAGAACAGCTAAGGCCCCAGCTCCTGACAAGCTTCTCTGCAAGGTCTCTTGCAAATGCAAAGGCGACTCTCGAAGAACCTGCGGTTGTCGACGTGTGGGTCTATATTGCTCTAGGCTTTGTACCATCTGCGAGGGAAACTGTCTGAACCTTGACAACTCATGCAACATCGACAATGAAGGTGACCCTGATGACCCTTCTCCGGTTGAGTCACCACCTACAATCCTGGATACATCAGCACAAGGTAAATAGCATGTTTGTACACCACCTTATTCCAATGCGGTCTGCTTACTTCACCCTCTAATGTATTCGTACGATTTCTTTTTTAGAGTTGTCCGAGGATCCTGACGATTCCATCTCGGTCGAATCACCAACGACTATAGCGGAGACTTCAGCAGAAGGTAAACTGCCTGTTTGTAATACACCCTATTTCACTGGGTTTCGAACAGTTTTCCAACTCGACACCTGAAAGTATTGTGGACAATAATTTGTACAATTCCTTTTCCAGTGGAGTTACCGACCGGTAGCGATCAACCGAGACCTTCTGATCGGTAACCGGAGGCTGCTCCATCAAGGCCAAAAAGGAGGAAGCTCAATTAAAGAATTGAAATCAATTGTAATGTAATAATAGTTAATTGCAATTACATTCCTTTTCATTATATTCATTTAATTTAATTTTTAAATAAATAATAAAACGGCTTGATCGGTCCTTTATGAATTCCTACCACTCCGTGGGCAATGTTTTTCAGGGGCTTCGTAATCTTGTAACCACCATAGAGCATGAATAAAACACGTATTCATGGAGGAAACATGATAAGAAAGCGTCTGGGGCTAGTTGGGCTGAGTTTCTCTCGTTTTTGCCTAAGTGCCAAAAAGTTGCTCTTTTTCAGCGCGCTCTAGCGGCGGTGCCCTGCACTCAAAAATTAAAAGTGACCAGTGAATTTTGAAGGAAATGTTGGCTACTTTAATTTTGTAACTAATGAGAAATTCACTAGGAAGCATACTTTTCAACTTATAAGCGATTTTGGGAAAATAGTCCGAAATTTTTAGTTTTTTCTGCTATTTTCACTTGAAGCCGTCATTTTTGTTGTTGGCAAACTTCAGATTCAGATTCAGCTCACCGATAAACATAAGAATCCGTCGAGAAACCTTCTACCCTAATTTTTTTTTTTGTCAAGACTACCATTTGACTGGGCTATTAGGAATGTGTGAGATATGTGTGACATGGTGAGATGTTGAGTGAAAAATCACAAAAACTGTTTTACATTACTCACCTCATCACTTTCACACTTTACCATTAGGTGGATAAGTTCAGATGGATTTAACTTGAATATATTAATTTATCAAATTTTTTTCCAACGAACTTTCAATCATGTTACCAGCATAGAACATGAATAAAACACGTATTAATGGAGGAAACACGAATAGAAAGTGTCTGGGCCTAGTTAGGGCTGAGTTTCTCTCGTTTTTGCCTAAGTGCCAAAACGCCGCTCTTTTTCAGCGCGCTCTAGCGGCAATACCCTGCACTCAAAAACTAAAAGTGCCCAGTGCATTTTGAAAGAAATTTTGTCTACTTTAATTTTGTAAATAATGAGAAATTCACTAGGTTGCATATTTTTCAACTTATAAGCGATTTTGTGAAAAAAGTCCGAAATTTTTAGGATTTTTTGCGATTTTCACAGTGAAGCCGTCATTTTTTTTGTTGGCAAACTTCAGATTCGGATTCAGCACACCGAAAAACATAAGAATCTGTCGAGAAACCTTCTACCCTAATTTTTTTTTTGAAACAGGCACTTCTGAGCACCAAATGACTGGGCTATTATGACAATCACGAACAAGGGGACTCTTATCACAGACTCTGAAGAACTCAATATACATAAGCGATAAAATTCACAATGAAGATCGGTATATTCCCACAGAGTCCCCACTCGTGAAGGGTGGAAAGAATCCCGTAGCGCCATGTGTTGTCATACGCTTTATCAAGATCAATTAAAAACGTATTTAGGTGAGTAGTGGAAATGATCGGTTCTACACCCACCTTCACCTCCCCACCTCACAAGATGCCGGCGACGCGATGTCTCTCGAACCCCTGGTTGGATTTGAACAAATGAGGTGTCGTTGAACTCGGGATGACACCCCCTTTCCATTGGACAACATATTTCCACCCCAAAATAAAACCTACCCCTACTAGGGGGTGAAAATGTAATTTTTTAGAGAATCTCTCTTTCCAATTGCAACATGTGAGAGTTTGAATGCCAATATGGAATGAAACGTTGTTCTACACATGAGACATGTATACGGTGGCAAGCCACTATGAAATAACATGCTTGTTTTTTGTTTTTTACGCATGCCCACTCATGGCTTTTGTAAGAGGGTGGGGGAGCGGATCCCTGTGGATGGGTTATTGTTGACGGGTCATTGTTGGCGGGGTCATTGTTGACAGGTCCTTGTGGACGAGTCCTTGTGGACGGCTCCCTGTGGACGGGTCCTTGTTGACAGGTCCTTGTGGACGAGTCCTTGTGGATGAGTCCCTTTGGACCGGCCCCTTTGGACTGGCCCATGAATTTATCCAAATTATGTCAAAGGGCTTAACTAACGGACTAATAAGGCTAGGAACTTGTATGAGGTATTGTAGGACTTGGGATGAAGCCCCCTTTAGAATGTATTTTTAAAATTTTGACAAAGGGCCTAACCACACTTTTGTTAATATCTCGCGAACCTATCATGCTAGTGACTTGTATGAGGGGTCCTAGCAATTGGGGTGATGTTTCCCTTAGGAGGTGAAACTATCCCCCCACTCCCAAATTGAAAAATCGATATCTTGGAAACTAAGAACCCTAAAATTATGTGTGATAGCTTTAAAAATAGGTCATAAGATACGATTTTACCACGATAGGTCATTTCACCCCTAAAATAGTAAATAGTAATGTTACAGGGAAAAATCGGTTAAACACTTAAAAATGATAAATGAACCTAACAAGGGAAGTCTCTGAACCGGGGAATCGCAGATCCTGCTGGAACTTTAGAGATACGTTGCGTGAGCCCAAATAGGCAGAACCGTGAAGAGAAATCTTTCGGAAATTAATTTCCCCTTGTACTAGTAGAAAAATTAAGATTTGCACGTTTAAATTGGCGCGCCAGCGGCGTGAGCTGTATTGGCTGCGTCAGAGGTTGCTTCCTGGCCTACGGCTTACAGTCATCGAATGAGCGGCGACAGACCCGGCATACGCTTATATCCCTATACGGAGAGTGTCCCATGCATTGCATGATGAATATCAACATTGCAAAAGTTATATATTGTCTGGAGGGAAAATATGGAAAATGTATGGAAAGGCCTCTCAGCATTCAAGAACAGGACCTGTTGGACAGTTTGGATGGTAGGCTATAGGCTATTGATGGTTTTGTGCCTATCTGACTTTCTGGCGTTCGTCTCTTGTAACAAGTGTGTTTATTTGTTGTGCTTATTGATATTTACACGTATCATAACTGGTTGTATAGAGAACAGTACTATGAACGTAGACTCCTATTCTACTCTTACTGTCGCCACACATGAGCTACCGGATGACAGTAACACCAGTAACACCAACAACTCTGATGAAGATAATATTTGGACTGCCACCGATAGCTCACCCAGGAAAGTGTCAGATGAAGCTGTAGGTATGAAATACAAACAAAATGCTGTTGATTATTGGAAAAGCGGTAAGAGGCGTCCGCTTTCCTCTTCGTCGGTAAAAAGTAAGTTTCACCGTTTAAAAAGCAAGAAAGATTTATATTTGTGGGCAGAGCAAGTGAAAAGGGGAGGCACCCGCCGCGACAAATTGAGGAGAATAACATGTGTCGTAAAAGCCCAATTTGACATTGCCCATTAGAATAATGAAGTAATACATGACGTGACAATTCTGCAATGGGCTATGCTAGCTGCCCAGGACGTAAAATGTACGGGGTTTAAAGCCAGCCATTCCTGGGTGCAGCACTTTAAGGATCGCTATGATATCATTTCGCGAAAAATAACAACTGTGACGACATCAAAGAATGCCCATCGAGAAATGGATATTATGTCAGCAGCAGAAATATTCGTAGAAGAGGTTACATCGGTTCTTGATTCTCTCGGCCCTGGGAACGTATGTAATAGTGATCAAAGTGGGTTCAATTTGGAGATGTGTTCGGGTAGGACACTGGCTATAAAAGGGTCGAAAACGGTTTGCTCCAAAGTGCAACCAGTGGGGGCCACAACGCACAGTTATACAATAATGCCAACAATAACAGCAGCCGGCAAGCTACTAGGACCTCTCTTCATAACTCTGAAAGAACCAAAAGGTGTGTTTGGAAAAAGGGTGAAAGAAACTATGTTTGCACATGACAATATTTACGTTGTTCCTACAAAATCTGGCAAAATGGGATCCGCACAATTGAAGGATTGGTTTCATAATATTTCCAAATAGCATGTACCGTCCGGCAATGCGGCACTCCTTCTGGATTCCTTTTCTGGACATAAATCGTTAGAAAGTGAAGAGCGCATACGACTGATGATGATACCTCCTGGAGTCACAGCCTATTGTCAACCATTGCATGTATACGGCTCTAGGGTCTGGAAAAGCTTTGTCCGTAGATTTTCGAACACCGTTCGGTTATTGAATTTTGACATCAATTTGGCCCAGAGAAATACAATCTTGAAAATGCAGTCTCTGACATATCACCAATTGTCGTCCCCTCGTTTTACTTCAATGTGGCAATACGCATGGTGCCGAAGTCAGAACCTGTCAGACAATCCCGGTGGGTTTGAACACCCTGTGCCATAATGTTTCGATATCAGTGCAATACAATGTAGTACTTGAACTCGCCCGTGTTTCATACGGTGTGGATGGTGTAAAACCAGTTTGTTTCCAACATTATTACCACGAACATCACTGTTGTCAGAACTATGTGAAGTAGCTTGGTCACTTACTCACTTGTTTGACTATTGGTTCAGTTTACTCTGTGTTGTGTTGTAATGATATGTATTTGTGATACCTTACATTGCATGATTTATAATAAAGCACGACGTGCAATATATTGTAAAGATGCAGCATTAATATCCACGCCGCAGCGCAGGTTGTGAGCGCGAGTACGGGAGGGCAGTCGTTTGGAGCATGACCTTTTGAGCCACCAATCAGGCGTGAGGCACACCCGCGCTTGACCAGCGCGCACAGTTCAAAATTGTTGTACTTATTGCCGTCTACGGAGGGCAGGAGTTAATTTCCGAATGATTTTTCTTCATGGTTCTGCCTAGTTGGGCTCAAGCAACATATTTGCTAAGTTTCAGCAGGATCCGTGATTCCCCGGTTCAGAGACTTCCCTTGTAAGATCTTTTGTTTTTGATGAAAAATAGTAAGGGGCTGAAAACTACCCCAAAATTGAAAATTCGATATCTTGGAAACTAAGAAACCTCAAATTAGGTGTGATAGCTCAAAAAATTGGACATTTAATACTCTTTTCCCACGATTGGTCATTTTACCCCTAAAACAATGCATGTAGATTTTACAGGAAAAAAGGGGAACCAATAATCAGATTTGGACACGGTGTTATAAGACTCTGGGCGACAATCTCTTCTTGAATTAATTATTTATTTTTTGAAATTTTGACAAAGGGCCTAACCACACATTTTCAAAATTTAGATTTTTAAAATTTTTGAATTAATTTTAATATTTATTTTTATTTTTATTTTTTTTTGGTAGAGAGAGACAGTACCGGTTCTGTTAAAACGAGCATGTCGCCGATCACTGTGGCCATGTTCAATGGATGAATCGATATTTTGTGAAGCATTGATTGAAGAGGGTCATGCGACGACTTGTTTTAAGAATATTTTTATGATTTTTTCCTATGATGCATGCATTTATTTAAATATCCCAAAACGGCAAGGTTACTGATTTGAGTTTTATAAACTAATAATGGGATTTGGACTCATAAGGTGTCCTATAACTTGACATGACGCTTTCTTTATATGGCTTATGAATTTTCCCAAAAAGATTGAAAACAACAAGGTCATGGACTTTTGTTTCTCTTAATATATTGCAAACCCATAATGTTAGATGTTTATGGTGAGTGATGAAACATAGCTATGTAGAGAAAGAATTATTGTAGGCTTCACGTATGGTGACTGACAAGTCTTTGACCATTGAAACTTGTTTTTAAACCTGACCGCAGTACATAGGGAGTATAGGTTTCAGGCATGACATGACAAACGGTGTGTACAAAATCCAATTTATCGATTCTAGAATTAAGAGTAGACTATCTTTAATTGATTAGTTAAAGAGGGTAGCTAAGAAAACAAGATGGTGATTACACTGAACCAAACCGAACCAATACAATCCTTTTTGAATGTATAATGTTACTTGCTAACCATTTTGTGCTGCAGTGGCAAGCACTTTTGGCTCTTGCACTAGAGGCCTTAACTCGATTTAACTTTAAGGCTTAGAACGAACCAAACTAAGAAAGATGGTTATAGTGGTGCAGTGGTTAAGCTGTTATCCTTTGACTAAGGTAGACCAGGGTTTGATTTAGATTAATACGCATGTCAAAAACATATAAAAAAGCAGGGATAATGTTTTAAGACTGATTACACTTGTGTATTTTACCAAATTATTACTTGGATTACAAATACAAAGGAGGACTGGGTTCAATATACAGTTAATGCAAGTAAGATTTTGTATTTGTTTTTTATTTTAGACTTTAGATTTTAGAATTTACATTTTACATTTTAGATTGTACACAAAGACCAAACCATAATGTCATGACTTTAAATTTTTCGGTAACTAATTATTAAAGAAAAACATATATGCGGATTTGTATTACTTGGAATTATGTTTTCTATGCTATATTTTATTTTGGTTTTAGATTTTAGAAATTTGATATTGGATTTTATATTTTAGGTAAAGACCAAACTAATATTGACTATTCATTAGACACTGGTATGTAGATAGAAAGATGATTAGACTATATGTTAAGATGAATTTTTAGGTGTTGATTGGCCTTGCAATAAGAATTGACTAACCAGACATGAGTTAACTACGAACGAAACACTTTGGCGACTATGCTTGTTATTGACCAGTGAGTAGGGTTTTAGAAAAACTGTTTGCTATTTCGGGTTATATACAACAAATGCGTAGACCTACTGAGCGACTATGTTTGCTAAACAAGACATTATACCATTCTTATGTAGCTCAGGAAGGAAAGCATTTCTACAGAATTTGTTGACATTGAATATAGATTTAGGTATTAGGATGTCATTTTTAAAGACCTTTGTCTGGAGTGTGACGCTCTATGAAACGGAAACTTGGACTATTGGTGTAGCAGAAAAGTGGAGAGTTGAAGTGTTTGAAATGTGGTGTTACAGGAGAATGATGAAGATTAGATGGGTAAATAGGGTTACAAACAAAGAGGTATTAAGACAAGTGGGAGAGGAGAGATGTTTTTGGCGACAGCTAATGAAGTAAATCGATAGGTTGGTAGGACACATACACCCAGGAATAGCAAGCTTAGTTATGGAAGAACGGGTTGAGGACAAGAACTGTAGGGGTAGACCAAGGATAGAATATCTTAAACAGATAGCCTTGGATGTAGAGTGTGGTAGCTAAATAGAGATGAAACGATCGGCTCAGGACATGGAGTCATGGAGAGCTGTATTAAACCAGTCAAAAGGCTGAAGACTCAAACAACATGTAGAGCTTACCAAAATAATGTTGTGTAATGGTAAATACTAGTCAACAAACATTAATGCATTACTAAAACCCATGACACGATACCTGAGAGCTTTTCTAAAATTATTTTAAGATGCCTTTAACCCTATATTAAACACCTAGTTCTCAAGACTCATAACTACAATGTAATGAAGAAGAAAAAAAACAACAAGAACAACAAACATTTAAAAACGAGCAAGTGGTTGAGTCAATGTACACTGGAAAATTTTGTAAACACTCAAGTGCACAAAACAAATTACATTATTAACTGTCAGGTTGACCGAGTGGTTAAGGCGTTTGACTTATGCTCACATTTTCAATACAAGAAAGCAAGGATTGAACCCCTTACCTGACATAACTATTGCTTTAACATAGCTTAGCGATACTGTATTATTATGATACTCGATACACAAACCATAGATAGAGTGTATTGTTTAAGTCCACTCTCTCTTTCTAAACATAGCTAGAGACTGTCAATGGTTAACAATTGCATTAATAGTGGGAGGATGTAGTGATAGTAATTAAGAAAAAGCAGACAATAACCATAAAATATTTTTATTAAATTCATTTTATAATAGGTACACACTGAATACAACTCTCTCTATTTACCATTGTTTGATATAGATTTTTTTAAACACAACGCTTGTTGTAGATCCTTTTATAACTTTCTCCAGGTACTGTTGTTCTTAAAAACTGGGGAAGTCGCAGTGGTTTTATAGACATAAAACCCTCATCCTTTTCTTTTTCATCATCATCATCTTCATTATGAATATTATCATCAAAATTATGATAGTCATTGTCACCATCATTATCATCATCATCATCATCATCATCATCATCCTCAACATCACTAGAACAATCCAATTCCTCTTGTTCCTTTTCCACAGGACCTCTTTTAAAGTCTGCGTTGCTTTTGATAGTGTTAAGGGTTTCTTAGACGTTGACAACTGTCCTAACATGACTTTTTGAGGACATGATAAGTGATTTTGAACAAACACTGCACTATCTTGAGCAGCAATATTTTTTTCTTGGACTTGCTTTTTTACCTTGGTTAGAGTATTTTGTCCATTTAAATGTGTATTAATTTGAGATTCACAATGATGCTCGTTTGAAGTAAGTACGTTGGAGTCTTTTTTTTTAATAATTCCTCGACATTTTTTAGATTGTTGTTTTGAACATCGCCAAATAACAGTTCCATTTTTATTGGTTGTTTTTACAATATATGTATATCCTTTATAATAGGCACATGGCTTACCATGGCTGGTTGTTGAGACTTCCATATTAACTAATACACATTAATTTAATTTTAGTAAAGTCACTTTAGTAATAATAACAGTAAAATAAATGAAGTGGATTGATATTTTTTAAATGTGGAATTTTCAAAGTACTGTCAAGAATAATAATCACATGAACAAATTTTAGACTACAAGTGATTTACACACACATTGCTCAATGTCAAGATTTATACTGAACACAATTTATAGTGATTATGATTTTTATTGACTGTAATTGATAGTAGCCATGGTTAGTAGAGGCAATGTATACTGGGTGCGTTTTATAGCACGCTCAATTTATAGTAGGTACGATTAGTAGACGCGTTTGATTCTGGGCGCGTTTTGTACTGATTATGATTTATACAGAGCGCGATTTTTACTAAAAGCGATTTTACCAGCTGTAATTGATAGTAGTTCATACTCAACGCAATTGATAGTAGGCGTAATTGATAGTAGGTGCAATTGGTAGTTGGCGCAATTGATAGTAGGCACAATTACTAGTAGGCGCGATTGACAGTAGGCGCGATTGGTAGTGTGCGTAATTGCTAGTAGGCGCTATTGATAGTAGGTTCAATTGACAGTAGGCGCAATTAGTAGTAGGTGTGATTGGTAGTAGGTGCAATTGATAGTAGGTGCAATTAATAGGCGCGATTGATAGTAGGCGCAATTGATAGCAGGCGCTATTAGTAGACGTGATTGATAGTAGGCGCGATTGGTAGTGGACGTAATCGATAGTAGGCGCTGTTGATAGAAGGTTCAATTGACAGTAGGCGCGATTGATAGTAGGCGCGATTATTAGTAGGCGCGATTGGTAGTAGACGTAATTGGTAGTAGGCGCGATTTGTAGTAGGCGCAATTCACAGTAGGCGCGATTGGTAGTGGGTGTAATTGCTAGTAGACGCTATTGATAGTAGGTGCAATTGACAGTAGGCGCAATTAGTAGTAGGCGTGATTGGTAGTAGGTGCAATTGGTAGTAGGTGCAATTAATAGGCGCAATTGATAGTAGGCGCGATTGATAGTAGGCGCAATTGATAGCAGGCGCTATTAGTAGACGCGATTGATAGTAGGCGCGATTGGTAGTGGACGTAATTGATAGTTGGTGCGATTGATAGTAGGCGCGATTGATAGTAGGCACGATTAGTAGACGCGATTGATAGTAGGCGCGATTGGTAGTGGGCGTAATTGATAGTAGGTGCGATTGATAGTAGGCGCGATTGATAGTAGGCGCGATTGGTAGTAGGCGCGATTAGTAAGCGCGATTGATAGTAGGCGCGATTGATAGTAGGCGTAATTGATAGTAGACGCTATTGATAGTAGGCGTGATTGGTAGACCTTGAGGTAATAACCCCTCTTGATTGATCCCTGTTGATTTGTCCCTTTGGACTGGTCCCTGTTGACTAGCCCCTGTTAACCAGCCCCTTTGGACGGGTCCTTTATGAAGGGAGTCATTTTTGACGGGTCCCTGTGAACGGGCCCATGCATTTATCCAAATTATGTCAAAGTCACTTAACCTAAACTTGTCACATGACCTGTTCTACAAGTTTAGACTTGCTTTGAGACTGGCTATGACGTCACAGATGAATGGCGGTGGGAGGCTGGACATTACTTTTTATTACACAAAAACATTTTCCTTAAAGTGAGAGGAAAAGTGGGAGCAAGAGTGGGTGCAAGAGTGGATGCAAGAATGGGTGCAAAAGTGGGTGCAAAAGTCAGTATAAAAGTGGGTTCAAAAGTGGGTGCAAGAGTGGGTGCAAAAGTGGGTACAAAAGTGAGTGCAAAAGTGGGTGCAAAAGTGAGTGCAAAGGTGGGTGCAAAATGAGTGCAAAAGTCAGTGTAAAAGTCAGTGTAAAAGGGAGTGCAAAAGTAGGTGTAAAAGTGGGTGCAAAAGTGGGTGCAGTTTAATAGTAGGCACGATTTTTACTAGAATGTGATTTGAGTAAATGTAATTTCTAAACCCAAGTAGTGAGTAGTCAGTTGGTTTTGATCTATGCAAGCGTAAACATGTCTCATACACTGATGATGGATACTCAAGGCTTTAAGGTCAACGAAAACAAGTACAGTATATATTTAAAGAGGTGGCTATTATTGATCGCACAACACTGAATCTATTTTTGAAATTTTGACAAAGGGCCTAAGTGCACTTTTGTTAATATCTCGCGAACCAATAAGACTAGGGCATTGTATGAGGTATTGTTGGACTTTTCGCTGAAGACTGCTGGTAAACACCTATGTTCCCACGGCCTTTTTAAAGATGGCAGCTGACCCACGAGGGGTGATTAAAAAGTATTCCAAGCGGCGCTTGTCGTTAGGCAAACCAATAATCAAAGAGGGGTATGACAGACCTTGAGGCGATAACCCCTTTTGATTGATCCCTGTTGATTTGCCCCTTTGAACTGGTCTCTGTTGACTAGCCCCTTTGGACGGGTCCTTTTTGAAGGGAGTCATTTTTGACGGGCCCCTGCTGACGGGTCACTGTGGACGGATCCCTGTGGACGGGTCCCTGTTGACAGGTCCTTTTGACTAATCCCTTTGGACCGGTCCCTTTGGACTGATCCCTATGGGTTGGCCATGCATTTATCCAAATTATGTCAAAGGCCAACTACTAATCGCGCCTACTATCAATCGCGCCAACTGTCAATTGAACCTACTATCAATAGCGCCTACTATCAATTACGTCCACTACCAATCGCGTCTACTATCAATCACGTCTACTAATAGCGCCTACTATCAATCGCGCCTACTATCAATTGTGCCTATTAAATGCACCTACTATCAATTTCACCTACTACCAATCACGCCTACTACTAATTGCGCCTACTGTCAATTGCACCTACCATCAATAGCGCCTACTAGCAATTACGCCCACTACCAATCGCGCCTACTGTCAATCGCGCCTACTACCAATCGCGCCTACTATCAATCGCGCCTACTGTCAATTGAACCTACTATCAATAGTGCCTACTATCAATTACGTCCACTACCAATCGCGCCTACTATCAATCACGTCTACTAATAGCGCCTGCTATCAATTGCGCCTACTATCAATCGCGCCTATTAATTGCACCTACTATCAATTGCACCTACTACCAATCACACCTACTACTAATTGCGCCTACTGTCAATTGAACCTACTATCAATAGCGCCTACTAGCAATTACGCCCACTACCAATCGCGCCTACTGTCAATCGCGCCTACTAGTAATTGTGCCTACTATCAATTGCGCCAACTACCAATTGCACCTACTATCAATTACGCCTACTATCAATTGCGTTGAGTATGAACTGCTATCAATTACAGCTGGTAAAATCGCTTCTAGTAAAAATCGCGCTCAGTATAAATCATAATCAGTACAAAACGCGCCCAGAATCAAACGCGTCAACTAATCGTACCTACTATAAATTGAGCGTGCTATAAAACGCACCCAGTATACATTGCCTCTACTAACCATGGCTACTATCAATTACAGTTAATAAAAATCATAATCACTATAAATTGTGTTCAGTATAAATCTTGACATTGAGCAATGTGTGTGTAAATCACTTGTAGTCTAAAATTTGTTCATGTGATTATTATTCTTGACAGTACTTTGAAAATTCCACATTTAAAAAATATCAATCCACTTCATTTATTTTACTGTTATTATTACTAAAGTGACTTTACTAAAATTAAATTAATGTGTATTAGTTAATATGGAAGTCTCAACAACCAGCCATGGTAAGCCATGTGCCTACTATAAAGGATATACATATATTGTAAAAACAACCAATAAAAATGGAACTGTTATTTGGCGATGTTCAAAACAACGATCTAAAAAATGTCGAGAAATGATTAAAACAAAAGACTCCAACGTACTTACTTCAAACGAGCATCATTGTGAATCTCAAATGAATACACATTTAAATGGACAAAATACTCTAACCAAGGTAAAAAAAAAGCAAGTCCAAGAAAAAGATATTGCTGCTCAAGATAGTGCAGTGTTTGTTCAAAATCACTTATCATGTCTTCAAAAAGTCTTGTTAGAACAGTTGTCAACGTCTAAGAAACCCTTAACACTATCAAAAGCAACGCAGACTTTAAAAGAGGTCCTGTGGAAAAGGAACAAGAGGAATTGGATTGTTCTAGTGATGTTGAGGATGATGATGATGATGATAATGATGGTGACAATGACTATCATAATTTTGATGATAATATTCATAATGAAGATGATGATGATGAAAAAGAAAAGGATGAGGGTTTTATGTCTATAAAACCACTGCGACTTCCCCAGTTTTTAAGAACAAGAGTACCTGGAGAAAGTTATAAAAGGATCTACAACAAGCGTTGTGTTTAAAAAATCTATATCAAACAATGGTAAATAGAGAGAGTTGTATTCAGTGTGTATCTATTATAAAATGAATTTAATAAAAATATTTTATGGTTATTGTCTGCTTTTTCTTAATTACTATCACTACATCCTCCCACTATTAATGCAATTGTTAACCATTGACAGTCTCTAGCAATGTTTAGAAAGAGAGAGTGGACTTAAACAATACACTCTATCTATGGTTTGTGTATCGAGTATCATAATAATACAGTATCGCTAAGCTATGTTAAAGCAATAGTTATGTCAGGTAAGGGGTTCAATCCTTGCTTTCTTGTATTGAAAATGTGAGCATAAGTCAAACGCCTTAACCACTCGGTCAACCTGACAGTTAATAATGTAATTTGTTTTGTGCACTTGAGTGTTTACAAAATTTTCCTGTGTACATTGACTCAACCACTTGCTCGTTCTTAAATGTTTTTAGTTGTTGTTTTTGTTGGTTTCCTTTTTTTTTCATTACATTGTAGTTATGAGTCTTGAGAACTAAGTGTTTAATATAGGGTTAAAGGCATCTTAAAATAATTTTAGAAAAGCTCTCAAGTATCGTGTCATGGGTTTTAGTAATGCATTAATGTTTGTTGACTAGTATTTACCATTACACAACATTATTTTGGTAAGCTCTACATGTTGTTTGAGTCTTCAGCCTTTTGACTGGTTTAATACAGCTCTCCATGACTCCCTGTCCTGAGCTGATCGTTTCATCTCTATATAGCTACCACACTCTACATCCGAGGCTATCTGTTTAATATATTCTATCCTTGGTCTACCCCTACAGTTCTTGTCCTCAACCCGTTCTTCCATAACTAGGCTTGCTATTCCTGGGTGTATGTGTCCTACCAACCTATCGATTTACTACATTAGCTGTCGCCAAAAGCATCTCTCCTCTCCCACTTGTCTTAATACCTCTTGGTTTGTAACCCTATTTACCCATCTAATCTTCATCATTCTCCTGTAACACCACATTTCAAACACTTCAACTCTCCACTTTTCTGCTACACCAATAGTCCAAGTTTCCGTTTCATAGAGCGTCACACTCCAGACAAAGGTCTTTAAAAATGACATCCTAATACCTAAATCTATATTCAATGTCAACAAATTCTGTAGAAATGCTTTCCTTGCCTGAGCTACATAAGAATCCTAATCATCTCTGGTATAATGTCTTGTTTAGCAAACATAGTCGCTCAGTAGGTCTACGCATTTGTTGCATATAACCCAAAATAGCAAACAGTTTTTCTAAAACCCTACTCACTGGTCAATAACAAGCATAGTCGCTAAAGTGTTTCGTTGGTAGTTAACTCATGTCTGGTTAGTCAATTCTTATTGCAAGGCCAGTCAACACCTAAAAATTCATCTTAACATATAGTCTAATCATCTTTCTATCTACATACCAGTGTCTAATGAATAGTCAATATTAGTTTGGTCTTTGCCTAAAATATAAAATCCAATATCAAATTTCTAAAATCTAAAACCAAAATAAAATATAGTATAGAAAACATAATTCCAAGTAATACAAATCCTTATATGTTTTTCTTTAATAATTAGTTACCGAAAATTTAAAGTTATGACATTATGGTTTGGTCTTTTTGTACAATCTAAAATGTAAAATGTAAATTCTAAAATCTAAAGTCTAAAATAAAAAACAAATACAAAATCTTATTTGCATTAACTGTGTATTGAACCCAGTCCTCCTTTGTATTTGTAATCCAAGTAATAATTTGATAAAATATACAAGTGTAATCAGTCTTAAAACATTATCCCTGCTTTTTTATATGTTTTGACATGCGTATTAATCTAAAATCAAACCCTGGTCTACCTTAGTCAAAGGATAACAGCTTAACCACTGCACCACTATAACCATCTTTCATAGTTTGGTTCGTTCTAAGCCTTAAAGTTAAATCGAGTTAAGGCCTCTAGTGCAGGAGCCAAAAGTGCTTGCCACTGCAGCACAAAATGGTTAGCACGTAACATTATACATTCAAAAAGGATTGTATTGGTTCGGTTTGGTTCAGTGTAATCACCATCTTGTTTTCTTAGCTACCCTCTTTAATTAATCAATTAAAGATAGTCTACTCTTAATTCTTGAATCGATAAATTGGATTTTGTACAAAAAATAAATAATAAATTCAAGAAGAGATTGTCGCCCAGAGTGACACACCTCATGTGTCCAAATCTGATTATTGGTTCCCCTTTTTTCCTGTAAAATCTACATGCATTGTGTTAGGGGTAAAATGACCAATCGTGGTAAAAGAGTATTAAATGTCCAATTTTTTAGCTTTCACATCTAATTTTAGGTTTCTTAGTTTCCAAGTTATCGAATTTTCAATTTTGGGATAGTTTTCACCCCCTTACTATTTTTCATCAAAAACAAAAGATCTTAGGTTCATTTATCATTTTTAGGCGTTTAACACCTTTTTCCATGTAAAATCACTATTCACTGTTTTAGGGGTGAAATGACCTATCGTGGTATAAGCGTATGTCATGACCTATTTTTAAAGCTATCACACTTAATTTTAAGGCTCTTAATTTCCAAGATAACGATTTTTAAATTTTGGGGGGGTAGTTTTAACCCTCTTACTATTTTTTCATCAAAAACAAATGATCTTAGGTTCATTTTTCATTTTTTAAGTGTTTAACCGCTTTTTCCCTGTAACATTACTATTTACTATTTTAGGGGTGAAATGACCTATCGTGGTAAAATCGTATCTTATGACCTATTTTTAAAGCTATCACACATAATTTTAGGGTTCTTAGTTTCCAAGATATCGATTTTTCAATTTGGGAGTGGGGGGATATTTTCACCTCCTAAGGGGAACATCGCCCCAATTGCTAGGACCCCTCATACAAGTCACTAGCATGATAGGTTCGCGAGATATTAACAAAAGTGTGGTTAGGCCCTTTGTCAAAATTTTAAAAATACATTCTAAAAGGGGGCTTCATCCCAAGTCCTACAATACCTCATACATGTTCCTAGCCTTATTAGTCCGTTAGTTAAGCCCTTTGACATAATTTGGATAAATTCATGGGCCAGTCCAAAGGGGCCGGTCCAAAGGGACTCGTCCAGAAGGACCTGTCAACAAGGTCCCGTCCACAGGGAGCCGTCCACAAGGACCCGTCTACAGGGAGCCGTCCACAAGGACCCGTCAACAAGGACTCGTCCACAAGGACCTGTCAACAATGACTCGTCCACAAGGACTCGTCCAAAAGGACCTGTCAACAATGACCCCGCCAACAATCACCCGTCAACAATAACCCATCAACAGGGATCCGCTCCCCCACCCTCTTACAAAAGCCATGAGTGGGCATGCGTAAAAACAAAAAACAAGCATGTTAATCCATAGTGGCTTTCCACCGTATACATGTCTCATGTGTAGAACAACGTTTCATTCCATATTGGCATTCAAACTCTCACATGTTGCAATTGGAAAGAGAGATTCTCTAAAAAATTACATTTTCACCCCCTAGTAGGGGTAGGTTCTATTTTGGGGTGGAAATATGTTGTCCAATGGAAAGGGGGCGTCATCCCGAGTTCAATGACACCTCATTTGTTCAAATCCAACCAGGGGTTCGAGAGATATTGCGTCGCCGCCATCTTGTGAGGTGGGGAGGTGGAGGTGGGTGTAGAACCGATTCATTTCCACTACTTAGGTGTTCTTTTCGTATAAACGCCTCCTGTATGGCGCAGTGCACCTTGCGGAAACATGCCCGAATTTCTGGCATTGATAGCAGTGCATAGGTGGAGGGATATACGGTCTAACGTCGCTATGGTACGACGTGACCTTGACCTGTTTTGGAACATCGCCTCCTAAATGGAGAATGGAAGCACCGATATTGACGCTGTCATCTCCAATTTTCCGGGGTTATGCGGCTAATTTTGGTGACGCCTCATTTCCCAAAATCCCACATTAGCTCTTTGTCGCTGTTCAGAATGAGGCCATGATAGAATATAACACCACGGATCTCATTTAGCGTTTCGTCCTTGGTGACCTTGACAGTAATTTCGCCGAATTGCGTGCATTCCAGCAACGCTTCGGTTTGCTGCCGGTCAACGGTATGCATCCGGAGCTGCCTGTTCCGGAGCTAGGAAATTCCAGTAAGGTCTCCAAATTTCATATCGATTTCTTCTGAGAACATTATGGATTTCACGAGCTTAAAATCTCCTCCGTCCGTCCTGATAGCTACCAGGTAGCGAAGAGACGTGTCCACAGGAAATCATTTGTTAAAAGCTTCATCCTAAGGCGAATAAACCTTGGGATTAACATGACACTCCAGAGACGGCTTATTAAGGGGACCACCCTGTGATGACTTTTTAGACTTCTAGTGGGTCATCCCGTATACATCTTCCCCGAATACTGCCTGCTCCGAACGAGGGCCATCAATCTTGGCACCACACAGCCGAAGAAATACCTACCTGGCGATAGTAAGTACTGTATTGCCCAGTGTCCTAATGCCTTCAACGGGCACTTATCCCTTGGAATGCACTGTGATCTATTCGGCGCAAGTATTCGGCCATGCAGGGACCTTCGTTGTAAGGCGGACACTACCGCTAACTTCTGGCCAGAAGGCTAAGTTTGTGGCTTTTCACGAGCATGTTTTTTCTAAGGGTGAAACCAAACTTAGGACTGGAAAATCGAAAAAAAAAAAAAAAAAGCTCGCACCCCCACTCCCCTATTAGTCGCTTTTTACGACTGGCAGGGGATACCGTGGATAAATTCTACCCTTCCCATCCACATGGGGTGTTCCAAATCAAAGTATGTCTTGTCAGTCGGTCTTGTCGGCCCTATTAGTCACCTCCTACGACAGGCAGAGCATACCGTGGGTCTATTCTGCCCCGCACCCACACGGGAAAGCACTACTGGGAAGCGGCTTGCATAGAAGGACATCATAACAGCCTTTCGACGGGAGGTGGTGCGATTTAGCAAATAACGCACAGATGATTGTATTCAACAGCTTCCTCATCGTTGGCAAAGATCTGTGGAAGCCTTTCAGGGATTGTTTCGAAGGATATTAGGTATGAATAATGCACTTCGTTTCCTTTTGTGGACAATAGAAACATGATTTATTTACTCATCTTCCAATTCCCCTCATCCGTTGGCTCCTGTACCCGGACTCAATTCGGTACTGCCATTGCGAAGCACACTCCAGTGATCCTGCTGCTTCATTGGCTGAAATAATTATAGTTGACATGATTTATGCAAGAGAGAGGGAACGCGATGGTGCAGCGGTCAAGCTGCCTGCCTCTGACCAAGGCGGACCAGGCTCGAGTCCCGGTCAATGCCTGTGAGATTTTTTGAAGTGAAATATCACGGCCTGTGGGTCTGATTCCGCGTAAATATGTTGATCGCGAGATTAACGGTAACTACAAGCTTCCTTCCTTTGTCTTATGACATGCCCCTCGTATGTAATTCTGCCTGTAGGTAAACACAATTATATATTAAAAAAACACTTTAAAAATATCCGTTAGAATGAAGAGAACTACAAATCTCTCACAGCCACAGAGGTATGTAACAAGAGAGAGCTTGAGCTCTAGTACTGTACCATAATACAGACGTAATTTCCCCATATGTCCTATTTCTCGTGTCACTGTTAAAAACTTGTATTTCTTAAGTCGGTATTCCAGCACGTGAGTATAACTAAAACTCGGTATAAGTACCAATTACTATATCTACACACACATAGGCCTACGTTGGTATATATTTAAAACCCGATTCTTGTATGAGAAATGAAAAACTGCTCTGAATCACAGCTGACCACTACACATGTGTAGTACTGAGACTCTATACTCGACACTTGTCCGTGAAGTAGTTCCAGAAACTAAGTTCATATTATAGTTCAAATTATTGTGCAAGGATTAGCTTTTTTGTTTTTAATTGCTAAAAATCACAACAAACTCTAGCTATTAACTGTAATTTTAAAATTAAATTACAAAAAAAAACAATGCCTGCCTTATTAATCGACGTCATTTGTAATTTCAAATAACTTACTCAAATAATTGAACATTACTGTGAACTAAAGAGGGAGATGGAGAGACGGGAAGAATGGCGAGCTGCTGCTAACCAGCCTCACGGCTGTTAACCACACACACAGAGAGAGAGAGAGAAAGAGAGAGAGAGAGAGAGTAATAAATAAGAATATCTTAGAACTTTTTAAAGACTCTCCTCTAGTTCCGGGTGAAAGAATGAATCCTGAAATGTTCTGGCTGGTGCATGGATCTTACCCAAACCTCTTAGAAACGTAGAAGAGTAGGAAGACTAACTACATGTATATAACTAAAAATATATGTTCTAAAAATTGAAATTAAGTTAGTACCGGTTTTCTTAAAGTTGACAACTGACTGAATTTACTTGCAAAAAAAACTTATGTGAATATAAAATAAAAATTGGCCTTTAACTGAAAAAAAATCCTCCATATAGTCTATGCATGTTTCACACATTACCCTAAGATGGCTTCTCTCGCTCGCGGCGCGTCAGATGATTGAAAAGGATTACTAAGCATCCCCTTTCCGCCTGTCCAATGTCATGCGCAATCTTGGCCACAAGTTAGATTCCCGTCCGATGCTGTAGATCTCCTGTTAGCTCCCAAAGCCAGCCTTCCGATGTTTTAACTGTTCGCCCTTCGATCTCTCCGTGAGTTAAGTCCACGACAGCATCTACTCAGCAGCCAGACTTATGATATCGTAAGATCCGCCGAACTTGTGATGTGACGATAATGAAATAACGTAAAGACTGATAATTTACCAGAAATTATTATTATTATTGCTATTATTATTAGTAGAGCTCAGATTTTTAGGAAAATAAATACACACATCAAAAAAAGTTTTGCATCACCTCGGTTCCCAGATCTCCGGCATATAGACGTTGACTGTGTATATTGTATCCAAGATACAGTCCCTTTGACTGTTCATAGATGTCACTAAAACTGCTCAAAGATGTAAACAACCATGCATGAGCAGGGCCTATTAGACGGAGGGGGTACGACAGCCGATCAGTTCCAGTCATTCCACCAGGACGAAGGTACGCTGCTCATGTTGTCTGTAGTTCTACCATGCCTAGAAGGTCAATACCGCAGTTCGATCGCGTCCGCATTGTTACTTTGTGTCAAGAAGGGCTCTCAACAAGGGAAGTTTCCAGGCGTCTCAGAGTGAACCAAAGCGATGTTGTTCGGACATGGAGGAGGTACAGAGATACAGGAACTATCGATGACAGGCCTCGCTCAAGCCGCCCAAGGGCTACTACTGTAGTGGATGACCGCTACTTACGGATTGCCGCTCGGAGGAACCCTGACAGCAATGCCACCATGTTGAATAATGCGTTTCGTTCAGCCACAGGACGTCGTGTTTCAACTCAAACTGTGCGCAATAGGCTGCATGATGCGCAACTTCACTCCCGACGTCCATGGCGAGGTCCAGCTTTGCAACCCCGACACCATGCAGCGCGGTACAGATGGGCCCAACAACATGCTGAATGGACCCCACGGAATTGGCATCACGTTCTCTTCACCGATGAGTGTCGCATATGCCTTCAACCAGACAATCGTCGGAGACGTGTTTGGAGGCACCCTGGTCAGGCTGAACGTCTTAGACACACTGTCCAGCGAGTGCAGCAAGGTGGTGGTTCCCTGATGTTTTGGGGTGGCATTATGTGGGGCCGACGTACGCCACTGGTGGTCATGGAAGGCTCCGAAACGGCTTTACGATACCTGAATGACATCCTCCGACCCATAGTGCAACCATATCGGCAGAATATTGGAGAGGCATTTGTCTTCATGGACGACAATTCTCGACCTCATCGTGCACATCTTGTGAATGCGTTCCTTCAAGATAACGACATCGCTCGACTACAGTGGCCAGCATGTTCGCCAGACATGAACCCTATCGAACATGCCTGGGATATGTTGAAAAGGGCTGTTTATGGACGTCTTGACCCACCAACCACTCTGAGAGATTTACGCCGAATTGTCGTTGAGGAGTGGGACAATTTGGACCAACAGTGTCTTGATGAACTTGTGGATAGTATGCCACGGCGAATACAGGCATGCATCAATGCAAGAGGACGTGCTACTGGGTATTAGAGGTAGTGGTGTGTACTGCAATCTGGACCACAAATGCTGAAAGTCTAGCTGTATGATGGTACAACATGCAATGTGTGGGTCTCATGAGCAATAAAACGAGCTGAAATGTTGTTTGTGTTGATCTCTATTCCCTTTGTATTTAACGGTTCCGGAACTCTTGGAACCGAGGTGATGCAAAACTTTTTTTGATGTGTGTAGTTTTTTTATGTAAATACATATTTTAAGCATATTTTCTATAAATACATAAATTCCTGCCTTTCACTTATTAGCACATAAAAAGACATAATATTTACATTTTTAGCCTATTTTCAATTTTGAAAAAATAGGCTTATGAGATCACCTTTTGTCCGTGTGTGTGTGATTCGTGTGTGTGTCCCCCTAATAAAATCTAAACGGCTGGAGAGATTTCAATGAAACTCGGTAATTTTATAGCTCTATTCCGGGCGACCCCGACCGTGCCCTTCAAATTTTGTTACGTCTCACCAATTCAACATGGCGGCTGTGCGAAATATGTCACCAGCATTCACTATCTCCTAAACTATTACCGATATCACCCTGGAATTTTGAATGGTGATAAGGGGAACTACTAGAAATTCACTTATGTGACCTCTGAAAACCTGGTAACTACAAAACCAACATGGCGGCCAAGCGAATTTGCGACTTTTAAATGGACGTTTCTCGCGATTTAACCAACCAAACACAATTAAACTTGGCACAGTATGTGTTTATATAAATTATAATGCACCGACATCTAACTTCGTTCAATTGTTTACATACCCTCAAAATGGCGGCTGTGCGAAATATTTCACAGGCATTCAATATCTCCGAAACTATTTATGATATCAACTAGAAATTTTGTACGGTGATAAAGAGCACTCCTACAAGTTTATCTATGTAACTTTCAAAAACCTGTAAACTACTAAACGAACATGGCGGCCAAGCGAAGTTGACACATTCGAATAGGCTACATTTTTCCCGTGATTTAATCATATGAGCGCATTGAAATGTGGTACAGTAAATAATTATACATATTGTCATTCACTGGCATCTAATTTAGTTCAATTGTTTACATAAACTGAAGATGGAGGCTGTGCGAAATTTTAAAATTAAGTTTTCATTCTTGTGTCGTAATCATGCGATCGAAGTGAAAGTTTGAATAATGAAGCTACGCAATAATTTTCCTTTAATGGTACATAACTCTATGGCCTATACATATAACAATCCAAAATGGCAAGCATCCCAAATATTTTGACGGTTCTCAATATCTAAGAATCTTTTCCAGCAATCAAACTGATTTTTATTATGTTCATAGAGGTTATGAACATAATTTCACCTATATGACTTTCAGTAACCTGGTGAGCACAAATCCAACATGGCGGCGACGCGAAGTATAAATATTTAAATGGACGTTTCTCGCGATTTAACCATCTGAGTGCAGTGAAACATTGCACGTTAATGCTTATACAAATGTTAATCCACTGGCATCTAATTTATTTAAATTGTTTTCATAACCACAAGATGGCAGCTGTGCGAAATTTTAAAATCTCCTTTTTACTTCTTTATTTATTTATTTATTAATCAAAGCACAAGCTAAGGCTATGCTAGCCCTTCACGCTTGTACAAATAACAACAAAATAACAGTTTAAGATAAAATATAAAATAATCATGCGATTGAAGTCGGAAAACCACACGTACACAATAATCTTCATGTAATAGTACATAAATAAAAATCCAACCTGGCTACCATCTGCAATATTTAGTCGGTTCTCAGTATCTACAAATCTAACATAGCAATCAAACTGAAATTTTGTATGTTGATAGAGGCAATTAATATGTGTAGGATATATGAAAATAGGCTGTATAGTTCTTCACGGAACTACTTGTTAAAATCAGTATGCTAGATCTTTCAGTTTATTGAATTTTTGTTCTGTGTTTCTTCAACGGGGAGGAACTTGTGAGCTATCTAATATTCATGCAGACCGTATGTCAGCTTGCAGCTGTGTTATTCTTAACTTGTCGCCCCGTGCCACTCACTTTGGAAGCCGGAGATTTCCTTGTCCAGAGCCATATTGCACCCCTCCCTCAGCTACTTGGAACCTGTGTCACTCACATGCAGTTCATTTCTGGCACTGTGAAGTGTAACGCAGATCTACTATGCCTAAATTAAAAGCAACTACAAGTTATCGTCTCGCGTTTGTTGCAGAATTTAAGCATAATTTTACTTCTGATGGGGGCGTTCAGTTCTGCCAACCATGTGGTAAAGCAATCTAAGCCGAACAGTGATCTCAAGTTACACAACACCTGGAGGGCAAGAAACATTGCCGCAGATTCGCGCCTTCAGAATAAGTGTTGCGCGATAATCGTCGGTCATTTATGATGGACAACCTGAAGACGTATCTCGTTGTGTATTGTAATGCTTCAGCCGTCAGTGAGACATAGCATAAATTGCATTCGTGAGTACTGCACATCATTTATATTCACATTAATAAACTAAATTATAATTAAATATTTTACTTTTTTCTCACATATTTCAGGTATTTTTAATACATAAAAAATAAATATTTTCCCAATTTTTAGCACCTAAAAATCCTATCCCTAATTATTAGTATTATTATGATAGGATGGTCTTACAAATCTTTAAAGAAGTACCAAGAGGAAAAAGGCCAGTAGGAAGACCACGAAGTTCTTGGAGAAATGAAATCTCCAAACATAGTAGACATCTGAATGTGGACAACTGGCAAGAACTCGCCCAAAATTCAGTTCAGTGGAGGCATTTTGTGAGATCGGCGCGGGATCTGGTGTCCCATAGAAGCCTTCTGAGTGAGTCAGTAAAATTGCGACATATAAGCATCTGATGAAATGTGGTCAGATGTGAGGGAAAAGGTAAAGAAAATATAAGGTTATAATTTTACGTGATCGTTAACCTCGTAACCATGAGCCATGGAACCTCATTTTATGTAGCCTAGATTTCATTAGATTAGAAAGCTATTGTAATGGGCACCATGTTTCGACTTCCGAAAAATGTCGACATATCATCGCATTTCACATCCCCCAGACCCCAAAACCACCGTCAGTTCAAAAGTTTATATATAATTTATGTATATATGTATCTATACTAAAAACTTTTGCGCACAATGTGCATGAACATGGTTCTTACGATCCATCATTAGTACAAAATTTTGTGAGGGATTCTACCCTCAGCTTACATGATAGTACGTGATATCGTTCACATGGGCTGTCACATCTTATGTACCTATACTCAGGACGTGGTTCGCGAATTTTCTTCGTCCGATATATACGGTGGTGAAAACCATGCACCGATATTCGAATCATAACGTGCCTCAACTGATAACCACCATGCGTCCATGCACGGTTAGTCATCGCATCACACAGGTAGAAATCCTCTCACATGCTAATCTTCTTCTGATGAAGCTCTTGTAGAAGTTCGTTATATGCTTGAATGGCTGGAAGCAGAAGCTTCAAACGCAACTCCTCCACGAAAATCAATTCTCTAGACAGCTCGTAAACAAGGCAGGATGGAGGATATTTGGACGGGCAAAGCACTCTTTAAAAAGGATGCTTTCGCCTTCTTTATAGTTTGTAAATGCCTCTTTCGGAGGGGTGTCCATATATTTTCTAATTTTCACAATATTTTGTCAGAAACACCTCTCTGCTCTTGCACGTCCTCACGTGGTGTCTGTCGCAAGGACCCTTACAAAGCTTGCACACGCATAGTTCGTCTGGTTGGTGATAGACGTCACTCATGCAGATCCGGTGGTGGAAACCATGGACCGCAAAGCGCGTCAAGATATGTATCTATCTATACCACTTTCTTTTGGAGGCGATAACTATTGACATTTTGTACCAATCACTTTCAAATTTATGCATAAGAACCCTTTAAAATCTCGGTCGAGTTCGTTAATGGGCAAAATCGGACCAAGGGGGTGAAAATGGTGGGGTATTTTTCGAAAAAGTGGAATATCACTATAACTTTCTTAACACAGTATGGGAAGTATCGAATCCATTCAAAGTTCATACTATTCTTCAGATAAAGGCCAAATATTTATGTTAGTAAAGTCTTTTGATAGCACCAACTATTGACCAAAGGGGTGGGAGTTAGATAAACAAAAATCATATCTCTCTTAATAGGCACAATATCAAAACCATTTAAAATGGCCAATACTCCTCTAATAATTACCTAAACCTATGTCTGAAAGAATGTTTGATATGACGTTACGCCAAGGGATGAGCAGAATATTTTCGGAATTATAAGAAAAATTATTCAAACTTCAATCGCATGATTAGGACACAAGAAATAACAAGTAGTTCCGTGAAGAACTATACAGCCTATTTTCATATATCCTACTTATGTTAACTGTCACTATCAACA
Organism: Meconema thalassinum; assembly: GCA_946902985.2. NCBI lineage: Eukaryota > Metazoa > Arthropoda > Insecta > Orthoptera > Tettigoniidae > Meconema > Meconema thalassinum. The sequence goes on from OX336388.2 coordinate 1,074,172,324, forward strand.
TACAAAATTTCAGTTTGATTGCTGTAATTGATTCGTAGATATTGAGAACCGACTAAATATTTCGGATGGTCGCCATGTTGGATTTTACATATGTAGGTCCTAGAGTTATGTACTGCTACATGCAGATGATTGTGTACGTGTAGTATTCAAACTTCAATCGCATAATTAGGACACAAGAAGTAACAAGGAGATTTAAAAATTTCGCACAGCTGCCATCTTGTGGTTATGGGAACAATTGAAATAAATTAGATGCCAGTGGATTACCATTCGTAAGGATTTACTGTACCTAGTTTCACTGCACTCGGATGGTTAAATTGCGAGAAACGTCCATGTGAATATTTATACTTCGCGTCGCCACCATGTTGGATTTGTGATCACCAGGTTATTTAAAGTCTTATAGGTGAACTTAAGTTCATAGCCCCTATGAACATTAAAACATTGAGTATGATTGCTATAATAGACTCGTAGATATTCTGAGCCGTCTAAATATTTCGGATGGTCGCCATGTCGCTATGTATAGGCCATAGAGTCATGTACTATTAAAGGAAAATTATTGCGTAGGTTCATTATTCAATGTTTCACTTCGATCGCATGACTACATCACAATAAATAAACACTTAATTTTAAAATTCGCACAGCCGCCATCTTGAGGTTATGTAAACAATTGAACTAAATTAGATACCAGTGCATTCCAATGTGTATAAATATTTCCTGTACCAGATTTCATTGCGTTTGGAACATCAAATCGCGAGAAAGGACTATTTAAAATTTTCAAATTCGCTTGGCCGCCATGTTTGTTTTGTAGTTAACCGGTTTTTGAAAGTCTTATAGATGGACTTCCAGTAGTACCCTTTATCTCCGTACAAAATTTCAGGGAGATACCGGTAATAGTTTCAGAGATATAGAATGCCGGTGAAATATTTCGCACATCCGCCATCTTGTGGTTATGTAAACAATTGAACGAAGTTAGATGTCGGTGCATTACAATTTATATAAACATATACTGTACCATGTTTCATTGCGTTTGGTTGGTTAAATCGCGAGAAACGTCTATTTAAAAGTCGCAACTTCGCTTGGCCGCCATGTTGGTTTTGTAGTTACCAGGTTTTCAAAGGTCACATAAGTGAACTTATAGTAGTTCCCTTTATCACCACACAAAATGTCAGGGTAATGTCGCTAATAGTTTCGGAGATATTGAATGCTGGTGAAATATTTCGCACAGCCGCCATGTTGGATTGGTGAGTCATAACAAAATTAGAAGGGCACGGTCGGGGTCGCCCGGAATAGTGCTATGCCCTTACTGAGTTTCATTGAAATCGCTCCAGCCGTTTAGATTTTATTAGGGGGGGACACACACACGAATCACACACACACACACGCACACACACACGGACAAAAGGTGATCTCATAAGCCTATTTTTTCAAAATTGAAAATAGGCTAAAAATGAGATTTTGAAATTTCGCACAGTCGCCATCTTGTGGTTATGAAAACAATTGAAATAAATCAGATGCCAGTGGATTAAAATGTAGGCTATACCGTACCAAGTTTCACTGCACTTGGATGGTTAAATCGCGAGAAACGTCCATTTAAATATTTAAATTTCGCGTCTCCGCCATGTTGGATTTGTGCTCACCAGGTTATTGAAAGTCCCATGGGTGAACTTTTGTTTATAGCCTCTATCAACATAAAATAAATCAGTTTGTTTGCTGTCATAGATTAATAGATATTGAGAACCGTCTAAATATTTCAGATGGTCGCCATGTTGGATTTTAATATAATGTAGACAGTACAATCAGCTTGATTACTCATGCTTCAAATATACTGTCTAGAATAATTTACAAGAGGATGGAAAGCCAGATAGAAACGGATTTTGGGGCCGATAACCTAGATGTTAGGCTCCTTAAAACAACAATTATCATCATCATCATCAGAAACGGAGTTGGGTGAAGACCAGTTTGGTTTCAGGAGAAATGTAGGAACAAGGGAAGCTGTACTAAGTCTTAGGCTGATTTTGGAAGGTAGAATAAGGAAAGATAAGAGAACGTTCATGGCATGTGTAGACTTAGAAAAGGCTTTTGATAACGTTGATTGGACTAAATTGTTTGACATTTTGAAAACGATTGGAATAAAGTACAGGGATAGGAGGGTGATATACAATCTATACAGAAACCAGACAGCAGTCATTCGAGCTGAAGGACGTGAGAGAGTAGCTGGTATTCAGAAAGGTGTAAGGCAAGGCTGTAACTTATCACCCATGCTTTTCAATCTTTACATTGAACAAGCAATGAAGGAAATTCGAAAGAAAAAAGAAGTGGGAGTGAAGATTCAAGGAGAAATAGTTTCAACTCTGAGATTTGCTGATGACATCATCATCTTGGCCGACACGCCTGAGGATTTGAATGAGTTTTTGAATGGTATGGGCTCCGTCTTGAGGAAAGAATTCATGATGAAAATTAATAAATATAAAACAAAAATATTGGAATGCAGCCGAAATAAATCAGAAACCGCTATGGACATCATATTGGCAGGTGAAAAGCTGAAGGAAGTACTTATTAAGAAGCAAAATAACCAGTGATGGACAAAGCAAAGAGGACATAAAATGCAGGTTGGATCAGGCAAGGCAAGTATTTCTACAAAAAAGGATTCTGTTGACTTCGAATATAGATTTAGGTATTAGGAAGACATTTTTGAAAGCCTCTGTCTGGAGCGTGGCACTCTATGGAAGTGAAACTTGGACTGTTGGTGCAGCAGAAAAGAGGAGAATTGAAGCGTTTCAAATGTGGCTGATGAAGATCAGATGGGTAGATAGGGTTACAAACGAAGAGGTATTAAGACGAGTGGGAGAGGAGAGATGTTTCTGGCGACTGCTAATTAAGAGAAGAGATAGGTTGGTAGGACACATACTAAGACACCCAGGAATAGCAAGCTTAGTTATGGAAGGAAGGTTCGAGGACAAGAACTGTTCGGGTAGACCAAGGTTAGAATATGTTAAACAGATTGCCTCGGATGTAGGGTGTGGTAGCTATGTAGAGTTGAAACGATTAGCTCAGGACAGGGAGGCATGGAAAGTTGCATCAAACCAGTCAAAAGACTGAAGACTCAAACAACAACAACAACAACAACAACAACAGAGTTATGTACTATTAGATGATAATTATTGTGTAAGCTCATTATTCAAACGTTGACTTCTATCGTATGATTAGGACACAAGAAATAAAATCTTAATTTTTGAAAATTCGCACAGTCACCATCTTGAGGGAACGTAAACAATTGAACTAAATTAGATATCAGTGCATTACAATATGTATGAAGATTTGCTGTACCAAGTTTCAGTGCGTTCGGAAGGTTAAATCGCGATAAAGTATATTTAAATGGTCCAACTTCGCTTCACTGCCACGTTCGTTTGGCAGTTAACAGATTTTTGAAAGTCATATAGGTGAACTTCTAGTAGTGCTCTTCATTACCGTACAAAATTTCAGGGTGATATCAGTAATGGTTTCGGAGATATGGAATGTCGGTGAAATATTTCGCACAGCCGCCATGTTGAATTGGTGAGACGTAATAAAATGTAAAGGTCACGGTCGGCGTCGTACAAAATTGTACTATGTCCTTACCGAGTTTCATTGAAATCGCTCTAGTCGTTTAGATGTTATTAGGGACACACACACGGACAAAAGGTGATCTCATAAGCCTATTTTTGTTCTTTAAAATGAAAATAGGCTAAAAATCTGTATAAAAACACGAAAAACAAAGTTATTTTAGCTCAAATTGTAAAATAGTTTCTCACAATGAGGGATTTAAAATGAGATGTGACTGACTCCATATTTTGCCTATTTCAGCTTGTCCAACTGCCAAAAATGGCGAAAGTCAGAAGAAAATGCTATATTTTGAAAGGGACATTGTCCTATGGTTGATCTGGGTATAAAAAGTATGTTCATACAAAATTTCATCTTAATCGGTTGGGTAGTTTTTGCGTGAAAGAGTAACAAACAGACACCACTTCATGTTTAGGTAGATTTCTTGAAAATATTGCAATGGGTGCCATGTTGTGACTTCCGGAAATTTTCGACATATCTTCGCGTTTCACATCCCCCAGACCCCAAAACCATATACAGGGTGTATCTTAATTGTACCGACAAAAAATCAGGGACGCTCTGCGTGTTATGTAAAAGACGATGCCGCAATGGGATTGGCGGAGAAAATTTTTCCCTTCGAGAAATTGAGGTTACTTTGTTACTTCCGGGCGCGCGATTCAAATTGACGGGCTCGCCGTATTTGCTGAGCCAGAATGCAAGCCGAGGCGAACGAGGAAACTTGCGCATTCCCGCCAACATATCTCTGTCTCCTTCTATCACACTCCCTTCCCTTGCTTGAAGCACAGCAGTGGCCAGCGGCTTGCTCTCTGTCTCAGCAAATATGGCGAGTTCATAGATTTGAATCGCACGCCCGGAAGTAACAAAGTAACCTCATTTTCTCGAAGGGAAAAAATGTCTACGCCAATCCGATTGCAGCATCGTCTTTTACAGAGCAGAGCGTCCCTGATTTTTTTTTTGGCGGTATAATTAAGATACACCCTGTATATATGTATCACTTTCTTGTGGACACGATAACTAGCCTCATTTTTGCGCCAATCACGTTTAAGTTTATACGTAAAATATAACCGTTCAAAATCTCGGTCGAGTGCGTTAAAGGGAGAAATCGCATCCAGTAGGGAGGAAATGGGGTCCTTTCTTGATAAAGAGAAATATCGCTATAACTTTCTTAGGATGTGAAAAATTGAATCCATTCAAAGTTCATACTATTCTTCGGATAGACTAGGGCCAAAAACTTATCTCCGTGAAGTTTATCGATCGCACCAACCATTGACCAAAGAGGTAGGAAAAAGGGATTTTGAGAGTGGGCCATTAATAGGTACAATGGTTACGTCTCAAAACTCACGAGTCTCAAAACTCACGAGCTAAAAACAGGGCCGGTCTTAGGGGTGTGCGACATGTGCGGTCGCACAGGGCGCCAAAGGTTTGGGGGGCGCCAAAGACGTACCCGAAAGATAGGCAAATTTTGATTTATTTCCTACTGAACAAATGGCAAGATAGGTAAATGCGAGTTCGTCAAACAAATAAGAGAATCAGTTTTAGAAAAAAGTTCAACCGGTGTTATCTCTCACGACTGAAAGCCCTACGCGCACCTTAGAGCGTGACGGACCGAAGTTAAACTCAGTGAAATAGTGATTAGCAAACTCTATATCTTTTTCTCCCTTGCCTTTTCACTATCGCAGAAACGCAACCCGGCTCGACTCCCGGACCTGGGACCAACCAAATCGCTCTTCGGCAGCGCTCAGGCATTTCCGTGATATTTCGGTTCGGTTCGCTGTTGTAGCAGAGCTGTAGCAAGGCGAAGGGGAGAGAAAGAAAATGAGGAAGGCGGGGAGAGAGGGGAGTGAGGTTGGAGAAAGGGGTGCGGGTGTGGCACGAGCTGGAGACACAGGCAAAGAAAAAGAAATCATAACAACACAATTATGTGTGCTGAGGTAGAACAGTGGAAGTCCGTACTCGAACGATTGTTATCGATAACAATGTTTCTAAGTAAAAACAATTTGTCGTTCAGGGGTTCATCTGACAAATTTTTCGAGAAAAACAATGGTAATTTCTTTCAACTTGTTGAAATTTTGGGCAAATACGATCCGATTATGAATAAGCACTTACGAAGGGTGATGGTTTCTATACAAGTGATCACGTCTGCAGTAAAAGAATCCAGAAGGAGCTCATAAATTTGCTAGGTGATGCGATTTTGTCGGACATTTTAGCTCAGGTGTCTAACGCTAAATATTTCTCCGTTATTGCTGATTGACACCTGACCTTTCTAAAAAAAAGAACAAATGTCGATCACTTTAAGGATCGTTCAAAAAACTGACGACGGTGTAAATCCGACCGAACACTTCGATGGTTTTGTGGTAGCCGAAAAAACTGATGGTGAGGGGCTTGCCGATCTGATCATTAGTACTTTGACAGAAATGAGGTTAAAGCTAGAAGACCTTAGAGGTCAAGGCTTTGACAACGGCGCGAATATCAAAGGTAAATATAAAGGAGTTCAAGCTCGCATTGTAAAACAATTCCCGCGCGCAAAATATGTTCCATGTGGTAGCTATTCCATAAACATAATTTTATCTCACTCAGCCGAATGCTGTCCTTACTGCGTTACTCTATTTGGCATTATTCAATGCATATATGTTTTATTTTCGTCGTCTCCTGGACGGTGGTCTATTTTGTTGGCTCACATTTGTAATTTGACTCTACAAGATTTGAGCGACACTCGCTGGGAGGGTCGCATAGGTGTAGTGAGGCCTTTTAGATACGATGTGAATGGGGTAGTGGCAGCCTTAATGGTCATTAAGGGGATCCCTACTTTTGATTCATGGCTAGCAAAGCCATGCAAGCAGAAGAAATTGATATACAAAAGGAGTCTTCTTTCGCGGAAGGTTGTATCGCGTACCTTGAAAAATATTCCCAAGAAGGCTGTGAACGCGCTGTAACTTCGGCTAAAGAAATCATTGCGTCTGTGTCTCTTGAGGTCGAAGAAGATAGACGGAAAAGGAAGACTAGACCCCCTAAACGGTTGATTGAGGAAGATGACTCGGACCGAGTCATCGAGTCAGGCACTGAGAGTGACAGTTCTGAGTCAGAGTCGGAGCCGAAGCTGACAGAGGCTGACACTCAGGCTAAGGTTAAGCGCAAACAAGTGAAGCTACAACGACGCTTCAAAAAAGTTTCGTTGACAAACTCCTAACAGTAGCTTTAAAGTCTGTAAGGAAGAGATTATTTTGCTTTAAAGAGCATTCCGATCCGATACATGGGGATTTCTGTACGATCTAAAGGCACTGTCTGGGTCTATTAATGATAGTAGTCCACTCATGGATCGTTGCTTGAACTTGCAAAAATAGCTTTCCAGTGGAAATAATGAGTCTGACATAAGTGGGATGGATCTATGTTCTGAGCTGCAATATTTCAGACCATGCCTACCACCAAACGCAAAAATCCCTCGCGCTGCGTTGCCGTTCGTTTACAGCACGAATATGATTGACGTTTTTCCAAACGTCGATGTATCTAAGCGAATTCTCTTAACCTTGCCGGCAACTGTCGCTTCGGGTGAACGTAGTTTTCACAATTGAAGTTGATTAAAACCTACCTGCGTCCTACAATGGGCCAAGAGAGACTGTCAGAACTTGCTTTAATTTCAATATGGAACGATGTTGCGCGTTCTCACGATTTAGCCCAGTTAGTAAAACAGTTTGCTTTAGTCAAAGCACGGAAAGCTCCCTACGCATAGGGTTTTGGGTTTTTGTGTGTTTTTCCCCGTGTGTCGTAGTTGTTTGAATGAGTAAAGCTTGATTCCTGTAAGTGTATTTTTCCAGTGATTTTGTTATGTCGATATTTTGCATCACAACTGAAAAAATAGTTATTGTAATATGTTACGCATCACCTATTAGATAATAAAGTCCAGTATTTTTGCATCATGCGAGCGTACAGCCGATATTTTGTATGTTACCTTGACTATCCCATTACTACAACGCAAGTAAAGCATGTTCAAGTAATATAGTAAATGGGTAAATGTATTTTAGGTTCATTTTATTTAATTTAATCCGATAACTCGGTGCCTTGCCTTTGCCAGCATTTTCTACTTTATATTTTCATGATTCCTCTTTATGATACCGCATAGTTTTTTCCAGAGTAAGGCAACCCGTCTCGCACAGAGGGGCGCAAAATCGAATTTCGCACAGGGCGCTGAAACGCCTAAGACCGGCCCTGGCTAAAAATAGTAACAAATAGTATCAAAACTCACGATTTCGGAGAGCACACTGCCCTTCAACCCATGTTTGTCCACCCAGTTTTAGAATGGGATTTCGTTTGTATTTATTTATAATTTATCGTATGGCTTTTAGTGCCGGGAGTGTCCGAGGACATGTTCAGCACGCCTGAGTCTGTAGCTGCTTTCAGCGGACAGCGTAAAGGGTGAGCTACAAGTTCCGTTCAATTTCAAGTAGTTCCAACTTTCACCACCAGATATCAATGATACCTAGTGGTGAACGTTGGAACTTTGATAGAGCGTTCTGACGAAATCTAACCTAACAAATTTTGCTTACACAAGTTTAGTCTGTGAAAGGATTTTTTACATGCCATAAATCTATGACATGGGACCGCCGGCTTTACTTCCCCTCCGAAGGAAGGCATACTGAAGGATTTATAACGCTCTTAAAAAAATCCGACGACTTCGGCCGGGTTTGAACCCGCTATCTTGGGCATAGCAGTTCAGCATGCTACCGACTACGCCACCGAAGCCGTTTGTATTGTACAGATGTCACAGTGATGCAGGTTATCAGACAAATGTTATGCCCACCTAAGTTCATGACCACGATGTCGCAAAGCCCCTAAAATAATCAACAATGAGGGAGGTGCCAATTACAAGAAGGCAAGCAGTTCTGGCTGGATCTAACAATGGACCTTTTCCCAATGAACTGGCTTGGCCATGGCTACCTATAACCTTATAGGTGGCTATGGCTTGGTTCGTGAGTTTTGAGACTGGCCCGGGTACAGTACCTAAAACCTTTGTCTGAATGAATTTATGATAATACCCACCCTTACGCTAAGAGCAAAAATATTTCGGAATTACGCTAAATATGTAGAAAATTTGAGGTATACAACAATTGACAAGTTAAGTGAATTCGATGTATTTTTCTTTGCTCGGTGAAATCTACCTCCGCTTTCCGGCGTGCCGAGGGATTTTTTTAAAACCTAATTTTGATTTTTGCTAAAAATGAAAGTAGACTTATGAGATCTTAGCGGGCACCTATCAATTCAAACACGCGACGAAACCGAATTCAACAAACTTTGCTACTGAAGTACCGTAGCTCTAGCAAAGGACACCTCAGTGTCATGTTTTATATCGTCGCCATCTTAACTAAAACGATACGGCGACCACCCAAACGTTCAAAGCTTAATCAAATTACAACGAAATTAATCTCTACTAAATTTTTGAGAAATATTCCTTCATGTGGGAATCGTCTGGTGCCTGAACAAAAAAGTCATCAGACAAATAGTTTCATGATGGCGGCCGTGTGAATCATGCAAACATTATAGGCTGATCCGCAACTTTCGATCCAATAAGGTCCGGTTTCACCCATTCCGCTTATCGTACAGAGGGTGATTTAAACAGTCCTCAGGGAAGTGACCCGATGGATGATTTTCATCATCATCAAGTTTCCAATCCAGGTTCCCTAGTGTGGTTAACGAGCGCTCTCCGTTTTAGTCTATTCATGTACCACTGCTCCTTCAAGACTTCATCCCAGTTGATTCCCTTGGATGTGATATCTTCCTTCACTTGGTCCAGCCATCTCCTCCTAGGTCTTCCAACATGTCTCTTTCCAGGAACCCCAGTATGCAACCATTGTTTTGCACTTCTTTCTGTCATACGTTAGACGTGACCAAACCATCGCAAACGTGCCCTAGTTATGGTCTCCTTCAGGGACTGATTTATTCCACTTTGTTCTCTAATCTTCTCATTTCTAAATTTGTCTTTCCTAGTTTTTTGAAGTATGCTTCTTAGAAACTTCATTTCTGAAGCCTGAAGTCTGCTGTCATCTTTTTTGGTAGTTATGCATGTTTCCAACCCGTAAGTCAATATAGGGACAAAGTATGTTCGAAACAGAGTTTGTCTTGATCTTAGTGGCACTTGCTTATTCCAGAGTAGATATCGAACTTGCTGATAGAATTGACTTGATTTCTGAATACTGTTATTTAATTCAAGCTGAATTCTGTTGTCACTTGATATTATGCATCCAAGGTACTGATACTGGTTTACTGTTTCCAATTGTACGCCCTCCAGCATTATATTATCTTTACTTCTCTGTCTGTTGATTTTTAAGAGCGTTAAAATTCCCTCAGTATGCCTTCCTTCGGAGGGGAAGTCAAGCCGGCGGTCCCATATCATAGATTTATGGCATTTTAAAGAACCTTCCACTAATTACACCTGTGTGAAGCTAAATTATATATAGATTAAGAATGCAAACAACGCTCTTAGATTCCTACGTTCGTTGCCAGGAGCCGACTGCGGTGGCGTCTAGTAGCTAAGTTCTGAACTAGTAGTCGTTGCCGGTGGCGTTTGGCGGCAAAAGTAGGAACCATTTAAAAAATTAAAAGTCTGCAGTCCTTACTTGAATTAAAAAACACATAACACACACTAATACAGTCATCACAATTAACACTGGTTATCAGACAGATTCTACACACACCCAAAGTACACGGGGCTGTATGACCGCGTTGTAGCAGCCTCTAAACTGAGGAACCAACCAACCATCTGTCTGTTGACAGACATTGCAGCAGTTTTGTAGCACTACTTTCAGTCCATAATTATAATTTTATATTAGGACTAGCAGGTACCCGCGGCTTCACTCGCGTCATAGTCGTGTCATATTGTTATTCAATGAAATGCAGGTGTACCCCCTTAACACCCCTTTAGAAACTGAATATCCAAAAACCCTTCCTTAGTGGGCGTTTTCGACTTACAACGAACATATTCCCAAAATTTCATGTTTCTAGCTTTAATAGTTTTGGCTGGGCGATGATGAGTCAGTCAGTCAGTCAGGACACTTAGTTTTATATAATAGATAAGCATCGGTCCTAGTGGAAAATAATTCTATCACCTGAAACCAAAAATGCATGGGACGAAAAAAAACATCAAAATATCATGTTGCTTTCGGACCCTAAAAGACGTGAAAAATATAATAAAAGTATTAAAAAAAACTATTTTTTGAAATTTCATTCGAATCAATTTTTATGTCATTCCTTGGGCTTAGAAAATTCCGGCCAAAAAGTACAAAATCATTAATAACTCCCTATGTATTCGTCGTATGATGAAATAGCAAGAGACAAATAAGATGTAATGTGTTATTGTCTACAACATAGGCCATGTATAATTTTACACTCAGACATATTACGTTCCCCCCCCCCATATTTTCACCCCTCCCCATGGGCCCCTTATATTGGATATATGAAAAAACGGTCAAACACCTATTTTGTTATTCTTTATGCTGATTTTTTTTCGCTGAGTTCCAAACTCCTCGCCTATGTCGTTTAAGAGATACACGCTCGGTTAGGAAACCTTCAACCCCCACTTTTCACCCCTTTCACCTCATAATATACACCACATCGAAAAACCCTCAGACACGTATCTTCTTATTTTTAATGATGAGTTTATATGCCGAGTATCAAATCCCCCAATGAAAGCAATCCGGAGATATTGTTATTCAATGAAATGCAGGTGTACCCCCTTAACACCCCTTTAGAAACTGAATATCCAAAAACCCTTCCTTAGTGGGCGTTTTCGACTTACAACGAACATATTCCCAAAATTTCATGTTTCTAGCTTTAATAGTTTTGGCTGGGCGATGATGAGTCAGTCAGTCAGTCAGGACACTTAGTTTTATATAATAGATAAGCATCGGTCCTAGTGGAAAATAATTCTATCACCTGAAACCAAAAATGCATGGGACGAAAAAAAAACATCAAAATATCATGTTGCTTTCGGACCCTAAAAGACGTGAAAAATATAATAAAAGTATTAAAAAAAACTATTTTTTGAAATTTCATTCGAATCAATTTTTATGTCATTCCTTGGGCTTAGAAAATTCCGGCCAAAAAGTACAAAATCATTAATAACTCCCTATGTATTCGTCGTATGATGAAATAGCAAGAGACAAATAAGATGTAATGTGTTATTGTCTACAACATAGGCCATGTATAATTTTACACTCAGACATATTACGTTCCCCCCCCCCCATATTTTCACCCCTCCCCATGGGCCCCTTATATTGGATATATGAAAAAACGGTCAAACACCTATTTTGTTATTCTTTATGCTGATTTTTTTCCGCTGAGTTCCAAACTCCTCGCCTATGTCGTTTAAGAGATACACGCTCGGTTAGGAAACCTTCAACCCCCACTTTTCACCCCCTTTCACCTCATAATATACACCACATCGAAAAACCCTCAGACACGTATCTTCTTATTTTTAATGATGAGTTTATATGCCGAGTATCAAATCCCCCAATGAAAGCAATCCGGAGATATTGTTATTCAATGAAATGCAGGTGTACCCCTTAACACCCCTTTAGAAACTGAATATCCAAAAACCCTTCCTTAGTGGGCGTTTTCGACTTACAACGAACATATTCCCAAAATTTCATGTTTCTAGCTTTAATAGTTTTGGCTGGGCGATGATGAGTCAGTCAGTCAGTCAGGACACTTAGTTTTATATAATAGATAAGCATCGGTCCTAGTGGAAAATAATTCTATCACCTGAAACCAAAAATGCATGGGACGAAAAAAACATCAAAATATCATGTTGCTTTCGGACCCTAAAAGACGTGAAAAATATAATAAAAGTATTAAAAAAAACTTTTTTTTGAAATTTCATTCGAATCAATTTTTATGTCATTCCTTGGGCTTAGAGAATTCCGGCCAAAAAGTACAAAATCATTAATAACTCCCTATGTATTCGTCGTATGATGAAATAGCAAGAGACAAAAAAGATGTAATGTGTTATTGTCTACAACATAGGCCATGTATAATTTTACACTCAGACATATTACGTTACCCCCCCCCCCCCATATTTTCACCCCTCCCCATGGGCCCCTTATATTGGATATATGAAAAAACGGTCAAACACCTATTTTGTTATTCTTTATGCTGATTTTTTTCCGCTGAGTTCCAAACTCCTCGCCTATGTCGTTTAAGAGATACACGCTCGGTTAGGAAACCTTCAACCCCCACTTTTCACCCCTTTCACCTCATAATATACACCACATCGAAAAACCCTCAGACACGTATCTTCTTATATTTAATGATGAGTTTATATGCCGAGTATCAAATCCCCCAATGAAAGCAATCCGGAGATATTGTTATTCAATGAAATGCAGGTGTACCCCCTTAACACCCCTTTAGAAACTGAATATCCAAAAACCCTTCCTTAGTGGGCGTTTTCGACTTACAACGAACATATTCCCAAAATTTCATGTTTCTAGCTTTAATAGTTTTGGCTGGGCGATGATGAGTCAGCCAGTCAGTCAGGACACTTAGTTTTATATAATAGATAATAGATAAGCATGGGACATAGTGGAAAATAATTCTATCACCTGAAACCAAAAATGCATAGGACGAAGAAAAAACATCAACATATCATGTTGGTTTCGGACCCTAAAAGACGTGAAAAATATAATTAAAGTATTAAAAAAGCTATTTTTTGAAATTTAATTCGAATCAATTTTTTTGTCATTCCTGGGACTTAGAAAATTCCGTCCAAAAAGTAAAAAATGATTAATAACTCCCTAAATATTCGTCGTATGATGAAATAGCAAGAGACAAATAAGATGTAATGTGTTATTGTCTACAACATAGGCCATGTATAATTTTACATATTACCTGTTCCCCCCCCCCCCCCCCCAGAATTTCACCCTCCCCGTGGGCCCCTTAAATTGAATTTATGAAAAAACGGTCTAACACCTATTTACTTATATTTTAAGCTGATTTTTTCCGCTGAGTTTGAAAATCCTCACCTATGTCGTTTAAGAGATACACACTCCGTTAGGAATTCTTCAAACCCCACTTTTCACCCCCTTTCACCTTATAATATACACCATATCGAAAAACCCTCAGACATCTTTCTTCATACCTTTAATGATGAGTTTATATGCCGAGTATCACATCCCCCAATGAAACCAATCGGGAGTTATTGTTATTCTATGAAATGCTGGTTTAACCCCCATAAGACCCTTTTAGAACCTGAATATCTGAAAATCCTCCCTTAGTGGACGGTATTGACATACAATGATCATATCCTCCAAATGTCATGTTTCTAATTTCAATAATTTTGGCTGGGGATGGTGAGTGATTCAGGACTTATTCTTTCAAATTTCTTTTTTCAGAATTTCACCCCTCCCCATGAACCCCTTAAATTGGGGTTATGAAAAAAACTGTCGAACACCTATTTACTTATTTTTAAGCAGGTTTTTTCCCCATGAGTTTGAGGAGTGAGTCAGTCAGTCAAGCAGTAAGGAAACTTTCTTTCCTGTTTATTCCCCCCAGAATTTCACCCCTCCCCATGGGCCCCTTAAATTCGATTTATGAAAAAACGGTCAAACACCTATTTACTTATTTTTTAAGCTGATTTTTTCCGCTGAGTTTCAAACTCCTCGCCTATGTCGTTTAAGAGATACACGCTCCGTTAAGAACCCTTCAACCCCCACTTTTCACCCCTTTCACCTCATAATATACACCACATCGAAAAACCCTCAGACACGTGTCTTCTTATTTTTAATGATACGTTTATATGCCGAGTATCACGTCCCTCAATGAAACCAAGCCGGAGATATTGCTATTCAATGAAATGCATGTGTACCCCCTTAAGACACCTTTAGAACCTGAATATCCAAAAATCCTTTCTTAGTGCGCGTTTTCGACTTACCACGAACATATCCCCAAAATTTCATGTTTCTAACTTTAATAGTTTTGGCTGGGCGATGATGAGTCAGTCAGTCAGGACACTTGTTTTTATATAAGAGATAATAGATAAGCATGGGACATAGTGGAAAATAATTCTATCACCTGAAACCAAAAATGCATAGGACGAAGAAAAAACATCAACATATCATGTTGGTTTCGGACCCTAAAAGACGTGAAAAATATAATTAAAGTATTAAAAAAGCTATTTTTTGAAATTTAATTCGAATCAATTTTTTTGTCATTCCTGGGACTTAGAAAATTCCGTCCAAAAAGTAAAAAATGATTAATAACTCCCTAAATATTCGTCGTATGATGAAATAGCAAGAGACAAATAAGATGTAATGTGTTATTGTCTACAACATAGCCCATGTATAATTTTACATATTACCTGTTCCCCCCCCCCCCCCAGAATTTCACCCTCCCCGTGGGCCCCTTAAATTGAATTTATGAAAAAACGGTCTAACACCTATTTACTTATATTTTAAGCTGATTTTTTCCGCTGAGTTTGAATATCCTCACCTATGTCGTTTAAGAGATACACACTCCGTTAGGAATTCTTCAAACCCCACTTTTCACCCCCTTTCACCTTATAATATACACCATATCGAAAAACCCTCAGACATCTTTCTTCATACCTTTAATGATGAGTTTATATGCCGAGTATCACATCCCCCAATGAAACCAATCGGGAGTTATTGTTATTCTATGAAATGCTGGTTTAACCCCCATAAGACCCTTTTAGAACCTGAATATCTGAAAATCCTCCCTTAGTGGACGGTATTGACATACAATGATCATATCCTCCAAATGTCATGTTTCTAATTTCAATAATTTTGGCTGGGGATGGTGAGTGATTCAGGACTTATTCTTTCAAATTTCTTTTTTCAGAATTTCACCCCTCCCCATGAACCCCTTAAATTGGGGTTATGAAAAAAACTGTCGAACACCTATTTACTTATTTTTAAGCAGGTTTTTTCCCCATGAGTTTGAGGAGTGAGTCAGTCAGTCAAGCAGTAAGGAAACTTTCTTTCCTGTTTATTCCCCCCAGAATTTCACCCCTCCCCATGGGCCCCTTAAATTCGATTTATGAAAAAACGGTCAAACACCTATTTACTTATTTTTTAAGCTGATTTTTTCCGCTGAGTTTCAAACTCCTCGCCTATGTCGTTTAAGAGATACACGCTCCGTTAAGAACCCTTCAACCCCCACTTTTCACCCCTTTCACCTCATAATATACACCACATCGAAAAACCCTCAGACACGTGTCTTCTTATTTTTAATGATACGTTTATATGCCGAGTATCACGTCCCTCAATGAAACCAAGCCGGAGATATTGCTATTCAATGAAATGCATGTGTACCCCCTTAAGACACCTTTAGAACCTGAATATCCAAAAATCCTTTCTTAGTGCGCGTTTTCGACTTACCACGAACATATCCCCAAAATTTCATGTTTCTAACTTTAATAGTTTTGGCTGGGCGATGATGAGTCAGTCAGTCAGGACACTTGTTTTTATATAAGAGATAATAGATAAGCATGGGACATAGTGGAAAATAATTCTATCACCTGAAACCAAAAATGCATAGGACGAAGAAAAAACATCAACATATCATGTTGGTTTCGGACCCTAAAAGACGTGAAAAATATAATTAAAGTATTAAAAAAGCTATTTTTTGAAATTTAATTCGAATCAATTTTTTTGTCATTCCTGGGACTTAGAAAATTCCGTCCAAAAAGTAAAAAATGATTAATAACTCCCTAAATATTCGTCGTATGATGAAATAGCAAGAGACAAATAAGATGTAATGTGTTATTGTCTACAACATAGCCCATGTATAATTTTACATATTACCTGTTCCCCCCCCCCCCCAGAATTTCACCCTCCCCGTGGGCCCCTTAAATTGAATTTATGAAAAAACGGTCTAACACCTATTTACTTATATTTTAAGCTGATTTTTTCCGCTGAGTTTGAATATCCTCACCTATGTCGTTTAAGAGATACACACTCCGTTAGGAATTCTTCAAACCCCACTTTTCACCCCCTTTCACCTTATAATATACACCATATCGAAAAACCCTCAGACATCTTTCTTCATACCTTTAATGATGAGTTTATATGCCGAGTATCACATCCCCCAATGAAACCAATCGGGAGTTATTGTTATTCTATGAAATGCTGGTTTAACCCCCTTAAGACCCTTTTAGAACCTGAATATCTGAAAATCCTCCCTTAGTGGACGGTATTGACATACAATGATCATATCCTCCAAATGTCATGTTTCTAATTTCAATAATTTTGGCTGGGGATGGTGAGTGATTCAGGACTTATTCTTTCAAATTTCTTTTTTCAGAATTTCACCCCTCCCCATGAACCCCTTAAATTGGGGTTATGAAAAAAACTGTCGAACACCTATTTACTTATTTTTAAGCAGGTTTTTTCCCCATGAGTTTGAGGAGTGAGTCAGTCAGTCAAGCAGTAAGGAAACTTTCTTTCCTGTTTATTCCCCCCAGAATTTCACCCCTCCCCATGGGCCCCTTAAATTCGATTTATGAAAAAACGGTCAAACACCTATTTACTTATTTTTTAAGCTGATTTTTTCCGCTGAGTTTCAAACTCCTCGCCTATGTCGTTTAAGAGATACACGCTCCGTTAAGAACCCTTCAACCCCCACTTTTCACCCCTTTCACCTCATAATATACACCACATCGAAAAACCCTCAGACACGTGTCTTCTTATTTTTAATGATACGTTTATATGCCGAGTATCACGTCCCTCAATGAAACCAAGCCGGAGATATTGCTATTCAATGAAATGCATGTGTACCCCCTTAAGACACCTTTAGAACCTGAATATCCAAAAATCCTTTCTTAGTGCGCGTTTTCGACTTACCACGAACATATCCCCAAAATTTCATGTTTCTAACTTTAATAGTTTTGGCTGGGCGATGATGAGTCAGTCAGTCAGGACACTTGTTTTTATATAAGAGATAGCCTATTATACTGTAGCAGAGACTAGAGTGCTCAGGCCAAGCGGCCGTGCCGTACATCGAACACTGAAAGTTAATTCGACAAAATGACGGCTATATTTTTGCTGCCTGGTCCATATTTCAATAGCTTGAAATTCTATTATGGAATATACTGAACGAAATAACACAAATTTACTATGAAATGGTTTATAATACAGGCATAATACGCTGAAAAAATCGTTCATTTTAAGACATTACATGCTAGGCAGTAATACTATTTAGCCAAGGGATTAGCGTGCCTGACTGTCACCCGTAGGGCTGGGGTTCTAATTCAAGCGGGCTTGGTTTTCTTTACTTGAGTTATTTATATGTATTGTTTTATAATTACTCAAACGTCATAATATTACGCATATAATATAGTGTGTATTTTTCAATGGGAAATATTATATAGGCTATACTTATTGCACCCCATATTTCAACACGCTACCACAGAGAAATCGCTGTCCTTGATCTGCGGTAGAGTCTACTAGAGCCAACATAATACACTGCTTAAAAAAAAAAAAAAAAGAGGGACAACATTTGAAACACCTGCATTATTTTTCCAGGAATGGGTGGAGTAAAACAGCCATGTTATCAGGGAAATGAAACCTTTAATTAACGGAAATGTACATATCCTGTGCATGTCGTAGCACACATATTGGTGCTATGTCCAGAAACGGAACACAATGTCGTCAACCAAAGTACAGAGTCCTTCCATGAACGCACAGAGTGCACAAATAGAAACAGTTCAATATCTGCTGGACCCTCCATGTGCCCGTATAACTTCCTCACATCCTCTTGACATGTTCGTTACAAGTCTGCGAACAGTTTCTTGTGGAATTTTGTTCCACTCCTCCAAAAGGGCCTCTGCAAGTTGTTCCCAAGTCTGAGGCTCTACAGGACGGGCCCGAAGTTGTTTGTCCAGCATATCCCATAAATTGAGGTCAGAACTCAACGCAGGCCAGTCGAATGCTTGAATCGCGATGTCCTGTAGAGTGTCCATGGTGGCTGCTGCTGAATGAGTTCTCGCATTGTCGAGTTGCAGGATAAACTGGGGACCCATTACAACTGCAATGGGCATAACATGACCTAGTACAATCTCGTTGATGTACCTCTGAACATTAAGTCAGCCTCTGGTTATCTGAAGGTCCGATGGGCCGTCAATTGTGATGCCACCCCAGACCATGACAGAGCCGCGGCCGAAGCTGACCCTTTCTTGGACTGCTGATCCATAATAACGTTCACCACGACGACGATAGGCAGGTATACGCCCGTCCCACCGTGTTAGACGAAAGCGGAACTCGTCCGTAAACAATACATTGCGCCAGAAACACAGCTGTCAGTCCCTATGGTCCTCAGCAGATCAAAGTCGCTCTCTCTTGTGGCGAGCAGTTAATCGAGGGACCTGATGAGGTCATCTTGGTCTTAAACCAGCCTCGGAGTCTGTTGCGCATTGTTTGGTCACTGACACTGCTACCAGTTGCTGCTCTAAGATCATTTTGCAGGTCCCGGGCGGTCGCCGAACGCCAGCGGAGAGAACATTTCACCACATATCGGTCGTCTCTGGCCGATGTTTTTTGTTTTCTTACTTGCCCTGGCCTTCGTGTGTATGAAGCAGTTTTACAAAATCGTTTCCAAACCATCCCAGCAACAGATGAAGCCACATTAAGCTCTGTAGACACTCCACGAATAGTCCAACCTTACTGCAGTATTGTCACTGCCCGAACACACTGTCTCATTCAGATGCCTCATTTCGACTAAAGCAACGTACACCAAGTGGATAGTAACGTATTCTTCACTTACACGCACTCTAGGACAGAGTGCGACATTGCTCGTCCATTTCACTCAGCGGCATTGCACGATACATGTGTCTAGGCTATTGCCACAAAGCCATGGCTTTCCAATGACATGTGGAGGTGTCCTCGCATTCTTAAAACATGTCGGAAGAATACGGGCAACAGTAGATATCGTAATCACGGACTACGTACATGGTACACGCGATCAAATTCCTGTCCCTCTAATTGTTTTGAGCAGTGTATATTCTAACACGTTAATTAAATAGTATTATTTATAGGCCCTATTACTAGTAGGTAGTGCATTTTTTGGCCAATGGATGGGTGTAGGAATTC
Source organism: Meconema thalassinum (assembly GCA_946902985.2). NCBI lineage: Eukaryota > Metazoa > Arthropoda > Insecta > Orthoptera > Tettigoniidae > Meconema > Meconema thalassinum. The sequence continues at coordinate 1,074,192,009 of OX336388.2, forward strand.
TTACCCACCGAAATAATATAAATTTACTATGAAATGGTTTATAATACAGGCATAGTACGCTGAAGAAATCGTTCATTTCAAGACATTACATGCTAGGAGGTTTGTTGTGGAGACATGCAATAAAACGAGTAGTGCAATTCGCATTTATTTCCCATTAGAAAACACGCACTATATGTAATTATATGGGAGATTATGAAACAACAAATACAACAAAACACAAATTTTAAAAAACAAGTTTTGCATATTCGTACCCCGGCTACAAGGGTGAGAGCCAAGCATCTAGACCACTCGACCAAAGTACCACATTGAGTTAAGAGGTCGATAACAGGTTAAGGAAGCACCGTAATGGTTGGAAATAAGGAAACTCTTTAGCATAGTATAACACATAGGTCTAACACTAGGTCAGATAACCGCACTGTTCCTCCTCTTAAAACATGAATCAACCAATCGACGTATAATACACCACGTTGTATTTCAACAAGGTACTACAACCAACATTCAATTATACTCCTTGATAAGGACAATGAGTTATAACTATGCTCATACACTTAGGATAAAATAGGCTATATGTTCTTTACTGAACATCTTGTATTTACAGAACTTTTATTCCGAATCATTGGACATGACGACGTTCCGCCTCAAAAATCTCACATGCATTAATTAACCAGAGAGTAAAATAGTGATTTTAACTAGGGGGCAACTGGAAAAGTTTAGGTACTCGTTTTCTCTTTCAAAGGCCCATTAGATATAGGTGTCATTTGGGGACGGAATTGCCACGCTACCTTTAAAATTAATACAGTTTATTACAGTACGGTAGTATTAGTAAAAATACACACTGTGAGAATTGTTGCTCACGATTCATTTAGGGTCTCCATGACATCGTGGATATGAATTTGTGCTTGATCTGTTTGATAATCTGTGTCATTGGGATGTCTGTAGTATTGTGCATGTTTGTAATTGAGGCTAGGATTTGGAAGGAGGAGGCCGTGGCCTTAAGTCGGGAACTATCACGGCAATTTCTTGGAACAGAAGTGACTAAATTGGTTAACCGCTTCTAAGATGTCTGAGGTATGAATCGAACCCATCTCTTCTCAGTTTCGCCTCGCTAGGCTCACTGTACACCGTTCCAAGAATTACATTTCTTAGCAGAGCCGGGAATCGAACTCAGGACTTCTGGATCCGGAGTCTCATTACGACTTCGTACCCCGAGATCTCAGAAAGCGGCTTTACGAAATGTATTGGTAATGCTATTCTATATGTATAAAAATCAATGTAACGTGATAGTTTGTCTGTGGGTATGTCTGTGGGTATGTCTCCTATGCGTTCATATACCATTCATCCGATTGCGATGAAACTTGGGTGAGATGTTGAGTACACTCCAAGGAAGGTTTCTGACTTAGTAAATCCATTTTACAATAGGTAGCGCACGCGTAGATTCAACAAATGAGTGACGATGCGCGAAGCGTTTCAAACAAGTCCCGTATGTGTTCATATACCATTCGTCCGATAGCGATGAAACTTGGGTGAGATGTTGTATACACTTACGTGAAGGTTTCAAAATTAGTGAATACATTTCACAGTAGATAGCGTCCCGTATACGTTCACATACCATTCATCCGATTGCGATGAAACTTGGGTGAGATGTTGTGTACACTCCAGGGAAGGTTTCTGGCTGAGTACATCCATATTACAATAAGTAGCGCAAGAGTAGAATCAACAAATGAGCGACGACACGCGAAGCGTGTCAACCATGTCCCGTATGCATTCATATACCATTCGTCCGATAGCTATGAAACTTGGGTGAGATGTTGTGTACACTTCATGGAAGGTTTCTGGCTTAGTAAATCCACTATACAACAGGCAGCACACAAGTAGATTCAACAAATGAGGGACGACGCGCGAAGCGTTTCAACAAAGTCCCGTATAAGGTCATATACCATTCTGCCGTTAGCGGTGAAACTTGGGTGAAATATGGTGGACACTCCAAGGAAGGTTTCTGGCTTAGTAAATGCATTTCACAGTAGGTAGCACACGAGTAGATTCGACAAATGAACGACGACACGCGGAGCGTTTCAATACACTCCCCTATGTCTTCATATCCCATTAGTCCGATAGCGATGAAACTTGGGTGAGATGTTGTGGGCACTTACGTGACGGTTTCTAACTTAGTAAATACATTTTACAGTAGGTAGCGCACGAGTAGATTCAACAAATGAGTGACGGGGCACGAATCGTTTAAACAAAATCCGGTATGCGTTCATATACTATTCATCCGATTGCGATGAAACATTGATCAGTTATTGTGTACACGCCAGGGAAGGGTTTCGACTTAGTAAATCCATTTCACAATAAGTAGCGCAAGAGTAGATGCAACAAATGGGTGCCGACGCGCGAAGCGTTTCAACAAAAAAAACTATTGGGTTCATATAACCTTCTTCGATTGCGATGAAACCTTGATGAGTTATTGTGTACACGCCAGGGAAGGGCTTCGACTTAGTAATACATTTCTCAATAGGTAGCGCACGAGTAGATTCAACAGATGAGTGACAGCGCACGAATCGTTTAAACAAAACCACGTATACGTGCATATACCATTCATCCGATTGCGATGAAACATTGATGAGTTATTGTGTACACGCCAGGGAAGGGTTTCGACTTAGTAAATCCATTTCACAATAGGCAGCGCACGAGTATATGCAACAAATGGGTGACGACGCGCGAAGCGTTTCAACAAAATCCCCTATGCGTTCATATAACCTTCTTCGATTGTGATGAAACCCTGATGAGTTATTGTGTACACGCCAGGGTAGGGTTCCGACTTAGTAAATCCATTTCTCAATAGGTAGCGTACGAGTAGAATCAACAAATGAGTGACAGCGCACGAATCGTTCAAACAAAATCCCGTATACGTTCATATGCCATTCATCCGATTGCGATGAAACTTTTGAAAATTGTTGTGCACGCTCCCACGAATGATTCTAAATTAGAAAATCCATTTTACGATAGCTTAGAGGCAGTTAACGGAAATTGAAAACCATGTTGTGTATCCAAAAGCACTTCAAGAAACAGAATTTCAACGCCAACACTTTCTTTGATTGGCATTGCAACGCATGCCGGGTTCAGCTAGTACATTATAAAGAGTTATTCAAAACTAAAATATAATATACTCCCTCTCACTCTAGACGCAGAAGACCTCGCTGTTGGGGCAGATGACCTCGCTGTTTCGTCCCCTTAAAACAACAATCATTTCTCTCGCTCGCTCTCACCTTTCTGATGATCGACTCGTTTGTTAAATTATTTTGTTGTGGAGCATTAAGAGGTTAAGGAAACCTGTCTTGACGGACATTATCCCTTCTACAATAGTGGCTTAACTTCAAATATACTGTACATAGTGTTTACATTTAAATTGCAAAACTATTTGTGTATGCGTGCCGATTGTGTTAGTTTGCGCCAATACCATATTAATAGTAAGCAGATCCATGCAGTTCACGTAGTCTATATGTGGGATAAGTAACAACTATCCATTTCTACCCCTTCAACAATGACTAGTCTAAAAATTGTGATGGTGTAGTAAATAGTTTACGTAGACTTTCTAAGGAATTGGTTTGGAGGTATGTCAAGATATAGCTCACTAGGTCTTGACTTAAGAACCCTCACTCGCAAACTGAAATGACTCCCCTAGGGCTGACTAGTTCATACGGAACCATTTTCACAACATTCCTCACGTGGTAACCTTTCCGGTACGATTGCACTCAACATTTGCATATCGTAATGCAAAAGTATCGTACATATTTGGGAATAAATTGGTGTAGGAGATTGATATTTGCTTTATTAAACTAAAATGTGCGTGGACACTACGCTTACTTGTAATGCGGTTCAGCTAAAATATACATTTGAACTAACTTCAAACAAGGGATCGTGCTCCAAGATGTCTATATAATCAACGTGGTCCTTGGGGCGCACGCGAAGTCGGATAACCGCCAATTTATTTGGGGGCCAGTATACCGTTATATGGACTAAGCTTCCTTTACCAACTATACCTCGTTCATGCGCTGCCGCTAAATAGTTGACAACTCGGCGTTCAACTTCATATTTGATAGATCGGGCACCATAGTGAACATCATATCCGTCAGCTAAAACTGTCTCCACTTCATTATCCCATGTTAACTCAACCTGGTGCTTCTCTCGTGCTTTCTTAGCCCAGAACTGCAGCTCCTTAGCCACCAATTTGAATAACTCTGATGGTGTGAATGGCAGGAAATAAACAATTTCATTAATACGCCCCAAAAACTCGTCTCTGCGGAAGAATTGTTTGAGGATGGGTCGAACAACTTTTTCCTTGAAATTCCGTGATATTGTAATATCTCCGTTATCCGTGTCACCAAGCACTCCTCCTAGTCGCTGCTGTAATATGTCTTTAGTCTCCTGTCTTAATTCCAAAGCATACTCTGCAATTTCACTGCTTGCTAAATTAGATGTCATTACAAATATCGCATCTTTACACATAATAGTATTGCCTTTGCCGTCAGTTAGCCGACCTTCATCAAAAAGTTGCAACAAAACCGTAAGGACATCCGGATGAGCTTTATCTACTTCATCAAATAGTACCACGGCTGATGAACACTTCTTAAGTTGCGTGGTCAGTTGTCCGCCGTCATCATGACCAACGTACCCCGGAGGAGCACCAATAAGTTTCGCTACTTCATGCTTCTCTTGAAACTCAGACATATCTAGCCGTATGAATCCATGTGAATTCCCCTTATGAAGATAAGTGGCCATTTGTTTAGCAAGTTCAGTTTTGCCAATTCCTGATGAGCCAAGGAAGAGAAACACCAATGGATGATCATCATCTACCCAACCGTTTTCTTTCCTACGAATAGTAGATGAAACAATGGTAATTGCTCCCTCTTGTCCAATAATGTACTGCTTAAGTCTCTGCTCTAAAGGAAATCGCTGTCTTTCTTCAGCCTCCCTCTGACGACGTGCATCATCAAACTTGACTGAATACTCCTCAAGAAGTCTTTTAATTTCTCCATCTTTGGTGTATTTGATTGCTCTATGGCCCATGTCATTCTCAATTATCGGATTGGCTCCATGTTCCAGTAGCACTTGAACAACCCTCGGTTGGTTAGCTAGTGCAGCATAGTGGAGTGCTGTGAATCCTAGAAACGTAGCGTGGTTGTTAAGATGATCCGAGAATTCGTCTTCCCGTTTAATAAGAACTTCCAACGTCATCAGTCCCATATCTGCTGCTGTGCGACTTGCATTTATGAAATTGTCTCCTAGGTCTGGATTCGCCCCTGCACTTAGCAGGACTTTCACTGCCTCAACACCACCGTTCATTGCAGCCACATGCAATGGTGTCCACCCGAATTGATGCCGACAGTTCACATCAGTACCTTTAGAACATAATCGTTTTACTTCTGATGCATTTCCTTGCTTAGCAGCATGCAACAACTGAACCTCGTTCACACCATTACTATTGTTCATAAAAAACACTGACGTAACAGCAATACTGCTTACCATCACATCTGAGCCAAATATGCCGGGATCTGGTGGATCAGTTAAAATAACTTTTCTTGCATTGTGAGGTTTTGTCGCTTCCGAAAAACTACTTATAGGCTGATTATCTCTTGAATTATTGTGGATTACGTTCCATTTTATACCATTGCGGTGATTTTGTAGTGAGAAATGCACAAATTTCAATGCCTGTTTCAACATCAGACGACTATCGTGAATCATAATATACAGCATATTAAATTGAAGCTCATGTACATATACCTTCAGACATTTCATTGAATACCACTAAGATAAAATTGTAATCATTGTATTAATAATTTCTTTCAATGGAAAGCAAATATCAAGCAATCTTCTATCGCCAGCGATCACCATAGCCTCCAATATCATAAAGCCTCATTTGAAGCGTTCCCTTCATAAATATTGCCCCTAGAGTGATTAAAATTCTGACCACTGGAGCGCTAATGTACAACTTCTCATTAATACGCAGAGCATTGCAATGGAAGCAATGAAGAGAGTTACAACTGACAAATAAGTCAGTACAAATTTTCCATTACAATATATTTACCGTACATCGGTGTACTTAATGGAGTAGAATCAGGCACGGATTCAAGGGGGAAACCCCCCCCCCCCCAAACGAAGAACAATTTTTTTTTTGCAAACTTAAAAAAACGAAAACACAATAACCAGACAAATAAAACTTACGAATTTTAACTGAAAAACAGTTTTTTTTTCATTTTATTCAATACTGAAAATATCTTTATCGCAAATATGTCCTGATACAACTGTACATGTTTACAACTTCATACCTGTTATATAAAAACGATTATTTATATAACAAAATCAACTTGTCTATTTTGTTTAGCAAACCCTGTGATTACCGAATCGATGTTTATAGTAATGTCAAGATGAATGTGCAACAATGCACGGATAGGAATTTGGGGCTTTTTTCGCACCAAAAATTTTGCCGACGTCCAAACTGCAAGCTTGGTTGGCAATTTAAGCTGTGACTTTCTCCCTTTGTCGGTACCAACTCGACTTGCCGAAACTGTAACGTACCTTGATACTTTTCTCCAAGCTCGATGTAAAAGTCGCAAAACACGCCGTTGCAATTTGTACGAATATTTTTGGTGAGTTAAACGCATCAAATTTCTATCCATGTAGCTTGCAAAAAAATTGGTCTGGTTTTGTACGTTTGGTTATTTTGTGATTGCGTTTTTAGTGATACAATTTTTCTTAACAATTTCGATTCTCTGACCCCCCACCCAAAGCCGAACTCTAGATCCTCGCCTGAGTAGAATGAAGTCTAAAATATAAATGCTCGCCTTTTACCACTGACAGATCATTTCAGCTGCGAATTTCTACCACTACTGTATTTCTAGGTGTTTATTAGGCCCGATAAAATTTCTACTGGCTACAGATTGACAACAAAAGAACCTCCACCATCCAGAAGCTCACAGTTGTTGGGACTTGAGTTGGTGACCACGTGACTCCAGCTCGCCGAAATAACTATCATTTAGCCTACTTGTGTCAGTTTCCACTCTTTCATCTGTCCCGTGTTGGTGCCGATTGTAGTTAATTTAAAGGAGTGGAACATCGAAGTCAGGTGTCCCTCTTGACTACAATTACGCTATTTAAGGAGGGTAAAAATACAATTTCCAACCTCTCAAAAACTAAAGGTATCGGGAAACGAAAAGTCAAAGGTCATCAAAGAATGGTAAATGAAAGACATGGACACCGCACCGCCAGGATTGAAATAGAACTGTCTATGGTAGGTCGACAGTTAATGTGAAAGAAGCCGGACACAGTGAAGTGGAAGCAATGCTGGACTCGGCTGGACCCATGGTCAACTTCCATTTTCTATAATTCCACCGGTATTTGGATATCTGAGACCTAGGGTGTCTTATTTCCACCCTTGATTGGCCATTTTCTTAGCTACGGTATTCTTTTCTGATCATCAATAAATGACAAAAATGGTCCGGTTAGCTCAAATAATGCCAGCGTTTCGCCCCAGTGTGCCGTTGGGCTCGTCAGTTGGTACAGACACACCTACCAATACGCGTGGCTAGCACATACTGAGAAGGCCATGCAAGACACAAAATACAAGCAGTATTGACGTCACGAGCATGCCAATGTGCTACGGGAGTAAAACTCCCTTTCATAAAAACAAAAGCCTTACCTTGGCAATCCAAATAAGGTTTTGAATATTCCCGAAGGGAACATGATGCAGCTTCCATTTGAGCGGATGAATCATCAATAAATGACAAAAATGGTCCAGTTAGCTCAAACAATGCCAGCGTTTCGCCCCAGTGTGCCGTTGGGCTCGTCAGTTGGTACAGACACACCTACCAATACGCGTGGCTAGCACATACTGAGAAGGCCATGCAAGACACAAAATACAAGCAGTATTGACGTCACGAGCATGCCAATGTGCTACGGGAGTAAAACTCCCTTTCATAAAAACAAAAGCCTTACCTTGGCAATCCAAATAAGGTTTTGAATATTCCCGAAGGGAACATGATTCAGCTTCCATTTGAGCGGATGAATCATCAATAAATGACAAAAATGGTCCGGTTAGCTCAAACAATGCCAGCGTTTCGCCCCAGTGTGCCGTTGGGCTCGTCAGTTGGTACAGACACACCTACCAATACGCGTGGCTAGCACATACTGAGAAGGCCATGCAAGACACAAAATACAAGCAGTATTGACGTCACGAGCATGCCAATGTGCTACGGGAGTAAAACTCCCTTTCATAAAAACAAAAGCCTTACCTTGGCAATCCAAATAAGGTTTTGAATATTCCCGAAGGGAACATGATGCAGCTTCCATTTGAGCGGATGAATCATCAATAAATGACAAAAATGGTCCGGTTAGCTCAAACAATGCCAGCGTTTCGCCCCAGCGTGCCGTTGGGCTCGTCAGTTGGTACAGACACACCTACCAATACGCGTGGCTAGCACATACTGAGAAGGCCATGCAAGACACAAAATACAAGCAGTATTGACGTCACGAGCATGCCAATGTGCTACGGGAGTAAAACTCCCTTTCATAAAAACAAAAGCCTTACCTTGGCAATCCAAATAAGGTTTTGAATATTTCCGAAGGGAACATGATGCAGCTTCCATTTGAGCGGATGAATCATCAATAAATGACAAAAATGGTCCGGTTAGCTCAAACAATGCCAGCGTTTCGCCCCAGCGTGCCGTTGGGCTCGTCAGTTGGTACAGACACACCTACCAATACGCGTGGCTAGCACATACTGAGAAGGCCATGCAAGACACAAAATACAAGCAGTATTGACGTCACGAGCATGCCAATGTGCTACGGGAGTAAAACTCCCTTTCATAAAAACAAAAGCCTTACCTTGGCAATCCAAATAAGGTTTTGAATATTCCCGAAGGGAACATGATGCAGCTTCCATTTGAGCGGATGAATCATCAATAAATGACAAAAATGGTCCGGTTAGCTCAAACAATGCCAGCGTTTCGCCCCAGTGTGCCGTTGGGCTCGTCAGTTGGAACAGACACACCTACCAATACGCGTGGCTAGCACATACTGAGAAGGCCATGCAAGACACAAAATACAAGCAGTATTGACGTCACGAGCATGCCAATGTGCTACGGGAGTAAAACTCCCTTTCATAAAAACAAAAGCCTTACCTTGGCAATCCAAATAAGGTTTTGAATATTCCCGAAGGGAACATGATGCAGCTTCCATTTGAGCGGATGAATCATCAATAAATGACGAGCCCAACGGCACACTGGGGCGAAACGCTGGCATTGTTTGAGCTAACCGGACCATTTTTGTCATTTATTGATGATTCATCCGCTCAAATGGAAGCTGCATCATGTTCCCTTCGGGAATATTCAAAACCTTATTTGGATTGCCAAGGTAAGGCTTTTGTTTTTATGAAAGGGAGTTTTACTCCCGTAGCACATTGGCATGCTCGTGACGTCAATATTGCTTGTATTTTGTGTCTTGCATGGCCTTCTCAGTATGTGCTAGCCACGCGTATTGGTAGGTGTGTCTGTACCAACTGACGAGCCCAACGGCACACTGTGGCGAAACGCTGGCATTGTTTGAGCTAACCGGACCATTTTTGTCATTTATTGATGATTCATCCGCTCAAATGGAAGCTGCATCATGTTCCCTTCGGGAATATTCAAAACCTTATTTGGATTGCCAAAGTAAGGCTTAGTTTTTATGAAAGGGACACATTGGCATGCTCGTGACGTCAATACTGCTTGTATTTTGTGTCTTGCATGGCCTTCTCAGTATGTGCTAGCCACGCGTATTGGTAGGTGTGTCTGTACCAACTGACGAGCCCAACGGCACACTGGGGCGAAACGCTGGCATTGTTTGAGCTAACCGGACCATTTTTGTCATTTATTGATGATTCATCCGCTCAAATGGAAGCCGCATCATGTTCCCTTCGGGAATATTCAAAACCTTATTTGGATTGCCAAGGTAAGGCTTTTGTTTTTATGAAAGGGAGTTTTACTCCCGTAGCACATTGGCATGCTCGTGACGTCAATACTGCTTGTATTTTGTGTCTTGCATGGCCTTCTCAGTATGTGCTAGCCACGCGTATTGGTAGGTGTGTCTGTACCAACTGACGAGCCCAACGGCACACTGGGGCGAAACGCTGGCATTGTTTGAGCTAACCTGACCATTTTGTCATTTATTGATGATTCATCCGCTCAAATGGAAGCTGCATCATGTTCCCTTCGGGAATATTCAAAACCTTATTCTTTTCTGATACCCACATTTTCAGACTCAGACCGCTTCCTATCTTTCCGTCTCACCCTCCGTGTGGGAGATCGAATACACCCTGTCAGTCGTAATAGGTGACTAAAAGAGCAAGGTGAGTGTAGTCAAACACGCATGGTTACATCCTGGGCACCGTAACACGAAATGAACCATAATAAATCCAGAAATTGGGGTGGGCATCAGGCTTCATATTTTCTTACGGCCTGAACAAATTTAGAACACACAAGGAAATGTTAAATACAGTAAATGCATTGTCAAAGAATGTAGGCTACTAACATTCTCAGCTCGGCCAGACATCATTTTCCATGTCTGTACTGCTTTAAGGAGCTGAAATAACATCATAGCAATTAGGATTGCGACGTGAGGGGATTTTCCAAGTACTGTAGGTGCCTCAGTACAGGGGATACAACCAGGTGATGATGACAAAAGTCTACCAAGAAATTAGGAGATTGCCAATTAGCAAGATACCTCTCTGGAGTGGGCCAGTTATAGCTTGTCAGCTTATACTCTCTTGTCAGCTTTTAATTTCCATTTTCTAGAAATAGCAGTTTTACAATGTCTCAGGCTACAATACTGGCGCAGCGTGGTTGATTGTCGCCACTGTCGGGATTTACGGCGATTTTGTGTCTGTTCGAGAGGAGAGATACCGTTTGTAAGTGGTAGAATTGGGGAAGAGTCGCAAGTTGTTTGATAGTTACTCTTTTCTTTCTTCCTTTTGTCACATTAGCGAGTGTTTAGAAGAGTGTCATAAAGAAGCCAAAACTGGATACATCTTCGGTACCGGTAAGTTATGAAAAGTTTTATTGCAGGTGTAGCAAATTGAGGCCCCCATTTTATTATGTAGGCACAGCTTTTACAAATAATTTTCTCTGCACGAGAAAGACACATTGTTCACTGATAGAATGTTAAGTTATTCGTGTATTTATTATTAAAATGTATTACAGTTTCCTCTGAATAATAATAATAAACAAGAATCAGGTCCACGGCGACCGTTAGGCTTACCTTAAAACACGCTGTATAAAGTAGACTAGCAATTTAAGGGGGGGACTCTCAAAACCTTTCGAAATGAAGGCGAGTGTAAGACAGGGAGATGGTCTGTCAGCTCTGCTCTTCAATTGTGAATTAGAGAAGGTAGTTCGAGAATGGAGGAAACCCATCAATACTAAAGGTGTTCAACTAGGAAGACATCCAAATAAAACCACTGTAGATTATCTAGCTTTTGCGGATGGCATGGTCTTAGTTACTGACTCACTGGATGATGCCCAAGAACAAATCAGAGAATTACAAAACCAAGCAGACAAAGCAGGACTATAAAATCGTTTGAAAAAATAAAGTTCATGACAAACATCAATGATGTCCCTCAAAATACCACAATTTGTAACAGTACAATATGTAAAACAACTTGCTTCAAATACCTAGGGGAATGGATAACGAACGCTAAAGAAAAGACAGCTATAGAAACACGAGTGCACAAATTGGAAAGAATGTTTCATATGACAGAATAAAGTATATAACAAATAAACCTTATCCGTGAACACGAAATTAAGACACTAACAAACAGTGGGTCAGACCCGAAACTCTTTATGCGTCATAAATACTTAAACTAACAAGAATTGGAGATCTAGAAAAATTAGAGGTAAAATTAAGAATTTTGAGAAAAATACGTGGTGGAAGCTAAAATAAATAATAATGCAGAATATAGGTAGAGCTCCTCTGATCGTTACAAAGGGCGCTAAAGGCACATGTATTCTCAAGGTACGATATCCTTCGCTAGATGACAGGAGTAGCGGTTCTTGACGGCAACGTTTTCGCTCAGTTATTCATCGAAGTGCCAAGAGCGCAGTCGAGCGGTAGACTAGCGTCGCGCGCGACCGGAAGGGCAATTTATTTTGCCGACCGCCCCAAACAAAAAGGGAGTATTTACCATAGTTTTTCCTCATTTCTAACACATTTCATTCACTATTGATAGCCCAATTGTTCATTCTCGGCCCAACATCCATACACACGCATGCACACAACACTGATGATGATGATAATTGTTGTTTTAAGGGGCCTAACATCTAAGTTATCGGCTCCTAATGGTTTGGGTGATCGTGAAGATGATTATGAAAAGTAAACTATAACTAAAACTAACTTATATACCAGAAGAGATGGAAAACAAGAGGAGAATAAGGCAAATAAAGGACAGAAGGAAAAGACATGCCCTCAACCCTCGAAGAATGCGGATTGAGGGACTTGGAAGGAAGGAGAGCCATGAAAGGCAGATAGAAAAGTGAAATAGGAGAGGATCCGTCCCAGAGGTAATGGAAAAATGGGAGAAAACAGGACCCAGCTCAGGAATCCCTCGGGGTCACCAACTCCCGAACTCACCAGCCGTGAGCCCCTGAAGGTGTAGTAATATCCAGGATGCACCAGAAGTAGTGGGGCTACATACACCCTGCCTCCTTGAGGGCCTTGAGCAGATGGAAGGAGATAACATGAAAAGAAAAAGAAGGCTGACCCATCGCAGAAGGAGGGTATCAGAAAAGATGAGACAAGGGCCAATAAAGACGGGAAAGGAAGAGACTCCCTAGGCCTCGGATACCCTAATACTACCGTCGGGGTCGGAAGAGAACAAGAGTTGACCAAGTAAGGTCGACAGGAAAGAAGACGGAGAGGAGCCCGGCACAAGTAAGTGAAAGCAATGCCGGACTTAGCTGGGGCCCCGTGGTCGCCAACCCACGTCCCACTAAATGTGAGCCCCTGGGGGGGGGGGGGGGCACACAACACTATCTTTGAAGCTGTCGTATAGTGCTTTTTCATTTTAGCCACCACCGTTGTCGCCGTTTATGATCAACTCAGAACTCCCATGTTTCTTCGACATAATTATATAAAATATATTGGTTCTACGTACCTAGAGTTTTATTTATATAGGTTTTACGTTATTTTCTAAAAATAGTAATTTTTGAATACCGGTACTTCATTGGCAAAATTTGGGCTTTATATTGAATGAATGTTCTATGTTTACACCTATATATGTCGATTACATGTTCGATCAACCTCAAAGCCAGTCATATTGCCATTGAGAGTGAAAAAAAAATCACGAGAGAAAAAAACGGGAGGACAGTAGACTACCGTCGCGCGACCGCGTGTGTTACTTGAAGGGGCGCGACCGCAGGAAGGTTAAGACCAAACAGAGAGCTATATTTGAAAATGGAAAATCTAAGTAACGTAATGAGGAAGAGAAGACTACTTTTTAGGGCAGAATTAATGGACAACTAAACAGATTTTCAACTTACAGAAGTAACAAATCCAAACCCATATGGTTCGTCGAAATTAGAAATGATATGAAAAACGCTAGAATTAAAACAGGCGCAATCGAAAACAGAACACTCTTACGAGAAGTTACTCAAATGACAGGATTTCAGGAGAGAAAGAAATTAACAACTAGACGAATATGGACTCAAGTAGAGAAAGAACGACACTCTAGAACAGGGGTCTCCAAACTTTCCAGCCTTAGAGCCATACTGATTACTCCAGTAAGTTCCGAGGGCCAAAACCATATTATCATTGTTGCCGGTGGTAAAAAGTGAAATAGTCCACTGATGAAAAAAAAAAGTCCGAAAAAGTACGCAACCTTGAAAAAAGGCTGCAAATCGGACTAAAGTCCGCAAAACGGTAACACTCCATATTATTAATTTTCCTGTCATTATCTGTAATTTCTAGATTAGTCGTAGAGTACGAGCCATGAGGAGTAACGTGACACGACATCTGGTGGACACAAGCGGAAATAGGTAGTACCTTCTATCGCTAACAGATGGCGCTAATAGCACGTACAGAGTAATCTCGTTGGTTCGAGAGAGTTCTGGTGTCTTCCACTCACTTCTAGATGGCAGTAATTGGAATATATAAGAAGGCTAGTTGCGCAACCACAAGTCAGTTCCTATGACACTGTTGTGAAATAAAATAGTGCGTACCTCCTTAAAACGTGTTTGTGCGTGTTTAAGTTTAAGACATCTTTGTAACAGTATTTTGATTTGAATTGTTGCTTTTGTGTGTGATTTAGTAGTATGGAAAAGAAGCGAAAAATTGATAGTGAATGCAGAAAATTCAAAGATGAGTGGAACATTCAGTATTTCGTAATTGAGTCCAGTAACAAGGCGCTATGTTTGATTTGCAATGAAAGCATAGCCGTTCTCAAGGAATATAACATTAAACGTCATTATGAAACAAAACATTTTCAAAATTACTCAAAATATACAGGAAGTTGGCGGACAGAAAAATTCGAAGCTATGAAGCGCGGATTGAAATCGCAGCAATCTTCATTTACAAAACTCAAAACCGAACAAGAGGCTGCAACTCGTGCCAGCTTTCGTGTGGCTCTTGAAATTGCAAAACGTAGAAAACCATTCACCGATGGAGAAATGATCAAAGAATGCATAATTGCAGCAGCCGAAGAAATGTGCCCTGAAAAGGTACATTTATTAAAAACTGTCAGTATGTCAGCAACACTGTGGCTCGAAGGATAGAAAACATCGCTGAAAATATATCCTCTCAACTGTTCGACAAAAATGGAGATGTTGAGTGGTTTTCTTTGGCCTTGGATGAGTCAACGGATGTGTCAGATACTGCTCAGGTGTTGATTTATATTCGAGGAGTAGATAAAAGCTATGAAGTGCATGAAGAACTTCTTGATATGTATAGTATTCATGGCACAACTACTGGTACAGATATTTTTAAAGGAGTTGAAATGGCCATTAATCAAAAGAACCTTCGATGGAAAAACTTGAAATGTATTACAACTGATGGAGGCAAAAACATGAGTGGGAAAGATAAAGGAGTGGTCGCTCTTGTGTCAAAGGCTGTAGAAAATGACGGTGGTTCAAAACCATTAGTCTTACATTGTATCATTCATCAACAGTCTTTGTGCGGAAAATGTTTGGATATGTCTGAAGTTCTGAAACCAGTCATATCAACTGTTAATTTTATGAGATCTTTTGGGCTGAATCACCGACAATTCCGACAATTTATTGAAGAGATTGGAGAAAATGACTTACCTTATCATACTGCCGTACGTTGGCTTAGTTGTGGGAAAGTCCTTCAGCGCTTTTTTGAACTTCGAGCAGTGATCGAAATTTTTTTGAATGAAAAGCATCGCCCTCTTACTGAATTACAAAACAACGCATGGCTGTGGAAGTTAGCATTCTATGTTGATTTGACAAAACATGTGAACGAACTGAATTTGAGATTGCAAGGATATACTGTGGCAAGGAGAAAACCAGCATCTTCCTGATTTATACACTAATATCAAATCATTCCGGAAGAAATTGATACTGTTTCAATCACAACTACGAAGTAAATGTTTTTCACATTTTAAAACATGTAAAATATTCAGCCACACCACTGAGACTGAGTTTCCTATCGATTTTGCAATCGAAACTTTGAGTGCTTTGAAAATAAATTTTGATACTCGTTTCTCGGACTTCGATGCCTTTGCGAATCAAATTAAGATTTTTCAGGATCCTTTTGATACTGACATTGAAACCCTAGCCCCGGAACTTCAAATGGAAATGATTGAACTACAGTGCAGTGATATAATTAAGAACAAATATCAAAACTCATCTTTGTTGGAATTTTATAAGAGTCTTCCACTATTTTTTTTTTTTTTTTTTAGCGTATGGCTTTTATTGCCGGGAGTGTCCGAGGACATGTTCGGCTCGCCAGTTTTGTAGCTGCTTCGAGACGGACACCCAATGGGTGAGCCACAAGTACCGTTGGGGAGGGAAGGAGGGAAGTTGGAATGTAAGGACGAGGAGTTGGAAGGTAGCGGCTGTGGCCTATAGTTAGGGACCAACCCCGGCATTTGCCTGGAAGGAAGATGGGAAACCACAGAAGACCATCTTTAAGGTTGCCGGCGGGGGGATTCGAACCTCCTCGCCTCCCGGATGTGAGCGACTGCCATCAGTCATGCCGTAACCACCACGGCTAACTCACCCGGTAGAGTCTTCCACTGACACAATTTGATAATTTGCATAAATTTGCTCGTGGGCTGTTTTCTGTTTTTGGTACTACTTATTTGTGTGAGAAGACCTTCTCCAAAATGAAGTACACAAAAAATGTTTACAGATCTAAATTAACTGATGAGCATCTTAAATCTCTTTTAATAATTGGTACAAGTAAAATTAGTCCACAACTACAAACTATTGTCAGTGGTAAATCTCAATTACATAAATCTCATTAGTATTTCATATGTCTGCATGTTATACATGTCTTTACTCATTACAATTCTGTGTTTCTTTATCCAACTTATCACAAAAACAATAACAATAAGCCTACAACAATGTTATGAGTAGTTAGCCCATGACCATATCAATGTAGATGTCATATTAATAATTATTCAACATAAAATTAGAATACTTCAGTAAACTAAATTTAATTTGCTATAAAAAGAATATGTTCTCTAAAAGGAGTTTTCAAGTATGCTAGCTCTCCGCGGGCCGGATGTGGCCCTCGGGCCGTAGTTTGGAGACCCCTGCTCTAGAAGGATGAAGGAAATTTGGAAGCAAAGGAAATCGAATAAAATGAAAATAGCCGAAGTTGATTCATCGTACCCTCCAAATGGGCTATTCGTGATTCGAAAGGAGAAGAAGTAGTAGAAGAAGAAGACTAACAATAATAGACCTAAACATTTTGCAACGTACCTTCTTTGTTTGATGCCTTTATGAGTGTCTTCTTTGTTCTGCAACTATGATGATATGATTCTTTCTCGCACCTTCTTCCCGTTATCTATTCCTGATGGGTATTTCGGACATATTCATTCAATTGACTCAAAACATTTCTGGTAAATAAACTATTTAAAAACACCTAGACATAGTACGATATTAAAGGACATTCTGAACTGAAACGTGTGAATAGCGGTTATAAATCAGAAGCATGTCTCAGTAGGATATCTATGCATAGCTTCGTAGTCGGTAGCATGCTGAACTGCTATGCCCAAGATCGCAGGTTCAAACCCGGCCGAAGTCGTCTGATTTTTAAGAGCGTTAGAATCCGTCAGTATACCTTCCTTTGGAGGGGAAGTGAAGCCGACGGGCCCAAGTCATAGATTTATGGCATGCAAAAGAACCTACCACTACAATAGTAGTGTGTAGCCACAATTTGTAAGCTATTTGGTTAGAAACGCTCTATCAATTTCCAACGTTCTCCGCTGGGTGTCAGTGACAGTGGCGTCTGGTAGCCAAAGTTGGAACTAATTGAAATTGGGGAGCCTACGGGGGTTCAATTGAAATGCCCTGCTCTGGCCATTGGTTGCAATTCAAAAATAAATAATATCAATGCGTTTTGAAAATTAAGACACAAGTAGGCTAAACGTAAATGATGTCATCTCAATCACGTGCCGATATTTTAATTTTCAGGTGTAGAAAATGGCCTTCAAATAGTCATAGAGCTGATTTAATGAATAAAAATGTAGACTATTGTGTACAATAATATAGGCTAAACTTATTCTCCAATCATTTTGAAGTAAGCTTAAATTATGTCGTCAAGATAATGCTCAAAAACTTAGATGTGATATACTGTTAGTTAATTCTCTTATGAAATACCTGGTCTCCCACATGACTGCTGTGAAGGTACGGTACACAATTGTTATTGCTGAAATTATTTGTGAAATTGTATTATATTGTCAAATTCAAGACTGAAAAGGTTTCAAAATCACAAAAAATACGAAGTAGGCTACTTGCAATTGAGCCATTTAAGACCTTACGATCTTTTTATACCTTTCATTGCACAAATCACACCGGTATTTTTCTAATTAATTATAATTTTACTCAATTTTACGGAAGAACTAGCTTTTGCTATGGTCAAGTATTTGATATAGCATAGCTATTTACGATTATACCCATACTAGTAAGGCCGAAGCCGTCGGATTTTTTAAGAGCGTTAAAATCCCTCAGTATGCCTTCCTTCGGAGGGGAAGTAAAGCCGGCGGTCCCATGTCATAGATTTATGGCATGTTAAAGATCTTTCCACTAATTACACCTGTGTGAAACTAAATTGGATAGGTTAAGAATGTAAACAACGCTCTTAGGTTGCTACGTTCGTTGCCAAGAGCCGACTGCGGTGGCGTCTAGTAGCTAGTTCTGAACTAGGCCTAGTAGTCGTTGACGGTGGCGTTTGGCGGCCAAAGTAGGAACTATTTGAAAATTCAAAGTTGCAGTCCCTACTTGAATTAAAAAACAGATACACACACTAATACAGTCATCACAATTAACACCGGTTATCAGACAAATTCTACACACACCCAAAGTACACGGGGCTACATGACCGCGTTGTCGCAGCCCCTAAACTAAGGAACCAACCAACCAACCATACTAGTAACCCGCTCCGGCCTCGCCAGGTATCTTTAACGGTTTACCCAGTGTAAGCTTTTTAAAGGCACACGGACGGCAGGTCCCAGACGCAATTCAGAAAAGCCGAGGTGAACAGCAATACTCCAAACACATATACTCTTCTATGAAGTCTTAACTCTACAAGACTCAAAAGTTGATGCTGGCCGAAACTGGGGTGATAAACTCGCTCCGAAGCTAGTAATTTATATTTCCACTAAATGGAGATCGTTTGAAAAATGAAAACGTAAAATTACTTATAGTGGACGATGTATTAAATATAGAGATATGCAGTCACGGACCTTTTTGTAGAACTTTTCATGCTGACCAATTCTTACACTCATAGTTGGCCTATATATATATTTTTAACGGTTTATCCAGCGTAATCTAAAATGGCGCACGGACGACAGGTTTTTCTTCGACTCGATTCACTGAAATCGTTACTGCATGGCTTCCTGTAGCCACAAATGAATGTTTTTCTACAGAAACCTTCCTCGAGAAACCCTTTACAGAATGGTGAAAACCGCATCAAAATCCATCCAGTGGTTCTCGAGATTACCCGTTACATGCAAGAATCGGGGACTCTGTTCTATACTACGGTATGTCGAGATGCCCGCGACTTTCAGTGAAACAAATACATGATTTTATATGGGCTATTAATTCTACGTAAGACTCGTTAAATACGTCATACAACTGTACCTAGGGATACTTGTAGAGGACTGAACTAATAAAAACAGAGCATTTTTCATGTTCCTATGAAATAAAAGTGTACAGTATATCAACATTGTGATTTAACAAGACTTCTGTTTACAATTGAAATAATCACTCAGGTGAGTTAAAATTCATAAAACCCCTACCAAAGTGAGATTATCAGTTCCGCGAAAGACGCGCTCACGGCAGTTGACAGCTTGCTGGCTGCCGCGAGCACTAGTGTGGCTCCATCTACCAAGAGGATGCAATTTCGTACCGCAGCGAGCTTCGTAACTGTGTATTTTAGACTGTAGTAATGCAAGTCCGTCCTGCCAGGTTTGCCTATCTATAGCTTATTTCAAACTGAGGCTGGCACCAAACAATTTTGAATCCCACCTAGCGGGACAATATTAGTTTTTTTTTCCTTTCCTTAGCGGGAGAGAAGTTATATGTAAACTAATCTAGTTTTAATTTAAAATAACGCGTTTTAATAAGGACTTAGAAAATTCTATTGGTACATTAAAGCTATTTGTGGGATCGTTATTAACTTCTTGAGCATGAGATCACCGTCAGCCGTGTTGCTTCAT
The DNA here is from genome assembly GCA_946902985.2 of Meconema thalassinum. NCBI lineage: Eukaryota > Metazoa > Arthropoda > Insecta > Orthoptera > Tettigoniidae > Meconema > Meconema thalassinum. The sequence continues at coordinate 1,074,211,936 of OX336388.2, forward strand.
ACACTGAAGAAAATAGAAATTGCAACACCATGAAGGCATTGGTCGTTTGTGTTGATTTTCAAGAAATGGAACGATGCCATGTAGGTATGTAAACGATCAAAGTTTCAGACCCATTGTATTGTTGCTACAGGTCTCCCCACGTGATTGGTCGCGGAGGAATCAACTCCAATATACGGATTCTGATGTAGCGTAGTTGACTTGCAGTCTGTGCAGTGAAGTGTTCCCCGTCAACCTCGACGACAGAGAAGAGCACGCTATCAACAACTGTCGCCGTTTGAGAGGGCTCGGATAATTGGGCTGTGTAAGGCTGGATTATTGCTAAGGACTGTCGCTGCACGTGTTGGCCGACAGGCATCTACGGTACAACGTGTATGGCAGCAGTGGTCAAATGAAGGTACCCACACTCGTAGACCTGGCACATGCCCAGCACGACAGACAACTGTGAGAGAGGATCGCCGCATCATTCGGATGGACCGGATGGAACCCCATGCAACAGCAGCGCAAATTCGAGCATCTGTGGCACCCCACGTTGCACAACAAACAGTCGGTAATCGCCTCCGTGCAGCTGGCTTACGATCCCGTGTCCCTGCAGAAGGTGTTCCATTGACCCCACAACAGCGACGTGTAAGGCTGGCCTGGTGTCGAGAACGATCGACGTGTGCCGACGAATGGCATAGGGTCATCTTTAGTGACGAATCGCGCTTCTGTCTTGCCCGCAGTGATCACCGGAATCGTGTGCGCCGACGTACCGGGGAGAGGGGCCGCCCAGGCCAACACCAAGCATTATGGTCTGGGGAGCTATTGGCTTTAATGTGAAATCACAATTAGTGTTTGTTGAGGGCTCTATGACTGCTTGACAGTACATTGATAGGGTACTCAATCCAGTGGTTGTCCCTATGATGGCGAACAATGCTAATGGGATGTTTCAGCATGACAATGCTCGGATTCACACTGCACGCATCTCCAGAGAAGCTCTCCATAACATCACAACCTTAGAATGGCCCGCCAGATCCCCGGACCTCATTCCAATTGATCATGTGTGGGACATGATGGGTCGACACCTGGCCAACCGTCCTCAGCCACCCACAACTCTGGAACAACTGACCCGTGCAGTGCAGCAAGCATTGGGCCACAATTCCTCAGGAAGCAATCCAGGGCCTTATTGACTCCATGCCTTGCCGAATTCATCAATGTATTGCAGCTCGTGGTGGGCACATCCTGTATTGATTGTTGTCCAAACTTGCTGTCAGAGGGACCTGAAAGTGTAATCATCGAATCACAGCCGAACACTCGTCCTGTATGTTCAATTGCAGCAATGTAGCACCACTCCTCCTGGGTGTTGCAATTTCCATTTTCTTCAGTGTACATCGTGAGAGGACATGCCCACTTTTGCTGCGACTTCTATAAATGTTTTCTCTTGTTGAGAGATACACAGTCTTCATGTTGGTAGCATAGATAGATTGAAGTTTATTTTGTTCCTGTCAGGGGAGCAGGAATGTTATAAATTTACCATTTCAGACAAAAATTAATTTCTTTTTTTAAAGAACTGTTTTTCTTTGTTGACTTTTGTGCAAATTATATTACTCGAAAACTTCATGAAACTTTTCTTGTGTAATAATATCTCATTGAGAAATGGAAATACTTGTAGAATTGTTGTTAATTCATTTGATGGGCTTGAGACATCTTGGTCATCAGCCCCGAATAGTTGGGTATGTGTTGAAGTTGTCTGGCAACCTGTATTGTTGTGATGACTGTAGTAATGTGTGTAAACAGGTGCGGATCTAGGGGAGGGAGAGGAGGGCGACCGCCCAGGGCCGCGCGGCATGGATTTTTTAATTTAATTAATTATACTTTTCAAACTAATTTATAATTCACATTCCTTTTTTCAGTGCAGCTATGACCTCCCGCGACCGTCTAGGAAGTTTAGATTTCAGTGAAATAATAGAGGACTTCAGCTGGAAGAAAAGTCACAAAGTAATATTTTAATATTTCATAGTTTACATAATCTTCTTCAAGGGGACTTAAAGGTTTCATTCCTATTATTTTAAAAAAATGTACTGTAGTGTATTCAAAATATTGTAACTATTCTTTATTTTATTATTATTACCAAATCATTTTCCATTTGATTTGATATTTTTTTATTTCCTATTGTTGTGGGCCCCACCTTATCATATCGCCCAGGGCCCCGCAAGGCCTGGATCCGCCACTGTGTATAAATGTGTCAAGGACAAGGATGGGGTAGACGCTCCGGGACTTGAAGTAAGGCACTATGCCGGCAATGTCCTCTATAGAGTGTGTGGAAAAACCACACTCGGGACAACCGCTGTCAGCACCAGGATTCGAACCTACGATATCCGTACTTTCTGCAGCTGCCCTCGCGGCCATGGAGCACGTTTAACGAGCGCGGCTATGCCACTGGACGAAATGTTTGTAGAATTTGGCGTCGAGTAACTGTGCCCCCCCCCCCATTGGTCGATCCTGGCTACGCTACTGTCGCCCCCGGGGGATACCAACGGCAGGCTTATGCCATGATGGCGTTCCATGCAACTCTCTGTGAGCGTCCAGTTTAGATGCAGTTAGGCATGGAGACATCTCCAAAGGGTATAATAAACTTATCTACTTAGGCCCGTTGTAGGTTCCAGGAATGGGTATATATTGTAGATTGTCTGCATAGTGTAAATTTATGAACGGAATAGAAGTTTTAACGCGGAAAATAGTCGAGGACCTACTAGCCTATGTTCTAGTTATGAATGGGAAATTCTGGGGGACGATAAATGACTGAGAATTTATGGTTGATTTTAGTTTCTATGAAAATGTAGGTAACTCCATACTAGGATTACCAGTTATAGATGATGCAGAGATGAATGTACCTTTTCTAATTTGAATCAGTGCGGAAAAGAGCCTGGGTCCAGGGCTCAAAAATCAACATGTGGTGGTTTAAAGAAGTTACAACAGTGCATACCATATTTTATGTTCGACCCTGACTATTATATGACTGAAAACTGTATCATAATTATGGTCATTATAACACTATTTTACATTATGAAACAGTTTCTCCCACCAATCACAGCTCAAGAAACAGTTGTTTGACCAATTAGATAAGGATACCTTCGCGCATGCGCTCAAAACCCAACATGTCTATATAAATTATTGAAAGTGCACCATCCATATGTTCGCGTAAATAAACTGGTGAATATGAGACAAGAAAAGCACTGTACCTTAATATTCCCAAATCCAATTTCTACACAGCGCGTTGTTTTCAAACGAATCGGTGACATTTTTACTGAATACTGGTGCACAATCTGAACATATGGCATTGAAGCACACAGAGCGCATGCGTCGGTCGGTCAGAGAGCCTGGAAATTAGAGATATGCTACCCAGCGCAGCACCCGATCACAACATTCTAGTGACAATCTCAACAGATATTTATGAATATTTATGTTAAAACATATAATAAAGTTATAATTATTGTCGAACATAAACAGTCGTAGGCAACTCGCCTATGATGGTAATTAAGACACTCGTATGGAAATATACTCGTGTCTTAATTATAGCCATTATAGGCTCGTTGCATAATGTACTATTAGAGAAATGTTTTACCAGTGTAGTGTTATACAGTGTTGGTATTGCTACTAGTGGAGTGTCACAGTGTGGTGCAATAGCACCTAGTGTAATGTTATACAGTGTTGGTATTACTACTAGTGGAGTGTCACAGTGTGGTGCAATAGCACCTAGTGTAATGTTATACAGTGTAGGTATTACTACTAGTGGAGTGACACAGTGTGGTGCAATAGCACCTAGTGTAGTGTTATACAGTGTTGGTATTGCTACCAGGTGAGTGATGCAGTGTGGTGCAATAGCACCTAGTGTAATGTTATACAGTGTTGGTATTACTACTAGTGGAGTGTCACAGTGTGGTGCAATAGCACCTAGTGTAGTGTTATACAGTGTTGGTATTACTACTAGTGGAGTGACACAGTGTGGTGCAATAGCACCTAGTGTGGTGTGATACAGTGTTACAGTATATATATATATATATATAGTATGATCAAGTAGGGAGTGATAGAGGAGTAACACCTCTTTAAAAAACCTTGGTCCAGCTGGCCCGGCTGGTAGTACCTTGTTAGGGTCCCTTGCCAGGGTTACGGTGAAGTCCTCAACGGTACCTGCAGCGGAAGAGGTGAACTCTGGCACAGTGTGGTTGGCGGAAGGGGCAGCCTATTGCTCAGGTTTAATAGGGCAAACTATTGTCCATAGTTATGATGGGCAGGTTTTGGCCCAACGGCAAAATGAGCGGATGAGGAGCCAATCACTCTCATGGCTCCCAACGGTCATAGAGGCGGAAGAGGCCACGCCAGACGGACTGGCTGTAAAGGCGCACCTCAGTAGTACTTGAGTATGCGGCAGTTCGTTGCAGTCTCTGTGTTCAGTCCTGCATGTCTCATTCTTTATGAGCCGCAGGATAAGGCTCAGAGATCATAGTGTGTGGGTCTCGTCCTGGCAAGCTGAGATCCACCCTAAACAAATTCACGCCAGTGGCACTTCTTCCGAACGTCACTTTTCAAAGTCCAACGGCGATGGGATATGGACGGTGGGGGCAGGTTATGGGTGTAACTGGAAGCCCCTAGTTCGGACCTGCACGTTGGCAGCAGATGTGAGATGGTCGTCTTCCGGAGACTCTGTGACTACTCAGGAATTCGGTCCTGCATCTGTGTTTGGGCACGCCTATTTAGGATCACCGCTGCCCACCCCACATGGGGAAGGCCCTAGAAAAGGTGGGCTAAACATCGGAAGTCACAATCTTGGTCCGGCTGGGCAACCGCACTCAGCAGGTCACCCCTCATGCGGTCGAAACTCAAAAACAGTAAAGAATCACAATTTGATTATTGGATCATGGAACATCAGAACCTTGCTTGATTTTGACAATAACATTAGACCTGAGAGAAGGTCAGCTCTCGTAACCCATGAGTTATCAAGACTCAACGTTGACATTGCTGCTCTCAGTGAAACTAGGCTGTCTGCTGAAGGCAAGATTACTGAATCTGGAACAGGATATACCATCTTCTGGAAAGGAAAGGATGAGGGTGAATGTCGTATTCATGGTGTGGGCTTCGCTGTGAAGACCAAACTGGTAAATTATCACCAACTTACGCCCATTGCAATCAGCGAAAGGCTCATGACCCTCCGCATACCACTCTCAGGAGGTTCCTTTATGACACTCATCTCTGCCTATGCTCCTACCTTAGATTCTGATGATGAAGTAAAGGCTCAGTTCTATAATCAGCTAAGTGAAATCATCTCCAAGGTACCATCTGCAGATAAACTCTTGCTCCTCGGTGACTTCAATGCCAGAGTTGGGAAAGATCACAGGCTATGGAATAATGTGATGGGCAAACAGGGACTTGGAAAATGTAATTCCAATGGATTGTTGCTTCTTGGTCTTTGTGCAGAACACGAACTTTTCATTACCAACACGCAGTTCCGGCTACCTGACCGCTTCAAAACCACGTGGATGCATCCTCGTTCCAAACATTGGCACATTCTTGATTATATCATTACCCGGCAATGTGATAAGGAGGACACTCTTATTACCAGAACAGCAAGGAATATAGACGATTGTTGGACAGATCATAAACTTCTTATATGTAAGCTCAGGATATCCATCAGACCTAAACCACCTAGGAACATCAAAAATTTGCCAAGAAAGAAGTTTAATACATCCAAACTTCAGGATGAATCCATGTACTAACATTTTGGAAACAGGATCGTCACCCAGTTATCAGAAAACCCAGTAACAAATGATATTCAGCAAGAATGGGCCACATTACAGAAGATTATCACACAGTCAGCTGAGGAAACCATTGGTTTTATAGTGCGGAAAAGACAAGACTGGTTTGATGACAACAATGAGGAAATTCTGTCTCTCATCAATGCCAAAAGGAATGCCTATCTTGCCCATCTTCAAGACCCAACTTCCAACACAAAGAGAGATAAACTACTGGAACTCAAGGGTAAATGCCAGATGCAGATTAAAAATACTTGGTGGCAACAGAAGGCTCAGGAACTGCAGAGACTATCGGATGCTCGAGACTTGAGGAACTTCTATGCCGTACTCAAGGAAATATATGGACCATCTCACTCATCATCACCCCCCAGGGGCTCACATCTAGTGGGATGTGGGTTGGCGACCATGGGGCCCCAGCTGAGTCCGGCATTGCTTCCACTTACTTGTGCCGGGCTCCTCTCTGTCTTCTTTCCTGTCGACCTCACTTGGTCAACTCTTGTTCTCTTCCGACCCCGACGGTATTAGGGTATCCGAGGCCTAGGGAGTCTCTTCCTTTCCCGCCTTAATAGGCCCTTGTCTCATCTTTTCTGATTCCCTCCTTCTGCGAGGGGTCAGCCTTCTTTTTCTTTTCATGTTATCTCCCGCCTTCTGCTTAAGGCCCTTAAGGAGGCCGGGTGTATGTAGCCCCACCACTTTTGGTGCACCATAGATAATGGTACACCCTCAGGGGCTCACGGCTGGTGAGTTCGGGAGTTGGCGACCCCGAGGGATTCCTGAGCTGGGTCCGTTTTTCCCTTTTGTCCCTTACCTTTGGGGCGGACCCTCTCCTCTTTCACTTTCCTATCTGCCTTTCATGGCTCTCCTTCCTTCAAAGTCCCTCAATCCGCCTTCTTCGAGGGTTGAGGGCATTTATTTTCCTCCTTTCCTTTATTTGCCTTATTCTCATTTAGTTATCCCTTTCTTTTTCTAGTATGTAGGTTAGTAGTTTTATTTTTAATTTCGCTTTTAATTTTCATCTTCACGATCATCCAAACCATCAGGGGCCGATAACCTAGATGTTAGGCCCCTTAAAACAACAATTATCATCATCATCATCATCACTCATCATCAGGTACACTGAAAAGCGCTGATAATTCTACTACCTTTACTGATAGTCAAGAAATCTTGGAACGCTGGAAGGAGCACTTCTCCAATCTCCTAAATCGTCCATCAGAAGCTGCTGAAGACTTCCTCTGTGATGTGCCGCAACAACCTGAACAACTGTGGTTGGCAGTACCTCCTACTTATCATGAATTCAGTGCAGCTCTCACCCAATTGAAACCCAGAAAAGCACCTGGCCCAGATAACATCCCTCTGGAACTAATTCAAGCCGGAGGTCATTCCCTCAAAACAAGAATTTTCATCCTTATCCTCAGAATATGGGAATCAAGAAAGGTACCTGGAGACCTAAAGAATGCCACTATCGTCACTATCTTTAAAAAAGGGTGATCGCAGTGTTTGTGGCAACTACCGTGGTTTTTTTTTTTTTTTTTTTTTTTTTTTTAGCGTATGGCTTTTAGTGCCGGGAGTGTCCGAGGACATGTTCGGCTCGCCAGTTTTGTAGCTGCTTCGAGACGGACACCCAATGGGTGAGCTACAAGTACCGTTGGGGAGGAATGTTGGATGGGAGGGTCGAGGAGTTGGAAGGTAGCGGCTGTGGCCTATAGTTAGGGACCAACCCCGGCATTTGCCTGGAAGGAAGATGGGAAACCACAGAAGACCATCTTCAAGGTTGCCGGCGGGGGGATTCGAACCTCCTCGCCTCCCGGATGTGAGCGACTGCCAACAGTCCTGCCGCAACGACCTCGGCTAACTCACCCGGTCCTACCGTGGCAGTGACTACCGTGGTATATCACTGCTATCAATTGTGGGGAAGATTCTTGCTAGAATTCTACTTAACCGCCTCAAGGTTATCTCTGAGAGGATCCTCCCAGAGTCACAATGCGGATTTAGAACTTCCAGAAGCACAATTGACTTGATTTTCTGTGTGAGACAGCTACAAGAAAAATGTAGAGAACAACAGAATCCACTCTTCTTAGTCTTTTATGACTTGGAAAAGGCATTTGATTCGGTTCCAAGACCAGCCATGTGGGCAGTGCTGAAGCGGTTTGGTTGCCCTCAGCGTTTTGTGGATCTAATCAAAGCTCTCCATGATGGCATGACAGGTCAGGTTTGCCATCAGAATAAGATGTCCGATGAATTTCCCATTACCCATGGACTGAAACAAGGATGTGTACTGGCTCCAACGCTTTTTGCGCTGTACTTGGCTGCAATGCTTTATGATTCACCCACAAACATCCCAGGTGTGGAGATCAAGTATCGTTTTGATGGAGGGCTTTTCAACCTAACTCGTCTCCGCTCCTTGAGGAAAACTCAGGTTACTAAGGTTACTAACATGTTGTATGCAGATGATGCTGCGTCACCAACTCTCACACCAGAAGAGCTGCAAGAGTCAGTTAACTGTTACAAAAGTGCATGTGATCGCTTTGGTCTTACCATAAATGTCAATAAGACTAAAGTCTTGGCACAACCTTCACCAGGCACACCTCTTCCTCAGTTCAATATCTCCATTTCAAATTTGCCATTAGAACAGGTTGACCACTTCTCGTACCTGGGCAGTACCATTTCTGTGAGCTGTACCTGTGAGCAGGATGTGGATAAGAGAATTGGCGCAGCCCATGCAGCATATGGACGATTAGCGCACCGGGTCTTCATGAATAAAGATCTATCCATGAGTACAAAGCTTATGGTGTACAAAGCAGTAGTCATTTCTACATTGTTGTATGGCTGTGAAACGTGGACCCTTTACCGACGTGATCTTAGGAAGCTTGAGCGTTTCCACCTACAAAAACTTCGATCAATCCTGGGGATTAAATGGGAAGACCGCATTACCAATATTGCTGTTCTGGAAAAGGCTCAAATCAACAGCATAGAATCATCCATAATAGGTCACCAATTTAGATGGATTGGTCATGTCCATCGGATGGATGATGTGAGATTACCTCGTCAAATGCTATATGGTGAGTTATGCTATGGCACCAGACCTCATGGTGGTCCTAAGAGGCGCTACAAGGACCAATTTAAGCAGACCCTGAAATTGACAGGTCTTGATTCACAAACCTGGGACATGCTGGCTGAAGACCGCTCAACTTGGCGCCGTACCATCTCGGATACTGTAAAGACGTTTGAAAGGGATCGACGCATACATGAAGAGGCCAAGCGTCAAGCTAGGAAACTTCGAGCAGCCCAACCACGTCCTCCTCCAGCAATACTATGTGACTTGTGTGGTCGCTTGTTCCATGCCAGGATTGGACTCTTTAGTCACCGTAAACACATCCACAAACTGGACTGAAGGAAGAAGATTTATACTCGGATTCGAGTTAAAGCCGATGATGATGACCAGTGACGGTGTTTACATGTGTGGCATCAAAAGCTCCGGGGATTAACTGAAACTACCTGCCGTAATAAGCAATGTAGAAATATGGTAATGACAATCGAGTATGAAGGAGAGCCTAGCTCACTATCTGTTGCATGCACCAACCTGGTCTATTTGTACTTTTAAGGCTAATAAACACAAGTACACAAAAAATGTACACACATTTAAACAGCTACTCATATTAGCAGATATATTTATTTACCGCATGACTTTTAGTTCTGGGAGCGTCCAAGGACATGTTTGGCTCGCCAGAGTTTGTAGCTGCTTCTATGCGGATACTCGTCAAGTCGAGCGAGGGAAACCTAACCTCAACTCATAGGCTGTCGATGCCAGCTACCCAGTCCTAACACCTTGAGAAGTAATGGCTAGCTCCAGAGCTGAAAAAATAAGTAATTCTGGTCCAAGAGATGAAATGGTATACACTCTGCTAGGCTGCTACATGGGTCAAAACTAAGAAAAGGTGTGTTGATTCCCACCTCAATCTTCCCAGAAGTGATTTTCCATGGTTTCCGCACTTCTACTCCAGGCATCAAACTCGACACCATGCGAGTCTCCTATTAAATTCTTACCTCAATTACAAATATACATGCAAGTACAGCCATCACAATGACACAGGTTATCACATAGATTCTACACACAGAAGTACACAGTGCTAAAATAACTATGTCGCAAGCCCCTAAGAGATTAAACCACCATCCTCAAAGCCCTTGGCGGTGGAGGTGGGTATGTTTCACCGTACCGTAATAAGATATCATACGAACATAGTACTCTTATTTCTGAAGCAATTAACATTTCTTTTGTATTGACAATATAAATAACTAATTTGAATTCACAATTTATAGAATATACCATCTTGTTACACATTCATTAGCTATGACAATCAATCAGTTGATGGATGCCATAGAATACAGATTGCCATAACGGCAACCGAAGTTGCATACTATCATTAGTGTAATGCACACTTTTGTGAAGACTTAAGTTCACTCAAGGAAAAAAGGTTTCAAGAAGAAAAAACAGGACTTAAAAAGTAAAGATGAAAATCATGATTCAGATAAATTGTTACACTTTTATTGAAAAATCACAAAGCCTGATATAATTAGATTAACCATATTATATGAAAAGAAAACAACATATGATTTTAATACTCTGCGCACTACCATCCTACTTATTATGCCTCTTGCATTTCAAGCGTCTTTATATTTTTCTCCCTTGGTATTGAAGGGTTGAGTTAAGCCAAGTGTTTTGTAATTTCACACATCCTTCTTTTTGAATTTATTTATTATCTTGAATTTTCATTCCTATAATGTAAAACATTTTCAATCTGGTTGAAATGCAGCTCTTTCTGGACCAAGGAAGGAATTCTATACACATCTTGAAAAGCTGCATAATGTGAGTAAAACCATTAATCCACATCAGAAGCTACTCTCAACCAGTCAGTTTTTATGGATACATGGGTAAATAGTCCTGAAAGATGGGAATTTCTTTGCTTCTATCAAATCCTCTAACTTCCTGATGTTTTAGCACTGTGGTGCATTTACCATACCTCAAGCAATAGGCCCAATCCATGATATGTGATACAAACCTTATACCATTATGCAGGCTGAATGAATAATCATGCAACACTAGTTATTATAGCTTTGAACCTTACATCGATAAAATAGCTGCTTTCCACAGGGTTCAATTTAAATTCTGACTCTTCAAGAGAAGTCTTTGACAATCAGATGTAGGCCTACTTTAGTTGTCCTCCTGCAGGCCTAATTTAAGCCTATCAACTTTATTTTGTGGGTTTGCCAAATATCTGTTGGCTAGTATCTACGTAGTCATACACATTAATCTATGTGTAACACTTGGAGCAATTATTTCAAACACTGTCACTTTAAGCTTCCAATTTTCTCTTGAGGTTTTACAATACACTTCCAGTCCATTTTTCTGAGGAATTTGTTTCACCATACGGTAGTATAAACCAACGATTTGATCTTATGCCTAACTTAGTATGTCTAGCTATTTCATAAATAGACACATACTGCTCATAGATCACTACACCTACAATGTTTTTAGTTGTTAGCTCATACAGTACTATTCTATTAACTACACTTGAACCTGAGTTATACATAACCTAAGGGGAGCACAGAAGATAACCATTACATTACATGCAATTTCAGACTGTGAGGAGTAATGGAATCATGGTTGTTCTTGACTATCTTGAACTAATTGGAACTATTTAATATGCTGTTTGCATTATAAGTTTTGTTTACAATATGCTTACTTTTCCAAGAAATAATAATAAATGGTACTCATGGTACCACATATTCAATGATGGGAAAAATACCAGACTAAGGAATTGGGATAAATAACAATTACTTGAGGAGAAACTATAAACAAAACATGTACTTTCTAGAAAGTAATTGGTAAAAATTAGAATTACTTCAGCCTAAGCTATTTAATTTAATTTCATAATGCTGCCATGCAACCAAACTGATTATTTGGAACAAAGTTTTAACACATTAGACATACAGTAAGCAATTGGCATTTACTGTTCTTAAAGCTCGAACAGTACACATAATTGACAAGGAATCTACATCTTGAAAAGCGTATCTTATTACTAGATGATATTGATTTAATATTCTTAAATCTCCCCTTAACAAAATGAGATATTGGGATGGTGGAAAGTAGCAATACTCGACAACCCAAAATAAAACTCAGCTGAGTTTTAATTCACTGGCCGTGAAAGCCAATATACCGTACCAACCCAAAATAAAGTTTGCTATTACTTCAAAAAATCTATATTGGATAGTCAATATTTCAGTAGTCGGGCCAGATATTGGTTATTCAATCTACAAAACAGTTACATTTTGAAGGTTTAATTAGAAAGATTAATAATATGTGATTGAATGTCCCATTTAACAACTGTGGTTTTGGAGAAGCTGGGATGCTGGAATTTACCCCTGATGATTTAACACTCCAATAAATCTACTAACACAGGTCTCTCACATTTATGGAAGCTCAAATGTCAACTTATTGATTCTGCAGACAGTAAGCAAGGGCCTTGCTTATGCCACACAGTCGGCCTTCTGGTGTAAAGATATAAGAATGTTTACAGCTTGAGAACAGGAAGATCATGAGGGTAGTGTGTTGTAGAAAGACACATTTCCCCGTTGGATGTTGACTTCAACATTTTGCAATTTGCCAACCAATTCATCAATTACATTATCACACCTCAAGCTAGGGGAAACAATCTGGGATAAGGCACTTACTCAAATTGCTTACAACAAATAAGTAAAAATGACTTTCTAAAAAATGTCTACGTCAGAAAGTCACTACATGTACTATACTGGTCTTTTTTTGCAGCACATATTGACACTTAACACACCCAAAATAATTAATGAACAATAAATATGCATTGTTACTCCCATTTCATCAAATATGTTTCACCAGAAACTATAGCTTTTCTGGCAATTCATATTGCAAACAATTTCACTGCTTTTCAATAAAACTGGAACAAATCAACCTTCCAGTATGGTGCTCATGATTTTGTTCCAAGGCCTATTAAAAGCAGGACATGGCTATCAACTTCTCCACATATTGAAGTTTTGTGTTAACCAAGGTTAATGTGCCACACCTCATTTCGGCTGTGGAGGACTTACAACATAGATGAAAGAACATCTCCATGAGCATTTTCCCATGCTCATTCTTACTTCCAGAGCAACAATCTATCTGGAAGTTAACAATTGCTAGCTTTATAAGCTGTAAGTTTGGTTTTGAGAGCCTCTTTTAGATTTTGAGATTCACAGTTCACCAAAGAAATATTTTTTCAGGCCCATATGAATTAGTGGCTGGAAGAATTTCAGAATTACAAAAATACCATGGCATGGGTCTGATTCTTGGCTAACATTTTGCTAGATTGTGAAATAAATTCACAAGGGACTTAAGTGACCTAATCACAGTCCTTGGTTATGCCAGGCATCCTTAGCTGGAGTGTAAGTGTAGTAAGTTGGCCAGTTTCTTTCTGCTCCCCCTGCCGCACCATTCAGCAGGTTCCCATTTGACATCACGAGGCTGCGAGTTCTACACCGGACCATATCCAAGAATTTTTAATTCTTGGAAAAATTGGAATTTTAGCCCAGGTGGCAATTAACAATGCTATCCCTTCACCATGAGGCAGTCTGAAGATGTTTAGGAGCCATTTACTTCATGCAATTTTTAGCAGAATACATCACTGTAGTTAAAGCTGCATCATATGATGCCATTCATAGCTTTGAATTCAACATAAACTATCGCCCAGTTATTACAAGATTCCTTGCAGCCATCTTGACGATCCCTTGAAGGCTTCAGTAATACAAATTTTGTTAAATCAATGGAGTTTGCGTCCACTTTCCCATTGATAGGTATGGATGCAGCCAGTTTTTGTTAAACTATTCTAAAGATACATCTTTCCAAATCTGTAAATCTCACTTTTGGACTGCATTTAGCACCCAATATCAAAAATTTGCCTAAATTAAATTTTAATTTCTTTTATTGTATTTACAGATGAATTTAAATTTAGCTTTTATCACAAATGTAACTAGGAGCTCTTTCTACCCACCATGATGGAAGGACAGAACACAAAGTATAAAGTTAAGCTATGCAATTCACATCATCTGTTATGTTCCATATTGGTAAAATCCATCCCATATCAACAATGAGTACAGAAGTTATATTCCTGGTCCCCTGTGAAGGCACGTCAAAACTCCATGCTAGGTGTTTCCAAGATTGTGTATGCTGACAATGAAAGGAAAGCCATAAAACATCTACAATCTTATTTTATAAAACTACTAGTGGTCACACCCATCTTCACACAGCTGACCAACGATCACAGGCTCCAAATCTATATTAAGTTCCACCTCCGTAAAATCAATAACATATTCTGCCAAATTTAAAACGTACAGAGATGTACAAGTTGAATGTTAAAATGTCATGAAATAGCATAGTCATCAAACCCTGAAATAAGCTTCTGAGAATGATACATCACACAATGATGTTGTAGGAATAAGTCTTAATTTCCCAGGAACATCTTATCCTCAACATTTTATCTATGGTTTTTGTCGTATAAATAAGTTAAGGGTAGTGAACCTGCTTGTATAAGGAAAAGTTTGCTCTAAAATAATTTGGCGTTTCAAATACACCCCTTAAAATATTCTTCAGGGGGAAAAAAAAATCAAATTTAATGATTGACCATTTTTTACATGTATCTTTGTTGTTAGCCAATGGCAGATTTTTGTATTTATTCCATTAATTTTCTGGCATCCCAATCCAGCTTTGGTGGTGCATTATTCTCTTGAGGGCAATGATCCAATTTCAGGCACACTCGGTGGTGGTCTTAATTCATTATTGTGTTTAGCTGTTTGCATATTGTACAAGAAGTTAAATTATGTAGATGCACAGTGAGGCAGTTGCAATCAACATTAAGTCAGAAATTTGCTGCTGAACGTTTCCTTGATTAATTTTTTTAGATTTCCAATGCAACTGCAGCAAACATTAAGTTGGTGCCACTTCCTTCCCAAACCTGGCACCAATTACAAAATACAGAAGCTCACAACTAACACGATGTGTGTGCCTACCATGGAGCTTGGACTGAGTCTGCCATTATCTTCCTCCTGTGCCCAAATCCCCTGCCTAAACTCCCTCAGTCACCTCTAGTCCTCTCTTTTCTTTCTCAAACACCCTCATGGTTCAAGGGGTAGGAACACTTCCTTTTTTGTTCTACTTCTTCAGAACAGGTTTATGACAGATACCCAGTCATACACCACTCTATGCACTACAATAACATACCACAGGTTATCAAATAAATACGGCACATACACTGGTAACCACAATATCCCTAGCCTATATATGAAGAAACAGCACAACTGCTAAGTAGCATTCTTACTGTCCAGCAAAGGGCTCCCAACCTCCAGAAATACAGCAGTGACAGACTTGAAAATCACATTATGTTAATTTATTTTTTGTTGCTGATGACACAAGACAAGCTAAATGGTTATGAGTCCTTGTTGAGAGACAGAACTTTTCCATGTGGCAAACAAATCTCTTGTGTTAAGGGGATGAAGGGCTGAAGGTGTTCATTTGTTATGTAGCCAGTAATGTCTGCAGGGTCCTAGAACTTACCATTAAAAAAATTGGTTCCAATTGATGGAACACCTTAGAATAGTATAAGGAACAAACTTGACTTTCTGCTTCATATATATGCAGTATATACATGGACTCCATTTCAATCTACTGTGTATAACAGTTAATTACGTAAAAATAAGTTACACATAAATCCGATTTAATTTGAGTCTAAACGGAGGTTTTTGTCGGAACCTACTCACAATTACGTATCAATCGGTTTTTGCATAAAAGCAACTCAACTATGCGATGAAAACAACTGTTCCTTGAAGACAAAGTTTACAAATTACAAAGCGCACTGTTTTCACTTCATTAAGAGATAACAAATAAGTTTGCATGATCAATTAATAAACATTGAATTACAAACAAAAATAATAATTTCTCGGAATTCTTGCATGCAGCTTTTTTTTGTTGTTTCTTTTTTTTTCTTTTTTGTTTGTTTGTTTTTGTGATGCTGGGTGTACATAAAATCCAGGACCCATTCCGCTTTTCTTTACCAGCTGATGTGAATGTAGCAAAGTCAAGAGTGGGATTGTGAAGGTAGATCTCTGGTCTCATCTGAAACTAAAGAAATGAAGATCGGTATTTCCTTCCCTCAATTAGCTGCAACATTTTCAATTTAGACACTTTTTATGCACTCAGATAACATGAGTGATTCTATAAATAAAATTAAAAAATTTTAAAATCCTTAAGTTTTCTTGCATTAAAAAATCTATTTACAGTTGAATTTTATGTATACATTTTTTCTTCAAGGGGAGTAGCAAATACAATGAAACGTGAGAGAAAAGTAATGGTGAAACCTGAAGAAAATGGTTTTACTGAACACTTGCTATAATAAATTGATGACAAATGGAAGCATACAGTTACAACGCACAGAAAGTGTTTAGATGGAAATTAAGAGAGTTAAAATGTCTGATCCATGCAAGACTCAAATTTGCGATCTCCAGCTTTGTATGCCAATTCTCTGACTACTAAAGTAATGGAGCAAACTTACTTTGTGTGAAACCAGCACATGTTTGGCACAGGTGCATTTTGTGAAGCCAGCATATATTTGGCACAATCACATAGGTGCCCACTATTTCTGTATCAGTCATTTCAAGTTACAATCACAATTAACAGCACACTTTGCATACAATGGTGCATATATTAAAATACTCTGGTGTCCAAAATTAAAGCAACAAACTGCTATTTCTCCGTCCAGTGGCTAATTCACAATATAATAAAACGGCCTAAAAATGTCCGTACAATAGTTTTCTGCACAGAAGATGGCATTCCTATCATCGTACAACCATGCCAACGATGGCGTCAGCACACCTGTCAAACGGAGTGATGTTTACTGGGTAGTTCCACATCAACACTTGCTGTGTATACATTCACAGAAGGTGCTGTATGGCACAGAGAGTATGCCTAGAAGACCCTCTGCGGTGGAGGGTCATAGGAAGAATGGAAGCAGGACGTGGCACGATGGTTTAATGTGAATCGTTCTGTTGTTTCTCAGATGTGGCGACAGTTTGTAGAGACCGAAGACTAGGGCAGGCTGACCGCGTGTGACATCAAAACGAGAGAACCGTTATTTGGCTGTAAGGGCGCAACGGTTCCGTAGTACTGCACGGCAACTGGCATCTGACCTCGCAGCATCCACTGGAACAGTTGTAACGAAGCAAACAGTGTACAGAAGGCTCCGGTAGAGTGGCCTTTATTGTCGGACACCTGCTGTATGTGTACCCCTGACGCATCTGCAAGGAAGGGAACGTCTAGAGTGGGGTTGTCAACATGCCAACTGGACTGTCGAACAGTGGACCAATGTTCTTTTCACAGATGAGTCCTGATTTGGTCTGGAGAGTGAGTCTTGATGGATTCGCATCTGGAGAGAACCTGGAACACGATTTCGGGACCCAAACACTGTAGAAAGAGACCGATATTGAGGAGGATCCGTAATGGTGTGGGCATGGATTATGTTGACTACTCAAACACCTCTTCAGGAAATTGTACGGGTAAATCGGCAAGGCTTAACTGCTGTCGGGTATCGTGACGAGATCTTGGGACCTCGTGTTCGGTTGTTGCGAGGTGCTGTGGGCCGAGAGTTCATACTGATGGATGATAATACCCGACCTCATAGAGCACACGTGGTTGATGTTTACTTGGAAACGGAAGATATTGCACGCATGGTGTGGCCTGCTCACTCTCTCAATTTAAATCCCAGAGTATGTCTGGGCCGCAATAGGGAGACGAGTTGCATCACATCAGCATCCAGCAAACATAGCTCCAATACTTGCGAGCTGCTCTGCAGGAAGAATGGGCGTTACTGCCTCAACATGAGATATGACCTCATTTGCAGCATGGCCTGCTGTTGTCAGGCCTGTATTGCTGCCAGAGGTGGTCACACCCCATACTGGTACATTAACCAGTTGTCGAAAACTAAGAACATTTTTGTCTACTGTTATGCATGTTGCAGTGGTTTACTTTCTGTATTCTTTACATTGCTGCTACTTTACTATCACCTATTTGTACTGTTTTGTGGCAAAATAAATGCAACCTTGCAACATTTCCGTTTGTTGCTTTAATTTTAGACACTGGTGTATTTCAGACATAGGGAGTAGAACAGTTACATATAAGTGAGAAAATGTATCAATTAACAAACAGTTGTGGAAAGAAATCTCGATAGAGAAAGGCTATTGCCTTGAAAATATACTAGTACAACAAGCAAACAAACAACATATAAGAGAGGTTCAATGGTAAATTTTATATAAAACCCTCTTTTTAACCAGCCAAACAGGAAGTAACTTCCATATCTTTTATAAGTTGTCCATTGCTTTTGATGGTCCTTAATTTCATGCTTGTCTAACTGAAAATCACATTGGACAAATAATACACATGTAAATTACTGCAGTCAAATTGAAATCCAAAACCATCGTACATAAACTAGCCGGTTCATCATGAGTGACCAGATGCATAAGACCTAAAAACATATACTCAAACTCTGTAGCAGAGTGCAGCTATGCAAATCTGATCATCACCACATGTAACAATAATGGCAAGTTAAGCAACTAACTCCCAGCCCTGAGTAGTATAATTGTTTGTGTCATTAAGTATTGCTAAATGCTTTTTAAATGACAAAGGAGGTCATGGATGATAACACAGTGCTTCCCATCAATGAAAATGTCTAACTCTTGTAGACTGGAGTCAGAGAAGGCTCTGTGGAAACTGGGAGCTTGAAAAGAAGTCTGGCACCTGATCTAGAGGTCAGTAATTGCCAAGTGGATGAAATGAGAGTCAGAGCCAATACCTGGTCTTGCTTTGAGAGCAGAGTGCATTTAGGCTTATAACAAGGTCATCCTAGACATTCTTGAAATTAATAATACTTATTCGAGCCCAAAGCAGCATGGAAAAGACGATGTAGCAAAATATCTCGATCACTGTTCAAGTTATGAGATTCATTCACCCAAATTTGATTGCAAGGGTTATAATGCAGAAAAAACGGCATTTATATCATAATTGGTGTGCACCTTATGTTATTTTAAAGAAGTGTACACCTTTTTTGGTTGTTTTTTTTTTTACACACACTTTCATCGGCTGAGAGCTACTTAAAAATGAATGGGGCAACTTAAGTGGTTCTACAGTAGTTGTGTTCCATTTCTTATTTGTATATTTATGTACTTTAAATAGCCTTAGAGGCTATAATTATCTAGTCTCCTAAACCCGGTCCATGAGATCTTGGCATCTACGTGGACAACTCTCGTCAGGCGCGTCCACATCACGGGGATGGGCAACGGCACTATAGTAGCGGATAAGTTCTGATGGGGACCCAGTCCTATGGGGTATAACACAGGCCCCTTGCACAGGGTGACGTGTGAAGACCTCAACGGCAGTGAAGACAGAGAATGTAGAATTCGATACGGTAGGGCTGGCAGGGAAGGTAACCCATCCTTCCGGGGGTAGTACATATGGAACACAAAGCCTTGTGGGTCGAGGAGGGATCCTCAAAGGCTAAGGGAGTAAACCCCAAAAGAAAATCCTCTTACGAATTAGGCCTAGCAAGTCAGCAAAGGAGTATTGTATATTGCTTTGAACAGTCAAACGAGCCTCGGATCGAAATCTAAAATACTGAAAGTGACGAAGCCTTTGAACAGATCTGTCAGGTATGACGGCCAGGTAAAAATTACTCCGATGATGAAGAGATTTGTCCGAAGAGTAATATAAGAATTGGGACTGTTAAAAATGTTGTATCTTTAGATAAACATGCAAGGAATCAAGAAATCACATGGATAATGACAGAGAGGAACAGGGATTAAGTGAAGTAAAGAAAAAAGGGAATGGACGGTTTCAAGCAGACATTAGTTAAGGCAGCAGAAGAAGAGTGTGGAAGGGTGTCAACAAAAACAAGAGGGATCCCCTGGTGGAATGAGAGAATTGCAGAAGCAGTCAAGAAGAAGAATGCACGGAGAGAGTGGTTTAAAACTAGAACAGAACATGATAAAGCTAAATGGAAATGACTAAGCAGAGCAGCAAATAAAATGGTAGCATTGGCTAAGAAGATTTCTTGGGAAGTTTACTAAGGAAATAGAAGAGAATTTTAAGGATGATAATAAGATAGTATATCGTATATTAGGTAACAGGAGGAAACAAGAAGAAAATACTTTGAAAGTCGTCAATAAAGAAGGGAGGAGGAAGAAGTTCTAAAAGAGTGGAAAGAATACTTTCAAGAACTACACATATGAAGGACGGAATGAAACAAATGCATCTAACAAAATAGAAGTTAATTTGTTATTGTTGCGGACGAGGTCATCTGCCCATACAAAATAGGAGATAAGCGTACAAGACCTGATGAAGTAGAAAGAGAAGACCTGCAGATGTCGGACGTAGAAAAAGCTGTACTAGAAATGAAAATGGCAAAGCTAGCTAGTTAGTTACTGTTGTTTTAAGGGGTGGAACTACGAGGTCATCTGCCCCTAATGACAAAGCTCCCGGGGTAGATAACATCATAGTAAAATGATCAAAGCTGCAGGTCCTATCGGAATTCCGTGGCTATATACAGGTCTATGTGCGCGCGAGAAAACACGGCAAGTTAAACTGGCTGTGACTGGCACAGATTGCGTACCCGGTTCAGCCGGTGGTTGGCGCACACTTTCACACTTTTACCAAACATGTTCAATAACGTGTACTTACAGTGCTCATAGGCGATGCTGAAAATGTCCTCCCTCTCTTGAACACACACCTGACATCTTATGATGAAAGAATGTCTGTCAACTCTCTTATTATTTACGGAGCCTGTTTCCTTGAATCGTTTAGTGAGCCTCCTAATTGTACTGGCATTAGGCACAGGTCTTCCTGGAAATTTGATTCAAAATTTTCGTCTCATTTCAGAACAAGATTTTCTGCTTTTCATATAAGAATTACGGATATACACACGTTCGCGCAATGTGAATCGGTGTCTAGGCATGACCAACAATCACAGTAATCACAATGCTCACTAAACGTGCAACACTAACGTCTAAGCTTTGCAGATACATGTCCATATGAATGACAAAATATATGTGAACTAATTATATGAGTCAGCAGAATGCGCCAACCACCGGCTGAACCGCGATCTACGCCAGTCACAGCCAGCTTAGCTTACCTCGTTTATCGGGGCGCACATAGATAATGACCCCGTACTATGTAGAATAATAAGGAGTATAGATATATGGAAAAAATCCTGATGACTGGACAAAGGCAATCATAGTACCAATTTTCAAGAAAAGTAACAAGGTATTATTGTGAGTACTATAGAGGAATAGCATTGCTGTGCCACTATGTGAAAATGTGTGAAAAGATAATTTTACAGGAAATTAGGAATAAGATAGAACCACAAATAAGAGAAGAACAAGGGTTTTGTCCTGGATGATCAACCTTAAATGCAATATTTACAGCTACACAGGTAACAGAAAAGAAATGGGAATTTAGGAAAGACATTGCAATTGCATTCATAGACATAAAGAAAAGCTTATGACACTGTTAGAAAAGAGATATGGCAAGGTCTGAACAGACTAGAATCAGGAAAATGTATAACAAGTGTCTAAATTGTGTTGTAATAGATGGCAAAATATCAGAATGGTTTAGAACAGATCGAGGAGTTTGACAGGGAAGTGTGCTTTCACCAGTGCTCTTAAATATAGTCATGGATAACATCATAGGGAAAGTTCGCCAAGGGTCAACAGCGGATGGTTTGAAAATCATAGCATATTTAAATGATGTGATGATATGGGACGATGAGCAAAATTTGGATGAACTGAATAAATGGCCGAGGGCAATTGACGAAGCATGAATGGAAATAAGGTTAACAAAAAGTGAAGTAATGAAAATCAACAGAGGAAATGACGAGATGAAAGATATAAGGTGTAATGGACAAATTATTACAGAAGTAGAAGCATTTAAATATTTCGGAAATAAGCTTACGAGAAAAGGAGACAAAAGAAGAATTTCAGAGAGGATAAAACAATGCTCGAAATGTTATTATTCTGTGCCAGATATAATTAGAAATTGGGAAATATCTACCAAAGCAAAGAAATATTAGACCACGATCAAGGTGGAGAGACCAGGGAAGGATGATGAGACTCCAAGAGGAATACAATCAGAGGAAATACTGAACGATAGATTGTGGAAGAAGACGAAGGAGATATTATCTACATAGTATAAAACGAAGTCCCCGATTCTTGGATGTTACGGGTAATATTGAGAACCACTGGGTGGATTTTGATGCGGTTTTCACCATTCTGGAAAGGATATCTGGAGGAAGGTTTCTGTAGAAAATAATTTATTTATGACCAAAGGAAGCCAAGCAGTAACGATTTCAGTGAAAAAGTCGAGAGAAAAAACAGATGTCCATGTGCTTTTAAAGCTTACGCTGGGCAAACCGTTAAAAATATATATATACTATGAGTGTAAGAATTGTTCAGCATGAAAAGTTCTACAAAAATGTCAGCAACAGCATATCACAATCTTGAATACATCGCCCACTATAAGTGTTTTTACGTTTTCATTTCTTCTAACAATTTTCATTCAATTACTAGCTTCGAGACAGTTTATGAGCTAGCTGGCTGGCGAGCCGTGTCGATTCAGGACTTCAGAGAAGAGTGGATATGTTTGGAGTTTCCCTCGAAGTGCAACTCGGCTTTTCTTTACTTCGCCTGTGAACTTCTCATTCCGCAGAATACACAGTCAAGTTTAGATTGGACGGAAGGGGGATTTGTGTTTCATGCACCTTGCCATTCTTAAATTAAGTCTGACAAGAATTCGTTGCACATGCTATCTCCACGATAATATAATAGTCCAGTCAGTAATTTTAAACCATCATGCCAAGACTGAAAATGGACATAGGTCGTAGTTCATTGAAAACTTTAAAAAAATCTAAGCAACAAATAATTTCTCGATTGTCAAAAGAGAAAGAATGAATTCACAAAGACAAAGCGAGTCATCCCCAAAGTTTCTATGACACAGGGAAGAAATGTTCATGGTTTGTGGTGCGATAAAGAGAATTCTGCTATGAATTATAATTCCTTCATAAATTATATAAATGATGCTTCAGTTTCCGGGCGAAGGCGCGGTGGGCTGCTAGTAGGATATATATAACTGTGTATCTGTTCCTGAATGCTGAATGAAACACAATATCCAATAACTTGAACGACATGAGATCTGTTTGCTGCCTGACCTGTGTCTGGCTATGAAGATTAACTTGTCTGTTTTGTTAAGTTTGGAAATTTGAAAAAAAGAAAAGAAAAACTGTCCACCTATCAATACAATTTGGCAATTTATAGCTTACTTGTTATATGGATGATCTCTTCAAATAAAATGTATTTATCTATAATTGCATGCTTTTTTCATGTTTTAACTAACAGGTCCTATGTAATCACCACCACCACACCACACCCAATTTTTAATTTGGCCTGAAGACATCCAGCTGACGAAGGTGCAAATGTGGTGCCAAAACATATTCTGGCCTGAATAAGTTATAAATAAATTGTACTGATAAGGTAAACAGTTTTTTGTTTAAAACTCAGCAATTTTTCTAGGTTTATGCCGTGTCTTGTGTGGGGTTGCACCTAGGAACACCAAGCTGGCTTGTCCGAGCACGGACACCTAGAGCCCGCAGATGAGCCAGCTTGGTGTTCCTAAGCGAAACCCCACACAAGATACGGCACAAACCTAGAAAAATTGCTGAGTTTTAATTCACTGCCCGTAAAAGCCAGTATTTTGTTGGTTTGTTTGTTTTTTCTTGCTTCTTTTTAATATAATTTCCATACTTCATATTTCTGAATCAATTTGTCTGTTTTTCCTTGTTTGCCCTGTTCTTATTCCGTGCTTGTATCCATTTATATTGAATTTAAGACGACCCTAGTTTAAGAAAACTTCATAATAATTTCTTTTCTTTATTACCATCTAAGAAAAATTCCTAAGAACTTCTTTAATTTTATTACGGTACCATTGTATACCCAAGATTTTTTTTTCCAAGCTTTGGGATTTGAAAACTGGGGATCATAGTATATTTAGGATTCAAGAAAAATGCCATCCTCGAGTTCGATGTTTTCACATCAGATAGTACCGTACCTTAAGTTTGTAGCGACTTGTATTTGCTATGAGATATAGTTTCTGTCAATGTTTCACACAAGGTAGTCTGCTAATTTTGTTCTGTCACTAATCCACTAATATTCCGACTATCGCCGAGAGTTGAAATAAAGAATTTAGCCTATCCAATCTCATTTTATTTATGAACAAAAGTAACAGCAAAATTTCATTTGCATAAAATAAACAATTACAGAAAATCTTTAGAGTTTAACCTTGATAATGTGCGGCAACATTATCTTGTATCATAGCATATATTGATACAATGATGTGTTTAACATCTATTAATCAGTCTTAACAGTACTTTCAGAACAATATCTATGCCCATTCCATGCGAATATAGGAGTGCGACCAAAAGTTGATTGTTATCACATACAGCACATTTTGAGATTATGATGTCTGACCCTTTTATTGGGATATCCTCATCAGAGATTTTTTTCACTTGAACCGATATCCGATAAAATGATAAGTAATGAAGTGGTTCCCTGAATGGGTTCAATTGTGAAAGCATCGATCCAGCTGCAACATCGGTGTAAAGAATGTGGCCAGTAAATAATAGCTCGAAGCAAATATTGTAGTTCGAAACTTGCTGGGAAAACATTCTTTGAAGGGGCAGATGATCTCGCTGTTCCACCCCTTATAACAATAACTAACTAAACATTTCTTCAAACATTAAATAAACACAGATTGTCAAGAACTGCATAATTCCAGCAGTGATAAACATGGCTAATTCAATAATCCAAATAATTCAGGCATGACTTCATTCATTGCATTCAAAGTTTCACATCCTGAGTTGTCAATTTACTGACTGCATTGCTAAGTCTAGCAACTTAAATATTAATTTCAGTAGCAATTGCTTTTGAAATGTGGATATACAGGGTGATTCTTAAAATCTCGTGGACAGAACATGTGAGTAACGCCGAGGTTCTTCAGCGTGTGAGCAGCCAACCTGAGCTGTTAAACACAATTAAGAGGAGGAAATTGGAATACTTGGGACACATGATGAGGAATCCAAAATACAGTCTGCTTCAAGTTATACTTCAGGGTAAAATTGAAGGTCAGTGTGGACCTGGAAGGAGACAAATAACTTGGATGGATAATTTACGAACATGGTTTGGGTTATCTTCCACGGAACTGTTCAGGATTGCATAGGATAGGAAGGTGTTAGCCATGGTGGTAGCCAACGTCCGTATCGGATAAGGCAGAAGAAGAAGCAATATTTTATACATTTCCTATAGTTTTAAACGAGCTGTAATGACTTAATGAAATGAACACATCTTTCTCTAATGAAAACTTACTATTTTGTACTGTACTATACTATTTAATTAATTTCTAAGAAATCAAGCAATTGTTCCCACCTAGACATTTCAATATCTTGAATAGTACTAGTTTCGGTCCTTTATCGGATTTCTTCAGCTGAGTGCCTCAGTTATAATTGCCTCTATATAAAATAGAAAATGAAATGAGAAATACATAATGAACAAAACAGTGATATGAAAATGTTGTTACACGACAGTGAATTTCCTTTAAAACAGGTGTGTCCAATCCGCGGCCTTCGATCCCATCGCATGCGGCCCGCGGTGATATTTCTTCTATCACATCGCGTTCGGCCCGCAGTGATATTTGTAAGTTATAATATTATTTTTTATGAAATAAGTGATTCTATTTGAAATAAGATAAACTTGAAAGAGCAAGACTTTCTCCGTTCTCAACACATGTGTTTGTGAAAGTTCATCTTACTCAAAACATGGAGAAATATATCCGTTTTAAGAAATACCCAGCCCAGATTTTTATTTATGATCCTACCTACAGCGCATCGCTTTGAAGTCTCCGTGCATTGTTGAACGCGTGGGAACATTACTACTTTGATAGGTGAGTGTGTGTCAGATGTTTTATTGTCGTTACATTGTAGAACTTTCAAGTTAGTTTACTGTTTACAACTGCATTGTCAGTGCTAGTGAGAGGTTTGAAGAATATAATTAATTCAGTGATTTTTTATGAGTGATAATTATGGCTTCTAAGTGTAGCGGCAAGAAAAGACGAAGGTAGATCATTTCAAATAAAGTGGGCAAATCAGTACTTTTTTACTGAAGTAAACAAGAAAGCAGTGTGTTTAATTTACAGTTAAACAGGTTCAGTGTTTAAGGAGTATAACATAAAAGTGACATTACGACACCAAACATGCGTCTTCGTATGATAAATTTCGTAAAGACAAGGTATCTGAACTTAAAATTAAACTTTCGGGACATCAGTTATTCTTTAATGTGTTACTTTAAACTGAATCTCTGGTAAAAGCAAGTTATGCAGTAGCAGAAATTATTGCAAAAAAATCTAAACCATTTTCAGATGACTAGTTTATTAAAAAATGCATTGAGAGGGTTGCTGATATTATATGTCCTGACAAAAAAGCGCAGTTTGCAAAATTATGCTTGTCGCGTATTGACGAATTAGCATCCAATATAGAGAGAACTTTAAAATACTGAGCCACAAATTTCCAGTTCTATTCTCTGGCACTTGATGAGAGTAGTCATTTTCTTATGGGGAGTTTATAAAGATTTCAATATTACAGAAGAATTAGCTGCTCTTGTCCCTCTTAAAAAGCCCTACTAATGCTAATGATTTAATGGGGGGTGTCACTGAAACCTTGAACCGGCTTGGCTTGAAATACACAAATCTATCCGATGTAATAACAGACGGAACTCCTGCATTTGCAGGAAAACGAGAAGGGTTAGTTTGAATTTGAAGACTCAGAATGAATGTGTGATTTAGCCTTTCTGGTACAAATAACAACACAACTGAACGAACTTAATTCACGTCTCCAAGGTAAGGACCAATTGAACATACGTTTGATTACGTTAATGCCTTTGAAACAAAATTGCGACTTTGGGAATCACAAATAAAAAACAACTTTGTGTATTTCCCAGCCCTACAAAACTGTAATAATCAAAATTCTCAAAAGTACGCAGAAATCATATAATTAAGAACCGAATTCCGCGTTAGATTTCACGACTTCAAGGAGAATGTTATAAGTATCAATATGTTTTCTTCTCCTTTCTCCATTAACATAGACGAGGTTCCCGAAGATCTGCAAATAAAGTGCGTTGATTTTCAATGTGCTTCAGACCTATAGAATAAGTTTAACAATGTCCCCTTTCTACAATTCTATCGCGACTACTTTCTCAGAGAAAGACATGCACTTCGTTTTGCATCACTTTTCGGTAGCACATACATATGCGAACAAGTGTTCTCCAGGATGACACATGTGAAATGCGCAACGAGAACGTGAATCACCGACAGTCATCTGAAGAGTTCACTTTGAGTCGCTACAACATCAATCAAACCAGACATTGGATGCCTTGTTCGTGAGAAGCAGAGCCAGGTGACGCATTGACAGGTAAAATATTAATTCTATTATTTTAATATAACATTTATATATACGGTATTTAATTTAATTTAAAAAAAACTTAATATATGATTAATATTTTAATAAAAATAACATCAATATAATTATTAACTACCGTATTTTTAAAATTAACTGGTTTATCTTAGAATTTAGATCCTATTTAATACGATAGAAAAAAATCGAATCATGTGGCCCGCAAACCAAATCACCTTAACGACAGTGGCCCTTTTCGAAAAAAGGTTGGACATGCCCATTTTAAAAGATCATGAACTAAAAATTTAATAAGTCCTTTAAAATACACCAATTTCAAATTTAGTAAGTCCTTGATTTCAATCTTGATATTGTAACAGATTAATTAAAACCAGTCAAATATATGTTAGTGAATAATAAAAACACATGTATTCCCATGTACTTGGGTGTGTGTAGGCAATCTGTCCGATAGCCTGCATCAGTGCGACAGCTACAGTAGTATGTATAATTTTAATTGAAGCTGGTATTAGGAAGGGGGCGACCGTAGCCTTAATTAAGGAACCTTTCCGGCATTTGCCCAGAGTATGCCCAGAGTAGAAGTGGGAAACCACCGAATACTACTACTAGGACAGTTGAGGTGGAAATCAAACCCATCTCTTTTCAATTTTGCCTCACAAGGCTTTTAAGCCTCAGAGCAAAATTAAATTTCTTGGCAGAACCAGGAATCAAACCTTTGAGACCGGAGTCTCAATACATACCCTGAGATCAAAGAAGGTGGCTTGTAGTCTGATATACGGTATGTTGCTCTTGTGAAAATTAAGAGGTTCTATGCTAAGCTCCTCTGAAGTAGTAAAATGGGTCCTCATCGAGTGCCTCATATATGAATTCTTTAATTTGTATTTTTTCATCTCATTCTCTATATTTTTATATATAATAAAGGCAATTATACCTGAAGAAGGCCTATTAAGGGCCAAAACATGTACTGTTCTGATGTTGAAAAATAATTGTTCTATTGGATAGGTGGAAAGAAAGGTTTGATTTCTTAGAAACAAATTAAATAATATTGCGAGTCAATATGGAACAATTACCAATAAAAAATTACAAGTTCATTTCTTGGACTCCTAAGTTTTCGGATGGTTAATTTGGAATTTGTCTTGTATTCGTTAAATATAGTATTGAATATTTAAGTGGCAAATTTTGTACAATGTTTGTACATTTTGGAGGGTAAAAAACCTGCAAAAAAGATAGAGCGAATTTAATTTACTTGGCATTTTATGGTTGTCGAACAAGGGTCAGTGATCATATCTCTACTTAGTATAAAACAAAGTCCCCGATTCTTGGATGTCACGGGTAATCTCGAAAACCTCTGGATGGATTTTGATTCGGTTTTCACCATTCTGTAAAGGATATCTCGAGGATGAATTCTCTTCTTCTTCCCGGCGTTGTTCCCAATTATTTTTTGGGGTCCGCCACTCTGCACCTCGCTCTCCATTTGTTGCGGTTTGCTGCATCTATAGGACGAAGACCTACGATGCGCATATCGTCGTGTAGGGTATCCATCCAACGCCTTTTTGGTCGTCCTGGAGGTCTTTGTTCATCAGGCTCGAGAGCAAGTGACTTGCTTACAATGGACTCTGCATTTGCTCGGCCTACATGCCCGCACCAACGCAACCGAGTCTCCCTCATTTTGGCTAGAATAGGGGCAGTTCCAAGAGTATTGCGGACGTCTTGGTTCTTAATATGATCCAGCCGTGTAATTCCCAAGGACCATCGTAGCATCCGCATCTCCATTGAGTGCAAAGCTTGTTCATGTTTCTTTGTATTAGGCCAGCATTCAGCTCCATACAAAGCAACAGGGCGTCCGACTAATTGATAGATCTTAGTTTTGAGGTGCAAAGGGATCTTGCAGTCACAGAGAACGCCTGTGACCTGGCGCCACTTCATCCATGCAGCATTCACTCTTGCACGGGCATCCGAGACTGTGTCACCATCAGGTCTTACAACGGAGCCAAGGTATCGGAGATGTGAAGCCTTTGGTAGTGGGGTGCCATCTACTATGATGGTCCCATCTGTCTGTGAACCACATTCAAGGTACTCAGTCTTAGAGAGGTTGAGCCGTAGTCCAAATTCACAGAGCCTCGCATTCCAGAGGTTGACCAAGTGCTCTAGATCATTACGGGTCTCACTTGCAAGCATGACATCATCGGCGTACAGCAATGTCTATGGTGGTTGCCTCTGCAAATCGGCAGTCACTGTATCCATGCATAGGATAAACAAGAGTGGAGATAGTGCAGATCCCTGGTGAGCCCCAACTCGAATATCGAACTGTTTGGTGAGGCCAGCAGCACTGCATACAGAGCTAGTTGTATTATTGTAGAGGAGTTGGACCCAACGCACATAAGCTTCTGGTACGCCATGAGATCGAAGAGAATATCATATAAGCTGATGGGGAACCCGGTCGAATGCTTTCTCCAGATCCAGAAAAGCCATGTGAATTGTCCTTCTTTTCTCCATATACTTTTCTATCAGAAGCCGCATTGCATGGATAGCATCAGTTGTTCCGCGACCTTTCATGAATCCACACTGGTTAGGCGAGATGGTAACAATGCTACGTAAGCGAGTGTCAATCACACGTTCTAGAATCTTCATTATGTGGCATAGGAGACGAATAGGACGATAATTGGCACAGATAGTTACATCGCCCTTGCCTTTCCATATTGGTACTGTGACGCTAGTTTGCCAAGCTGACGGGATCTGTTGGCTCGCAAGGCATTTGTTAAAGAACTCTGCTAGGAACTCTGCAGAGGCATGACCCAACTGCTTCCATAGCTCTGCAGGAATATCATCAGGGCCTGTTGCCTTGCCATTCTTTATGGCGTGGATCGCAGTATTGACCTCGGCAGGTGTGATAGGTGGAACTGCATCTTGTACAGGTTTGGCTAATGGAATCGGTGGGTGTGGGAACTCCTCATTACAGGATGAGGATGATTTCTGTAGAAAATAATTTATTTTTTATCAAAGGAAGCCAAGCAGTAACGATTTCAGTGGAAAAGTTGAAAAAAAAATCCTGGCGTCCGAGCACTTTGTAAGCTTACGCTGGGCAAACCGTTAAAAGTATCTAAATACTATGAGTGTGGGACTTGTTCAGCATGAAAAGTTCTACAAAAAAGTCCGCGAGAGCATATCTCTATCTTCAATACATGGTCCACTATAAGTGTTTTTACGTTTTCATTTCTTCCAACCATGTCCTTTCAAATACTGAGGCGACAGTTTACGAGCTAGCTAAGGGCGAGTCTATCACTCCTGTTACAGCCCAACTAGCGGACGAACCTATTACCCCAGATACAGCCAGCAGCAAACCGTCGAATCGTGTTGAGTTAAGACTTCAGAGAAGGATGGTTGTGTTTGGAGTTTCCCTGGAAGTGCAACTCGGCTTTTCTTCATTTCGCCTGTGAACTTTCCGTTCCGCAAAATACACAGTCAAATTAAGATTGGACGGAAGTGGGATTCGTGTTTCATGCACCTCTCCATTCGCTGGAAGTGCAACTCGGCTTTTCTTCATATCGCCTGTGAACTTTTCATTCCGCAAAATACACAGTCAATTTAAGATAGGACGGAAGGGGGATTTGTGTTTCATGCACCTCGCCATTCTTAAATTACGTCTGACAAGAATTCGTTATAATTAATAGTCTAGTCAGTGATTTTAAGCAATCATGTCGAGATGTAAAACGGATATAGGTTGACATCGAAAAAAAAAAGCGCTTATCACGTAACAATGAAACAGAGCAACAAATAATTTCTCGATTGTTACAAGAGAAAGAAAGACTTCGTCCTCGGCTCCTTCAAACCGTTGCTCAAGAAGAACACCTTCTGAACCACGATCAGAAACAAGAAGGAAGGTAAGATATTTTTTCTCGATGCCCCTGAAGGCACAGGCAAAACGTTCTTGATTAATTTGTTGCTTGCCAAAGTGAGGTCTGGTGGTAACATTGCTCTTGCCGTCGCATCATCTGGAATTGCAGCCACTCTGTTGGAAGGGGGAAGAACAGCACATGCAACATTTAAACTTCCTTTGAAAGTCAGCGGTAATGATGGAAGCGTATGTAATATTTCAAAACAAAGTAACACTGCCAGTTTAATCCAAAATTGTTCTTTAGTTGTATGGGATGAGGCTAAAATGTCGTACAAAACTTCCTTTGAAGCTGTAGACAGGACCTTGTGTGATCTAAGGAATCGGAACACACCTATGGGTGGCTACACAGTTTTGTTTACCGGTGATTTTCGTCAAATCTTCCAGTTGTTACCAGAGGAACAAGAGCCGACGAAGTGAACCCTTCATCTTACATCTGGTCGGATATAACAAAATTGGCACTCAAAACTAACATGAGAGTACTTTTATCTTCAGAAGGTAATAGTCTGTTTGCTAATTTGTTACTTAGAGTCGGAAATGGAGATTTACCGGTCACTGACGAGAAAATTACCCTCAGCCATGATTTCTGTGTTTTAGTAAGCAGCATTCAAGAATTGATTGATAACCTTTATCCTCAAATCCATGGCCTATCTAACAAGTCTCATTCATGGTTTAAAGAGCAATATTATCGCCGACTAACGAACAAGTTGTGAAAATTAATGACTTGGTGTTCTCCAAATTCACTGCCCAGGCTCAAGTATATTGCTCTGTATACGCAGTAGTCGATAGTGAAGAAGATGTTCATTACCCTACAGAATTCCTAAATTCTTTACTTCCTTCTGGCTTGCCACCACACAAGCTTATTTTAAAAGTGGGAGTGCCTATTATATTGCTACGTAATTTACACCCACCTAAGTTATGCAATGGGATGCTATTGGTAGTGAAAACTTTGAAAAACTGTTTCATTGAAGCAACTATCTTAACTAGCTGTGGTACAGGAGAAACTGTCTTAGTATCCAGAATCCCTACGATTCCCTCAGATTTGCCTGATCATTTCAAACGAGTACAATTCCCAGTAAGAGTCTGCTTTGGCATGACTATAAACAAAACACAGGGTCAGACACGTAGCTTGACTGGAGTTGGTCTCAGTGAAGAATGTTTTCCTCATGGACAGCTTTACGTGGCTCTATCGCGTGTTACATCAAACCGAAATCTTTTCGTATTCACTGCTGGAGGGAAAACGACTAATGTCGTATACAAGGAAATCTTATAAGACCTCGGTTAAAAGTAGCATATCACCTTGCATTCATAACTGTTCCTGGGCGAAGCCGGGGCGGGTTGCTAGTTTAATACTATAGAAGAGTAGCAGTTCACAACTTGTTCACCTATTGTAGTACCTAAAGTGGACTGACAGCAACAGTAGAATGAACCAAAAGTATCCATGTGTAAAATTGCTCTCTGAAAAAACCTGATTAATTCATGCTGTTTATGGTACATTTCATCTATTAATATCAACAATGGACAGATTAGTGGAAATTTCATACATGCTAGGCCTTGAGCATCGTGCGATAAACTTGGAATGTATTTTGAAAGGATTACCTGCCTCCAACAGAGAGCCTAAAACTTCTGCCAATCAGTCTCTGTAATTGCCACGATAAAGAAATAAAAAAGATGTAGTGATAAATATGGAAGGAAAAGAGATTTCATTTCTTTTACATTAATACGATACAGTTCTCCACTATACCCTACTTTAACAAAATCATTAAGAGAAGAAATTTTAAAAAATAGCTCAGTGACTGTCCGTGTCTTATCTGTTTCCCTTCCACAGTAACTGGAAAGGTGCCTGGGATACCTAGATAAAGTACATATTTTATCGATTTCAGATCATATAAAAACATGTAAAATGGTTTTATTAAATACTCTAATCTCTATCTATTGTTTACACTGGCAGTGAATATACAGTTTTAACAGTGAAATAAATTATAATAAATATTATGCTACCATGAAATTCTAATTGTGGATACAGCAGAGCTATTATGCTAGATCAGTGGTGCCACCTCACTGGTTTACGAAATGGGGTAACCTGTAACAAATAAATCCTCCATAGATTTAAATGGATTTTAGTAAACATAACTTGACTGTGCAGTGGGAAGAAGAGTTCAAAAACTGGCACTGCAATGATTGTGTGTACTAAATGTACGGTTCAGTTCTGTTACCAGTATGACAAAATGCAGTCATAAGCGAGGTATTTTGAAGGCTTCGAACCCTTCCCACTGACCAAGTTATTCCATATTTAGAAGATAAAATCCTTGAAATCTTAAACACATGAAGTGTTTCCTTAAAGGTTAGAGAGCTAGGGTTTCCTCTTTTCCCCCCTCCTTGGGTGGTAGCCCTATCTTTTGTATTTCAGTTATAGATACAGTACCTGAATCTTGAAACATCAGATGAAAAAAAAGAGTTGCAATTTGAAATTCTGTATGACAGATCATCAAATTTCATAGTTCTGGAGACAATCAAGTAGCAGCAGTGTCTGTGTAAGAGACCACAGTTATGACTTCTGAACTAGGAATAAAGTTTTCAGTTCTAGGTATCGAGAAAAACAAAGAAACATATTAGGTATGATCCACATACAACAACTCTTCACACTGTGAGTGCAAAGAGTATTATATCTAACCATTCAAGAAACACTGAAGTTAAGTCGCATAAAACCATGCATGAATGTCTTTTATAATCATTTTCCTTGTTTTACATTATATATCTACTATACTTAATAGGTCCACTGTACAACACAACTTACTTTGTTCCAGGTGCTAACTCCTCTTCAGGGACATGTTTCGGACTTCTAAGCAGTCCATCATCAGCCTAGTTCAGTCAATTATAGTCTAAAATACAGTGCACTCCCGATAATTCGCGTGCGGATAATTAGTTTTGTGGTTAATTCGCGGGTGTCCAATAGTATTTTTTTAAATGGGAATTCTCACAGCAACTAATCATCACGCTAGGTAAAGCAATCTCTCTCTGTCGTTTAAAAGAATTTTCATGCGACGCAATGCGTAAAGATGAAATCATTGAGATTCGAGAAGACTGAACTGTGTTTCTCTGCGATGTAAGAGTAGGCCTAATTGCGCAATCTTCAAAACTTACAAGCATGTTGCCGCGAGTGGTTTAACATAGATTTTCCTCATCTTCGAAGCCCAAACAATACAAGTGGAATGCACTTTCACTCGGAACTTACCCTCCCTTTCCCAACATCCACACTCCAAGGTCGCTGATCAGTGAGTTGTGAAGGGTGGATGCGCGGACAGCGTATTGTAAACATTGATTATTGCGTAATGGCGCAAACTTGCGTGACACCGAGAGTGTGTTTGTTGGATGCTCTTCATGCAGTCAACAAGTCGGGAGAAAAGTACAGCTACTACGCTCGCACAAAAGTAAGCACTTGCCGACTCTTGTAACGACGATATTTCGAACGGGCAAGTTAGACGTCGATAAAGACGATTATGATTTACTACAGAAAAGCAAAGAAGAAATAGCACGGAATTTGACTGTTGGTGAGGAAAACGGAGATCCAGTTGTCATAGAGTGCGGGAGTGATGCAACGGAAATTCCGAACATTTCCCACAGTCAAGCTAGTGTCTCTAGTCAACTCTCTTATATAGAAAAACGAGATGAATTTTCGTTCTCATATAATATTTTCTTCAGAAATGTGCAATCGAAAATTAGAATAAACGATCTAAGAAACAAAAATTGATGACGGCTTTTTTTTTGTTAAATATTAATGTAGGCATAATCCACATAGGCCTACCAGTAGCCTTGCATGTCTTATAAGACACTACTATCACGTGTTATAATTATTATTTCGCGTGTTCAAGCCTATTTCAATATTTTAACCAATAGTTTTGTTTTTCCTGGACTTAAAAAAAAATAACTGCGGATAATTCGCGAAAGTTGGTGAATTAATTACCGCGAATTAACGAGAGTGCACTGTAGTTGGTGATGGTCACGCGTGTATAAATGAGGATGAAATGACACTGGTGAAAGAATAAAAGTTCTTTTAAAAGACCAATCAGTGTCATTTCAGCCTCAATTATGTATTTTAACACGCGTGACCATCACCAACAAGGTGAATATTTTAGACTATGATTTACTGAACTAGGCTGATAATGGACTGCTTGGAAGTCTGAAACATGTCCCTGAAGTGGAGTTAGCACCTAACACAAAGTAAGTTGTGTTGTACAGTGTAAGTATAGTAGATATAAAACCATGCTTCCGAGGCCCTGGTTGGAAAGGGTGCAACCTACATGGCCATGTTGGAGTTGCATAAGCCGAGTATTTTGAACCTTGTTGGGTCAAGTCCTTAGCAAACCTAGCTGAGGCTTTATCATTCCCAACTCTAGTAAATGCTAGGATATGAATTATATGCCAAATCCTAGGCACCTTTCCTATTCCTAAAAAAAACTACA
This sequence comes from Meconema thalassinum, assembly GCA_946902985.2. Taxonomy (NCBI): domain Eukaryota; kingdom Metazoa; phylum Arthropoda; class Insecta; order Orthoptera; family Tettigoniidae; genus Meconema; species Meconema thalassinum. The sequence continues at coordinate 1,074,247,682 of OX336388.2, forward strand.
CTAACACACATTTACAGACAACATTACTTATGCACATTGTATAGGCACTGCACATCCTTAGCAGACGGTACCTTCATCGACTATAAAGAGCTACAAATATTCCCAACAAGTCCTAAATCAAAATAACTGACATTTCCTTATATATACAGTACACTGGTCTAATAAAATTCAGTACTACCGTATTACCTCACGTCTTTACCAGCACATCTATCTTTCAGACTTTCATCACAATATACCACATGACTAATGATTAGACTTTGTGGTTTTTACCATTAACGATAAATGAGAACATTAATTGGTGTGTCATCCATGTTTTAAGGCCTCTACACACAAACTTTAGTGAGGGGAGTTTGCAATAACATGTAAAATTGACTTAAATGTGAAATTATTTGTTTCTCACTGCATAGGCTAAATGCAATATATTTGTTTACTGGAAAGCTAATGCTTTCCTTGGATAAAAAATTATATAAAAATACCCATTATTGGGAAAATGTATCTATTTTGAATTGATTGTGCTTGGAGTTTTTCAATTGAAGGCATCTGTTTCTCACCTGTCTAACTTTTAATTACAAAATGCAATGTTTTGTTTACAGTCATTGTAAGTTTGTATATTTCCCTGTATTTTGTACATTAAATGAGTAGTTATGGTATGTATTTTAATTACTTGCCATTATTTCTAACCAATTTGCTATAAAATGCTAAATCTGAAAAGCACAGATGCATCAAAACATTAAATTTACAGATCAAAATGCTAAATATTGTAGTTTTGAATGCTATAGACCACAAACTCTACCAATGATGTAAACCGAGTTCTAGTTAGGAGGGGAGTCTTGATTGTCAATTAGTTACAATAACTCTTTCTGAGGACTTCATTCAACAATTGAATCGGTCGGAGTTGAAAGCAAAATTATATCTAACCATTCAAAAGGAACACTGAAGTTAAGCCGCATAAAACCATTATTTTTAAACAATTAGTATTGTACAGCCCAGGGGGGCAGTACCCCCTGAGAACCACCCCCCCCATCTTTTACCAAAACCACCCAAACTGGCAACACCATAAGACCAGAACATTATCTATACACAGCAAGTGGCGGCCACCCAGCCTGGGAGGTTAGCCAACTACTTGCAAAACATACACAAACATCTACACCAACAACTATCTGGGGCAGCTACAGTGACGTAATGCTGACCACGCAGCGCCGGGGAGTATAAGAATGGAGTCCTAACTAGCAGCCATGATCCTGCATTTAGAGATCCATCCCCTAACAAATACTGGCACCTTTGCAGGAACACCCCCTAGCGATTAGACACTAAACAACACACTACACTAGTAAGCTCTCCCAGCTACGGAAAGCTACTCTCATTTAGGAACAACCTTCCAAATTAGCACAGTGACACAACGTGTTTTATCCCAAACTACTCCCCAACCAAGGGATTAAAACAGTATTCTGAAGTATTGACCAAAGAGCCTTGGAACAGCATAGGAAGGGATTAAGTCAGCCTTCTGTTTGAGCCAGAAACCACTGCTACATGTAGTGCAATCAAAGGAGAAAAGCATTAAGTCAATGACTTGATGCCTTTCAGCGCCATATTTCGTACTTAATGTTGGCTGCACTACAAGTTACAGTGCTATTGTAAATTACATTTCTACAAGGTTTAAGTGGTTTTTATGTTACAAATCCATTTTAAAATAAAATATAATGTGAAATATTCATTCTGGAAGGCTTTATGCCGCACCAAACTGACCACGGAGTAGAAAGGCATTAAGTCACGTTTCCAAAATTGATTTGAAAAATATGTTTATTAAATTAAAATTCATATTCCGCCAACACAAATATATCCTGAATAGATGCTTCACAATATAGGTGACTAATATAGTGTGTGTGTTAAGTTATGTTCTGTCAAAGACGTTTTTTCTTCCTCCTGAAAAGTAGTGAAAACTGACTTAATGCTTTTTAGTTCCAACTGATTCAATTGTTGTCCATGATAGGATGTTATGTCAACTTCCATGTACTATACTAATAATAATAATAATAATAATAATAATAATATCGTATGGCCTCGGGTGCCTGGTGCAAGCTTTGTAATTTGACACCCAGAGGGTAGCTTGCATGTCGAATTTCGTTGTTCCTTGAATCCCTATGAAAGTCAAGGAGGTTAGATATCTAATCTCCTTGAACACTATAGCGCTTTCTAGTAGAGAAATGAGGAACTTTGTGTTGGCGGAAACTCCCGAGATTAATTTTGCCATTATGAACACGGCCTACTGAATTCAAATGGGTTCTTTGACATGCCAACATCGTACGACATGCGTGTCGTATTTTTGCCGCCTTTCAAAAATCACTTACCACGGCCAAGAGAGAACCTGCAATCTTGGGGTTAGTAGACCGACACTTCCATGTACTTTTTCCATTCTTACAACTGTCAATTACTGGGGAAGGGAAATTGGAACGTACCAACCATACCCTACATTATTTTCTTCTTCTTTGAATGGTTCAATCCATAAAACATTTTGTACTTCTAAGAACTGCTCTCGAGTGGTTTCTGTTCTTTCAGTTCAATGGAACTATTCACTTCTATGTTCCTCTGGAGTTAAGCTACAAACAATGTGACCATCCTCATTCTCTTTTTCCTGGTATGTTTTCTGATGTTGCAGGATACTTTTTTATGGCAATAGCATGCAATTGGTAGTCAGAAGCTCCTTAAGAAACCTCACATTAGCCCTTCAAAATATTGCACCAAGACTCAAAATTCTTATATGCCCTTTAATTGCAATGAAGTGGCATAAAAATCTTAAAAGGGATTAACACAGTATCTCTTCAAGCTGTATGTTCATATTAAACGTCACTTAACCCTCTCTAAAATTCAAACTTTCTGGTATTTTCCTGCCCTACTTCCCATAGTTAACTCTGATTTTCTATTGATGTTGATACTATTACATCCTGTGAACTGCAACTTTACTAATTTTCCAATCTTTCATGGATGTTAAGTCACTTAGTAAAATCACCAATAATTGAACAATAAATCAATCAATCAATGACTATTGCTGCCATCTAGCTCAATTTCATTGTACCACGATCAAAAGCATGGCACCTAATTCCTAGTCTTTGTCCCCAACAGTTGTTCGAACATAAATTTGTTGTGTATTTTATGATTTTCAGTTAATATTCCTGACAATGAGAAACATAATACGGTAATAACATAACCCCTGGCACTACAGCCTATGAAGGGCCAAGGCCAACCAAGCGACCGCTGCCCAGCCATTTGGCCTGCAGATATTGGGGTGACACGTGGTCAGAGTATCGGGTCCCCTCGGCCGTTAATCTTGGTTTCCGTGACCGGGGCGCTGCCTCACTGTCAGACAGCTACTTAATTGTCCTCACGAGGCTGAGTGCACCGCGTTCCAGCCCTCACGTCAGTTTCTAGACGGAACCGGGAATCAAATCGGGGCCCTTCGGGTGAGAGGCAGGCGCGCAACCTAACACCACAGGGCCGGCAATGAGAAACATAATGCTGGACTAAATGTCCAGTATACCACCCCTGTTGGCAGTAGAGCTACACACATGGTTATTGTGAATAGGACGTTTAGATGTCCATGGGCAGAGGTGCCAACCTTCGAAGTGGGTCATCAGTAATCCCCCCCACTCAAAAATTTTCACGTCTAATCCAAAGCATGCTCCTTCCCTTCGCGATAATGAGACCACCTTTTCCCACGCGGAAGCAACCAATAGTAAAGAATATCATATTACACAATAATATTTGCACATTGCCTGCTAGTTATGAAAAATTCCTTGTAGCTTGTTTTGCACCCAGCAGCTGGTTTTCAGTGAAAGTTTTCTTTTAACATACTTCCCCCTGTGATGACATTTTCGTCTTCTGAATCATAAGCGATTCCAGTGTAGATGTGCTTAATGTAGGTCTGATTTCTGTCTGATTTTTCCTAACACTGAAAATTCTTTCTGTGAGGTACACATAATATTGCAAATACCACATTACTTAAGGTCTTGCTGTCCACTTTCGTTTTTAAGCTCAGCAATGTTGTCCCAGTTTACACCAAATCTAGGTCCTTGTAAAATATATTCAGGTAAAGTATCACACTGATAAACAGCAAATTCCTCTTCAAGTTTGTCATGTTCACTTTCCTTGACCAAACTTGGGAATCTTTGAACAAAACAATCAAGAGATGAATAGGAAACCTTCATTCTAAGAGAAATATCGAGATGTTTTACGATCGGCGCTGGTCTTAGCCGTTTGACGAGATTCCACTAGTTTCCACGATAGAACATGGAGAAAAATCACGATTTACATAATTGGTAACACTTTTAGTCGATCGACGAGATTTCCAGTGTCCTTGAGGTGGGCACGGGAAAATATAGCATAATTATGTAATCGGCGCCGCTTGCTGTGCGCTTGACAAGAATACAGTTGTTCGTCATCGAATGCGAAGAAATATCGCGATGTATCGCAATCGCTGCCGCTTTTGGCCATTATACGAGAATCACGATATTCTCGCAGTTTGTCACTGAGAACGCGATAATCGGCGCCGCACCCGGCCGTTCAGCGATTGTCAGCCTGTGTATATGTCCTAGCAGAAAGGCGGAGACAAACTTGAGGTTGAGCATGGTTAAAATTCACGCGCAGATATGGGCATGTATGGTCAGCGCCGTGATTCCCGCTGTCCCTATGCTGTGGTTGGGAGTTCATGGTGGATCACGAGGAGAAATGAGTATCGCGATGCTACGTAGACTGTCATTTCTAAGTATGTTGACGCACTTCTCGCTCTCCAAACGCTTTTACGTATTCGATCATGGAAAAAGTGGCGAGTAGGTATCGGGATGTTTCGTGATGGGTGCCAATCACCTTGGACAGGATTCCCGCAGTCCTCATGGTCACAAGTTCACGATTGAGCACGGGATTTATGATTTTACGCAACTGGCGTTGATCTTGGTTCGTTTGACTAGATTCCCGCAGGCATGTCGTGCGGTCAACCAGCCGTCTTGAGCATGTGAGTTCGGAGGGTGAACGTTCGAAGTAGGTATCGAATATTACGAATTATTCTGAGAGGATTGCATGAATAATACAAGAGGGCACATTTTCATTCGAATTCGAATCACGAATTATACAAGTTTTCGAGATAAACAATTAGATTATCCGTTGGAACCAAAGTTCGAAGGAAAAATCGACATAAAGGAATTTCGAATTAACTACACTGGATGTGGCAAATTTTTGAGACGGATAGATTTTTATACAGAAAGTATTTCGAAGCCCTTTCGCGATTTATTTTCGAAACTGTATTATTTCTCAAGATTGCGACATTAAATTATTTTGCGTTTGGACTTCAATTTGAGAGTCTCCAAATTTAAAGGTCAATAACAGAAATGAGTGGTTTCTGTTGAGTTTCCGAAGTTTACGCGAATAAACGTCTCGCGGAAAGTCAGGTTTCCTAATAAAATAGAAAAATATATCACACAAAACTAAAAACTCTCCTTGATGCCGAAAATATACGTTGAACCGATGTATACCTCTCAAGGTATCCTCAGTATGCATTTCCTTGAGGTCGGGCACGGGGAAATATAGCTTACGCAATCGTCGACTCTTGCATAAAACTTGCTCCATCGCTATCTGTGAGCCTAGCGGCAAGAGTTTAAATGATTTAAACCGGCCTCTGCGAATTTTCGTTACCTCCAACTATCTAGACATAAAAATTAGCTACTTTTAGTTAATTTCGTTCCCTGTTTGTAAAATTAGCTACTTTTTCATTACTTTCTGTTACCATACCGGTCAACACCTTCTAAATTTCCTTTCTTTTTCATTGCAGTGCTTTTTTTTTTCTTTTCGTGACAATGTAACCTTTCCGTAATAATTTCCCCTTTGACCGTAATGCCGTAATCGTGAGGTGAAAGCCGTAATCGTGAGGTGAAATCCGTAATAATTACGGACAATCCGTAATAGTTGGCACCTCTGCATAGGGTGACTAAAGGCCCCAAAATTTATGGTTGTTCAAAACATCACTTGTGATAGAATTTGTCCTGCTTTTTGTCCTTTTATTTTGGGACCACTGCACTTTGGGTGATAAACTGATTTCTGTGGTATCACTCCTCACTGAGCTTTAGTTTTATATACATGCACTTATATACATGGAACTATTCACTCCTATGTTCCTCTGGAGTTAAGCTACAAACAGTGTGACCATTCTCATTCTCTCTTTCCTGGCATGTTTTCTGATGTTGCAGGATACTTCCATTTCCATTTGTGAGAGTTATTCTTGCTTCTTTTTCTTTCGATAGATTAGATTAATATTGACTCAGTGTTGGTAACATTGGTGAAAGAGTCCCATCACCAATACAACATACGATTCCAATTTCTGGTAGCATCATAGTCAAACATTTAAGCAAGTAGGTAATTCCACTGAATTCAAGGTATGTACTTAGGTACTTTGTTTGGCCAATAAATGTATGCTGAAAATAAGTACAATGTAAAAGAATTATAAATGATATAAAACAGGGTTCATTTTTTATTCTTAATTATTTAAAAAAATGAATTAACACTTTCAGCTAAATATCTTTGTGGGTGTCCCTCATTTTTATCCACACTATGCCTAATTTTACATCTTAGGAGTTGGTCACCCATCCCATATAATTATCCAGTTTTTAGCATGTTAAGCTGTTAAACCAGCAGCATAGGAGCTCAGTTTTGTAATGGCATAATATTTCAAAGCGTCAAGTGTAAAAGAAGTGCAGTTCTTTTATGAACAGGACAGTAATTTCTAATCACACTGGTGAACATCCCAGGACTAGCATTATGACACAGAACTAACAATTTAAGACTTATCCATAAGGAAACACCAATAACTGTTCATGAACCAAACGCAGCAACTATATTAAGTCATGGAAGTGAGCAGGAATTCATTAAAAAGGAGTTCAAGGTGGGTGCCAAAATCCATGACTTGAAATCACAAAGCTGTAAGGGTCAAAATTTATCAAACGTTTTTGTAGAAGTAATTTTTATGCACATTTTCAAATGTGGTGAAGCATACACTCTTGTACAACCCAGACAAAGAGCTCGAAAATGGTTTGGCAAACAAAAGAGGAACCAGCTCTTGTGAGGGGCAGATGACCTCGTAGTTCTGCCCCTTAAAACAACAATAACTAACAGCTCTAGTGAGGCCAGTTCTCAGTTGGCAAGGCAGTCATGATTGTCTTTCGGGATGTTAGAGATATTGAATATGTTGATTTTGTACTTGAACAACAAAATGTCGAAAACTAATGTGACTCTTGGGGATTTAGAGAGTTGCAAGGATCCACATTGAATGGTTTCTTCACAGTAACGTTAACCCTCTACACACTAGCTGCTACGCAAGCAAAATGAGAAGAACATCATTGAACAGCATTCGCTACATTCTAGATTTGTCATAGCATAGAGCAGACAAGTCAACATGTAACTGCAGAGGGACAGCCGTGTCCATCGTGAACTCAGCAACTTCCCCTCTTCCGCCTGCTGTGGAGGCTCAGAGGGAGGGTGTAGCGAGTCTAATAAACTTGCACGGCCAAAAACAGGGAAGCTAGCTAAAGTAGCGCGTGCATTCAGCATTGAATGGTGCACACTATATTTCCATCGTGAACACGGTGGAGAAGCGTAATTTCAATCTCTCAAGCAGTAACGAAGAACTGGAGGACTTGCTTAACACCAAAAAGACAAAACTTGAATACTTAAGCCATATCATTTGCAATGATAAATATTAACTCCTTCAGATCGGCATTGAAGGTAGGAGAGGTCGAGGTAGGTGGAGAATATCTTGGCTAAAGAACCTATGTGAATGGTATGGAATCAACTCTCCTGCTCTATTCCAAGCGCCTAAAAACAAACAAGAAATCACCCTGATAACAGCCAACGTCCAATGAGGATATGGCACAAGAAGAAGGAACAGTGATGTAGCCAGGATTTCATTTTGGAGGGGAGTCTAAATAAAAGTATTATTCTTCTCACAAGGATAGCTAATTTCCATTACGTATGTACACAGATCAACTGTCCACGATGTTATGATGATTGGATACATATTATTCCGAGGACTAACGAGTTTCTGTATTTTAGATGTTACTGTAATTACTTTTAGTAATCGATTTGCAGGGGTATTTGCACTGGTACTGGCTTTGACCCAATAAATAGCTGGCAAGGTGAGGCGTGCATCTCTGCACGACATAATCCATTCCATCGCCAAGTCACAGCAAGACGGTGCCCGCAGTAGCAATACTTTGCTCGCAGCAACTTAACTGTGGTGTTCTGCCTGATATGGCTGGCTTAGAGTGATAGTAATAAGGTATCTCACAGGTAACACTACAGTCACACGATTTGTCCCATCCATATTAGTCCTAAGATCTTGTATGTCCAGCCCTCCCAAGATCGCGGGTTCAAACCCGCCCGAAGTCGTCGGATTTTTTAAGAGCGCTAAAAATCCCTCAGTATGCCTTCCTTCGGAGGGGAAGTAAAGCTGGCGGTCCCATGTCATAGATTTATGGCATGTTAAAGAACCTTCCACTAATTACACCTGTGTGAAGCTAAATTATATAGGTTAAGAATGTAAACAACGCTCTTAAGTTCCTACGTTCGTTGCCAGGTGCCGACTACGGTGGTGTCTAGTAGCTAAGTTCTGAACTAGTAGTCGTTGACGGTGGCGTTTGGCGACTAAAGTAGGTACTATTAAAAAATTCAACTAAAATAGGTACTATAAAAAAATTCAAAGTCTGCAGTCCTTACTTGAATTAAAAAAACAGATAACACACACTAATACAGTCATCACAATTAACACCGGTAATCAGACAGATTCTACACACACCCAAAGTACACGGGGTTACATGACCGAAGCTCCTAAACTGAGGAACCAACCAACTTCTTAAAAACAAACACTTAGATGGAAAGAAATTTTTAACTACGAAAAAGTACAAGACTTCATGTATAATTGGATATGCACCCATTCATTTTTTTTTATGAATAAGGAATTAGAATACTACCAGAGCAATAGAAATGTGTAGACGATAATGGAGAAAAAGGAAGATTGTAGTTTTACGTGACCGTTAAACTTGTGATTATGAGCCACGGGACCTCCTTTTTACGTACTCAATCAAGCAATGCGCCTCATCACAGGATGCATGCGATCCACAAACACTCATTGGCTTCCGGTTCTAAGTAACATTCCACCTCCACCCCTGAGAAGACTTCAATCATTGTTGAACACATGGAAGAGAATTGAAAACAACCCATCGCTGCCAATACACTCTGAGCTCGCAGTACCTTTACCGCAGCGACTGAAGTCCAGACAACCATCATGGCGAACAGCAGTCAACCTGCAGGATAATCACTTCAACATTCTAGATGCCTGGAACAATCAATGGCAGGAACAAACTTCCCTGACACATCACCATCTAATTGTGACTCCTTGGGAACGACCTGCAGGTTTTCGTTTACCTCGACGTCAATGGTGCACACTGAACCGGATAAGAACGGGCCAAGGCAGGTGTGCAGCGATACTGAATCAATGGGGCTGGAAGTCCTCCCCTGAATGTGACTGTGGAGAAGATCGGCAAACTATGGACCACGTAGCTTTCGAATGTCCTCTCAGAGCATTCAAAGGGTCAATACAAGAACTCCACCCGCTTAATCAAGAAGCCATCGATTGGATTCAACAACTTAAAATTGAACTCTAATTTTACAAACATGAGATCATGTGTATCTTGTTGTATATATTTTTGTACATATTCCTCCTTTCATCATATGATAAATAAATAAATCCTTTTTACGTGGTATCCAAACCGCAGGACATGGCATTTCACTTCGAAAATCTCACATGCATTGACCGGGAATCGAACCCGGTCCACCTTGGTGAGAGGCGAATAGCTTGACCGCTGCGCCACCACGCCCCCAGACAATAATGGAGGCTATGTAGAAAAATAGGTTTGCATTTGTTTCAATATGTCTATAAATCCAATGACGAGTCATCTTGATACTCAATTGACCCCTTCATAATTCACAGTTAATACTACAGTCTTAGGATATGTCCCATCCAGATTAGTCTTCTGGAGAAACTTCCAGTTCTAATTGATCTACTATCCCTTATATACTGTATACAGCAGAAAACAACTTGACTCAAAATTTTAACCAGAAACCACCCAATTTCTGACCAGCAATAACAGCTGCAGTCAATGTTTGAAGGAACATAATTCTCAGCTTATAGATATTAATTTGACTTTAATGGTGGGCACTAACTTGCAAGACGTAATCATGTGTCATCCAGCCTCAACACATCTGTGTGCTCCTTGAGCTGAACTAAAATATTTACAGTGGAAGCATTGACCCATTTAAGATTTGATTGCCGCTGAGCGTGGCTGCGCCAGCGTTCGTTGCTTATTGTAGCAGGAGCCCCGCGGGGTGAAACGGAGGACACAGTGATGACAGAGAGCAGTCTGCACTTAAGTTAAGCAGCATTGCGCGTGCTAACTGTCTTAGAAGCGCAGATAAGCATCACAGGAGCTCATGTCACCACGGACAGTTAATCGATGACTGGAGCTGAGTTATATCCTACTCGCGCAACTGTACCTGTCAACGAAGCAGAGTGACGTGTGACACAAGTAAAACAGAGAATAGTTCCTATCTCGACCGCCGGCAATCAATTCGTGAAAGGGTAATAACCTCCATTCTAACACTGCTTGCAGTATCTATGATCTAAACATTACACCAGAAGGTCTAGGGTTGATATGCAAATTGTTTCATTCTTAATTCTCAGTAACCTATTTGCCCCGAAAATAATTTCCCTCTTTGGAATGACATATGCTGTAAAGAAACTTCACTTTTGCTTAGAAAAACTAAGTCTAAAACTAAATGCTCAAGTAATCAATGGATATCCACAAAACTTGCAGGTAAAAAGGGTCTTCAAAGAATAAACCTGACATTACAATTTAACTAATGTCATATTTTTACTGAAGTTGGACTTTTACGAATGCATGTTTAATTATGCTAATTTATAATCATTAAGAAAAATTGTTATATTTTCATATTAGTAACATGTTTTTGTACTAATTAAAAACTAATTGTGCATATTTGTTGAAAAGAAAACATGAAAATTAATAAAGAAGCAACTCAACCATTCTCTTCAATAGCTTGTTTAGAAAGACACATTAGTTGATCAGTATGCTCATTTTCCACAACAACCATGAGCCCTGTAAAAAATGTCACTATTTTTATGCAGCCCTTCAGTAGAAGAAGGCTAAAGACCCCTGCTTTAACACTTAGAATAAACAAAATTTACAACTTTGCTCTCTAAAACAGAATGCTGTATTTTCTAGTTTGAAGCAAGGAAGGAAGCTTGTAGTTTTACTTGACCGTTAATCTCAGATTATGAGCCCCAGGACCTCCTTTCTTTATGTAGAATCCGAACCACAGGACATGGCATTTCACTTCGAAACTCTCATAATTATGCATTGACCGGGAATCGAAAATTTACAACGTTGCTCACTAAAACAGAATGCTGTATTTTCTAGTTTGAAGCAAGGAAGGAAGCTTGTAGTTTTACTTGACCGTTAATCTCAGATTATGAGCCCCAGGACCTCCTTTTTTTTATGTAGAATTAGAACCACAGGACATGGCATTTCACTTCGAAACTCTCATAATTATGCATTGACCGGGAATCGAACCCGGTCCTTCTTGGTGAAAGGCAAACATATAATAATAACAATAATGATAATAATAATAATGTTATTAGTTTTACGTCCCTTTTAACTACTGCGACTTTTAGAGTCGCCGGGGTGCCGGAATTTTGCCCCAAAGGCACCCTCAAATGCTAGCTGACTGCGCCAAGATTCGATCCTGCAACCTTAGGAACAGCAGGCGAGAACGTTGCCGCTGAGCCACACAGCCAAATGAAAGGCAAACAGCTTGACCGCTGCACCACCATGCCAGCCCATTTTTGAGTTTGGAGTATAATTTCAAGTTTATTTCAACTTTATATGACTCCACACACACAAACATACATACACACTCACACATTCAAAATGAATGCAAAACTATCATCTGCTACAAACTCACTCACTACCTCTACTCTCCCTCACCTAGACTTGGATGTTTCCCCCCTTAAAACAAAAATCACCACATCTCTCTCACCTGACATCAATGCTCATTATCACAACAATGGCCAATAGGCGATATAAACAGTAGCACCACTGATCTATTCAACTCGCGAGCAAGCCATCATATAACCTAGGATTGTCTCCATTTACAGGCGGAGTTACTAGACTTACACACAATTTATATGAGTTTTCTTTCATTAGCATGATATATAAGGAATTTCATTTTCATCTATATCATTGGTGAACTACCACCCATTACAAGTGGAGATCAACCCAAACAAGGTCTAACAGGCTTCTCATCATCATGGACGCGGCTATGACCTGAAAGAGCTCTTCTGTTTGCAAAACACTTACAACACTCAGGACAAACAAAAGGTCGCTCAGCAGTGTGCCTGCGAATGTGGAGCAGAAGCACATTCTTACGTATAAAGCTTTTGTGACAGATGTTGCAACTAAAGGGGCGCTCCTCACCATGCACAGCAAGGTGCTGCTTCAATTTGCCCTTCTCAACAAATGTCTTGTTGCATACTTGACAGGAGAAGGGGCGTTCCCCGGTATGAATTCGCATGTGCCGAGTGAGGTTGCTGACACGAGACAACGTCTTGCCGCAGATCGGACAACAGTTTGGAGGAGGAATCGAGGTAGCATCATCTTCTGGAAGAACAGATGAAGAAGATCTGGAATACAAAACAAAGTTCAGAATAGTTGAATAAATTAATGAATATTATTTGCAATTCATACGTACTGTAGTTTATGCCTAATCATTCAATCCACACCAGTATTTCACCTCATTAAATCTTACAGTAGTCTTATTAAAACAGTGACCCATCCACAATATCCTAATTCCATAATTATTCAAAAATAATGTTGATGCTTACATCTGACACGCAATAGTTACGCAATATTGTTCCTCAAACGATGATCCTTGTCAATATCTTACATGCAGTTTATGCAATATTATTCCTTAACCTCTCAGCATGGTCACTAGATAGAAGTACAAGCAGACACTGGTCTGTACATGTGATATGTGTCACTCTGCAACACAGAGCATTGAGGAGTTTGCATGCAATTTTCGGTCAGCCCGTTTGGAAATTATAGCAGGGGCGACCCGTGAGGTAGTGCCGGTGTGCCATGGCACCACCAATGTGCCCTCTCAATAACAGTTTGTGTTAAATTTAAATTTCAAGGAAATGGCAAGCATATCTTAATCTGCTTTCATTTGAACAAGCGCGCGAAATGACATACGCTCTGCCAGCCCTTTCCTGAATGTGTGAGCCAGGTCTCACGGGCTCCACTTCCGAAAATAAGATTCAGTACCAATAAAGGCTAGTTTGGCTTGGCTTTGCATGTGTTGTATTGTGTTGTGTGGGCCACTGATTACCCTGAGGTAGAGCAAGCCAACAGCCTCACGGCACATTCACCAGAGTGCAGCATGTAGGCCTAAGTGCAAGCTAGAACTGCTTGAAGTGATTTATATTTCAACCACCAGAGTACAGCATATGGCAGTGCTACAAAAATACATCAATTAGAACAGTTATTATGATTATTTTAGACTTATAGATTGCCTAATATGTAGGCTATGTGTACATTTGCACTCGTCGGAACTTTGATAATGTTCATAATCTTTATTTTTGCATAAATTGTTATTTAGATTTCGTCAAAATGCCTAAAAGAGGCCAGAAACAGCTACAAACTCCACGAAAGAAGACTAGTAGGCCTAATTACGCGTTCACTGCAGTTGGCGATAGTAAATATGTACAACTACTTTAAGAAAGAATATGAGGAAAATGCAATGAAGTGTAGTGATACAGAAAGAATTGTAAGAATTGCTGGCCTGGTGGGAGTAAGTATTTTGATAATTTCTTAGAAATTAACCAACTGAAGAGCCCAATTGCACACCGGGGCGAAACACTGTCATTTTGTTGAGTTATGCCGGAACATTTAGCACAATTTGTGTTTAAATATAAAATGGCTCAACGGACAATACATATTTTTCTTTTGAAAATTATATATTCAATGCCAAGGTAAGGTATTAATTGCTTTGGAGTGGAGTTTCGACTCCCATAGTGCACTGGCTTTGCTCGTGACGTGGATACACATGTATCAAATACGTCTTGCAATGGCCTTCCCAGTGTGTACTAGACAGTGTCTTGGTGAGGTGTGCTTTAACCAACTGAAGAGCCCAATTGCACACCGGGGCGAAACACTGTCATTTTGTTGAGTTATGCCGGAACATTTAGCACAATTTGTGTTTAAATATATAATGGCTCAACGGACAATACATATTTTTCTTTTGAAAATTATATATTAGAATGCTTTTTCGTAATCAATCCTAACATAACCCAACAGAACCTCAACATAGCCTTATGAAATGTACACTTACGGTAGCAACATTATTTTAGCTTAATTAGCCTCCCACTATTGTCATTTAGCATAGGAATTGATTGATGTATCTTACTGTAGACTTCTAAGTGTGCTATGCTATAAGTCATTGTAATTTATTTCCATTCTGGGAGCTTTTATTCGCTGAAGGACATGGCCAGAAACCATGCCTCTTCAATGCAATGTAATAAACCCATCATTCACATGTTACTTACTCGTGGCTTTGGTTTTATGTAGAATTTAACATATTTCAGGGGGTGAAATCTTACTTGTGAACTAGGAAGTACACTTCAAGCTTGGAATGGCATGGTTACTAGTGGTTGTTGCTGTATTCTGGGGTCGTTCTCTCAGAGAGTTGATATGCATGTATGTATCATGTTATATTTGTGAAATTTTAATCTATGGTACTTGTAATGTTATTACAGCATGGATTTTCTGCTGTCCAGGTCACATTACAGTCTAAGAAGGGGGATCTCCTTGTTACACCAGGCAAACATCGAAAGCGTGTGTTTACTGTACCTGGAATAGATGATTTTGCTAACGAAGCCATTGCAAGGTTCATATATTCCAAATTACATCGAGGTAAGGATATTGTAGGCCTACTTCTTCTCTAATATGTGGCTAACATCAAGCTTCTTATAAACGTATGTTGTAAGCCTCGTTGAATGATTCTTTTAATTTGTACTATGCGGGGCATATTGTTCTGCGACTTCCTCCTTACTTGTGTGGTCTGTGGCAAAGAAGTACTACAACTATACTGTGGCTTCAAAGCCTGGAAATGGAGCATAGAATATAACATGTACACGTTGTTTAAACCTTTTGAGTCGTCTATGAAATCATGGATGCTGCCATTTTTTGTGTAGGGGAATTTTGAAGTGAAATGTATCGCGATCTATACAGGGTTGTTACAAGACCAAGATTTGCATTTTCCCTGACTTGAGATCCCATTTTCCCTGACCACCAATACTTTATTCTGATCACCGTATGAAAATATTTAAAAAATAAAATCCGTCGAATTGATCAAATGATAGTTACTGTACACGTTCGAATCGCACAACATACGGTGATTAAATTTTTTATTTTTCTTTAAATTCACGTCCATGCTAACTTTTTTTCCAGCTACTGTATTACACGAGATATGTAAGCTACCTCATACAGAAAAAGAGTTTCTTTTCAGAGATTGTAAAGAAAAGGCTTAAAGAAAGAATTTTAACAAAAAGTTAATTTTAAGAATTAGCCCAGTTTTAGATGCCGTGAGCACTTCAGAAGGCATGGAAAAAACTGGCTTCATCTGACTTTTTTAATAAATTAATCGGTTATGCTAAAAAAATAATAACACGACAAATAAATTTTAAAAAATGGATTCAAGGAACATAATTTTTAACTTCTTTCTTTGTCAGTACACTCAGTTCACAATGAAACTTCTTACATTCAAAAAGTTATTGCAATCATAACTAATGACTTAAAACTATGGCCTAATAGTCAAATAATACGATGGGTAAGTAACACACATGGTACGGATCCTTTCAAAATTATTGCTAAGGTAAGAAAGAAATTAAAAATAGGTAATAAAAAAATGGCACAACGAAACCATTTAATTGGACTCAAAAGCTATCGGACTTATTTACATTGATTGACTCCAAAAGCCCTTTTCAATGTCTAGGAAGCAAACAAGAATTGCACGGACCCACAGACAACACAGAAAGACATTTAACACTTTGTAATCTTTTACGTCTTACGACTGCGCCATGACTGACATCAATACGCGATCTAGGCGACATTAAGTCTGGAATGGCACGGATTCGTTGATAACTTATCCTATACTGATCAAAATTGAAGAACAGAAAGAATGGTTTGAAACTTAAAAGCTTTAACGGACGCCTGCCGTACACTAGAAAAACCTTACATCGTGACACAAGTTTTGTGCCCATAAGATCTTATTGCTATAATTACTAACACTTAAAATACATAAACAATACTGAGAAAAAAAAAAGAGTGATAGTCAGTCTGAAAGACTAGACTTAATAATCATTTTAAATGCTACAAATGCTGAAAATGCTGGGTGAAAGCCTCATGATCACGCAGCAAACTGCGTGAACTCAAACTCCATTAGCAAGTGCAAACCAAGGTCAAAGGAGGTAGCTGGCTGGATGAAGTCACGCTCACCGGTGCGCGCGGGGAGCTCAAGCGATACTATGACATCACACACCTCAGTGCGTTCTCGGTACATTTCGTCCCGTCGCCGTAACGTAACGCCAGACCTCAGCATAACGACGAAGTCGACAAGATCATTTAAAATGATAAAATATAGACATTGAAAACACAAAAAATTTAGTGACTGATACTGGTAAAGAAATCGATGGACTAAAACAGGAAATACACGCATTTGGCTTGGAGTATACACCTTTCTGCTACATTCTTAGTGAAAGTAAGTACGATCACATTTTGAAAAGCTAAAGCACTAGCTTTAAAACTTTCGTTGCATACATCTATTTGAATAACTCTCTACAAGTAGCCGCTGTTTAGCACTTTTAAACGTTCCTCAATATTATTTAGTTCGGCTTCTTTTTCTAACATCAATTTGACTCTTTTGGTTTTCAACTCTTTTACCTCGTCTACAATTGCTCTCTTCTGTTTTTCTTTGGCCTCGTTTTCTTTTCTTTTCGGCTGCCCTCTCCTTAAGCGCATTTTCATATCCATTTCATACCGACAGTAGTGGCTACGCGGGCTAAAGCGCTCCGTTAGGTCAAGGGGCCAAGCTCTCTGCTGACTCGGTAGATGCGTGGGTTCGAGCCCCACCGTCGGCTGTCCTTGAAATGGTTTTCCGTGGTTTCCCATTTTCAACACCAGGCAAATGCTGGGACAGTACCTTCTGACAGGCCACGGCCGCTTCCTTCCACATCCTTGCCCAGTTTCATTCATCTTCATCCATTCCATCTCTCATCCCGACGCGCAGGTCGCCCACGGGCGTCGACTAAAAAGACCTGCACTCGGCTTCTCAGGAGGCTACACGACAAAAAAAAAAAAAAAAAAAAAAAAAAAAAATCTGAATAAGCATGCCTCGCCTTAACGAGCATTTCTTTAGTGACAGTCACTTTACCTAACTGTCCCTCAGATTGAACACCATCGTACACTTGTCTTAGGCCTATGAGAGAACGTTCGAGCTGATTTTCGACTATCATCTCTGTATTAGTAGATCAAGCATAGGTGCTATGCCGAAGGTACACGAAGCAAAACTTCGGCGAACCGAACACGGATGAGATAAAAGGAGACACGAAGGGGATGGTGCATGTGGAGTAGAGGCTTTGGCCCCGAACAAGCGCGATTCCCGACGAAACGTGATCGACTTGGGCAAGGGAGAGTGGAGGAAAGAGTGTAGTGGGGACAAACGACGAGAATAAGAATCGAGAGCAGCAGGGCTACCGCAATGTGTTCCTTTCTTGCTCTCTCTCCTCTATTTTACAATTTTATAATTTTGCAGCCCTAACCCGACAAAGCGAAGGATCTTTGCGCTAAAGGCAAATAGACAGATTCACGCCCCAGCATGTATTTTTTTATTTTTAAAAATTAAAAAGATCCCTGACCTTGCAGCAAATTTCCCTGACATTTCCCTGACTTCCATGACCGGAATTTTTTTCACTGACTTTTCCCCGACTTTCCTGACCTGTAACAGTCCTGCTATACTACTCCCAATCAGTTTAGGAGCTTGTGACATATACTTGGGTGCGTGTTAGGTTTGTTTGATAACCTGTGTTTCTGTGTGGACTTTAGTTATAGGGGTAGGTGCTTTGGAGTTTGAAATTAGGTACCATCTCTGCATTTATCTGCGGGAGTGTGGAAAAATGGGGGTGATACGACCACAATCAGGATGGCTGCTGTCAGCACCATGATTCGAACCTCTAATGCGGATTATACCGGTATATATGGTTAACATGCCATTGAGCCCGTTACAATGCTGAACATTTCATGCTTTGCACTTTCACCTGGTCTGGTATGCTGCTTAGCATGTTCGGAAAGTAATGTCACCCAGTCAATTAAACAACATTTGTTGACCTGATCACTATTGTATAATGCATTAAAATTCTTCAAAATTGTTGTCCCCAGCATCGATACATCTTTGCCAGAGCGATTTCCAAGCTGCAATGGCATCCTGGAAGGCCTGTTTAAACTTTACCATGACAACGCGCCAGGCCACACTGCCTCCGTCATGACCAGTTACCTGGCCAAATCTAACGTGGCAACGCTGCCCCAGTCACCCTATAGTCCTGACTTCGCTCCGCCAGACTTAATTCGAGGTCATAATGAAAATATCACTTGGTGCTGAAGCATTGGGAACGTTATATTAGTGCGTTTAAAGCCATTGTACAAGCTGCTTTCACATCGTCAATTGTTCTGTAACGATGTCCTTCGGGGGGGGATTTCAAATGGGGAATCAAAAAGAAGTCAAATGATGACTTATGTCAAAGAAATACTTTCAGAACGTTTCAGCTGCAGACTTTCCAAGTTTCACCCAAAACTTTATTGCATAGCTTTGTTCCAGTGATTGCTGCATCGCTGGAACATCGTGTCTAAATTGCAGTGTTAATTGTATCAAAAAACAAATAAAACAACATATATTACTAGTTATAAAAAGAATACTTTGTTTGCAAAATGTAGTAGATGCTTGCAAAATCGTTGTAGATTTATGAAATACAATGTTGTGTATTATACATTTTACTAACGAGGGAACGGTACGAAGTCAGACAGCGAATATCGATTTTATTTTTACATAGTCTTGAAGATCTTTTTACACTGAAACAGGTAGTGGAGGTCTAATTTTTCGCTGGTCCATTTTAAGGGGGCATTTGGGAGCCCCTAGTTGGCGGAGCACGCTCTGAAAGGTACAGTACATGCGGGCACACGTCAACGCGTACAACCAGCAGCTGTCTAGCATTGCCTTACCTCTACCCTCGTTCGGTTCTCCACTATCACCCACCACAGACGGCTGCCTACAGTTGTGTACACGGGATGGCGGGTTAAAACTGACATTAGTTTGGATATTTTATTTACAAAGGTGAATTCATTGTGGAATATAGAAACAAAAACAATGGTTTACAAATCCTATAATATCACACATCTTCATCGTCATGCCATTCAAACTGTTCAAGAAATGCTGTTATTCTAACTCAGTCTGGCATGGGTGCATTGTTCATGGCATGATAGTGGAAATCTAACACAAAATGTGAATAAGAAAACACAAGAAAATCATTGTGTGCACCTTATAAAAGAAAAATTGGTACATCAATTCCAGCATACCTCTTTGGGCCGGTTCTACCATCTCCGGGTACACCTGCTGGTAGCTGCACGGGAGATAAACTAACTGCCTTTGATTGCGTTCTACCACGTCAGTATGAGCGGCAGGCAGCTACCCGGAAGAAGACAATGAAATACTAAAGATGGCAGGCCTGTTTTTGTGCAGCGGAGTCGCAGAGCCAATGACGTGTCCCCTATTTTCGATTGCATTAAGACCGCCAAATATACCGTATTCCAAATGTATAGGATATGAAATCTCATCAACAGTAAGACCATTTCTCTCTTTAGTCTGAGTTGAGATGTGTCCTATTATTACTCCCATAACAAAGATCTTTGTCGTAATCTAATGTGGTGGATTCGTCACATAACAGTATTATAATATTAACGAATCTCTGAAACATAAAAAAGAGTTCCATCTTGTTCATAGAGCTTAATATGATGCGTCCGTAATGATAAGAGTGGCTACGCGGTTCGAGTCGATTGCTTCGGAGCATGAGATTTTAAGTTCGATTTCTCTAATAGGAAAGTGATTTTATCAAGCCTCTGTTCTTATTTATCACCAGTGCATTATTATTCAAATGTTGTCAGTTAAAATCATTCATAGTGAATGTTTCAGTAGGACTGAGATATATACCTACCATATATACAATGTTATAATTCAGGAAGTTAACATTTGCACACCATTGTTTTATTGCATACAGACGGAACCCTTCCGTTTCACATCTGGTGCAAGTCATTGGCACATTAATGTACTGTTATGTTAATAGGATTATTATATTGTGCGAAGTATAAAAGGATGTAGGAGATGTAAGCCAAGATATAAATACGGGAGATCGTGTAGCCAGATATTTCACCACCTCTTTCTTGACCTGGGTCAAGTCAGTGATACAATGATACTGACAATCAAATATTCATCTTCGTGTACAGGGAGAAGATCTAAAATGCCCACAAAAAACAGTATAAGGCGAACATTCATTCTTTTAAATGTTGAATTAAAACATAAATATGCTTGTAAACAAAGTACGCACTATCCCTATTCTAAGTGGTGTTATTTGGTTCATGCTGTATAAATTAATAATAAGGGAGCGGCAGGAAAAAATAAGTGCCGAAGGTAGGAATCGAACCTGCCACGTTAAGGTCAACAGAGCCCAGCGCTGACCACTAGACCATGCTGGCATGCCTTCAGTGCAGAGTTTACAAGTATATAACCAAATGATAACAAGATGAATGCTTCAAATATTAATAAGTTATTTGAAGATGCAAGATACTATTTCTAACATGGAATGTTCATTGTTTTTGTGGCTGTATTAAACAGAAGACCGCAAATCATCTAAATTACGCATAAGGCAAATGTTCGTCGGCCATTTTCGAGCATTACCCGGCTGATAAAGCTCTATCGGCCTCTCGGAGCGGCCGACAGTTTACACCACCCGATAAGCAATATCTATCCCGCTGGCAGCACTACCCGCTGATGGTCGAACGGAAATCTCAGTTTATTCCGCGGGCAAGTTACCTGATCCTTTGCCCGGAGATGGTTGAGCTGGCCCTTTATCAGTCAAATCATGAAAATTAGTTTGTGCGACAGTATAAAATTGTGGTATATTGTCAGTAATGGAATAACCACCCGTTTCCCAAGCATATTTCAGCATTGGTTCGAAATAATCAGCTTGAAATCGGGTATGCGCTAGCATTTGACTAGTTATAATGAAAAGTCTGTTGTTGGGTTTTAATTTTGACTGGCCGTGTAAATTCCTTACTTGGCAAATGTTTTCCATTCGACGGACTAAACATTTTAGTTGTCGGAAGAGTCCAAGATCACACGGCTGGCAAAGATATGTAGTTCCTTTCGGTATGCATTCAATCTGTTCATGTTTGTTCATCAGAGATTCAAGCTGTGCATTTTTGCCCTGGCCACTGAATGAATCTAGGAGAAGAAGATTTCGTTCGTCGTCCTATAATTGCGGATGGAAAATGTCTTGGAACCAGGCACGTGCAGTACATGCCCTTTCCCCATTTTCCCGGAAGATGAACAATCAATGACGACATATTTGAAGACATCCATGTAGGCGTTGATACTTTCTTGTACCCTAGGTCCAAACTTTCCATTAATTTCTTTGAAAACGATCAAGAATAAATGTCCCATTTCTCCGGCTTTAGAAATGTGATATTGCACTGTGTGGGTGTGTGTAGAACTATTTCGGCAATCGAGCGTAGCAAGAACGTCTTTCACACCACGAAAATCACAACTTCTCTATGTTGCCATTTCGCACTCGAATCGGGACTGGTCCGAGTTCCAGATATTGGCACGCGGGATCTCTTTCTCTTCTTGCAATTCAATAATGTATTTAACAAACATTTTAGCCTCTTCATATCGTACTTCTTCGTCTGTTTTAAACGTTTTACCGACGAGTTTGGTTACTTTTCAGGACCGAATTTTCAAACGCCTTTTAAGGTTTGTCAAGTAGGAGTCGCAAAACGTCTCTCTTCCATAATTGCATCAAACGTTGTCATTATTTATATGAACATTATTTGCTCTTTATCAGAAAGCTCTGTAGCTTCCTGAACACCGTAGGCATTAATAAGAGCTACAATAATGTTGCAAGCGGTCATTACAAAGCTAAGACTCCAATGCGATCGCCTGTATGTGGAATAGCCATCAGTCGTGGAGAACTTGACCGTATAGAAAACGACTCGTAGTCCCATGTACATAACCACTGTAGGCAACCGTAGCCTATGTGGTGGGTGATAGTGGAGAACCGAACGAGGGTAGAGGAAAGGCGAGGCAAGTCAGCTGCAGGCTGTGCGCGCTGACTTATGCCGGCATGTACTGTACAATTCAGAGCGTGCACCGCAAACTTGGGGCTCCCAAATGGCTCCTTAAAAAGGACCAGCGAAAAAGTAGACCTCCACTACCCGTTTCAGAGTAAAAAGACCTTCTCGACTATGTAAAAATAAAGTCAAAATTCGTGGTCCGACTTCGTACCGTTCCCCCGTAAGCCAAAGATTTTCCTTATCATTGTGGTATTTCCTGAACCTTCTACTTACCACATTCAAATAGTTGGTCGAGTGGTCACAATGCATTACTCTTATTCATGAAGCCAGGGTTCAAATCTCGCGAAGGTTGGGTTTTATTATATTTGTTGTTTTCTTCTTCTTTTGAGACCACATAGGATCACTTTAACCAACCATTAGTTCGTCGACTTGTAGGAACTGTAAGAGTCTTGCGGTCCTCCCAGTACTTCTTCATGCGGATTGATCGTCTTGCCCTTTCTTGGGCGGAAAATATTCTTGTTGAAATTTTTGTGAGTGAAAAATGAAAAGTCATATTTTTAAGTGCTGTAGTTAAACTTTTCTTATTTGCAGCATCTTCTGTTGTTAGGCCAATTTCTTGTAAGTCCTCTCTGATTTCTTTTAACCATCGGCATCAAGTTGTTGTGATTTTTGAAGCAAGCTTGTACTGTACTAGTTGTTTTAGAAGACGTGAATCTGGCATTCTCATGATGTGAATTGTTGTTTTATAACTACCCTGACATTATAACACAAAGCACATATAGTGTGTATTTTCTAATGGGAAATAAATATATACTCTTCTAGGCCCCACTTATGGACGAGTGCAGTGCGCACAGTTCGATAAGCGGAACTGGTGAAACTGTGCTTGAGAAGTAGGATGTTAATTTGTTAGATTTTAAGAACTAGAAATAAGACTCCCGTTAGTTCTACGATACTACGGTATTAATTTTCAGTTTTAAGTCTTACAGGCCGAGTGTGAAGCCCAGTTGCAGGTCCTTGCTTGTCCCAGTGAAGTATGGACCCCCAATTTATTCATTCTGGCTTTGGATATGAAACTTTCAAATGATGCATGACACCTCACCAACTCTAACACAACCCATATCTATCCTGGACCTTATCCTTGCATGTGCTATCTCCAAATCTGCCAGGTTTCACCTGTATGCACTTTCCATTTCTTCCCACAGGACTTTTACCTGCCCCTACGTCCTACCATATATCCATATGCCTTGTATCATACAGTGTGTGGGGACAGGCACTAAGCCTCAAAGGGCAAATCCTTCCAATCCCTTGACTGTTTTCTTCTGCTATTTAGAACTAATGGCATGTCGGAGGCGGTGTAGCTTGGGTTGACCGTCACGTGGGGGGAGCGGGCTAAGGGTGCCCCCACTATAAAAAAAAAAAAAAACAGGCCTATAGTTTGATCAATTGAGACTCTCATTTTGAAAATATGTTCATAAATTAAATTTGACTTTATACTTGGGCCTTTCTTTTTTTCTTCCCCCCCCACCCTTTCTGTTTTGCTAATTTTTTCTTAATAGAATGTTGAATAGTTACGAGGCAAGTTACTAGCTTCAAGCCAGTTAAAGTGTGAGTAAGAGGTTCAACAGTATTTAAAAAAGCTGCTGATGCTGTTTATTGCCATACCATTCATCGTTTTGACTGTCGTCAATAGTTGCACTGGTTTGTAATATTGGCAAAGCTCTCAAGAGATAGGATCCTCGTTTTAACAACACAACACCTGATCTCCACTCATTTCATGGAATGTATATTAATTTAGAATTATTCTTTTCCTTATTTTTTTTTTTTCAGAATTGTCCCTAAAAACCAAGACTACTTAGAGTGGATTTAGGCCTAAGCATTGGAAAAGCCTTTTATTATCTTGCATATCAAAAGGGATGTGTCTCGATCCTGTCTCCACAAAGGTCTGCGTACTCAAGGAATGAGCACTTACAGAAATAAAGATATAATGAATAATAATAATCTGCAAATATGTACCATTTTATTTCTCCTTTCCTGATCATTCATCCTAAAAATATAAAACCATCGCATTTGAACTAATTATTGAATTATTAAAATAATACTATAAAAAATGTTTGAGAAGAAAAGAAAATCACAAGTTCATCTATAGCTCCTCAGCAAAACTGGAAAAGCCTTGAGTAAGTATTAATATTCCTTATATTTTTGCATTTTATAAGGTGGTTTAAAAGGCAATGAAGAAACCCAAAGTTAGCTTCACAACCATAACACTTGTTATGGATTTGACGGCTGGGGACAGGCCCGACGAGAGGGGGGGGGTCAGGCAGGGCTGGTGCCCCGGGGCCCGAACCTCCCAGGGAGGGGGGGGGGCGGCGTCCTCGGAGGATGGGCCCGATCGGGCATTGATTTATTATTGCCTTTATGTGACATTAATTTGCTACTGGCAATCATTTAGTGAATGCAATGAACTGTCTGTGAACAATGTTACAAGGATTGAGAAAGTTATTCTGTCAAGTGGACAATATTTTCCTCTACAAAGCGCTTGTGGGAAGAACAACTGTCTCAAAGTTGTCAACTTAGCGACGGGGCTTCGCTATGTATTGTTCTCTGAATATACCTGAAGACAGAGAGAGCATTCCATTATTCTAAATTTCCCTTACTATGCTTATGCACCAATCGTTCAAATAACTTTCCCATCCCTTCACTTATTTCGCCAAGGCCACGAGAGCCTGGGCTGCCCTGGTGTGTTTGGTCAGTAAGCTCAAGAGTTTCAAGTTTGCTGCGTCACGTCGAGCTTAGATATTTAGAGGTGATAGTGTCTGAAATGAATATATTGTCTAACTAGACGTATCGTATGCCCTAGAGGAAGGTAAGTAAAATACATTTTAAAGTAGCGTCCAACCAGTAATTCACTTTATAGTTGATGTCAATTTCGCACTATGTGAAAAATTATCATTGCTGGCTAAATATCTTGCGAAAGGGTGGGATGATTCTG
Source organism: Meconema thalassinum (assembly GCA_946902985.2). Taxonomy (NCBI): domain Eukaryota; kingdom Metazoa; phylum Arthropoda; class Insecta; order Orthoptera; family Tettigoniidae; genus Meconema; species Meconema thalassinum. The sequence continues at coordinate 1,074,273,233 of OX336388.2, forward strand.
TTGTCAAACGTAGATAGAAGAAGTGCATGAGAAATTGTTCATCTTCTCGTATACTGAATTGAGAAAACAATGCAAACATTTGAATAATCTGTATGCTTAGGTGCAGTATAATTATTATTATAACTGGTTCATTCAATACGATCAACAATCCTAGGTACTTGCTCAAATCATTTGTGATTAAGGGATTTATTGAAAACCTATATTAGGCCCTACTATTGGTACTAGAGTTGGGAAATGTATCAAACACTGAAACTAAGGTAATATTCCAGTATTTTTCTGGACTGAGTGTTTAATTAACCAGGAGAAAAATGGCAATTGAGCTAGGACACTGAACCACTCAACTTTGTTTTCCAATTCCTCTCATGGGACGTCAGTGGTGAGGACAGATGACCTACCGTAGCTGTTCCGTCTCATGAAACAACAATAAGTAACGTCAGTAGCAGGGGCAGATGGCCTAGCTGTTCCGCCCCTTAAAACAACAATAAGTACCGTCAGTGGTATGCATGGCGATGGAGAAATGAATACATTGCATGTAAGCAACCGTGCAGACTTTTCTAAGACCAAATATTGAACTCTGCTTAATTCAGAAGAAAATTAAGATGAAGTATTGTCGATTATTAATATAAATACAATTTTGTTTAGAGCTGGTGCAGTGACTGTTATTATTATTGGACATTTCTACACCGTTTATTCCAAAGAGCAGCATTGACCGGCAAAGCACTTATTTTTCAGGACGTGAAGAGATATTTTCCCTTGCGAATCAAGCCCTTTCATGATACGCTTTAACGTCTCAGTCCGTTAAACATAAAATGAGTTGCTACCTTTATCTTTGACTTGGAAATGACCCCGGGTTGTGACGAAGCCGCGGCAGGATTGCAGGATTCGGCTTACCATCTGCGGCGTCATTCGTAGTCTTACTCAACAGTAAGGCCTATTTGTCTTAACAGTTGTTAATTCATTTAGGGGCTTGCGACATTTAACCCGTGTACTTGGTAGCTAGTAGGTCTACTATCACTGAAGGGCAATGAACCATTAACGCTCGGTAGGAAATCGTTTGCATCAACTAGTACTGTAGATAGCCTATAATTCAGTATTTGCTGACGCGTTAATTTTCCGGTTTATTTCTGAAGGCCTCCACATTATTGAATGAAGTTGACTGTAAAGCAGTAGTTTTCACGAATATTAATGAAGTAAATTATAAGATTCTCAAACAGCGAACAAAATAGAAAACCAAGAAACGTGCGAATTGTGTAGACTGAAGGGGAGGCTAGTGGTTGTTGTATAATTAGAGAGGCGTCTTGGCAACATTTTTGTAACTATATATTTTTCTTGGAGAGTAGAAACTTAGGCCCTCTTAAAACCACCCACTGCTGGACGAAAAGCAGGGTATACACTGTGCTGTGCTATGGCCTCTGTGACATGATCAATCGCATGCCGTATTCTTAGTTGCCGACTGGGAAAAGTGGGAATGCGTTGCCCGTCGCGACTATTACTGTAATTATTAAGGTTAAGAGTGGGGTAGGTGTCTTTGGACTTGAAATACGGTATTGCGGTATCCCGGCATTTGTCTAGAGGAAGTGTGAAAACCCACACTCAGGATAGCCGCTGTCAGCACCGGGAATCGAACCTCTGATCCGCAGACTTGCTGTAGACCCCCATCACGGTCATTGGTGTGCTACACCGTGGGGTCTTACTTGAAGGTGCGAGAGCTTTAACTTCACTAACGGAGTGTCTTTTCTATAGTCACTAAATGTCAATGGTCACCAAATTTTTACTCCAAAATATTACAAAAATAATCACCCAAATGGCCTATAACTCAATAATTTGGACCTAATTTTTGCAAAATGTTCTGGAGGAGGACCCCCGGACCCCACTCTTGAGCTTGGTGATATTCCATACCCCCAGATCCCCCATTTGTCCACTCCCCCATAATCTTGGCTTAAATCCGCCCCCGATGGTCACCAGTCATAGATAGGACTGGGGAGTTTTAGGAGAACCTGGCTCTAGGTTTGCTTACTGCAAAGCAATATTAAATTTTAAGAAGTCATGTAAAACGTATTTTAAAATACGTCTTGACTTGGTGTGAAAATCATGTTTTCATTATGAAAAGAGATTACGTCATATGTCACAGAGGCCATAGTCTGCACAGTGTACAGTACCGTATACCCCTTCCACCTCTTTTACATACAGTTCAGTGAACTGAACTTCCTGTTGATTAATTTTTGGGTCTTGGGGGCCCGGGAGATTCCAGCCCCAGGGCCCATCGCCGCTCTCCACGGCCCTGGCTGGGGACTGATGATCAAGATGTCCCTTACTCGAGCAAGCACTGCTCGAGTTTATGTAAAATGTATGTAGGCAAGGAGGTCTTACTTATTTGGTTTCCTTCGAGTTACTTGTTACATGGAAGTATTTGGTGAATTGTTAGTGTTGAATGATGTAAGTTGGTAACACCGATGTGGCGCCATGTTGGTTTTCTAGTAACTTATTTAGGCGTAGTTGGTAGCATACTGAGCTTCTATGACCAAGATCGCGGGTTCAAACCCGGCCCGGATTTTTTTTTGGTTAAAAATCCCTTAGTACGCCTTCCTTCGGAGGGGAAGTAAAGCCGGTGGTCCCAGGTCATAGATTTATGGCATGAAAAAGAACATTCCACTAACTACACTTGTGGAAGCTAAAATTTATAGGTTCATTTGATAACGCTATATTAGTCCCAACGTTCGCCGCCAGGTGCTGGCTGCGATGGTATATTGTAGCCAAGTCCAAAGCTAGGAGTAAGTAGCATTTGGTACAAAAGTAGGTACTACCTGAAAAATTGATCGTCTGCAGTCCTTCTACCTGAATCACAGATAGCACACACTAATACAGCCATCACAATTAACACCGGTTATCAGACCACGTTGTCGTAGCCCCTAAACTAAGGAACCAACCAACTTACCTGGCCAAGGGAGGACAATGCAGACGAGTATACAAAATGCCATGCAACTGTGGCCAAGTCTACATCGGGGAAGAAGGGCCTAACCATAGCCATTAGATTGCCTGAAGAGTGTCGTAACCAGCCTTATACATCAGCAATAGCAGAACATTCATTGAACTGCAGGCACTCCGTCCTCTTCAATGAAACAACTACTAGCCCATCAGCCACTTCTACCACTGAAAGCTCAGAGAAGTTATAAAGATATCTAAACATCCCAACAATTTCAACTGCGACCATGGTGTACATCTCTCTAATGTCTGGAAATCGGCATTAAATCGTCCCTCAACCAGCCATAGGCAGCAAGAGGTTCCCTACACAGTCTGACCCTGCAGAATAAATATGAGAACTGTTCTTTTTTTTTAAAGCCCGTAGTTAGTGCGCACACTGCAACAAGCGTGCGCGCTACCTCCCGGCATCCTTTGCGAACAAGCAGGCATCAGTTGCAGCTGTGTAGCTAACCTGTACGCTGAACTGTGCATCTTTACAATGTTCAAGATTATTGATTCGCCCGCCGCGTGTGAAGTACGATCTGTGATACGTTTTTTGAGTGCAAGGAACATGTCGGCTGCAGACATTCATCGTTAGCTTTGTGAGGTGTATGGTGATAATGCAATGACGGAAGGTAAAGTGCGAAAATGTGTACGCGAGTTCAAAAGTGGCCGTGAAAATGTTCATGACGAACGCTTAGCTCTGCGATCACAGATGACTTGGCGACTGCAATCGACACGAAAATTCACGAGGACCGAAGATTCATGATAACCACTCTATCAATGGATTTCCTCAAGTGTGAATTCTTGGTTGTCAGAGCAGGTGGCAAACTTTTATGGAAAGGTATTTCAGAACTTAGTTTTAAGGTATGACAAGTGCCTAAATAAACAAGGCAACTATGTAGAAAAATAGAAGAAGGTATGTAAAATCTAAAAATAAATGTGGTTTCAAAATAAAATGTTCCGTTAATTTAAAAAAAAAAAAAGGCCCTTATTTAAGAAACAGCCCTTGTACAACGGACAGGTTACCTGCCACCATTCTGCCATGACTAATCCTGCTGTCAAGATGGCAAAATGTTGGCAATGAAGAAACTCCGGAAGCAACGAAACAACCTGAGACATTACAGCTATCATGAAGTTAACTACTCACACTGATAATTACTCAAATTTTTGAGGCAGTGGTACTAACTTGCAACTCGCTTCTAGAGCCATCCCTGCACTACACAAAAAGCTACAGTTTATAATACAATTATTTGAATGAAGTAGCAACTCACAAGCTATGTTCGCTGCTGTCACCATTTTCACCGTTAATCTGCGGCTCACAGGGGAGCTGCTCTTCTGGTGTATACATAGGCTGCGCCTGCAACTGTGAAACAAAATTTGAAACAACGGTGTCTACAGAAAGCATTCAATGATGACAATTAGCACACATACTCACCTCAAACAACTGTGGTCCCTCCGGTTTGACACTAGATAGGAGGGTCAACTCCGGTTCAGCCTGTAAACACACAAAATTGGTTACAGTTTTGTATCACATATACAGATTAGGCTTTGTCCATTTTGCCTAGATAAAAGTGCAGGTGCCAGAATTGAAGAGCTTCCATAAAAGTATGTGACCATACATACAGGGTAATTGTCTTTTGCAGCTTTTCAGTTGGTCAACAAGATTGTGCCCAATGAATTGGGTGGGGTACAAGTTATAAATATGTAAATACATTCCTGGAAAAAATTACATGTATTAGTCATCACACTTAAATGGGCAATTTAGGATTACACGTTTCAACCCTCGAGTGGCCATCATCACATCATGATCACTGTGTTAAGGTTAATTTTTCACTACTGTGGTTCAATAGCACGTCGTTCGACGAGTATAGTATGATGTTGATTCGCAATTTGAATCTCGTTATACGTTAGGTTTGTTTTGTGATACAAGGTTTTGTGAATTACGTGAGTAACGGTGTATATGCACGTGTATACAATTTAGAATATCACACTGTAATAATAATAATAATAATAATAATAAATCAATTAACAAATTTTAGCATGCACTAGAAAAATCTAATTATTATGTAGCCTTGGTATTGTTCTGCTCACAGCGATGCTCACTTATGGACCTCCAGACAGCTACTGGCACGGTGAGGTCTGCATCTAGCCTAGCTCGCTTGTCATCCTTCACGCTGTCTGTTATCGGAAATGTTAACTGAAGTTATGAATGAATTATCGTTGTACCTGAACCATACTTGCCAACTTTCAAAAAGGGCTTTCAGTAAAAATTTCTATATAACCCGGCTTGAAACAATAATCAATACAGTAATACAGTACAGTAATACAGTAATTCATGCTTTGAACAGAATATTTCAATGAAATCTTATTTACTTGCATTATAGGCCAATTATTTGTAGACGAGCATGACCCTCAAGAAGCAGATGTGGTGAATTTTGGTTTGGGGCATAGATATAATAGGACTTCCCTGAAATAATATACCTAAATACACTCATCACTCACCGGAAATTACTTGCACTTTAAAATTAATAGCTGTGGCATATTTAGCTTCCTGCAAAAAGTCTGTAGAAAAGGTGCTGGCATAACAAAGAACAGAATTCCTGGTTTTCAAAATAGAAAGAGGCTCCAGATATTCATTCAGGACAACATTCATGTATTTTCTTCACTTCGAAAAATTATGAGTTCAACAGAATTAATATAAAACACTACAATAACCGATGACATTATAGGGGGCTGATGTAATAGCTAAAGTTGTGGTTTGCTTTGCTTTCTTCAGAAAGTCAATAAAATATGTGTTTGTATTGCTTCAGAACTTCTGGTCTTCAAAATGGAAATGGCTTCCAGAGTTCCATTGGACATCGACGACCTGAACTGTGTCCTGTTCTTCTTAATCGGGCTAAAAATAGCCATCCCACAATTTCAAGGAAATTGGGTTATGCAGATGACTGGGCATTTGCTACTAGAGACAACATTTAAGGAGACAGAGATGACCCTAACAGACGACCTTAAAGAACTGACACAATACTTTAAGATGTGGAGACTTACACTTAATACTAACAAAACAGAAGTATGCTGCTTCCATCTAAACAACAAGATGGCCAATAAAGAATTACGGGTGTTCATAGGAAATCAATTAGTGAGACATAATAAATTCCCTAAATACTAGGGGTTACATTAGATAGAACACTCTCCTTTAGACAACACCTCCGCAATACTCAATCCAAAGTAAGTACCCGCCACAATATAGTCCAAAAACTATGTGGCACAACTTTGAGTTCATCGGCAACTTCACTTCAATGTACAGCTTTGGGACATGTGTTTTCAGTTGCAGAGTACTGTGCCCCAGCTTGGTTGAATAGCCCTCACACTAACCTCATAGATACCCAGCACAACACCATCATGCTCCTTATCACTGGCACAATGAGGTCTACACCCACACATTGTCTACCTATCCTCAGCCACACATCTCCACCAGAACTTCGACGTAAAAGCGCTCTCCACAAGGAGTTCAAGAAAATAATGGATAACCCACAACTACCAATACACTGTGACATTGCTGATGTTTGCCTGAATCGTCTATGATCTCAAAATCCAACAACAAGGACTGCAATAGACTCGGAGAATACCAACTTCAGCATAACTAAAGAATGGCAGGGGAGGCAGGATACTACGCCTGGATCAATCTTACCACGCATTAGATCATCGCTGCCACCTGGATTTGAGTTTCCTCGGAAAACATGGTCAACTCTCAACAAGATTCGTACGGGTCATGGCAACTGTGTAGACTTCCATTATAAATGGAAAATAATTCCTTCACCTAACGGTGATTGTGGTGTCCCTAAGCAGACCATCCAGCATATCACCACCAAGTGTCCTAAAAGAAAGTACATTGGCAACGTCACTGATTTTGCTCATGGATCACCAGAGGCAATTACTTATATAAACGGTTTAGATATAAATATATAGTTTGTCTTCCTTTCCTAAATTAATTATCATCTCTGTACAAATTGCATCTGTAAAGCCATACGCTAAATAGTTTAATCAGTTGAAACTTTCCGTCAAATCAATACAAATATTTTTTTGCGCTATTGTTGCGCTAAGTTAGGTACATGTTTCGAACCTTGTATACCGGTCCTTCATCAGCCTTTCACACATATGGCCACACATCAAATCAACACTGCATGCATTTTTGGATTTCGTTCAGTGTTGATTTGATGTGTGGCCATATGTGTGAAAGGCTGATGAAGGACCGGTATACAAGGTTCGAAACATGTACCTAACTTAGCGCAACAATAGCGCAAAAAAATATTTGTATTGATTTGACGGAAAGTTTCAACTGATTAAACTATTTATATACGTCAATACGGACCAGAAATGGCAACTAGTATTCCCATCGCCATACGCTAAGTAAATAAATGCTAAAACTTTGTTCACATTCTGCCTTTGCAGTCAAGTACGGAGAAATAGCGAGATGTTACACCAACAGCGCTGGTCTCAGCCATTGGACGAGATTCCCGTAGTTTTCATGACAGAACACAGAGAAAAATCGCAAATCGGAATTTACATAATCTGTGTCACTTTTAGTCCGACGAGATTTCCATGGTCCTTGAGATCGGGCACGGGAAAATATTGTTCGGTGCCGCTCGCTGTCCATTTGACAAGAATCCAGTTGACCTCGTCATCGAATGCGGCGTATCGCAATCGCTGCCACTCCCGATCGTTTTGCGAGATCCACGTCCTCGCAGTTAGACACTGAGAACGCGATAATATGCAATTGGCGCTACACCCGGCCGTCTTCGTGATCACAAGTACGGGATCGGGCACAGGTTTTATGATTTTACGCAAGTGGTGTCGATCTCAGTCCGTTTGAGGAGATTCTCACAAGCAAGTCTTGAGGATGTGATTTTGGAGGATGAACGTTCGAAGTAGATCCTGGTATCGAATTTTACGAATTATTCTGAGAGGATTGCACGAATAATACAAGAGGGCAAATTTTCTTTCTAATTCGAATCACGACTTACACAGTTTTCGAAATAATGGGTTAGATTATATATCCGATGGAACCAACGTTCGAAGGAAAAATCGACATATAACGGAATTTTGAATTAACCACACTGGATGTCGCAAATTTATGAGACGGATAGTATTTAAAATAAATGTAGCCTATTTCAAAGCCTTTTTGTGATATTTTTTCGAAACGGTACCATTTGACAAGATTGGGACATTAAATTATTTTGTGTCATTTTTGGACATGTATTTGAGATAGTCTCCAAATTTAGAGCTCAATAACAGAAATTAGAGGTTTCTGTTTTGTTTCAAAAGTTTTTGCGAATAAACGTGTTACGAAAAGTCAGGTTTCCTAATAACAAAGAAAACTATTTCACACAAAACTAAAAACTCTTCTTGATGCCGAAAATATACGTTATGTAACCTCTTAAATTTCCTTTTGGGGTGTGGTGGTATTAAATTACCATAAGGGACACATTTCCTAAACATATTACCATCCTTTTATTTCCACAAACAGCAATCCTTTTTATTCTCAATGAATCTCCACAACTGCTTTCACACATAAGATCCTCTTTCTTATTTATTCCAATCTCTGCAGCAAGATATTCCGACTTCCCTTCATCTCCACAAAACTTAGCCTATCCTCTTTATATAATTTTCACTGCCAGCTGGATTGCATCCCTCCTGGCTGCTTTAGACTGCCTGCCCATTCAACGATTACGGCATTGGTTTATGCGTACAAATTAGTTTCCAAATATAGACGCTAAGAGCAGTACCAACCCACTGTGATCGCCGCTTTTTCAAGTCACTGTTACAGACATTTGCTTTGTATTGATGTTAATGGCGAAGATGTGTTTTGGATTTTATAATGGTGTACTGCTGCGTGCCCTTTTGTAAATCAGAAATCTACAACTAGGGTAAAACTAATTACTGTTCCGACCCTTAAAACAACAATAACTAACTAAACTAATTACTGACTTACAACTAACTTATGTACTAGAAGAAGAAAATGACAAAAATAAAAGAAACAAATACGGGAAATAAATGATGGAAAAGAAATGCCCTCTATCTTCGAAGGACAGATGACCTTGCAGTTCAACTCTTAAAACAAGAATCAATCTTCGAAGAATGAGTATTGAGGTACTTGGAAACTACTAGAGCCATGAAAGGCAGATAAAAAAAAAGGGAAAGAGGAGAGGGTCCACCCCAAAGTCGATGCAAAAAAGGGGAAAATAGAACCAGCTCTGGAACTCTTCATGGTCGCCAACTCTCGAGCTCAAAACCTGAGCACTTGAAGGTGTAGCCCTATCCAGGGTGCACCATGTGTGGTGGAGCTACACACACTCTGCCCCCTTTAAGGCCTTGTGAAACTAAAAGAATAGGGCTCCTTCAAAGAATGAGGGTATCAGGATAGATGATATGAGGGCCAGTTATGGCAGAAAGATTAAAGACTCCCTAGATTTCGGATGCCCTAATACAGTCGGGGTTGGAAGAGAACAAGAGTCGACTAAGGGAGGTCCACAGGTAGATGACAGAGAGGAGAGGGACACAAGTAAGTGGAAATAAAAACAGACTCAGCTGGGGTCCAGTGGTCTCAAAGTCCCTGGTGGTGGTGATACACCCTCAAGGGCTCTCATGGCTAGTGAGCTTGGGAATTGGAGTCCCTGATGTATTCCTGAGCTCGGTCTGGTTTTCTTAGTTTTCCCGTTACTGGGGGCAAACCCTTCTCCTTCCCCATCCTCCCTTTTCCTATCTGCCTTTAATAGCTCTACTTCCTTCCAAGTTCCTCAATTCTTTCCTCGTGTAGCGGCTAGGATGCTTGGCTGTTGCCCTGGAGGTATGGGTTCGATTCCCGACCCTGCCAAGGGGGCCACTTAGCATCGTAAGATAAAAACGAGAGGATGTGGGTTCGATTCCCACCTCAGCCATCTTCGAAGTGGTTTTCTGTGGATTCCCCACTTCTACTCTAAACATGGGCGTAATTACGGGGTGGCAGTTGCCATCCCAGAATTCCCAAACCCCACTTTTTGCCTACAAACAAGTAAAAAATTAGTTTATAAACTTGGTACAATCTGGATTTTGTTTTTAACTGTATCTCTCAGAAACAATTTAATTGCCCAAATGGCGTAAAAAGAAATAAAACTATTTGCGTGAATAATGGGACTAAGCGATATAAATGTCACTAGGTGGCAACCCTGTAATATGTAATGCAAAGCAGACATCAGCTGTTGTCTGTCGTTTGCCTTTTCGAAAGAGATCTACTCGTACTATTCTACCTGTAACGTGTTGCCTTCATTTTCTTGAAATTTCTAAGTTTCTTTCAGTGAACTATCTGCATCATAGGATTGGATTTCATGTACTGAGACATGGTAAGTTAAATTAATTTCAGTTCAAGTGTCTACCTATTTTATAGGTTAAGTTATAAGCCAGTTTCTCCCACAGCGCACAGAATAGTATAGTGAAGCCAGTGTCCGCAATATTGATGAGGTCTAGACTCTAGAGAAAGCAAAATCACGCATCTGAGAACGGTCTTGAGTAAAATAAAAGACGGCCATTCACTTACACTGCGGTTTAACACGTTGACTGCGAAATTTGGCCTCATTGTGTTCCCAATATGCGAACAGAGAAATGCACTAACCGCGAAAATAAAGCGCCACGAAAGTGCCGAGCACGGTAAACTGAGACCACGTGAAATTTAAACTCGGCACAGAGTCAGCTGTCAGAGAAACATAACCTCGAACGCATAGCATAGAACAAGTCTAGTGTTGTCCAATGTGCTGTAACAAAAAGTAAACAAAATATTTTTGCGTTTTTAAGTAACTTTGATATGGTTAGATTTATTTAAATGTTTTTTAAATCCAAACAAATTTTATTTTTTTCTAAGACGTTGCTACTGAAAGAAAAATATTGTGTGCCTGGTTATTTTTGCAGTTTTCCACGTTATTTCCGTTCCTCCATGATCACATTATTTGCCTAATCATATTACAGTTATTATTTTTTGATCTTGTTCTAACGAGGTAAAAATTGCCTCAAAACATACAGTATATTTTCACCGGTTCCTTGTGTTGTGTGTCATTTTAAGCCAGCCTTATTTTGTTGTTTATAAACTGAGTCTAATTTTTCCCTCAAATTACACTAAACCCTTTTCTTGAGGTTGATACTATGGTAAGAAAAAAAAACTTGCAACTTTTAAAAATATTTAACTTGTAGGCCCTATACAACTTTTTATTTACCATGAGACAGACATCTTGTAAATTTTTGAATTGTTGGTGTTTGAAAACAAGTTTAATCCCTTTCTTTTCAGGCTCAGAAGAACAAAAAGGGACAAAGTTCGTTGTTGTCTTACTTTTGCTCAGGCCCACCAAGCAAGAAGAAACAGCGTCTAGAAGATGAACCAACAGAAAAAGATTCTTTGGAACATAAGTCAGAGCCACCTCAGCCTACAGAAGAAGTGTTAGGCTCCTCATCCACTCAGTCATCTACACTTACGAAGGGCAGTACTTCGAGTGAGGAAAATTTACCAAGTTCCAGCTGTTCCTCTACTGCAATTGACCAATTATTGTCAATTGGACTGATCAACAAGCGTGATCCTGTCCAGGGTCCAGATATGGCGATATTGCATGTTAAGGAGGGATCCTTTCAACCACAAGATTTCGTTTTCCCTAAAAAGGATGGAAGAAAGTTTAGGCCTGAATGGTACAAAATGTTTTCTTGGCTGGAATATAGTCCTCTAACCGATGAAGCATTCTGTTTTGTCTGTCGTGTGTTTTACAAGACGGAAAAAAAATGCTGAAGACTCTTTCACAATCAGTGGGTTTTCGAAGTGGAAGAAAGCTGTAAAAGTGTTTGAAAAACATGATTGTAGTAATTTGCATAAGACTAGTATGACTAAGTTCACCTCTCTACAAGAAGCAGATAGAAGTGGTACTGTTATTGAAAAAGTTAATGAAAAGTACTCCAAAGAAGTTGAAGAAAACCGATTGTATTTAGGAGCTTTGTGTGAATCGTTAATATTTTGTGGCAGGCAATCCATTGCTCTCAGAGGACATGATGAATCTGCAGAATCAAAGAACAGAGGAAACATTTTGGAGCTGATGGAGCTTCGTTCTAAAGATAGTGATCAAGAAGTTCTACACTGAGCATCGAAAGAATTTTCAGTACACTTCAGCGACTTTCCAGAATGAGTTACTGTTCATTATTGGAGAACAAATCAAGCTGCACATTGCCAAAGAAGTTAAAGAGTCCAAAGTGTTTGCCATTATAGCTGATGAGACTCAAGACATAGGAAATCACGAGCAAGTAGCAGTCGTTTTAAGGCATGTCAACGATAAATTACAAGTTTATGAGTCGTTTGTAGGGTTTTATCAAGCAAAAAAAAAACTGATGGTGAAACTCTGGCATATGAACTAAAGAATGTTTTGATTTCACTGGATTTGAACATTAAAAATCTGCGTGCTCAGTGCTACGATGGGGCCTCAAACATGAGGGGTCCATATAAAGGAGTGGCAGCTAGAATTATGGAAGAAGCCCCAATAGCAATGTATATTCACTGCAATGCACATATATCAAATTTGTGCATTGTAAGCAGTTGTACAAGCGCAACATCAATAAGAAACACTTTTTTTGTGCTTCCAAGTCTTAACAACTTTATTGAGAAATCAACTAAACGAAATGCTGTTTTTGAACAAATTCAAAACAGTTCCAAAAGCTTTAGTGGTGGAACTGTAACATTAAAGTCTTTAAGTGATACCAGATGAGCTTGCCGTGTTGAAGCAGTGCGGTCTTTGTTAGACAATTTCGAAACAACTTTGAACACTTTACAACAAATTGCACACATAGACCCTGATAGTGGTGGACAGGCCAATGCTTTGTTAAAGAGCATGGAGGATTTCAGCTTTGTGTTTGACTTGCTGTTACTGAGGAGAGTTCTTACGCAATGTGATTTACTGTCAAAAACATTACAAGCGATGTGACCTACGAAGTTGTGAAATCTGTCAAAATCAGCACAATTGAAGTCTTACAATTCTTCAGAACAGATGAATTTTTTAATAAATTATTTAACCACTGAGCACTGCGGATTCCAAGCAGCACACATGCCAAGACGAGGGAGAATTCCATCAAACATTGGTGGTGGGGATAAAACTCCTTTTGAAACAGTGGAACAATATTACAAGGTTTCAACCCTTTGGCCAGTTATTGACATCCTGGTGCAAGAGATAGAAGCCAAGCTTCAAGAAAACAATCTAGATGTACTGAACCACTTAAGCAAAGTTCTTGGTGCAACTGACGTGGAACTTTCCAGTGTACAGTATTTGTGCAAGTACTACAGTATGGAAAGTGAACTGCTCCCCTCTGAACTAAGATGTTTTTACAACATGGATGAGTTCAAAAAGAAAAAGAGTATACAAGAAAGAGCTGACCTTGTGGTTAAAAAATCTTTGAAAAGTGTGTTCCCTCTTCTTTTTGAACTGTTCCGCTTATATTTTACAATTCCCATGAACTCAGCATCCTGTGAAAGGTCTTTTTCATGTCTAAGGAGGTTAAAAACCTACACCAGAAACACTGTTGGCCAAGAAAGGATGTCGTCATTGGCCCTTCTGGCAATTGAAAGGAGTGTTGAAATAGATATTCTGCAAGTAATTGATGTTTTTAACTCAAGACAAAAGAGAAGGCTTCATTTTGTGTAAAATAGTTTTTGTACAACTTATGGTGTTATCAAGTAAAACTTCAATAAAGCATTGTTATTTTAGTGTGATGTTTTCTTAATTTATACTTAACTAGGGTCAATCAATCATCTTGCACAGCCCGGGTCTGTTTGGAACACAAGCCTCTCCAAAGTCTCCTGTCTTCCCACCATCTCTCAGCCTCCACCCTTGTCCAGTCTTCTCCTCTCTTCTTCACGCTTTCTTCCACCCCCTTCAGCCACCTGTCTCTCGGACTTCCTCTCGGTCTCTTTCCTTCCCCACTTCGTCTCGTGTACTCTCCTGGGTATCCTCTTCTCCTCCATTCGTTTTACATGTCCATACCATCTAAGTCTAGATTTCTCTATACCATCCTGTAATGGTTCCTCCTTCATTAATTCACTGGTCCTCTCATTTCTTATTCTGTCCGTCTTTGTAGCTCCAATACTGCTTCTCAAGAACCTCATCTCACTGGCCTGTATTTTGCTCTTCTCCCTTCCTTTCATAACCCAGGTCTCCGAGGCATACGTCAGGATAGGGACATAGTACGTCCGATATATGATCTTTTTGCTGTTCTGAGGGACATCTTTGCTCCATAACATGCTTCTCACACTCCTCCGAAATGCTTCTGCCTGCCTCCCCCGCTCATTTATTTCTCTATCGTTTCTTCCATTCTCTTGTATCAGGCTTCCCAGATACTTGAAACTCTCCACTTTCTTCAGCTGTTCCCCACCAATTGTTATTCCCGTTGTGGTTCTTTCCTTCTTCCTTGTTGTGATCACCATCTCACTCTTATTTATGCTAAATTTCATCCCATATCCTTGTATTATTCCTTCCCACACGTCCAACTGTTCCTGTACCTCCTCCTCCTTGTTTCCCCAAATCATCAAATCATCTGCAAACACCATTGCTTTCATCTTTCCTTCCCCAATTACTTGTGCCACACGGGTCATTATGTCATCCATCACCACAATGAAAAGTAATGGTGACAGTGCACTTCCTTGTTTCAGGCCGTTTCTCTGTTCCAAACAGTCTGATCTCTCTCCTCCCACTTTCACACAGCTCACACTTCCCTTGTACATCTCCTTTATCCTCTTTATAGTCCATTTCTCTACTCCTCTATCCTCCAGGGACTTCCATACTTTGTTTCTGCATACACTGTCATATGCTTTCTCAATGTCCAGGAAGGCCATTAGTAGATCTGTTCCATACTCATAGTGCTGTTCTTGTAACTGCCTTACAGCAAAAATCAAATCCACTGTGGACCTTCCTGCTCTGAAGCCATGTTGTTCTTCCCTCATCCCTCCTTCTATCCTTGTCCTAATTCTCTTTTCCAAAACTTTCTCGAAGATCTTTGCACAATGACTCATCAGTGTTATTCCCCGATAGTTTCTGCAATCTGTTCTACTACCTTTCTTGAAGATCGGGACAATTATTCCTTTTTTCCAGTCCTCTGGGGTCTTCCTTTCCTTCCATGCTGTCCTCATACTCGGTACAACCACTGTATCCCCACCTCTCCTGCTGCTCTCACCATCTCCACGCTCAACTCATCCACACCCGGTGCCTTCCCTCCTTTCATCTTGTTCACTGCATCTTCCACTTCTTTCCATGTTAAGTCCTTTTCTGTTTGCAGTTCATCTTCCTCTTCCCCGATTTCTTCCTCCTCACCATCTTTTCCATTTGGGTTCAGAAGTTCTTCAAAATATTCTTTCCACATTTTCTTCAGTCCTTCCCTATTTCCTATCTCTTGTCCCCTTTTGTTCACCATTCTAACATAATCCGTAGGATCCTTCCGTCTCTTATTTTTTACCATCCCATACAGGACCTTTTTTGTACCTTCACTATCCTCCTTCATCATCTTTGTCCACTCTTCCATCCACTTTCTTCTCTCCTCAGCCACTACTCTCTTTGCCTCCTTTCTTTCCTGGTATTCTTCCCTCGTCTCTACCGTCCTATTTTGATACCACCTCCTAAAGGATCTATTCTTTTCCCTTACTATCTTTTGTCTTCTCATTCCACCATGGTGTTTCCTTCCACCTCTTCTAACTACTTTTCTTCCCACATACTGCTTCTGCTGCACCTACTAGTGTCTTCTTAAATCTAGCCCATTCCTCTTCCACCCCTCTTTCTTCATCTGTTGGAATTCCTTCCTTTACCATTTTGAGGTACTCGACCCTTCTATTTCCTTCTTTCAGTTTCCATATCCTTACACGTCTTTCCTGGTTCTCAATCCCTTTCTTCTCCTTACTCCCTCTCAGGTTCATTACCAGCAATCGATGGTCGCTATCCAGGTTCTCCGATGGTATAACCTTGATGTCCGTGATGTTCTTATTTAGTTCTTTCTCATACAGTATATAGTCGACCACCGACTTCCTGGTCAAGTCATCACTGTACCATGTGATTGTGTGGCTCTCTCTTTTCTTAAACCAGGAGTTCCCAACTAGCAGGCTGTTCCTCTGGCAGAAGTCCAACAGTCTCTTTCCTTCCTCATTTCTTCCGCCCCAACCCTCTGGTCCTAGAACACTCTCATAACCTTGTCTTTCTCTTCCTACATCAGCATTGAGATCCCCCATAACAATCATATTTCTTCCCACCAGCTGCTTCTGCAATTCCTCTTCAAACTCCTCCTCCTCTTCAGAGGCGCAGCCTACTTGTGGAGCATACACTTGCACTATTTCTACGGTCTCTCCCTTCAGTGCTACTTTCACTTTCATCATCCTATCACTTATTCTCCTCACTTCTTCTTTTAAATCATCTCTTACTACTACTCCCACTCCATTCCCCTTTCCCCTTTTCGTTCCCACTCCAGTACAGTCTATAGCCTTTCCTCAGTTCTCTCCTTCCTTCTCCTTTCCACTATGTTTCTGCCAATCCCAATAAATCCAACTTCCTTCTTTCCATCATATCCACTATCTCCTCCACCTTCCCCGTCAGCGTTCTTAGGTTTAAAGTTCCAAATCTTAGTCCGTGTGTACAGCCGTGTCGTCTATTAAATCCATTGGTTCGGCCACTGTCTTGGCAAACCAGTTTTGTGTTTCCCTATTTGTTTCCACTCTGTGTGGTTGTACATATCTGTATTATTTGTCTTCATTGTATTTATTCATTGTCAAGTTAGTTTTGTTTATGTTGGTTAGTTGTCATGATTCATTTGTTTTGATTACATTTTGTATTCCCACTGCCGTGTTTCCAGTAGGATATTTTTGCTTAGAAGGTAATTTGGTAGTCTAAGTTGGCCACATTGATTCTTCTTTATTCTATTTGACTTGTCTTTGAACTCTCTACTGTGATTGGCTGCTTTCAGCCTATCAGAGGCCTCCGACTTGTTTTTGAACTCTCTACTGTGATTGGCTGCTTCCAGCCTATCAGAGGCCTCCTTGCTGTTTGTAGCGACCAATCACGTGTTTCTTCTTCGTTCTCTAAGTCTGCAGCCATGACACCATGTTGTGCTTCAACGCTGGTTGTGATATATCAACGAATATCCAGCTAATCATTTCTATAATTGGTGCTATCTTCATAGTAACCGTGCTTAGCAATCATGTCCTATGCACATGATTCATATTTTGTTAGGGCAGTGACATTACGGTGATTTTCGGTCTCATCAAACCATGCTTGATGTTGCTACGCGCCATGTCGACGAATTCTTCAATCCGCGGCGTCGGATAGTTTGTTGTAATGTGTTTACTTCCATCTTCATCTACTGCCTAACAATTTGTCTTCACGCGTATGAATAATGATGTTGCTTCGTATGATAAGTAATTCATTGTTTGTCTGGAAGCATGTGCCACAAGGCCAGGCACCATCACTAAATGGAGGTTGACGCTAGGCTAAACTGCTTTACTATTGTGACAATACCGTGCGATTGGCATATCCCGGTATTTGTATGACAGCAACTACTTTGACTTCCTGCGTTTCACACATAATTTGTTTTATTAACAATTCATTTTTTGGGCTTATGGTATCGGCGCATCACTGTAAGTCAGTCCTGGTTCGACGACACATTCTCGTTCCATGCGACCTGTTTTTTCATTATTTGTTGCAACTCCACTTGTGTTGCATATTTAAACTATATCATTCTTTGGTACCGCCGTGTATTGCATGCCGTTCTATGATGTACTGATCTGCAGCTACGTTCAAGACAATATATGTGTTTTTAGGCTCAAGCCTTAACGTGTGTTAACTCCATGCGAGTGCTTCTTCAATTGTGTAAATTTGTGCCAGTGTTTCTCATATGTTTATGTGCTACCTTTGAATATTTGTTTTATGTGCCACCTTTGAGTATTTGTTTTATGTGCCACCTTTGAGTATTTGTTTTATGTGCCACCTATTTGATAATATATCTTATTATTAGTTATTGGTGGTGGTGTGTCCTTTATGCCTTCCTGGACCTCCTTATTTGGTGACAATAATATTGTCTGGTCCTCCACATGTTTGCTAAATTGTCATGCGACCTTTGTAAAGTCAACTCTTTTTATCATTACATCTTATCTAATGCTTTGGCCAACAAACCTTTATACATTGTCCACTATTACCAGAATACTCTTGGTGGGTTGTTGACTTCCCGCGTTGGCCATTACATTATTTGGTCCTCCGGGCCGGATATTGAGCTGTTTACTATTTTGAATTATTAAGCTTTGTTTTGGCCATGTTGGGCCCTTGTTTCTTGCTATTTCACCAGGAAGGCCATAAATTTAACATTGTATACGTTCCCATTAACTTCCCAAGGACACAATACAGTATTCTATGTTCAGATGTTTGTTTACAACTTAATCGAGACCATTGTCTCAGTGTTTATTTTTTGTGTTAGTTAGTTGGTGTGTTAGTTAGGTGTGCAACTCTGGTAATTACATCTAGGCGGGCAATCCTAAAGTCATTATGGAGGATGCCCAAAAACGACTTTTAGTTAGGAAGCGTGCAGTCGCTAAGGGCATGCTTACCTCACAAGAAAAAGTAATTAGCAACTTTCAGGACATTACAGAAGAGCAATATCAAATGTTAGTGTTACGCAAACACAAATGCGAGGAAATTTATAAACAATATAACGAAGCGCAAGTCGCTTTAGAGGATATTACAGACAATATTGACGAAGAAATAGCCGAACGTTGTGACTTCGAAGATAAGTACTTTGAGTTGCTGGTTAAAATTAAACTACATTGTGACAATTTCAAAAAATTCAACACTACAGACAGTGATAACCCTTTGAATAATTTGCAGAGTGCACAATTTCCTAATGCTAACGTAGCTGCAGCGCATATAAAGTTGCCTGAAATTCAAATTCCGCAGTTCAGTGGCGACTTCACAGACTGGCTGAATTTCAGAGATAGCTTCAAGGCCATAGTAATTGATAACCATGCTCTTTCTGATATTGTTAAGTTCTACTACCTTAATTCTAGTCTTAGTGGCGAGGCCAAGCTCCTCTTAAAGAACATTACTGTGTCAGATGATAACTTTGTGGTTGCATGGAACTTGCTGACAACTCGATACAATAACATTAGGCTCATAGCGCACAACCATGTTACCAAGCTTTTCAAGCCCCCCGCATACGGTAATGATTCAGTGTCCTTGCGTGCCATCGTCGACCACTTTGTTTCTCATGTCAATGCGTTAGAAGCTTTGGACTTTAACGGGGTTCCCCTTCAAGACCTGTTATTGTCACATTTTATATTGGAGCTACTAGATAATGATAGCATCCGTGAATGGGAGAATCATGTTGATTCTGGGAGAATTCCCACTCTCCAGGACTTGGTTAGCTTCTTAGAGAAAAAATGCAAGGTACTGGAAATAACTGAAAAGAATGGGTCCAGGCCTGCATTACATACTGCTGTAACCAAACTTAAAGCTGAAGGTCATTTGCCTCAGAAACCCATGTTAACTACTACCAAATTTCGTTGTACATATTGTAGGAGCATTGATCACCAATTGTCGAAATGTGGTACCTTTATTAAACTTTCGTCCACAGCCAAATGGGATTTTGTCAGGTCTCGAAAATTATGTTATAATTGTTTGCGTAATTTCGAGCCTAATCATCAATGTTCGAAGTACTCTTGTAACACTTGTTCCCGAAAACACCACACTCTTCTTCACTATGAGCCCTCCAGTGGCACTAGTAATGATGCTTCTCAAGCATGCTAACGTGGTAAACACTAGTTGCAGTAACGTCGCTCGTGACAATCAATTTTCAAGGACGCTATTACCCACTGCCAAGTTGAATATATTAGCTGGCAATGGCTTACGTGTACCTGTCACTGCACTACTTGACTCTGCATCAGATTGTAACTTAATTTCGTCACACTTAATTAAGAAATTAAGACTCCACACCAAACCTATGAAGGTACACATTCGCGGTGTTGGTCAAAATCAAAGCACTGCTACTGTTGTTGCTGATGTGAACGTTTTTGCCTGTGCTACTAATTGGTCTGCTAAGCTTGAATGTCTCGTGGTTCCCAATATTGCACTTGAGCTACCCGCTGCTGGTTTCGACACCTCTGAATTGAACATTCCATCACATATTGATTTAGCTGATCCTGATTTCAATTGCACTAAATCTATTGATCTTGTTCTTGGTGCAGAATATTTCTTTGACCTGTTATGTCCTGGTAAAATCATACCAGTTGGTGATTTGCCCATCATTCAAAATACCTCTGTGGGTTGGGTGTTTTCTGGGAGGCTGCCCAGTGCAAGCACCTCGCAACCATCGCACGTGGTATCAGCACTTACACTCTCACGCACTCATGTAGAACAACAGCTGGAAGCGTTTTGGAACGTTGAAGAAGTTGAAACCCCAGTGTTGTCTGTTGACGGATCTATATGTGAAGAACACTTTGTTGCTACTACCACTCGCAAAGACGATGGTAGATTTGTGGTTAGACTCCCTCGCAAGGTAGACTCGGAGCCTCTAGGTGCCTCTCGCTACGCTACACTAAATCGTTTTCACTCCCTCGAAAGACGTTTGGCTCGTAACCCTGAGTTAAGGTTAGAATACACTGAATTCATGCATGAATATCTAGCCTTAAGCCATATGCAAGTCGCTTCCCACCCGATTGATGATTAAGTTTACTACATTCCCCATCATCCTGTTTTCAAGCCGCACAGTACTTCTACAAAGCTCAGAGTGGTATTTGATGCTTCGATGGTTACTACGTCTGGGTGCTCCCTTAATGATAACTTGTTGGTGGGCCCTGTAATTCAGCAGGACTTGTTCTCTATTTTGCTTCGGTTCCGTACTCACTTGATAGCGTTTGCAGCTGATCTGAGTAAAATGTACAGACAGATTCTTGTAGATCACAAAGATCGTGACTTACAGAGAATATTTTGGAGAGACTCTCCTTCAGACCCGATAGTAGAATATCAATTAAACACTGTTACATATGGTACTGCCCCAGCATCCTTCTTAGCCACTCGTGTGCTAAAGGAGCTCGCCCTCACTGATGGCACAGCTTTTCCAGCTGCCACTCAGATTGTTTTAAACGACTTCTATGTTGATGATTGTATCTCGGGATGTGATTCCGAGCATGACGCACTCATTCTGTATGATGAATTGACCCTTCTTTTGAGATTAGGTGGTTTTGAACTGTGTAAGTGGAGTTCAAACTCCATGACTCTATTGGATAACATTCCTCTTGATCATCAAGAGAAACAACAACTCCGTAGTTTCGGCGATGGTGAAGAAACAGTCGCCAGAACGCTAGGACTTTATTGGCAACCTATCGATGACTTGTTGCGGATTCAGTCACCTATCGTGAACTGTGACACTTCAATTACTTTTACTAAGCGTTCATTTTTGTCCATTGTTGCCTCTATCTTTGACCCCTAGGGGTTTAGTGTCACCTATTGTGGTTGCTTGTAAGATTCTCTTCCAAGATTTGTGGATTCACAAACTCGGTTGGGATGACCCCCTTCCAATGGAAATCACGCAAGCTTGGCTGAATATTTATAGCAATTTACCTGCGATTTCTGAGATTTCTACTCCTCGTTTGATTAAGCCTGCTTCAGAAATCAAATCTATGCAACATCATGGCTTCTGCGACAGCAGTCAGCAGGCCTATGGAGCTTGTCTCTATTTATTGTCAATTGATACCAACGACATCGTCACTGTTGCTCTTGTGTGCGCTAAGTCGAAGGTTGCTCCTCTTAAACAGTTGTCTTTGCCCAGACTTGAGTTATGTGGTGCACTTTTGCTTTCCAAATTACTTGCAAAGGTGCAACCCGCTTTGAACTTGCCTATTGAATCCGTCTATTGTTGGACAGATTCCACTATTGTTTTGTCTTGGTTGGCTTCGCCCCCCTCAAAATGGAAAACCTTTGTAGCCAATAGAGTTGCTGAAATACAAAGGCTTACTGGTCACTGCGCCTGGAAACATGTCTCTTCCCGTGACAATCCAGCCGACATAATTTCCCGAGGCTGTATGCCCTCAGAATTGAAAAATAATCAGCTATGGTGGTATGGTCCAGCATGGTTGAAGGCCTTTACAAGCTCCAGTACTTCAGATATCTTTGACACTCCTGTGTCCGAATTGCCTGAGTGTAGAATTTCGTGTGCAAATGTATCTAAACCTGTTGACATTGATTTTTTAAACAATTTTTCTTCCTACACAAGATTGTTGAGGGTCATAGCCTACTGTATTAGGTTTTTCTCTAATTGTAGAAATACCACTAGGATCAGTGGTCCACTCACTGCCATTGAAATTGATGTTGCACTACTTACATGTGTGAAAATGATTCAAGCTCAGTGCTACTCAACTGAACTTGCTGCTCTAATGAAGAATGAGCAAGTGCCATCCACTTCCACCATCAGCAATTTGCACCCTTTGCTTCACTCTGATGGCACTATTCGTGTGGGAGGCCGTTTGGAATTGGCCGACCTTCCATTTGATACAAAACACCAGATACTTTTGCCCAATGACCATCATTTCACTAAAGTCCTAGTCAGACATACCCATTTAAAGTTGCTTCATGGCGGGGTCCAGGTTGTGATTGCGACTATTCGACAACGCTTCTGGATACCTTCACTACGAAAACTTGTTCGTAGCCTATCTCGCTCTTGTGTTACTTGCGTGCGCTACGCTGCACGTCCTTCTGAACAGTTAATGGGTCAACTCCCAGCTGTTCGCCTCCATCAAACCTTTCCCTTTAATCACGTTGGTGTTGATTACTGTGGTCCATTCACTATCAGGTACGGTGGCCCCAGGTCAAGGGTCTCGACTAAGGCCTACATCGCAATGTTCGTTTGTATGGTTACGAAGGCTGTGCACACTGAAGTCGTCACTTCCCTCTCCAGTCATGCTTTCGTTGTAGCCTTTACTCGCTTCTGCAGTAGAAGGGGCGTTCCCGCTCAAGTGTATTCCGACAATGGTACCAACTTTCAAGGCGCACAGTCTGACCTTGCTGATCTTGGTTCGTTGCTCTCCTCTGCAGATTTTCAATCTGTTGTTCAAGATTCTACCTCATCGCTACTAATTCAGTGGCACTTCATTCCTCCTAGTTCTCCGCATTTTGGTGGAATTTGGGAGGCAAACATCAAATCTTTGAAATCTCATTTAATAAGAATCATGAAGGCTCAAGTACTTACGTATGAAGAATTGACCACTCTCGTGGTGCAAATTGAAGCCATTCTAAATTCTAGACCCATTTCGCCTATGACTGAGGATCCTACTGACTTGTGCTATCTCTCGCCAGGTCACTTTCTTGTTGGACGACCTATGAATGCCTTGCCCATTCCTGACGCTTCTGAAGTGCCCATCAATAGGTTGTCTAGATGGCAATTACTTCAACAGATTATGACTTCATTGTGGCGTAAATGGTCCACAGATCATTTACTCTCCCTTCAACAACGTCACAAGTGGAACCGTGTGTCTCCTAACCTCAAGGTTGGCACGCTTGTGCTTATTATGGACGACAATGTTTCTCCTACTTACTGGCGACTTGGACGTATTCTTGAGGTTCATTGTGGTAAGGACGGCCTAGCTCGTGTGGTCTCTCTACATACCACCTCTGGACTCTTGAAACGTCCCATCGTCAAGGTGTCTCCCTTGTTGCCGCAGAACTAAACTCTCTTGTCTTTCATAAACAACCTGCCTGTTGTTTCTGTGCGGGCAATATGGTTCGGCCACTGTCTTGGCAAACCAGTTTTGTGTTTCCCTATTTGTTTCCACTCTGTGTGGTTGTACATATCTGTATTATTTGTCTTCATTGTATTTATTCATTGTCAAGTTAGTTTTGTTTATGTTGGTTAGTTGTCATGATTCATTTGTTTTGATTACATTTTGTATTCCCACTGCCGTGTTTCCAGTAGGATATTTTTGCTTAGAAGGTAATTTGGTAGTCTAAGTTGGCCACATTGATTCTTCTTTATTCTATTTGACTTGTCTTTGAACTCTCTACTGTGATTGGCTGCTTTCAGCCTATCAGAGGCCTCCGACTTGTTTTTGAACTCTCTACTGTGATTGGCTGCTTCCAGCCTATCAGAGGCCTCCTTGCTGTTTGTAGCGACCAATCACGTGTTTCTTCTTCGTTCTCTAAGTCTGCAGCCATGACACCATGTTGTGCTTCAACGCTGGTTGTGATATATCAACGAATATCCAGCTAATCATTTCTATAATTGGTGCTATCTTCATAGTAACCGTGCTTAGCAATCATGTCCTATGCACATGATTCATATTTTGTTAGGGCAGTGACATTACGGTGATTTTCGGTCTCATCAAACCATGCTTGATGTTGCTACGCGCCATGTCGACGAATTCTTCAATCCGCGGCGTCGGATAGTTTGTTGTAATGTGTTTACTTCCATCTTCATCTACTGCCTAACAATTTGTCTTCAAGCGTATGAATAATGATGTTGCTTCGTGTGATAAGTAATTCATTGTTTGTCTGGAAGCATGTGCCACAAGGCCAGGCACCATCACTAAATGGAGGTTGACGCTAGGCTAAACTGCTTTACTATTGTGACAATACCGTGCGATTGGCATATCCCGGTATTTGTATGACAGCAACTACTTTGACTTCCTGCGTTTCACACATAATTTGTTTTATTAACAATTCATTTTTTGGGCTTATGGTATCGGCGCATCACTGTAAGTCAGTCCTGGTTCGACGACACATTCTCGTTCCATGCGACCTGTTTTTTCATTATTTGTTGCAACTCCACTTGTGTTGCATATTTAAACTATATCATTCTTTGGAACCGCCGTGTATTGCATGCCGTTCTATGATGTACTGATCTGCAGCTACGTTCAAGACAATATATGTGTTTTTAGGCTCAAGCCTTAACGTGTGTTAACTCCATGCGAGTGCTTCTTCAATTGTGTAAATTTGTGCCAGTGTTTCTCATATGTTTATGTGCTACCTTTGAATATTTGTTTTATGTGCCACCTTTGAGTATTTGTTTTATGTGCCACCTTTGAGTATTTGTTTTATGTGCCACCTATTTGATAATATATCTTATTATTAGTTATTGGTGGTGTTGTGTCCTTTATGCCTTCCTGGACCTCCTTATTTGGTGACAATAATATTGTCTGGTCCTCCACATGTTTGCTAAATTGTCATGCGACCTTTGTAAAGTCAACTCTTTTTATCATTACATCTTATCTAATGCTTTGGCCAACAAACCTTTATACATTGTCCACTATTACCAGAATACTCTTGGTGGGTTGTTGACTTCCCGCGTTGGCCATTACATCCATCATGTCCGAGGCTCGTTCCATTTTTGAAAGCATTTGGTTTCATCCACTACTGGCTTGCTGGGCCTATCGTAGCTTCACCAGAGCCCCGTTAGCCGTCACTTTTCAGGGTTCCTGTAGGACCTTCACAGCTACCGTAACGGTCCCGGGGCACACGAAGTCCCCACTGTACTTCACCCCTACAGGCGATCCCCTACTTTGTGCCGACTTAACTAGGGTAAGCATTAAAATTAATAATTATCAACAACAGACCAAACTTTAAAAACTATGTATGGATGGTATTTTTTTCAAACGATTTTGTTGTTGATGTTATTAAAAATAACACATTTTGGTATAACTAGACCCATAAATAATAACACAGATCATTGGTAAAAATGATTTACATTTATGCTGGTATGGTATGTAAAGCAGTTCAAAAAGTGCTTGTAAACTACAGTTTTAACGCAAAATTTTAAAAAAATTCCGGGGGAGGACCCCCATACCCCCCTTTTGCCGGGGGGATATTCCATACCCCCCGGCAAAACTTGCCACCCCAGTTAAAAAGCTGAAATTACGCCCATGACTCTAAACGAATGCGGATGGTTCCTAACTTAAAGCCACGGTCATCTCCTTCCCAATCCTCACTTGACTTAAAAATACACAAACTAACACAGCCATCACAATAAGACGGGTTAACAAATTCAACTCACAGCCAAGTACACGGAGCTATATGACCACGCTGTCGCAAAGCCCCTAAATTAATCAATATCCCATTCTTCGGGGGCCGGAGGCATTTATTTCCCCTGTCTTTTATTGACTTTATTCTTTTCTTTTCATCTCATCTAGTACAGTATGTAAGTTAGATTTAAGTCCGTTGGAAGTAGTTGTATTTTTATTATCCGTATAACAACGGGCAAATGAGCTAAACATTTCGCCCCTTAAAAACAATCACATCCACCACTATGTATTTTTCGCTTTCCTTTATATTGAAAATTTGCCCATAAGTATGTGTCTGAATTAATTTTATATACTTTATGATGATTGAATAACAAAAGAACTAACTTAGTGTCATGTTTTCACGTCCATCAATCTCTATATTAAGCCTCCAAACTTAACAATCCTTCGTTTCAGGTATCTTCCCCTTTAAAAAGCCGCGGTGATCACAGTAGATTGGTGCTGCAACCTACCGGTGAATTAATATATATCTTTTACGCCTCGGAGTGTTGAATGGGCAGGCAATTTAAAGCAGCCAGGAGGTACGCGATGAAGCTGGCAGTGAAAAAGCCACGGTGATCACAGTGGGTTGGTGCTGCAACCTATCTTGTACCCCTCCGAGTGTTGAATGGGCAGGCAGTCTAAAGCAGCCAGGAGGGATGTGATCCAGCTGGCAGTGCTAATTTTACACAACCCATCATGAAAACAATAAGAATCGGAAACAATTGACAATCCTAAAAGAAATATGATTTCAGATAAGGAACTCAAATGAGCATGGCCCCTCCTACCTCACCGCCAGACCATTACAAAGAATCCCATAGCTCCATGCACTAGAATCCCTGCCATGACCCAGCAGCAAGATGTGGCCATGCTACAAACCTTAAAGTAACCTAAAAATGAACAGTGACATTTCGCCCCCCTATATATGTAATTCTCGCGTGTGAAACACGTGAGAATCACATATATATATATTTTTTTTTTTAATAAAAAAGAATAAATTACTAAACATCAATAAATACACTAACTAAAATTATCAATAAATAATATGTTCACATTAATCGAGTATCACTATCAAGTCTCCTGGATCATTCACAACACATTGACAATGGGACGATGTAATACTGCTGTTTTCTCCGAACCTGTTTAAGTACATGCCATAACATCTCTTCTCTGGACTATGATAAGAATTAAATGTATCTGAATTGGGCTAAGTTTCAGATGTCCACTCTTTTGACATTATCGAGTACAAAATGCTGTATCCTACTGTTCTCAAATCTCTCAATAAGTTGAAACACGTCATCTTCAGTAACCTTCACTCGAATATTGTCATATTTGTTAACACTTATACCGGTACAAATACCTCCAGCAAACATAACGCTATCATCTTCAGTTGACTCAAAGAAATATAAAGTTCTACATTAGGCCTCTCAGACCTATTTTCATATCTATCAGTCACCATTTCCATCATTCTTCCACCTTTCGTTCTTCCTATTCATCTGTTTCTCCTTCTCCATTCTTCTTTCTTCCTCTGCCTTCCATCTCGTCTTTTTCTTCATCCGCCATGTCATTCCGTACCTTGTACTCCTCATCTTTCATCTTCACCGTTCCTCTTTCCTTCCCTAAGGTGTTTTGCTTACTGATAGCTTGCAATTTGACTTTGTCATGTAAATTGTTTAGAAATGATTCCCATTGAAAGTAGTGCCAGTAGTTGCTTACAAGGGGAAGATACGATGCATGGATCAGCGATTCAAGCCATCTTTAGTACATGTGTAGGGCATGACCAGGCGTATACCAGGTGCAAGTAGTAAGATGCGCTTCTCAGCAGTTTCCGAGTAATTAATTAATTGCAATTACAGTGCGGCATCTATGTGCGTTGTACACTAGTAAGAATGCAACGAGCGCGTGGTGCAGCCGTAAGAGCCCTGCTTCGTAAGCACGGGATTGCTGGTTCGAATCCCCCCGGTGAGCCTTTGCAGTGTGACATCTCTCTCTCTCTCTTTTTTTTTTTTTTTTTTTTTAAATACCATTGTCAATTTCCAACCAATACCCATAGCAAGAGTCACTGCTTACGGGGTGGTCTGATGGTTCTCAGACGTGCAATGAACGGAACAGACTGGGCCTTCAACGTATAAATGTATGAGAGAATACACCTGACCGTGTATAATACCAATGTATTTGCAATGCCGATACTGTACAGTACGTAATGTCACAAACGTTGACCCCCATACGATGATTTCAGAATCCCTTTTTCCGCTCACAAAACACTTTATTACAATTAACTGCAAAATGAACATTATTCACGACACCTACAGTTGTACGAATTGCCTATGTTTACAAAAAAGGCTCACCGATGGGATTCGATCCAATGATCCCACGCTTACGAAGCAGGCCTCTTACCACTGCACCACGCGCTCCTTGGCTTCATGTTAACGTACAGCGTACATGAACGCCGTACAGCAATTACAAATAATTTATAATTAATTCCTCGGAATCTGCTGAGAAGCGCACCTTACTACTTGCACCTGGTATACGCCTAGGCATGCCCTACAAGTGTACTAAAGATGGTTCGAATCGGTGACCCATGCATCGTATCCTCCCCTTGTTAGCTGGAGCTGAATACTGTACAGTTGGCGATTAATTTCTTGTTTCCTAACATACGCGAATTTTATTTCATTTTTTGCCCATAATAGACTCGTTTGTTTATTAGATAACTAGCAGTAGTACCCGGCTTCGCCCGGTGGAATGATGATAATATTTCAGTCTCCTTAACACTCAACGTCATTGATGAAGATGATACTGACGACGACTGCTATTGAACGGGTATAATAAACTTACAGTCTAATAGAAATACATATTTTTAAATTACCGGCGAGTAAGACTGTGGTGTTGCCTAGTAGTATAATGGGCGTAACATCTAGGTCATTTTCCCTTTTGATGAGGATGACAATGAAGACTACTACTACTGAACGGGTATATTAAACTTACAAACTAATGGAAATACACATTTTATAAATCACAGGCAATGAAGACTGGTGTTGCTTAGTAGTACTGTATAATGGACGTAACATCTAGGTCATTTGCCCTTTTGATGAGGATGATAATGAAGACGACTACTACTGAACGGGTATATCAACCTTACAAATTAATGCAAATACATATTTTTAAAATCACAGGCTAGGTAGACTCTGGTGTTGTTTAGTAGTATAATGGACGTAACATCTAGGTCATTTGCCCTTTTGATAAGGATGATAATGAAGACGACTACTACTGAACGGGTATATCAAACTTACAAATTAATGCAAATACATATTTTTAAAATCACAGGCCATGAAGACTGTGGTGTTACTTAGTAGTATAATGGACGTAACATTTAGGCCATTTGCCCTTTTGATGAGGATGATAATGAAAACTAATGTTGAATTGACACGACAAACTTACAAACTACCGTGATAGAAAGAAATATTTCAAAATTCACAGGCGATGAAGACTTATTGTGTGTGGTGATTAGTGGTATAATGGGCGTAACATCTAGGTCATTTGCCCTTATGATAATAATAAGGTAATGAAAAATGACTACTAAACGAACATGGTGTAATTTTAAATCTGATATAGGCAATTTAGATTTCTACCTTCGATGTCTTCCAAAGTCTGAACGTTATTTTCTGGCTTAGGCCTATATTCGATGCGTGTAGTGAAAGAGCTTATCGAGTACTGCCCGGGTCCAAGCTGCACGAATCACAGATGATGACGATATATGATGACAGACGTTCGGGGGGGTTCCCGGTCCTATTCACATTGACCGGTGAATCACTCATTCTTTCGTAACACTACAGTGGTTTGAGCAAAGACCCTGTATGAACATCAGCATAGTCAGCAATACCAGGTAACACGGCAGGGTCTGGACATTTCTCTCATGTCAACTCGCGATGAATCAGCAAGCTATTCTCACACCTGGCCCCCTCCTCCTCCCTCCACCCGCCAAGGTCTCTCAACGTGTGGGACGTGGGTTTGCGACCACGGGACCCCAACTGAGTCCGGCATTGCTTCTACTTACTGGTGCCGGGCTCCTTTCAGTTCTCTTTCCTGTCAGCCTCCCTTGGTCAAACTCTTGTTCTCTTCCGACCCCGATGGTATCAGGGTATCCGAGGCCTAGCGACTCTCACTTTCCCGCCTTAATTCGCCCTTGTCTAATCATTCCTGATAGCCTCATTCTTCGAGGTGTCAGCCTTCTTTTTCTTTTCTTAATATCTCATGTCTTCTGCTCAAGACCCTCAAGGAGGCAGGGTGTGTGTAGCCCCACCACTTCTGGTGCACCCTGGATAGTGCTACATCCTCAAGGGCTCATGGCTGGTGAGTTCGGGAGATGGCAATCCTGAGGGTTTCCTGAGCGGGTCCGGTTTTACCCCTTTTTTCCATTGCCTTTGGGACGGACCCTGTCCTCTTTCCGGGAATGGAGTGGTCTGTCCGCAATTTCAAGCAGACAATGTTACTCGCAGGGTACCAAAGGGAAAGTATACAAATTTTGGTTCTGAACGGTGAAACGGTGTGGATTTGTGCCAAAGGGCCTAAATGCAGGGAATGGGGTGATCTGTCCGCAATTTCAAGTGCACAGGGTTACCCGCAGGGTTCGAAAGGGTAAGTATACAAATTTTGGTCCGGATCGGTGAAACGATATAGATTTTTGCCAAAGGGCCTAAATGCAGGAAATGGGGTGGTCTGTCCGAAATTTTAGGTGGACAGTGATATTCACAGAGTTACTAAGGGTAAGTATACACATTTTGGTTCAGATCGGTGAAACGGTGTAGATTTTAGCCAAGGGGCCTAAATGCAGGGAATAGAGTGGTCTGTCCGCAATTTCAAGCAAACAGTGTTACTCGCAGGGTACCAAAGGGTAAGTATACAAATTTTGGTTCTGATCGGTGAAACGTCTGGCTGCGTGGCTCAGGGGTAACGTTCTCGCTTGCTGAGCCCAAGGTTGCAGGTTCGAAACCTGGCGCAGTCAGCTGGCATTTGAGGGTGCGCAAATGCGAGGGAGCCGTGTCAGTAGATTTACTGGCACGTTAAAGATCCCCTTCGGGGCAAAATTCCGGCACCCCGGCGTCTCTAAAAGCCAGTGTAGTTAAAAGGGACGTAAAACCAATAACATTAATTAATGATCGGTGAAACGGTGTAGATTTGGGTCAAAGGGCCTAAATGCAGAGAATGGGGTGGTCTGTCCGAAATTTCAAGTGGACAGGGTTACCCGCAAGGTTGCAAAGGGTAAGTATACAAATTTTGGTTCGGATCGGTCAAACGGTGTAGATGTTTGCCAAAGGGCCTAAATGCAGGAAATAGGGTGGTCTGTCCGAAATTTTAAGTGGACAGTGTTATTCACAGGGTTACATAGGGTAAGTATACAAATTTTGGTTGAGATCGATGAAACGGTGTAGATTTGGGCCAAAGGGCCTAAATGCAGGGAATGGGGTGGTCTGTCGGAAATTTCAAGTGGACAGGGTTACCCGCAGGGTTCCGAAGGGTAAGTATACAAATTTTGGTTCAGATCGGTGAAACAGTGTGGATTTGTATACATAACAGACAGACAAACATTGAGCTTTATATATATAGATAGTTGGTTGGTTGGTTCTTAAGTTTAGGGGCTGCGACAACGCGGTCATGTAGCCCCGTGTACTTTGGGTGTGTGTAGAATCTGTCTGATAACCGGTGTTAATTGTGATGGCTGTATTAGTGTGTGTATCTGTTTTTTAATTTAAGTGCAGACTGCAACTTAGAATTTGTCAAATAGTTCCTACTTTTGCCGCCAAACGCCACCGTCAACGACTACTAGGCTTAGTTCAGAACTCAGCTACTAGACGCCACCGCAGTCGGCTCTTGGCAACGAACATAGAAACCTAAGAGCGTTGTTTACATTAACCTATACAATTTAGTTTCACACAGGTGTAATTAGTGGAAAGTTCTTTAACATGCCATAAATCTATGACATGGGACCGCCGGCTTTACTTCCCCTCCGAAGGAAGGCATACTGAGGGATTTTTAACGCTCTTAAAAAATCCGACGGCTTCGGCCGGGTTTGAACCCGCTATCTTGGGCATAGAAGCTCAGCATGCTACCGACTACGCCACCGAAGCCGCCTTATATATAGATAGAAGAAGAAGAAGATAGAAGAAGAAGATAGAAGAAGAAGACTAGCAGTAGTACCCGGCTTCGCCCGGTGGAATGATGATAATGTTTTAAGGTCTCTTTAGAAATATAATGGACTTAAAATCTAAGTCATTTGCCCCCAAAGACAATGAGGGAGTAATATCTAGGTCATTTGCCCTTTTGATAAGGATGATAATAAAAACTACTGTTGAATTGACACGTCAAACTTACAAACTACCGTAATAGAAATACATATTTCAAAATTCACAGGCGAGGAAGACTTATTGTGTGTGGTGATTAATGGTGTAATGGGCGTAACATCTACTGTAGGTCATTTGCTCTTATGATGAGGATGATAAGGGAAACTACTACCGGTATTGAATTGACACTTCAACGTATAATATACCGGTGGCGTAGTCGGTAGCATGCTGAGCTTCTATGCCCAAGATAGCGGGTTCAAACCCGGCCAAAGCCGTCGGATTTTTTAAGAGCGTTAAAATCCGTCAGTATGCCTTTCTTCGGAGGGGAAGTAAAGCCGGCGGTCCCATGTCAAATTTATGGCATGTTAAAGAACCTTCCACTAATTACACCTGTGTGAAGCTAAATTGGATAGGTAAACAACGCTCTTAGATGTCTACGTCCGTTGCCAAGAGCCGACTGCAGTGGCGTCTAGTAGCTAAGTTCCGAACTTGGCCTAGCAGTCGTTGACGGTGGCGCTCGGCGGCAAAAGTACGAACTATTTGATGAATTCTAAGTTGCAGATGGTACTTAAATTAAAAAACAGATAACACACACTAATGCAGTCATCACAATTAACACCGGTTATCAGACAGATTCTACACACACCCAAAGTACACGGGGCTACATGACCGCGTTGTCGCAGCCCCTAAACTTAAGAACCAACCAAAAATAAATATTTCAAAAATCACAGTCGAGAAAGACTTTATGCGGCGGTGATTATTGGTATGATGCGCGTAACATCTAGGTCATTTGCACTTATGATGATAATAATAAGGTAATGAAAAAATGACTACTAAACGAACATGGTGTTATTTTAAAACTGATATAGGTAATTCAGGCGTCTAGCTTCGATGTCTTCCAAAGTCTCATCTTTATTTTCTGGCTTAGGCCTGTACTCGATGAGTCTAGTGAAAGAGCGTACTGCTCGGCAAAGACAAAGAATATAGGTCCAAGCTGCACGAACCTGAGATGATCGCAGATAATGACGAAATATGATGACACACGTGCGGGGTTCCCCGTCCTATTTAGATTGACCGGGAATCACTCACTGTTTCGCAACGGCCCTGTGCTGGCATCAGCATAGACAGCAGGAGATAACACGGCGGGTCGCGATGAATCAGCAAGCTATTCTCACAACTGACCCCCCCCCCCAGGGTCTCACAACATGTGGGACGTAGGTTGGCGACCACGGGACCCCAGCTGAGTCTGGCATCGCTTCTACTTCCTGTCGGCCTCCCTTGGTCAACTCTTGTTCTCTTCCGACCCAGACTGTATTAGGGTATCCGAGGGCTAGGGAGTCTTTCAATTTCCCGCCTTAATTGGCTTTGTCTCATCTTTCCTGATACCCTCATTCTTCGAGGGGTCTGCCTTCTTTTCCTTTTCATAATATCTCCTGTGTTCTGCTCAAGGCCCTCAAAGAGGCAGGGTGTGTGTAGACCCACCACTTCTGGTACACCCTCAAGGGCTCATGACTGGTGAGTTAGGAAGCTGGCAACCCCGAGGAATTCCTGAGCTAAATGCAGGGAATGGAGTGGTATGTCAGAAATTTCAAGTGGACAGTGTTACGCATCGGGTTCCAAAGGGTAAGTATACACACTTTGTTTTCGATCGGTGAACGATGTAGATTTGTACCAAAGGGCCTTAATGCGGGAAATGGAGTGGTCTGTCCGAAATTTCGAGTGGACAGTGTTATTCGTCGAGTTCTAAACGGTAATTATGTAAAATCTGGTTGAGATCGGTGAAACGGTGTAGTTTTGTGCCAAAGGGCCAACATGCAGGGAATGAAGTGGCCTGTCCAAATTTTAAAGTGGACAGACAGTGTTACTCATCGGGTTCCAAAGGGTAAGTATACACATTTTGTTTTCGATCGGTGAACGATGTAGATTTTTGCCAAAGGGCCTAAATACGTGGAATGGAGTGGTCTGTCCGAAATTTAAAGTGAACAGTGTTACTTTTCGGGTACCTACGGTTAAGTATA
Organism: Meconema thalassinum; assembly: GCA_946902985.2. Lineage (NCBI taxonomy): Eukaryota > Metazoa > Arthropoda > Insecta > Orthoptera > Tettigoniidae > Meconema > Meconema thalassinum. The sequence goes on from OX336388.2 coordinate 1,074,307,606, forward strand.
TAAAATTGGGGTCAGATCGGTGAAATGGTGTAGATTTGTGCCAAACAGCCTAAATGCAAGGGATGGAGAGGCCTCGCCGCAATTTCAAGCAGACAGTGTTAGTCGCAGTGTTCCAAAGGATAAATATACAAATTTTGGTTTAGATCGGTGAAACGGTGTAGATTTGGGACAAAGGGCCTAAATGCAGGGAATGGAGTGGTCTGTCCGCAATTTCAAGCAGACAGTGTTACTCGCAGGGTACCAAAGGGTAAGAATACGAAATTTGGTTCTGATCGGTGAAACGGTGTAGATTTGGACCAAAGGGCCTAAATGCAGAGAATGGGGTGGTCTGTCCGAAAGGTCAAGTGGACAGTGTTACTCGCAGGGTTCCAAAGGGTAAGTATACACATTTTGGTTCAGATCGGTGAAACGGTGTAGATTTGTGCAAGAAGGGCCTAAATGCAGGGAATGGCGTGGGCTGTCCGAAATTTCAAGCAGACAGTGTTAGTCGCAGTGTTCCATAGGGTAAATATACAAATTTTGGTTGAGATAGGTGAAACGGTGTAGATTTGGGCCAAAGGGCCTAAATGCAGGGAATGGAGTGGTCTGTCCGCAATTTCAAGCAGACAGTGTTACTCGCAGGGTACAAAAGGGTAAGAATACGAATTTTGGTTCTGATCGGTGAAACGGTGTAGATTTGGACCAAAGGGCCTAAATGCAGGGAATGGGGTGGTCTGTCCGAAATTTTAAGTGGACAGTGTTACTCGCAGGGTTCCAAAGGGTAAATATACAAATTTTGGTTGAGATCGGTGAAACGGTGTGGATTTGGACCAAAGGGCCTAAATGCAGGGAATGGGGTGGTCTGTCCGAAATTTTAAGTGGACAGTGTTACTCGCAGGGTTCCAAAGGTTAAATATACAACTTTTGGCACAGATCGGTGAAACGGTGTAGATTTGGACAAAAGGGCCTAAATGCAGGGCATGGGGTGGTCTGTCCGAAATTTAATGTTGACAGGGTTACCCGCAGGGTTCCAAAGGGTAAGTATACAAATTTTGGTTCAGATCGGTGAAACGGTGTAGATTTGTATACATAACAGACAGACAGACAGACAGACAGACAGACAAACTTTGTGCTTTATATATATAGATAGATGTCGCTGATTGAGTTTCGGGTTAATCTTAATAGGAACGTAATTCGGTGTTAAGTTTAATTCTAAACATTTTTTGTTAAACCATATTGTTTCGTCTAAATTCATGATATTTATTCTCAGTGATTTGAATCTTTTGGCTTCGCGTTTGCCTGACTGGCATTAGAAATGTAGAGATTTGGACTAAACATAGCGATCAGAACTAACAACTCGCTCGGTAAACACCCACACAATTTCAACCTAACAAAGAAAAACCCGCACGCAAAATCAGGCGTATATCTGTTCACATGCCAAGATGACGGATTAGGATCAATTGAATTACCATCCATTGTTTTAGGTCCGTATTGACAAATTGTAGTTTTGATTTAAATGAGTCAATTTTTACCCTTTAAATCAAAAAGATGACTGATGTAATGCTAATTACGTAAGGCAAAATGGCGGAACACGATATAATGAACACAAAAATGCGATTAAAGATAACAAACATTCAGCCATATGCCAACACATGTATGTTTCACTAACACGGAAACAGACTTGAAAATTCTACACCACGAAGCAGAAGGAAAAGCTCTCAACATAAAAGAATCCAACGAAATATCTCAAGCGAAGAAAGGTAATCCATGGAATCTGTGAATGAAAACACATTTTTAGAAAGATCACCACTCTTAAAAATAATAAAAACCACATTAATAAAATGAGGCAAGGAATGCGAACGGGAAGGGATAATTGGGAAATATGTTATAGGATGAGGATGCACATTGTGTCTATTTTCTACAAACCAAGACCTGTATGTAGGTAGTTATGTAAGGTCCTATACCGTCTAATAGACCAGGTGGCAACAGATGGAGAGATGTCTAAGTTGTGGCAAGACGGTTGAAATGGCCTACGATAGCAATGAAAACAGTTCCCGAGTCCGTATCATATACTTTTAGTAGTAAGTCTTTCCAACCTCATTCTGTTGGTTCAGGTACAACTATAATTCATTCATAACTTCACTTAACATTTCCGATAACAGACAGTGTGCAGGATGACAAGCGAGCTAGGCTAGATGCAGACCTCACCGCGCCAGTAGCTGTCTGGAGGTCCATAAGTGAGCATCGCTGTGAGGAGAACAATACCAAGTTAAGGGTAATAATAATTAGTTTTTTCTAGTACATGCTAAAATTTGTTAAAAGATTTATCATTATTATAAGTGTGGTGTTCTAAATTGTATACACGTGCATATTCACCGTTACTCACGTAATTCACAAAACCTTGTATCACAAAACAAACCTAACGTATAATGAGATTCAAATTGTGAATCAACATTATACTATAATCATATAACGACGTGCTATTGAACCACAGAAGTGAATTTACTGTAGTGAAAAATTAACCTTAACACAGTGATCATGATGTGATGATGGCCACTCGAGGGTCGAAACGCATAATCCTCAATTGCCCATTTAAGTGTGATAATTAACTAATACATGTAATTTTCTGCAGGAGTGTGTCTAAATATTTATAACTTGTACCCCGCCCAACTCATTGGGCACAATCGTGTTGACCGGCTGAAAAGCTGCAAAAGACAATTTATATAGGCAACTCTGAAAAAGAATGGCTTCAAATCTCTGCATTACATGGTAATTGGCAAAGACATTAAGAAGACACACCTATAAACACCTACTTTGAAATAGCAAATTATGTTTGTTTGCAGACATTAATTCTTGTGTATTTTCTTTCTTTATATCCTGCCTCTGTAGCCGACTGTACATGACATACCATGGCTATTCAACACATCATTCACACATTCCAGAGTGGGTATGTATACTGACCAGAAAAAAAACTAATTAAAATACCCATGTCCTCCAAATAACATTCGGTGTATAAGTAGTTTTAAATGAAGTTTGTTCTCATGTACTATTGCCACCTACTTAGCTAACTGCCTAATAATAACAGAAAAGCAATACAGTATACCATACACTAGTCACTGTTCCTAACTATAGAATTGCTTATGACTGCAAAATGAGCTAACTTCTGGAAGATGTCCAATGATAAGAGTGTTTTAGAATTCCCTGAGATTCCCACATTTTTCCTGATCAAAATTCCAATTTTTAAAGTGTATAGGCTACCATACGTTAGTTTGATTCCCAACACATATTTGTATGCCTTCTAAACTGTTCTGTTTTTCTAGGTATAATTAAGGACAGGGGTGGATAGTCCACCAATTGCAAATTTTGAATCTCTGATGTCAAAGTGTGCCTCCAACCATTATAGATGGAGCTAAAGGTAAGCTTTCTGGCCAATGTTTTACGTAGTTAGTTCAGAGAATATAGTCTGTGGAATCTCAAGGAAAAAGAAAGAGATCAATGATTCACTTTTTAAAAATTGATAACTCCAACAATTAACATTTCACTTATTTAATCAAAAACACACGAGAAAGTATCAAAAGTATCAAAAGACAGGAACAAAATTATTCTTATAAAAATAGCACTTAACCTGTATTGTGTAGCAATATTTTGGGTAATCAGAGAGAATTTTAATTGCTTCGAGGTCAAAAGAAAATTGACAATAAGTGCATAATTTGTTTTAGCTTATTTTCCTCTGTATTTGAGGAGAAATATCACTACTTGCACCTTGTACCACATTTCCTAGTAGACAGTGTGAGGTATGTACACTGACCAGCAAAAAATAAGTGGATCACTTGACAAAAATAACCTTAAAGTGTCTTAATTTGACTCTGGTGTAGTACCCTATTCTGTATATAAGACATTTTTAAAGAAATATTATTCTTTTTGACGCTTTACACACCCAATTATGAAAGGAGGGCCATAAACAATTTCGTCTTGTTCATCATCTATTTAAACACAAATTGTGCTAAATGTTCCGGCATAACTCAACAAAATGACAGTGTTTCGCCCCGGTGTGCAATTGGGCTCTTCAGCTGGTTAAAGCACACCTCACCAAGACACTGTCTAGTACACACTGGGAAGGCCATTGCAAGACGTATTTGATACATGTGTATCCACGTCACGAGCAGAGCCAGTGCACTATGGGAGTCGAAACTCCACTCCAAAGCAATTATAACCTTACCTTGGCATTGAATATATAATTTTCAAAAGAAAAATATGTATTGTCCGTTGAGCCAATATATATTTAAACACAAATTGTGCTAAATGTTCCGGCATAACTCAACAAAATGACAGTGTTCCGCCCCGGTGTGCAATTGGGCTCTTCAGTTGGTTAAAGCACACCTCACCAATTGCACACCGGGGCAAAACACTCATTTTGTTGAGTTATGCCGGAACATTTAGCACAATTTGTGTTTAAATATATAATGGCTCAACGGACAATACATATTTTTCTTTGGAAAATTATATATTCAATGCCAAGGTAAGGTTATAATTGCTTTGGAGTGGAGTTTCGACTCCCATAGTGCACTGACTTTGCTCGTGACGTGGATACACATGTATCAAATACGTCTTGCAATGGCCTTCCCAGTGTGTACTAGACAGTGTCTTGGAGCCCAATTGCACACCGGGGCGAAACACTGTCATTTTGTTGAGTTATGCCGGAACATTTAGCACAATTTGTGTTTAAATATAGAATGGCTCAACGGACAATACATATTTTTCTTTTGAAAATTATATATTGTTCATCATCTCCAGCCAGATTTAATAGATTTCCAGCTTTATGTTATCACTCTTCCCTCAATGTAAGCACTTAAGCTCTATGACAGGGATCATTGTCACATGGTTTCTTGAGGTTTGTAACCAATGTTACGCACTTTGTGAGAAGATTCTGTAAGAGAAAGTTGCCTTTAAGCCGAGAAGAAGTTGCGAGAGTCCTTGAGCTTATCAGCAATGGGCAAAGCCTTAGTTATGTGGCTAATGTTATTCGATCTTCATATAAAAGTGTCCAACGTGCTATAGAACGCTATCGTGAGAGTGCCACCTACAGCGGAAGACCTGGATCAGGCCGTACAAGATCAATATCGGCCCAAGATGATCATTTCATCACCCGTCAAGAGTTGTGTAATCGCCATACAACCGCAGTTCAGGCCACAAATGAACTTCAAACCATGAGAAGTGTGAATATCAATAAAAGGACAGTCAGACGAAGGTTGGATGAAGCCAATCTGTTTTCAAAGAGATTTAGAACAGGGCCACAGTTCGAGCGACACCACAGAGTTTGCAAGGTACCATCAACTCTAGACTGCTGAACAGTGAGGATCTGTATTCTTTACAGATGAGAACCATTTCTGCCTAAGGACCCAGAGGAGCGTGAATGGAATTGGAGGAGACCAGGCAAGTGATATTCACCCATGACACAGTCTGCCAGGACACCTTTGGAGGAGGTTCAGGTATAGTGTGGGAAGGCATCAGTCTTTAGGGACGCACTTAAGTTTTTCAATATCCGCATCGACCATGGCAGAGGACTTGATGCGCATCGGTACATATAAAAGTGTCCAACGTGCTATTTATTTATTTATTTATTGTATGGTATACATGAAAATTATTTATAAAATGACATCAAGGTTACAAACATAATGAAGTGCGTGTGGTGTCCCCAGGAAGAAGTCGCTGAATTCAGCACTGTAAGATGTTTGTGGGCATTCTTGAACCAGGTGCCGAACAGTCTGTCTTTCAGCACTGCACACGCAACATGATGAAGATCTTTTCCTCCACTTGTACAGGAGATCCCCACATACACCGTGATTGGTCCGGATTCTATTTAATTTTGACCAGGTCTTTCTGGGCTGAGTGAACCCTGGCAACTTCTCAGTTATGCATGGCATTACTGAACTTTCTGGAGGGGGAAACGAATTCCAATCAGAAGACCATCTCTCAGTCAGGTTGAATTTGTTGGTTGCAAGATTCTCCACTGTGCACATAGGTGGATGTCTTGAACGTAATCGTTTCACATGTAGATCAGCAATGTCTCCATGGATAGGTAGTTGTTTGTTGGTCTGGATCTTTCTATATTCACTGACTTATCAAAATGTTGCATCTCCACAAATGAGGTGGTGGGATGTGGCTGAGAATAGGAAGCCATGATATTGTGGTACATCATGTGGTGCCATATGCACCATTCGTGGAAGAAAATTTCAGGCATATGCATACTGAAAATCATGTGGATATGTTTCTCAGATAAGTTGTTATTCGAATCCTGGACTAGCCAGCACACAGCCCCGACTTGAATATCCAACATATGTGGGATGCTAGCACAAAGTGTTCGCCGTTGCGATTTTGACACGTTGGAACAGCTTAGCGATAGTGTGAAGAATGGGATGCCATTCCTCAAGAATCAATCCGGGATCTTCTGCTCAGTTTGGCCCGACGTCAGCAACCCGTTATTGAAGCTAGGGGAGGAGGCACCTGCTATTAATGGTTTATTTTGAGTGTGTGTAAAGGTTTTGTGTCAGTTACACATCGGTAACAGTACTGTAGTGCATTAAACGGGAAACTTTATAATTGAAATTGGTAAAATTCTGAAATTTTGTCACATTTTTAAAGTTGAAAACATGAAATTAATGCTTGTGTTTATCTCTAACAAACATTCTGAAGTCATCATCATCATCTTCATTTCCCCTTTTCCAGTTGACACTGGGTGGGGGCAAATATGATTCCTCTCCACCTTTCTCTGTCGTTCCACCATTCCTCTTCCGTCACTGTGTTCCAATCCAGGTTCCGTTTTCTAATGCTATTCTCCACAGAGTCCATCCAACGCATTCTTGGTCTTCTTCGTCCTCTCTTCCCTGTCATCCGTCGTTCCAGTGCTCGTCTTGGTAGCCTTACTTCATTCATCCGTTTGACATGTCCAAACCATCTCAATCTGTTTTGCTCCAGTTTGTCATTTAGTTTCTGTACTCCCAGTTCTTTCCGTATATCTTCATTTCTCACTCTCTCTCCCCTCATTTTCTGGACCATACTTCTCAGGAATCTCATCTCAGCTGCATGTACTCTGCTCTCATCCCTCTTAGTCATTGTCCAAGTTTCTGCTGCATATGCCATTATAGGAACATAATATGCTTTGTACAGAACTTCTTTAGCCTTAATTGGTATATCCTTGTTCCATACTAGTCCCCGTACATGTTGGTAGAAAGCACTCCCGAGTTGTATTCTTCTGCTAATTTCCGAATCTAGTCTTCCATCTTCAGTCAGTTCACTTCCCAGTATTTGAAGTGTTTCACCACTTCCAATTCCTTATCTACTACTTTGATCACTCCTTTTCCTTCTTTCTTATCTCTATTCATCACCACTGTTTTACTCTTCTCCACATTTATCTTCAATCCCCATTGCTCAATCTTTTCATTTATTACGTCTAACTGTTCTTGTACCTCCATCTCATCCTCGACCCAGATCACAACATCGTCTGCAAACAACATTACCTTCATCTTTGACCTACTATATTCTTTCATTGCTGCCTTCATGATGTCATCCATCACCATTATGAACAATAATGGTGACAACACACTTCCTTCCTTTAGTCCAGTGTCAATTTCAAACCATTCCGATGTCCCGACTCTAATCTTCACACTACTGTAGCAATCCACGCACATTCCTTTTATCATGTATCTCAGTTCCTTGCCTATCCCCCTACTTGTTAAGCTTACCCAAACTTTTGTTCTAGGGATGCTATCATAGGCCTTTTCTAGATCAATAAAAGTCATTACCATATCCTTCCCATATTCCCAACTCTTTTCAATGTTCTGTCTCAGAATGAAAATGGTTTCCACTATTGACCTTCCCCCTCTAAATCCAAACTGCTCCTCCTCTATTTGGCTTTCTACCTTTACTCTAATTCTTTTTTCTAGGATTCTTTCCATTACTTTGGCAACATGCAAGATGATGGTGATTCACTAACAGTTTAATTTATAAACAAATTTTAAATGGTACTTAAATATCATTATAGTCAAGTGATCCACTTTTTATTTTTTGTATGTTATGTCCATGCAGGTTTGTTCCGCATCTTTACATTAACAATTTATTAAAAATGGTTTGAATACATCATCATGTCTCAAAATTAAAATGAATTAAGCAGATGACATTGATCTTCCACCCCCTTTAAACAACTATCACCACGACACTATTTATTTAAAATTATTTGTTGAAAAGTATAGTTAAGATATTCTCCCCTCAGTAACTATATTAAAAAATTGTTCCCGGACTAACAATTTAAAGGTATTTTGCAAATTACAAACTAGACAAATAGAGTTTACGGTTACCAACTGATGAGCTTAATTATACACTGGAACAAAACGCAGGCCAAATAGATTGAGAAGCCTGAACGATTTCTGTTTGTTGTGAACTGATTGATAGTGTAGGTTAGTTCAAGCTAGTGGCTGATTGTCAGCACTGACAGTCCTAGGGAAGGCCAGTTTTATAAGTACATGGATTACTTGGATACCGAGAGTATCAAATATCTGATTGGTCATCGTTAATATTCCCCCTCCCCCAAAGAATAATATAATAGGCCAGTGTAAAAGGCAGGAATGGCTCCAAACTTAACAAGTAAGATGAGCAGAGGGTGGGTTTGGACCGTAATTTAACCAGTCTGACAAATATCTGGCAGTCTCATAGAAATATTGAATATTTTGTACACTTTAATAAGCCCACAAGTTAGGAATGCCATGGTCATCAGCCCTGTGCATTAAGTTTTGGGTGGGTGAATCCACCTCTTGCACTGCGTCTGGTAAAAGGGAACGCAAGAAAATGAGAATCAGGTTACTCAAAAGCGACAGCATGTTGTAAAATGCGAATAAAACATTGAAAAGAAACTTCAGGAAGTTCCTAACATATGAAACAGGTTAAATACGAGACCACTTAACAAAAATCAAAGGTTACAAGGAAATTAACCATAATTAGTTGTCATCTACTTCTGATAGTTCGTAAGTAGATTTGGCAGACATTCGGACTAGAATATTATAGAAAGTTAATTCCAGTTTTGGATGAGAACAGATAATATCTAGCTCACGTTAAGTCATGGTTCACATTCTTAGTTGCCCTTTCAGAGACATCGTCTTTTTGTCACCTTTAAATTGATTACTGCTACACTGACCTTGAACCTGCCTATCACCAGTTGTATGTGACATCATTAATGATTCATCAGCAACACATGCAGCCTAACTCTTGTTTCTTCTTTTCTTTTACCTTCATTTTTCCTGATGTATACCGGCCTATAACACGGAACAAAACAGTACGGCATTCTTTCGCATATTTGAACTAAACCAACACCTTATATTTCTTTGTCACTAGTTTATGTGGAACACACAAGATTACAGATAATATTGTCAAATATCAAAAGAGAGAAAAAAAACTCTATAAAGAGCATATTAAAACTTCACCCAATACAATAGTGACATATGGACTACAGCTGCTGAATGTGCGAGGAGGTCGCGTAAAGCACCCATTTCCGAGGTCTGCCGCAAGCAGCTGAAAGGCAGTAGAGGATTGCACTATTTATTTATGTTCCGTCATGAATGACGCAATGGAACCAATGGAGATAAATAGTGTGCAGAAGGCAAGGTTAGTTTTCAGCTAAAAGTGGTGTATTTTTTATTAAAAATCAGTGCTATTTATAAAATATATTATCTATTCATGAAACTTTCAACTAGCCAGATAACTCAAGAATTTTGAAAAATATTGCCTCAAAATTTTTCCAAAATATTCCCATATTAAGGCAAATTTTCCAAACTGTACATTAGCCTTGTGTAAATATATATCAATTGTAGATTCTTCTATGCGTTCTTTAACATGGTAGTAAATTTCTCACATGCCCTTAAACATCTAATGATTATGCCCGGATTTGATCCTGCCACCTAGAGTAAAACTCATTGCACCCGCAACCACTCAGAAGTTTTTGGTAGATCCACACAACCTTGAATATTTTGTCCCTTAAAACAACCAGAGCCATCATCACAGAAGTGTGTGGTGAAGGATTTACTTTACTTAGTAAAGACAGCTTTGAGAAGCAGTCTTGTAAGTTTTTTGAACATCAGGATTTAATTAGGATTTTATTGTTAGACCTTGGTAACTTCTTGCCGAAAGAAGTTCTAAAAGCAGCTGCTTGTAGGTTGTGTCCACCTTTCTTCAGTGTCTACAGTATTGCAAAAGAAAAAAATATTATACTGCAATTTCTCAAAATTATGTTTAATCTTTCCAATTTCTTCATATGGACAGCTGGGCAATAGGAGCTCTCAAGTTCCACGATGAGCTTTACCACGTACTGGCAAGATTTCACTAGATCACTCAACATTGTGAGGCAAAATTGGAAAATAATGCTGAAAACTGTCTGAAAAGATTACAAAGTTAGATTTATCAATTAAAGTTTGTGATTTTTATACGCCAGATAAAACACAGAAAAGTAACTTTCTTGATAAGAAGTCAAAATCTGAATTATCACAAACGCAAATTTTGCATGCTTCTATTTCTTGATTAAAGTTAGTGATTTTCTCCAAAATACACAAAAATCACAATACAGTATATAAAAAAACTCTAGAAAATGCGATACATGCAGGGAAAAACTCAGAAATTTGCATAAATTAGCATTATTGGAAATGCAAATATTACATATTCCTAGAGATGAGCAATTCATAATATTTATGTTTATCAATGCCCTGATAGGTAAAGCTCTGCGCCATGCGGATATAGTTTGTATGGCTGTGCGGATAGCGGATAAGCTGCGGATAATGTTTGGAGTAAATTTGTGGATAGATTTTAGAATACAATCCCAACTTATTGAATATCATTACTAGGACCCGGATGTTTATGACATATATTTTTTCCGTTATGTTCTTTCCATGATAAATGTAATATGATTTAAGCTAATCTCATTCAGATTAGGTCATTAAGTATAATTAACACTCCGAACTGAAAAGGGTTGCAATTCTAGCTGTATAACATTCATGTTAAACATAGCACATGACTACATAACCTAAGGGAACGCCTTTCTCCTCAAATGTCTAAATATGTTGCTTTAATTCTTTATGCTTTAACTAATTAAGAATATTATTGTAATGCGAGTAGATTCGGATAACAAACGTGCGGATTCGGATAACGTTTTGTTTATCCCCGCAGGGCTCTACTGATAGGGTTAAATTCAAAATATTTATCAATATTTCCAATTTATCTCACAAGTTCACAATCACAAATAAACCAGGTTTTCAAGTGTCCCAACGTTTACATTAATAGATTCTAGTCAATAATTTTGCAATAAACAAAAACTGAGTTTACCTCTCCATCAGGAAGCAATTCCGCCTTTGGGTCTGGCAACATAACACGTTCTGGGACTGGATAGATCTGTTGAAACAAGCAGGAAACAATTTATGTATCTCTTAAAAGTCCAACACACGATTACTGTGAAATCTATTACAATCATCTTTAACATAAAGGCCGCTTTACAATGCTCCATTATCGTGAGCGAGTCATACACTAATGCAAAATGGTGAAATACATAAACATTTATCAGTATTTCCAATTTATTTCACAAGTTCGAAATCACAAATAAACTAGATTTTCTAGTGTCCTAACGTTTGCATTAATAAATTCTAGTCAATAATTTTGCAATAAACACCAGTGAGTTTACCACTCCATCAGATCTATGATATTGGACAAGGAAAATTATGATGGGTCTATAAATGTTGTTAGACTTTGCTCCTAATAGTTTTTAGAATTAAAGACTAAACAAACCCATTTTCTTAGCATTTTTTAAGATTATTTCAATTTTCTTACAAGGACCATTCTTCCCACTTATGCTTTTAATCCATGGGAACTTTAAAAAAAATTAACATGACCAATTTCTCATAATAAAAATCCTCTCGGCACACTGGAAGGCGGAGGTAGATTTCACCGGGCAAACTAGGGGATAGGCGAAAATAGGCAGAATATGCAGGTTTTTGTAGAAGTATCAGACCTTATTTATCGCAAGAAAGTATTTTACAATTGGAGTTTATGTGAATGACCTTTCGAAGGACAGCGGGGGGTGCAGCTTTCTACTCATAGGTTTATTACTGTGCCCTCCGAGCTTGTATTTCAGTAGTTCAGCTGTCTCTATCTTGAGTGTGTGTGCAGCAGTTCTGTTATATTTAAGGTGTTGTATTTTACGTATTTCACGTACAACAATGGATAGTTTTGTGAAAAGAAAGCATGGTCAAGTGCTCAGAAGGAGGGAAAATCAGATTGTAATTAATGTGTTCAGTTATTTTAAGAATGTTAAACCTAACAAAAGTATAAATAATTTAGTCAATGAAACTGCTCTGGCCACAGGAATATCAAAGACTACCGTTTTTTAAATACGTAGTGAGAGTGGACAGGGTCCAGTGCTGTCGACACGCAACAAGCGGCTAAGCAATACACCTCGCAAAAAATGCAGGAATGTTAAATACAATGACTTTGTGAGGAGCAGCATACGTCCCAAAATCCACGAATTTTACTTTCGAAACCAACCACCAACTTTACATTCAATCCTTGCTGCAGTAAACTCAGATTCCGACCTTCCAGATTTAAAAAAATCTACTTTCCATTCACTGCTTAAGGACATGGGATTTGAGTATGCGAGAAGAGGAAATAAAGCCATAATGGGGGCGAGGAGTGATTTAGTGATATGGCGTCATGATTATCTTGTGGCAATAAAAAAGTACAGAGATGAAGGGCGGAATGTTGTGTATAGTGATGAATCATGGGTCAATACTGGGACTACAATTGAGAAGATATGGCAAGACAAGACAATATCAACACCAAAGCAAGCGTTTCTGGCAGGACTTTCGACAGGCCTAAAGGCTCCTACTGCAAGAAGTCCGCGATTCGCAATAGCCCATACAGGAAATGAAAATGGATTTGTACCCAACGCGCAATTAGTATTTCTGTGCAAAAAGAACACCGCAGACGCGCATGATGAAATGGATGGTGAAACATACGAAAATTATTTCAAACACCAAGTGCTACCTAACCTGCCAGCCAAATCTGTAATTGTTATTGACAATGCGTCATATCACAGTAGTAAAGTTGAGGCTATTCCGACTTCGGCATGGAAAAATAAGGAAAATTGCAGGAATGGCTTTCATCACATGGGGAGCCGTATGAAGAGCATATGTTGAAGAAACATTTAATGGAAATTATTAAACATGTGAAATATAAATATGATAAATACAAAATTGATGAAATGGCTAAGGAAATGGGTCCTTTAGTTCTACGCCTTCCACCTTATCATTGCGAACTAAATCCAATTGATTTAGTATGGAGTCAGGTCAAACATGTTAAAATGAACAATTTGGAACTTCAAAGTAAAAAATATGGAGCAGTTGATACAGAAAGGATTTAATAATATGACAACCGAAAAATGGAACAACTGTGTCGAACATGTTGAGTCCGACATGTGGAAAGCCAATGAAATTCAGGATGACATTGAACCTCTACTCATAAATCTGGGTGACAGCCCTTCATCAGATACTGAATCAACTGACTGTGGTGATGACGAACAGGATGCCTGTCTGCTGTCATCATGAAAGGTAAGCCAATGAGGTTTTTTTAATAACGTCCTTCAACTTTAATTGCAGTCGAAACTTCACACATTTCCTTGTTCTTGTATTATTTTGTTAGTTTTCCTTATGTTACATTCTGCATATGCTATAGTTCATTTAATTTTATTTCGTTGTATTTGTTATGTTACTATTAGTATCATTATACAGTACTTAATTCAAGTATTCGTCACTGCACAATCGCTAAATGTGCGGAAAGTGTACGCGAAGCGCTCTCTACTGCCTTCTCTCATGTAGTGGCAACCCTGTCGTAACGCACCATAAGACCAATGATTCATTCTAAACGTTGGATGCCTTATAGCCCCGTGTACTTTGGGTGTGTGGAGAATCTGTCTGATAAACAGTGTTAATTGTGATGGCTGTATTAGTCTGTAATTTAGGTAAGGACTGCAGACTGTCAATTTCAAGTAGTAGTTCCTAATTTTGCTACCAAATACTACCATCAATGACACCTAGCTGTGAACTTGGCTACTAGATGCCACCACAACCAAAAACTCGCATCGAACGTTGGAACTTCCCTTCCGAAGGAAAGAATACTGAGGGAATTTTAGAGCTCTTAGACAATCCGACGACTTCGGCCGTGTTTAAACCGGCAACCTTGGGCATAGAAGTTCAGCATGCTACCAGTTACGATACTGAAGTCGCTTCCCACAGAGACAGATGGAAAACTGAATGTGATCTCGTGCAGTGGCGTTGTCATGGCAACCTCTCATGGCACTTGGCATTTTCTTCTAATTCCGAAATCATTTTGCTCACCCCATGGTGTAATGGTGGGTCATATAAAAAACTCTTTCAGACAAAAGTTTTAGGTAATTATTAGGGGAATATTGTCCATTTTGTACAGTTTTGATATTGTGCCTATTGCGCCACCGTCAACGACTACTAGGCCAAGTTCAGAACTTAGCTACTAGACGACACCGCAGTCGGCTCTTGGCAATGAACGTAGAAACCTAAGAGTGTCGTTTACATTCTTAACCTATCCAATTTAGCTTCACACAGGTGTAATTAGTGGAAGGTTTTTTAACATGCCATAAATCTATGACATGGGACCGCCGGCTTTACTTCCCCTCCGAAGGAAGGCATACTGAGGGATTTTTAACGCTCTTAAAAAATCTGACGGCTTCGGCCGGGTTTGAACCCGCTACCTTGGGCATAGAAGCTCAGCATGCTACCGACTAAGCCACCAAAGCCGCTACAAGAAAGTGATATTATATATACATAAATTATATATAAACTTTTGAACTGACGGTGGTTTTGGGGTCTGGGGGATGTGAAACGCGAATATATGTAGAAATTTTCCAGAAGTCGAAACATGGTACCCATTGCAATAGTTAGGTTTCTAATGAAATCTACCTAAAATCCAGGTTATTGTATTTTTACACATTTTGTATTGGTTTTTTCAAGTATGCTTTTACTATTGCATGAGGGACAACAAGTGTATAACCTGTCTCTATGTCACAGAGCCATCTTGCAGAACATTTCTTTAGGAAAATTGCTTATTACACGATATTTTAGAAACTGACGTGAGGGCTGGAAGGGGTTCACTCAGCCTCGTGAGGACAATTGAGTAGCTGTCTGACAGTGAGGCAGCGCCCCGATCACGAGAACCACGATTAACGGCCGAGGGGACCCAATGCGCTGATCACGCGTCACCCCAATATCTGCAGGCCAAATGGCTGGGCAGCGCTCGCTTAGTAGGCCTAGGCCCTTGCGGGCTGTAGTGCCAGGGGTTATTATTATTTTATATTATGAAGTCATTTTATAAATAAAAATAACAAAAATAATAAAAATAATGGAATCGGATGACCTTACTATTCAGCCCCTTAAAACAACAATCAACATCTCTGCATATTTTGAAGAAACGAGACTCCCAACTGTTGACAAAGGCTCTGTATAATTTTAAACCCTAGTCTCAATAACTCAGAAAGTAAGCAGGCAAACAGTTTTAAACTTAGCACATAATATTGTTCATTGTTTCACAAAACTCAAGCTCCTAAACCAGAGGGAGTTACTGTAGAAGGTGTGGTTTGTACCAAAATCTTCCAAATCGTGTGAATAGTAGCCTACAGGAAATATCTTGCATTTCTTGAAAAGTCAACAGAAATATATTTATTGTTTATATAGTCCTCGACGGTTTTGATAGTGGAGCAGATGTACTGCGGAACAGTGTCAATGACGGAAGAGGTCTCCTTGTGCTCAGGAGATTACGAGTAAAAGGTATATGGCATACATATATCAGAAAAAAAATCCAGAAGTGTCTGTCTCATATTGAGTGACTTCCTGGTTGGTGTCTGTTCACCATCTTACCTTCAAAAGAGGTAAATCCAATTAGCCTTGGCTAATCTCCTAACATATAACTAGTATGGAAAGGAAAACCTTATGTAACAAAATTACCCCAGGGAGACAATCTCCCATCATACCCAACGGTACGATGCTCAGTGATCATTCGGATTCTGGGGGATCACAACGTAAGGTGTGTAATGTTTTGGGTGAGTCGGAACACCCTGTAAGTCACCTAAACAAGATTCGCTACAAACAACTAAATTTCATAGCAACTTTAAATGTTCAATATTTGATGAAATTGGGAAAATTGAAAACAATTACAGATTTTCTTGATTTAAAAAAAAAACATCATGGTAACAGCCATACAGGGAAACTTGATATGTGGATAATGAGCCGTTCGAATCAAATGCCTACAGAATATACAAGAGTAAATCTACTAGCAGGATATTAAAAGGTACACCTTTATTTGGCAGTGGATTCAGAGTTTCAAAGAAAATAATAGACTCAATATTGAAGTTTGATCCAATCGATGAAAGGACATCTTCTTTAACATTTAAATCTACAAATAAAGTGTACACTCTTTTAAATATACACGCTCCAACGAATGACAAAAACAAGAAGAAAACTAGACATATTGTCGACGAATACTGGGAAAGAATTGATAATTATTTGAGTAAAGTACCAGCGAATCATACCATTATTTTATTGGGTGATTTCAACGCACAAATAGGAAAAGAGAGGAAATACCAAAAAATAGTGGGTTACCATCCAGCTCATTTGCGTACAAATAAGAATGGTGAAAGATTAATAGAACTTTGTGCTAACCACAATATAATAGTTAAATCAACGTCTTTTGAAAGAAAACCAAAGAAGTTAATGACATGGGTATCGCCAAACCCACTATGTGGGGAGAAACAACCTGATCACATAGCAATAAGCAAGAAGTCGTCTAAAGAAATAATGAATGTACGAGTAAGTAAGTCTGCAAATATTGAATCTGATCACTACATTTCGGTAACTAAATTTAAAATTAAACCTGACATCCGAAAATTTAAAAAACACTTAAAAATGGATTTATCAAGCCAGAAACCTTTCCCGGATTGTACACAACAATTCACCAAAGTTTCTTCGCAATCGGATAAATTGTATCCTATATGAACGCATACTGGACTTTGTTGAAACGATTCGCGCGCCATCTTTCATTTGTTGAATCTATTCATGCGCTACCTATTGTGGAATGGATTTACTAAGCCAGACTCCTTTCCTAGAGTGTGCACGACAATTCACCCAAGTTTCATCGCAATCGGATGAATGGTATATGAACGCATACGGTACTTTGTTGAAACGATTCGCGTGCGGTCGCACATTTGTTGAATCGACCCGTCCGCTACCTATTGTAAAATGGATTTATTAAGCCAGAAACCTTCCGTGGAGTGTACACAACATCTCACCCAAGTTTCATCGCTATCGGACGAATGGTATATGAACGGATACGGGACTTTGTTGAAACGCTTCGCGTGTTGTCGCTCATTTGTTGAATCTACTCATGTGCTACCTGTTGTAAAATGGATTTACTAAGCCTGAAACCTTCCCTGGTGTGGACACAACATCTCACCCAAGTTTCATTGCTATTGGACGGATGGTATATGAACGCATATGGGGCTTTGTTGAAACGCATCGCGCGTCGTCGCTCATTTGTTGAATCTACTCATGCACTACCTGTTGTAAAATGGATTTACTAAGCCAGAAACCTTCCTTGGGGTGTACTCAACATCTCAGCCAAGTTTCATCGTAATCGGACGAATAGTATATGAACGCATACGGGACTTTTTTGAAACGCTTCGCCCGTCGTCGCTCATTTGTTGTATCTACTCGTGCGCTACCTGAAGTAAAATGGATTTACTCAGCCAGAAACCTTTCCTGGAGTGGACACACAACATCTTACCCAAGTTTCCTTGCTATCGGACGAATGGTATATGAGCGCTTACAGGACTTTTTTGAAACGCTTCACGCGTCGTCGCACATTTGTCGCATCTACTCGTGTGCTGCCTATTGGGTCCAATTGGGAATCTAAACCATACAGGGACCCACTCAAACAAACTTACATGTAGTTTATTTTCTATGAGCCTTTACTGAAATGTCCAAACAATGCCAAGCTCTACGATGGAGGTGATTTGTGCATGTTTTGAAGCCTACTTCAAATAT
The DNA here is from genome assembly GCA_946902985.2 of Meconema thalassinum. Taxonomy (NCBI): domain Eukaryota; kingdom Metazoa; phylum Arthropoda; class Insecta; order Orthoptera; family Tettigoniidae; genus Meconema; species Meconema thalassinum. The sequence goes on from OX336388.2 coordinate 1,074,325,737, forward strand.
GAAGAATTCGACATCACTGCCACCTATGGTACAAAAACATAACCATGAATTATTCTCAGAAAGTCAATTATTCATGAACGTTTTAGAAGAAACCACTGCCAGAGGACGAGCTTGGGAGAATTACATGGTGTCCACAGAATTTTCAATGTCAATTTTCCTGACTTTTCCTGACCATTTTTTCAACAAAATTCCTGACACGCGAAGTTATCGTATCATCGGAAAAAAGGTTTATTGAGCAAATATGTATATATCTTTTTTCATTTGCAGAATTTGCCCAAGGCTCGCCTCTTTATTCTTTTAAAATAGAAAATAAAGTCAATTATAATGCAATAATACATAAATCAAAGTACTTAATGAGGGACAGATGACCTCGTAGTTCCTCCCCTTAAAACAACAATAATTAACATATAACTAAAGTACTTAATAACCTAAACTATAGTGATGGGTCGCCACATCCCTATACCAACGCCAAAAAAGCGTACAAAAAATAGGGGAAAAAAGAGGTTTTTACTATGATGTACTGTAAAAATGGAAACATACCATAATGTCCAGTAAGATATTGCTTTTTATCTTCAGATATTAGTTGAACTAGTAACATCAAAATATGGCTGTATAACAAAATACTGTATGGTTAATATAAAATTCCTGACTTTCTAATACTTTTCGCCATTCTTTTCCCGACTCACACAATTTTTCACACTTTTTCCTGACCTTTCCTGACCAGAAACAAAATTCCTGACTTTTCCTGACTATTCCTGACTTTTCCTGCCTGTGGACACCATGAATTAGTGGGGAAGATGAACCCGTTTAGCGGCGAGTTAAGTTTTCACTAAGGCTAGCTGTTTCCATGACGACAGTTTTCGTTTTGTTGACTCATCTTGTGGTTCTAAAAGTGTGTTCATCCTACATTTTCGTCGCTATGCCACCTACCGGGTCCAATTGTGAATCTAAACCATACATGGACCCACTCTAACATACATAACAAATTTCATCAAAATCGGACCAGCCGTTCAGGAGGAGTTCAGTCACATACACACGTGTCGAAAAATTATATATATACATACAGAATTTGGCCAATTTTAGACCGCTTAGAATCTAAGACAATAGTACATTATTTTTCCTTTTCTTTTCTTCCCAGAACTGTTTCATTCAGCGGCTAATCGTTTGCTATTGTTCCACTGACATCACCCTCGTACACTGTCGTTGGACTTTGAAACGTGTAACATCTGCTGAATGGACCCGTCGTCGAAATTCCTCCCTGTCCGAGATGATAGCATACGTGATCTTCAGTTGTTGCAGTTCCCATCGTATCTCCTCCACCCATCCTGTAGTGTTTTTTTTAAATTTAGAGATGTAATCAAAAATTGTCTTCGAGAGCCGATTACTGTTCATACTGTAAAGATTGTAGCAGTCTTTCGTTTGCTCCACGTTGAGCGTAACAATTGTAAAGTTTTGCTAGCCCACACGTTGAGCGACAAATGTAACGGTTTGGCTGCCCCAAACTGTTGGGTGACAAATGTAACTGTTTACCTTTGCCTAAGCTATGTTGTTTTAATGGGCGCCAAGACCTCAACGCAATGCTGAAATCTAAATTTGTATTTAACAACGTCTAGCTCTGGTAGAACACCTTCAAGAATCTATTCACTCAGATCGTGGTATGATTTGATCATTAACCCAACAAACAATTGTATCCGGAGAAGGAATTGGTCTATATCTAATGCTACCTACTGAAAGCAAAGATTGCATTGTAAAAGAATTGAATTTATTATATAAAACAAGTATAGCAAAATTAATAATAATAAGTATAAAATTTAAATTGGAGCGTTGCGATTTTAATATTACCGATAGAAAATTACGTGAAAACGGAGTTTGATAAATTGATTTTACTCTTATTTCCAAGCTATGAAGTTACTGAAATATGAAATGTAAAACAAAGAGAAATGAGAGATTGCGTATTTCTGCGTCATTTGCGCTTACCACTGGAAATTGCCAAAGCACTTCCCTCGTACTTGATGATGCTGTGTGCTTCCCACAGTCTCCTGGACGTCGTCATCTCCGTCGAAATTTGATGATATTCTGGTAGATTAGAGAATTCTATGGTCCGTACATTGGACCCAAACACTCGTACAACCACACTGGTTAAGTTTTACAAAAGTTAGTCGTCCACTCCACGGGACACCGGAGCGACTCCCGCGTCCAACCGTACTGCTTTCGTCTTACACAGAATGTCCTCGTTCCACGCCGCGCCGAACGATATATGCACACGTTGGCTCCCCACTCCAGTCTCAACTTCCAGCTTACGTGGTCTCCACTGATTGGCTGAGCACGCCGCTACTTCCCCTCCTCTGGTTCATTACACACGGCGCGCGAATGAAGAAGTCGATTTCCGTTCCATATATTCGCCTTTTCTTGACGATGCGACCCAGCCTTGCGTAATACTTCCTGACAAGATTAAGCTTGTATTTGAATTTCCAGTGAGTCATGTCTCTCAAATATCCTAACTGACAAAACTCCGTAAAATCCCGTAATCAGATAATTTTCTATGATATCGTCGTTCGTAATAATTTGCATGATAGCGTTTTCTAAGACATAGAAAACCTATCTGTATGCTTATAATTTTTATAAAATGCTCCGAAAATATCTAAATAATAATTATAATAAATTAATAATAATAATAAATTAACATGAAAAATTCTCTTGGCTGAACAATTTGCCGCGTAAATAAATATAGAATGGCTTCCTACTGACTTATGCCAGTGGCATAAAAACCCCTCGAAAAACACGTTACAAGATGTCCATAAAATTTTAGTCTTCTCTGTAATTTCTTCTATATGACGGTAAAGGTCTTCATTTCTCCTCTTCATCCACCAATTTTCTTTATTCTTTTGGAAACCAAATATTTTTTCAAGTATTTTTCTTTCTTTTTCTCTAGTTCAACTTGGCTTCCTTTTAGGTAGATTTCATTAGAAAGCTAACTATTGCAATGGGTACCATGTTTCGACTTCCGGAAAATTTCGACATATCTTCGCGTTTCACATCCCCCAGACCCCAAAACCACAGTCAGTTCAAAAGTTTATATATAATTTATGTATATATATATTTATATAATGTATATCAGTTTCTTGTGGACACGATAACTGCCGTAATTTTGCACCAATCACTTTGAATTTTTTACCAAATATGTATACCTATAAAATCTCGATCGAGTTCACTACTGGGCTAAATCGGTCGAAGGGGGTAAAAATGGGGGGCTTTTTTCGAAAAAGTGAAATATTGCTATAACTCTCTTAATATGTAAAATATCGAATCCGTTCAAAGTTCATACTATGTGTCGGATAAAGCCCAAAAATTTATGTTTGAAGAGGTTTTTTATAGCACCAACCATTGACCAAAGGGGTGGGAAAAAGTGGGTTTTTCGGGAAACAATCATATCTCTCTTAATAGGCACAATATCAAAACCGTACAAAATGGACAATATTCCCCTAATAATTACCTAAAACTTTTGTCTGAAAGAATTTTTGATATGACCCACCATTACGCAAAGGGATGAGAAAAATGATTTCAGAATTATAAGAAAATGCCAAGAGCTATCAGAGGTTGCCATGGCAACACTACTAAATTGATGAGGGATGAGCCATCAGACGTTGCCATGACAACGCACTTGGACGAGATCAGATTCAGATTTCCATCTGACTAATGTGAAGCGGCTTCGGTGATGTAACTGGTAGCATGCTGAAATTCTATGCCCAAGGTCGCCGGTTCAAAGCCGGCCGAAGTCGTCGGATTTTCTAAGAGCACTAGAAATCCCTCAGTATGCTTTCCTTTGGAGGGGAAGTTCCAACGTTCGTTGCGAGTTGCTGGTTGCAGTGGCATCTAGTAGCCAAGTTCACAGCTAGGTATAGTTGACGGTAGTATCTGGTAGCAACATTAGGAACTACTGCTTGAAATTGACCGTCTGCAGTCCTTACCTGAATTACAGACTAATTCAGCCATCACAATTCACACCGTTCATCAGACAGATTCTACACTCACCCAAAGTACACGGGGTTACAAGACCGCGTTGTCGCAGCCCCTAAACTGAGGAACCAACCAAAATCTCTGCGGGAGATATAATTTTGCGTGAAGAAGTAACCGACCGTTACATAGTTACACATCAGTGTCAAAACCTTGCATAAGGACAGTGTGACCACAAGTATAAAAATGGACCCCAAATGACAAGAAGGTTACCGTCCCCATAAGACAATAAAATGTTTAAAATATGCATAAAATGACGAAAAACAAAGTTAATTAAGCTCCAATTATAAAAACTTTCACGCAATAAATGAGGTCTGATCCTTCTACGAAAACCAGCATATTCTGCCTATTTTCGCCTATCCCCAAGTTTGTCCGGTGAAATCTACCTCCGCCTTCCGGCGTGCCGAGAGGACTTTTTTTTATTCAATGTTAAGCATTCAGAACCATATAATACCTCTGGCTTAATGACAGTTGCATAGTGTTTAATTTTTGCTTGGAACGATATCGATAGTTTGTTGTAACGGGTGTGAGTAAGCTTATAGGCAAATTCCATCTTCTTCAATCTCTCCTTGCATGCTGTGTTATCAAGTCCATTTGACTGGATCCATTCACCCAAATACTTAAATTTATCAACTCTTTGAATCTGACCATATTGTGTTGGTAAATACTTTTCCTTATTATGTCTGTGTTCAATATATTTAGTTTTATAATTATACAGCTATAATACATCCATTACACAAGAAAGGAGAAAAATCAAATCCTGATAACTATCGAGGAATTTTCCTTTTGGATATCACATATAAAATCATGTCACGAATTCTATATAATCATTGTAAAGATTAATTAGAACTGGAAATAGGAGAATATCAAGGTGGATTTCGGCCATGGCGAAGCTGCCCTGAACAGATAATCACCTTAAAATTAGTAATGGACTACTACAAACGTAGACAAAAACAGCAAGTCATAACCTTCATAGACTTCAAAAAAGCTTATGATTGTATACATAGATCTTCATTGCTGAAGCTTGCCACGGTGGGTGAGTGGTTATAGTGTCGGACTACCAACCCCAAGATTGCAAGTTCGCCCCTGGCCATGGTAAGTGATTTTTGAAGGCGACAAAAATCACGATACTCATGTCATACGTTGTTGGCATGTTAAAGAACCCATTTGAATTCAGTAGGCCGTGTTCAATAGCAAAATTAATCTCGGGATTTTCCGCCAACACAAAGTTCCTCCATTCTCTACTTGAAAGCGCTGTAGTGTCAAGGAGTTTAGATATCTAACCTCCTTGACTTTCATAGCGTTCAAAGGAACGACGAAATTCGACATGCAAGCTACCCTCTGGGTGTCAATTAACAACGCTTGCACCAGGCACCCGAGGCCATACGATATTATTATTATTCATTGCTGAAAATACTAAGGAATTTCGGACTTCATCCCAAATTAATAAAAATTATAAAACTCTAACAAACACCAAATCTAAAGTAAAATTCAGAGGAGAAATATCTGAACCGTTTACAATTAAAACAGGATTAAGACAAGGAGATGGTTTATCGCTTCTACTTTTCAATTGTGCTTTGGAATATGTAATGAGGGAATGGTACAGGGAAAATCCTACGAGCATAAGAATTGGAACCAAGAAAGATCAAATAGACTTAAATTGCTTGGGATTCGCAGATGACTTAGCGTTACTGGCTAATAATATTCAAGAAGCCAGAAATCAAATAATATGCCTACAAAATATAGCACAAAAAATGGACTTCAGATATCATTTGAAAAGACAGAGATAATGGTAGCAAATCCACTTGTAATCAATCACATAACAGTAAATAACAAGAAAGTTAAAATAGTGAAGCAATTTAAATACTTAGGAGAAATTATAACTTACAACTTGGATGAGAAACCTGCATGGCAAGAAAGAACTAATAAAATGACAAAAGCCCAAAAATTAACACGGTCTACATATAAAAGAAAATGTCTATCAATCGCAACAAAATTAAAACATTACAAGACGGTGGTTCAACCAGAGGTGACATATGGAAGTGAAACTCTTTTTAAAGTTACTCAGAAAACAGAATCGACAAAATTTTATAAGTAGAAAGAAGAATAGCTAGAACATGCATAAATAAAAAAAAGTCCTCTCGGCACGCCGGAAGGCGGAGGTAGATTTCACCGGACAAACTTGGGGATAGGCGAAAATAGGCAGAATATGCAGATTTTCGTAGAAGGATCAGACCTCATTTAATGCGAGAAGGTATTTTATAATTGGAGCTTAATTAACTTTGTTTTTCGTCATTTTATGCTTATTTTAAACATTTTATTGTCTTATGGGAACGGTAACCTTCTTGTCATTTGGGGTCCATTTTTATACTTGTGGTCACACTGTCCTTATGCTAGGTTTCGACACTGATGTGCAACTATGTAACGGTCTGTTACTTCTTCACGCAAAATTATATCTACCGCAGAGATTTTGGTTGGTTCCTCAGTTTAGGGGCTGCGACAACGCGGTCATGTAACCCCGTGTACTTTGGGATGGCTGTATTAGTCTGTAATTCAGGTAAGGACTGCAGACGGTCAATTTCAAGCAGTAGTTACTAATGTTGCTACCAGGTACTACCGTCAACGACACCTAGCTGTGAACTTGGCTACTAGATGCCACCGCAACCAGCAACTCGCAACGGACGTTGGAACTTCCCCTCCAAAGGAAAGCATACTGAGGGATTTTTGGCGCTCTTAGAAAATCCGACGACTTCGGCCGGCTTTGAACTCGCGACCTTGGGCATAAACATTCAGCATGCTACCAGTTACGTCACCGAAGCCGCTTCACACTTAGATGGAAATCTGAATCTGATCTCGTGCAAGTGCGTTATCTTGGCAACGTCTGATGGCTCATCCCTCATCAATTTAGTAGTGTTGCCATGGCAACCACTGATAGGTCTTGGCATTTTCTTATAATTCCGAAATTATTTTTCTCATCCCTTGGCATAATGGTGGGTTATATCAAAAATTCTTTCAGACAAAAGTTTTAGGTAATTATTATGGGAATATTGTCCATTTTGTACGGTTTTGATATTGTGCCTATTAAGAGAGATATGATTAATGTTTCCCGAAAAACCCACTTTTTCCCACCCCTTTGGTCAATGGTTGGTGCTATAAAAAAAACTCTTCAAACATACATTTTTGGGCTTTATCCGACACATAGTATGAATGTTGAACGGATTCGATATTTCACATATTAAGAGAGTTATAGCAATATTTCACTTTTTCGAAAAAAAAAAAGCCCCCCATTTTCACCCCCCAACGACCGATTTAGCCCAGTAACGAACTCGACCGAGATTTTATAGGTATACGTATTCGGTAAAAAATTCAAAGTGATTGGTACAAAATTACGGCAGTTATCGTGTCCACAATAAACTGATATACATATACATACATAAATTATATATAACTTTTGAACTGACGGTGGTTTTGGGGCCTGGGGATGTGAAACGCGAAGATATGTCGAAATTTTCCGGAAGTCGAAACATGGTACCCATTGCAATAGTTAGCTTTCTAACGAAATCTACCTCTGGTTGGTTCCTCAGTTTAGGGGCTGCGACAACGCGGTCATCTAACCCCGTGTACTTTGGGTGAGTGTAGAATCTGTCTGATACACGGTGTGAATTGTAATGGCTGTATTAGTCTTAATTCATGTAAGTACTGCAGACGGTCAATTTCAAGCAGTAGTTCCTAATGTTGCTACCAGGTACAACCGTCAACGACACCTAGCTGTGAACTTGGCTACTAGATGCCACCCCAACCATCAACTCGCAACGAACGTTGGAACTTCCCCTCCAAAGGAAAGCATACTGAGGGATTCTAGTGCTCTTAGAAAATCCGACGACTTCGGCCGTCTTTGAAACCGCGACATTGGGCATAGACATTCAGCATGCTACCAGTTACGTCACCGAAGCCGCTTCCCATTTTATCAGGCGGCTTTGGTGGCGTAGTCGGTAACATGCTGAGCTTCTATGCCCAAGATACCGGGTTCAAACCCGGCCGAAGCCGTCGGATTTTTTAAGAGCGTTAAATATCCCTCAGTATGCCTTCCTTCGGAGGGGAAGTAAAGCCGGCGGTCCCATGTCATAGATTTATGGCATGTTAAAGATCCTTCCACTAATTGCACCTGTGTGAAGCTAAATTGGATAGGTTAAGAATGTATACAACGCTCTTAGGTTTCTATGTTCGTTGCCAAGAGCCGACTGCGGCGGCGTCTAGTAGCTCAGTTCTGAACTTGGCCTCGTAGTCGTTGACAGTGGCGCTTGGCGGCAAAAGTAGGAACTATCTGAAAAATTGTTAGTTGCAGTACTTAAATTAACAAACAGATAACACACACTAATACAGTCATCACAATTAACACCGGTTATCAGACAGATTCTACACACACCCAAAGTACACGGGGCTACATGACCGCGTTGTCGCAGCCCCTAAACTTAAGAACCAACCAACCACTTAATCAGACGGAAATACTGAATCTGATCTCGTGCAAGTGCGTTGTCATGGCAACGTCTGATGGTCCATGCCTCATCAATTTAGTAGTGTTGCCATGGCAACCACTGATAGCTCTTGGCATTTTCTTATAATTCCGAAATCATTTTTCTCGTCCCTTGGCGTAATGGTGGGTCATATCAAAAATTCTTTCAGACAAAAGTTTTAGGTAATTATTAGGGGAATATTGTCCATTTTGTACGGTTTTGATATTGTGCCTATTAAGAGAGATATGATTAATGTTTCCCGAAAAACCCACTTTTTTCCACCCCTTTGGTCAATGGTTGGTGCTATCAAAAATCTTATTTGACATAAATTTTTGGCACTTATCCGACACATATTATGAACTTTGAATGGATTCGATATTGCACGTATTAAGAGAGTTATAGCGAAATTTCACTTTTTCGAAAAAAGCCCCCCATTTTCACCCCCTTCGACCGATTTAGCCCAGTAACGAACTCGACCGAGATTTTATAGGTATACATCTTCGGTAAAAAATTCGAAGTAATTGGTGCAAAATTACGGCAGTTATCGTGTCCACAAGAAACTGATATACATATATATATATATATATATATATATATATACATAAATTATATATAAACTTTTGAACTGACGGTGGTTTTGGGGTCTGGGGGATGTGAAACGCGAAGATATGTCGAAATTTTCCGGAAGTCGAAACATGGGACCCATTGCAATAGTTAGCTTTCTAATGAAATCTACCTAATATCAGAAAGATGGACAGTGGCGGATAGTACCAAATGAAGTGGTACACAGCACTGATACTATTCGGAAGAAACGGATTTCTTTTCTTGGTCACATCATGAGGACACCAGAAACCAGGTTATCTAGAAAAATTGTAGTGAAACTTTGGAATATGAAACAACAAGTAGGATGGATTAAGGAAATTGGAGAAGATATGAAAGAATTAGAAATAAGGGGAGCGTGATGGCGCAGTGGCTTAGCTGCTCGTCTTTCACCCGGACGACCGGGGTTCGAATCCCGGTGACAGCGGGGTGGAATTTTCACCTGAAAAATCACGTGGTGTCAGGAAGGGCATCCGACCTTAAATCCCCGGCCAAAACCAAAATGAGCCTGGTTGGCTCCGGTGACCCCAATTAATTGGGAAAAGCCGAAGAAAGATGATGATGATATGAAAGAATTAGAAATAACCTTGGATGACTTGCAAAACAAAACAAAAACAAATTAAAAAAACTAGGAGATATAAAAATAAGATTTCAGGCTAAAATAGACAAACGTAATACAGTAAAAAGGGTATTTACAGATGAGGAACGCCTGAGAAGATCAGAGCGAATGAAGAGCTACTGGGCGACTCGGAAAGGAAAATTACTGAAGAAGAGGACCAAGAAATGATTGAAGTGGTCCAGTGAGGCCGTAAAAGCAGAAGAATAATAATATATATATATATGTATATATATATATATATATACAGTGCTTTTTTTTCTCTTAAAAAATTTAAGGGGTACTCTGAGTTGTAGTCGACAAAACATCACGATCTTGCAATTTTCGGCAATTTGCAGAATCCGTTATTACTTTTCGGGCTGACATGTTAAATGAAAGGTTGCATTGGGTTAATTTATTTGTGGTCAACATTTCACTGCACTCAGTATTTCTATCATTTTACATTTTGAAATTATGTGAAATAAATATAAGCACTCTGGTAGTGTCTCATTTTGCTGTTCTGCTTACAGTAAATTCCACACTGGTAAAAGAGGCTAATCACTGTCATCTTCACGCTTCCTCTGCTTGCTTTTCGTGTCGGTCGCCAGATGTCTTCCTTCCAGGAACCATGAATTTACGTAATCCACAGGGTTGAAAATTCTTAGTGGAGGGGCAACTAACTTGATGAACATAAGATTTGCTACTGTGTTCAGATGCAATGATGCTCTTGTTGGAGTCATGATCAAGTTCATTTGTGAGAAGCCTCTTTCACATTCACTTGTTGAAATTGGGATGTTGTTCATAGTGTTAATAAGGGGCAGGACAGACAATGGGCATTTCCTCTCAGTAAACCTCTTAAGATTTGTCTTTCATGGAGCTTAAAACATTTACACAAGGTTCTTATTTCAGCTTCTCCATAAGTTGCATGAAGGGTTTCCGGCCAAGTGGTAGTGTCCAAAACTGTAGCCAATTCTGGGATTTCAATGTCTTCTGATGTTAAAAGGCGGTTCTCCATACGACTGCCCAGGCACTCATAGAACTTAACAGCATCAATACGATTCCTTTTATTTCTTGCTCCTTTTTCGAGGTTCACTTCTTTAAATATTAACAGTGCTTCTGCTTCCAAGGCTTCAGTGTAGTATGGGCATGTTTTGTCTTTCTTTCAGAAAACACCTTAATTTGCTGGCATATCTTCTTATGGGCCGAATAAATTGTAATGTCACGAGCTTGCAAGTCAACACTAAGTTCTGCCAACTCCTGAAGAACATCACACATTAATGCAAGGTCTAATATCAAGTTGACATTGGTTATACGGTTAAGGAGTCCTCCATACATGACTTGTCAGTTTCTCTTTTGGGATCTTCTTTGGCACTTTTGAAATGTGCCACTAAAACTTCGAAACTTTTCCACACAGCTGAGACTGCTCTAAAGCTAGAAGCAACCCATCTTGTATCTAGGATCCTTCCAATTTTAAGGAATACGATTTCAAGTTCCTCTGCATGAGCTTTCAATTCCCTGGCATTTTTAGGTGACTGGTGGTAAACTGTATACAGTTGAACGGGAAAGAATTGAAGTGGTTTAAATGTGAGGGGAAATCTTTACTCACAACATTATCTCCCGAAAGCTCTAGCCTGTGATTTGCACAATGACAGAACAAAACATTGGGAAACTGTTGCTTTATTAAAGTTTTTACACCCTTCTTCTTTCCTAACATTACTGCAGCCCCATCAGTTGAGACTGCAACAAGATTCTGTTTCAAAAACTCATCATTGAATCCCAATGCTCCCAAATAAGTCTTCAATGCACTAAATATACCTTCAGCAGTGGCATCTTGCAATTCAATAATTTAAAAAAAAAAATGTTTGCCGGCTGATCAATTTCTGGAAGGGTTGTCCTCAGGTACACTATCAATAATGACAGCTGACTGAGTGTGGTAGCCTACTTTCATCCATAAGGAGGACAATTTTACAATTTCCATGCACTATCATGTTTGCTACCTTCTTTCTCATTTCTGTCGCGAAAGGAGAAACAATATTTATGCATGTGTTTGTGGAATGGAGAATGCGGCTCATATTAACATCATTCAACTCCTGCACGTCAATTTCAGTTTCAAAATCGTGGAAGGCTTGATTTTTCTTAACTACTTTATATGCTGTTCGAAATATATTGGCAGTTATTTCCTTCCCTTTTTCGAAAGCCTTAGAGCATGCAGTTTCCATTCAGTTTTGCAGTTTTTAGTATTTTAACTGCAGCCTGATGAGCTGAACTCTCTTTATGTTTAAATATTATCTTGCGCAGAGAAAGCATTTGCTGAGATTTCTTTTCAGTTTCACCACTTGCACAAATAGAAACTGAAACCCACTGCTGTGAAATGTTCATCCCACGTGATGTGCTTTCAGTTCCCAAGTCACCAACTTCTTTACAAATTTTGCAGCCAAGTTTTTTATTTCTTACCACCAACCATTCATACTTACTGCAAAATTCCTGCATTTTCTCCAAATCCCAGCATTCGGGAATGTCTTCCGTCCCACTGTTACACGCGGTTGAAAGCTCTTTGTGGTGATCTTCTTTTGCATCACCACACGACACTGTTGGCTTTTCTCAGTCATTGTTTATGTTCGAAGTATTTACTTTCAGCTTTTTCGATGCCTGGATGGATGTGAAATAGTTCATTATTTTCTTCATACTTCAAAACTAAGCACACGCAACAAAATAACTTTTTGAAGCCTGCGTGCTTATAAGAACGGAGTTGCAGAGTTGCCAATCGAAATCACTAGCAAAACTACTTCTATTTCAGACCCCGTCGCGATGATTATTTCTCACAGAATTGTGAGGGACTTCCCCGGACAATATTCCGCATCCACGCGTATCAATTATAAAAGGTTGAAATTCTTACCACAGATGGCAGTCAAGAATACAGCGATTGTCAACATGTCGCCTGTTTCTATTTTGCCTCAATAGATGGCACGATGATTCTCATTTCAATGTTCCCCTCCCCCTCAAAAAAAAAAACAGGGAACCTACGAAATTTTTTGTTGTAAGATTACGTGGTTAGCAAGGTCAAGGCTTCTAAAATACATTACTATAAACAGTTTACATTTGAGCTCAACAGATAGCGTACAAACGCAGTTCTCGCGCAGTGCTGTGCGAAGCGTAGTCTATACTTGTACGGCAAACCACCAGAGCGGTAACTACTTCCGCGCGTACACGGCTACACGCATACGTAAAACCAGCCTGAGAGGTTTAACAGTTTTCAAATGTTTAAAGGGTACGCGTACCCCCGTGTTTCCCCTGAAAAATAAAAAGCTCTGTATATATATATACATATCAATAAAACTATGAGTAGAACCTTGCCATTTATACCAAGATCTTAGAAAATTGAATTTAAAAACTCTTGATTAATATAACAGACTGTTAGGAACAAATAACATTAATTGTGAAGGAGACGAGAATCTGACTTTTACACTTCCACTTGAATACAATATATGATTTTCATACTTATTCAGGGGTTCCAGGGGACAATACCAATTGAAATTGCGGTCCATTATGACTAGTGCACTGGAAATATTTGTTAAATTATGTAAATATATGCGTTTGTTTCTTGTTTATTGAACGACGGCAGCCATCTTCCTCACTCGGTGTGCATTCGTCAATTGGCAGAGACATTGAAGAGTTAAGACGTCACGGTAGTGTTCCCAACATGTAAGATATAAAATCCACCACGACTAGGCAAGACAGATTGGTCTACAGAAAGATTATGTGCGACTATTTCCACTGTGCGTGACAAAAGCCAAGGGTGCATATATGGCTAACGCGGCCCGCAGGATAAAACCATTATCAAAACCCATTGGATTGGGCAAAACGCAGGTTAGAATGGTTGGGGTGAGTAGCGGAGCACTGTTGACGAGACGTTAGGCTGTACCATTGTCAAAAACCATTGATCTGGACGAGTTAGGCTGTAACCATTGTCAAAAAACCATTGGATTTGACATGTTATGCTGTAACCATCATCAAAACTACTGTTCCTTTCATTTGAACTCCTCTAAGAACGCTAATTAGACTTCCTATACAATTAGTACCGTATGGGTAGGGTTTCGTTGGGGTTGGCAATACTGGATTTGTGCAATTCACGTGGATAATGGCCGAAACAGATGGAAGGTTACTATGTAAGTCGTGATATAATTGTGGATGGCGGGTGGACTAGGCTATAGACAGCGGAGGAGTGAACTACATCATTTTGAATCATTACAAAAGGCATTTAAGGTAACTGTACTGGTTTTCGTCACTGAGCCAGTCGTCGTCACTCTCGTATAAAAGTACAAAAAATAAGCATGTCAACGGGTCTTTCTCAACGTACAAAGTCTTACAAGATGCGTCATACCTTCGTTGCCGATAAGGAGCAACTTTGAGATATCATGCATGTGATATAATAGGTGATTCCCAGCTTCAAACATCTCCTGTGAGTTGAACTGTCTTGACGCGGCATATTGCTTCTCGCAAGTGCTAAGCAGGCACGCGAGTTATTGTGTGCATACGGGTAATGTTCGGACATTTTAAAATGTTACAAGTGCGTGATAAAGTTGGTAATTGTTTTATGCCGGTGACGAACACTGGATTAAAAAAACGCACTTTACCAATGCTCGTCATTTGTGAAGAAAACTGGTACACTGTCATTGTAAGACCTAACTAACAGCGGCAACCTATTATTATTACGTAGGTCTCTCTTCTTCACGGCCGCACCTCAGTAGGCCTAGTTTATTTTGGCTAGGCATGCTACAGACATTTTTTTTTTAATTTTTAATTGAGATGAAAAATATTATATTATTCTAAGACTAAATCTTTGCCTTCAGGCAATATGTTGAAATGCAGTTCTGAATTATGATATTCAGCAAATGGAAGCTGCTATTAAGGCCGTTGTGGAGGACGGCATGAGTATTAAAATGGCCGCGGAGAGGAATGGTGTTCCGAGAAACACCCTCTCGGACAAAATTAAAGGAGAATCTCCTAGAGAGAGGAAGATGGAGCCAAATTCCTTTTTAACAAAGGATGAAGAGGCCGTGCTAGTTTAATGGATAATCTCACTAGGAAAAGCGGGGTTCCCAGTAACAAAGGACGATTTGCAAAATAGCGTCCAGTGCCTCACACAAGAATTGAAGAGGGACTTTCCTTTCAACGAAGGAAGGAAATGGTGTGAATCTTTCCTAAAAAGAAATCCAGGTCTATCTTTACAAACCCCTCAAAATTTGACAGTAAGCCGTGCTGCAATTACAGAACATCAAATTAAAACCTGGTTTTCAGAAGTCTACAGCTACAGGGTGGCGCACGAAATGTCATACATCGAAAATGGTTTATAAAATGTGTAAATCTGGGCTCACAACCATGTTCTTTTGTGAACAGAAACCTTATTTCTTGCGTGATTCGACAGACAGCAGCACATGTCGCGCATGCGTACCGGCTTCCAGTTATATGCATGGCGGACAAAGAGAGGCTGACGCGCGAACAGAAGGTGAAAAGTGTTATTTTATGCGGAAACAAAGAGTGTGTAAGTCTGACTCAGGAAAGGTTTCGTGTTCATTTCCGTACTCGGTGGGCTCCCTGCTGGCAGACGGTGTATAGACTGGCCAGCCAATTTGAAACAGAAGGCAATTTACTGGAGAGAGAACGGACCCGTCTCATGCCAGTCCGCTCACCGGATAATCTTGCTGCTGTGAGAGTGGCTGTGGCTCGGAGCCCTTCCAAATCCACTAGAACTGCCTGTGTTCATCTGGACATCTCTCGTCGGTCAGTTCAGAAAATACTGCAGTCTGAGCTTGACCAATTCCCATACAAAATGACAACAGGTCATAAACTAACGGCACTTGACAAGCAACGGCGAGTACAGTTTGCTGGGTGGTCTATTGCAGAAGGTGATCCCGTACTGCACAACACATGGTTCAGAGATGTGAACAAACATGTCCGGTTTTGGGCGAAAGAACGGCCTGCTATTGTGCACGAGGTTGAAAGTCATGGTGTGAAAGTGTGTGTGTGGGCTGCAATTTCCAGTCATGGAATTATTGGGCCAATCTTTATCAATGACACAGTCAACAGTGCGCGTTACATGACATGTTGCAAATCAGTTTCCTTCCACAACACTTTGTATCACGACTACCAATAGAGACACAATGGTTCATGCAAGATGGAGCTTGTCTGCACACAACAAATATTGTTCTGTACTTCCTGCATGAACATTTCGGGCCCCGTCTCATGCCCCATCGAACGTTTTCAGAGCGGCTCAATCTGGCCACCACATATCCCCGATATTAATCCCTGTAGTTTCTTCCTGTGGCGATATTTGAAGGAGACAATCTACCGCCAGAAACCAGAAAATGTACTGCAATTGCAAGCGGCCATTGTGACTTCTTCCGAGGGTTGAGTGAGAACATGTGTCGTAGAGTGGTCACAAACATGCAGGTTCGTCTCGAAGCTGTTGTATGCCGAGAAGGTGGGCATATTGAACATGTCCTGCATACTGACTAATCATGCACATTTCAGTGAATGTTGTAATGCCATTCTTTATTAAATATGTTGTATATTAAATATTCTATAAACAATTTCCAGTGTCTGACATTTCGTGCGCCACCCTATATTTGGTGGAAAACGACTTCCAGTCTATTTTGACAGACCCTCGGCGACTGTTCAACTGAGACGAGATGGCTTTCTTTCTCAATCCGAAAGATAACATAGTGCTGGAGAACAAGGGTGACAAGACAATATATCAGCTAGTGAATTCGGATGAGAAAGAATGCTTAACGGTACTTGTAACAAGCAATGCCCACGGCGATATTTCTCCTTCCCTTGTACTGTGTAAGTATGAACGTCTGCCGCAAGACATCATTGCCGCAATGCCAGCACACTGGGGCATTGGCAAATCGCCAAATGGGTGGATGACGGGGGAAGTGTTTTACGAATTTCTCAGTAATATATTATTTCATCCTTGGTTGGTTGAGAAAGAGATTCCTCTCCCTGTCATTTTATTCATAGACGGGCACTCCTCACACTTGACCATACATACTAGTATCATGGAATTGTTTTGGTCGCTTTACTACACGTACTTCAACCCATGGATGTAGGGGTTTTTAATCCACTAAAGACTGCCTGGAAGAAAAGTGTACATGAGTGGCGAATTCAGAGGGTTGCTAATAGCGAAGATACTGCACTGAAGAAGAAGGATTTTTCGAAATATGATGATGATGATAATTGTTGTTTTAAGGGGCCTAACATCTAGGTTAGGCAACAACAATTGGTGTTAGGCCTTGGCGAATGGTCATTTTCTGGGCTGTTATGCCGTGGTCTCACTTTTTATGTGACTACGCCCCCCCCCCCCCCCCCCCCCCCCAAATTAAAAAAAAGGCATCGGCATAACAGCCCGGAAAATAACCATTCCTCCTGAACACCTTCTTGTGATTATATTGTTCCAATTTCTATTATAATTATTATTATTATTGTATTTCAAATGCACTTTAAGTTAATAAAAAAATAACTAAGGCCTATAATAAATGTGTTTAGAGCAGAATTACGATATTTTCATGCCCGTATGTCTTCTACCCACCTTTCCTGCTTCCTGATGCTGTCTATTTTTTTTTTATTTCATTTTTTATTAAAAACCATAATTACTGGTACTGTTTTATTCGTAAATGTTAGCCTCCAAGTCGATAAATCGGGTCTTACACAACAATTGACAGAAATGCATTATAAACAGCAGACAAGGAAAACTAACAATGTGACGGCAATTGGTGCAAACGGGTGACGAATATAGGAAAAATCCAAAGACATCGTGCCGAGGACTTTTTAAATACGTAAATTTTCTTAAAACAAATATTTTTGACATTGAAAGTTTCCTAGTGTTTGAGTAGAGTTTGAGGTTAGGTACAGTGCTTTTGTTGATTAAATTTACCAAAATGTATAAGGTAAATTATATCTATTTTCTTGACTAAATCTGTCTTAACATGATGACCATTGGTGCATTTACCTTATGGCTAATTTCAGTAGTTGGGATCAGGGCTACATTTGTGACGGTACGCACTGGTACGCCGCACCGAAACCTCTGATCGGGGAAAAGTCGAATATATAACATAATTTTTAGAACTTTGGAACGTTAGTAGTAAGTCAAGGTCAACTTGGTCTTTGACTGAACTGTACTTCAAAGTACGTGGGATCTTGGCTGCTTCGGGGACGGCAATCCGCTCTGGATACTAACAGCAAGGTGAGAGAGAGGCGGCTCATACAACGAAAACTTTTCTTAACTTTGGACAATTTTATAAACTGTGAGGTAAAACATGTAAGTACAGTACCTTGTATAAAAAAATAATTATTTCAGAAAACTGTCAAGACAGAATTAAAAAACAAGAAATAAAAGATTGTTGGTGAACTTGTGTGTATTTTCAAACCAAATGTATTTAATTTTTAAAATTACGTAAAAAATAATTGAAATAATATACATTGTTTGTATGGTAGCCTAGTTGGCCTACATTAAAATTTAATATTGGCCAACAGCTATGGTAAGAAAAAAGTTGCTACAGCAGTCTCAATTTAATTTAAAATTGCAATCAAAATTAGATTGCTATCTTGTCCACTGATTAACCTGGTAGCTCACAATACAAGAACCTCTTTTTTTTTTTTTTTTTTTTACAAATCAAGCACTGATTACGATATTTGTTTCGTAGGTTATCGTCTCAATCACTGGTACCCAAATAACTAGGCCATAAACAAAAGAACATAAAAGCATGATCACAGCCCCTCCTAGGCAAGGGCATCGATGGCATCGTAGTACTAGGGAACACACACCACCTTTGAGAACAATATTAAAATCGCAACGCTCCAATTTAAATTTTAAACTTATTATTATTATTAATTTTGCAATACTTGTTTTATATAATAAATTCATTTATTTTACAATGCAATATTTGCTTTCAGTAGGTAGCATTAGATATAGACCAATTCCTTCTCCTGATACAATTGTTTGTTGGGTTAATGATCAAATCATACCACGATCTGAGTGAATAGATTCTTGAAGATGTTCTACCAGAGCTAGACGTTGTTAAATACAAATTTAGATTTCAACATTGCGTTGAGGTCTTGGCGCCCATTAAAACAACATAGCTTAGGCAAAGGAAAACAGTTACATTTATCACCCAACAGTTAGGGGCAGTCAAACCGATACACTTGTCGCTCAACGTGTGGGCTAGCAAAACTGTTACATTTGTCGCTACCAACATGGGGCATTAATTAATTAACATTACAATTGGCGCCGACAACTTGGGGCTGAAAACCTAATAACATTTGTGGAAGGAGAAGGGTATATATTTCTGTGCCTGTATTTTGGGGGTTATTTGTCTGTATCAGTGTATATCATTATGAGGGATGAGAAAGAAAGACAGATGAGGTTACGTAGTGGTCATCAACGGGAGAGTGATGATACGAGCAGTATGTCGAGTGATAGTAGTACCGGGGTAGCGGAGGTAAATCCCGATACTGAAACAGGGAGTGTAGGCTGCCAACCAGAATTAAAAACTTTACTTCTCGAGTTTATGTATCAGAACAAAGTTAGTAGTGATGCCTTAAATGCAAAATTAGAACAAAACAGTAGGGAAAAGAAAGAAAGTACAGATGTCTTAAACACCAAATTAGAACAAAACAGTAGAGAAAATAAAGAAAGTACAGACGCTTTAAATGCAAAACTGGAACAAAACAACGCTAAACTAGAACAAAACAGTAGGGAAAATAGAGAGAGTACTGAAACTTTAAATGCTAAATTAGAACAAAACAGTAAGGAAATTAGTGTGAAAATGGAGCAGATTAGAGGAGAAATCAGAGGAGTAATGGAAGAGAAGGTTAAAGAGATCATTGCAGATGTAGACAAGAAATTAGGAAAAGTACAGGAGGAGTTGGAAAGTAGAATCAGCACACAGGCTGAAAATTTAAAGGAATTAGTTAAATTAGAAACACTGCAGGTTAAAAAGAAATTGGGGGGGAGAAATTGACAAGATTCAAGTATCAACTAAAGAGGTTAAGGAACAGCTGGGGGGTAGAATTGAGAAAGTCCACTCGCAAATAGTGGCAGAAGTAAATGATTTAAGAGAGAGTACTAAAGAGAGCATTAGCAAGATTGAGGAGAAACAAGCAAAGCTATATGATAAAGTAGAAGAATCAGAAGGGAACATTAAATTAACAGTAAACAGTATTGAGAGGAAGGCTGAGGAGAAAATCGCAGAATTAGAATTAAAATTAAAAGCTAGGATCAGGCAAGAAAATAGTCAGAATAGGCCAGTTTTTGTGAATAGCACACACAGGGAGGTAGAACTGGGTAAGTTCAGCAATCGACAGGGGTGCCCAATGGAGTTCATGAACACTATAGAAAATAAATTCGGGGAGAGGTTGGAAAATGGTAGTATTGAGTGGTGCCAGGTAGTTGAAATTTTAGAACAAGTGTTTGTGGGGGAAACGAGGAATTGGTTTGCTGTCTACAGAGACAAGTTTACTGATATCAATGATTTTAAAATGAAATTCTGTGAAAAGTTCAGGAATGAGGTTATTCAGTCGCAGCATCGTGAGGGAGTAGTGTGTGGTAAATATAACCCTAAAGGAAGCTCCACCATGACCGAATACTTTTTAGGGCAGGTATTAGTGTGTAAATATCTGGATGGGTTGAAGGAGGAAAGTGATGTGGTGAGGTTGCTACTTAGGCACTTTCCCTATAGGATCAAGGAGACTGCTTGTATCCAGAATGTAAAGACAATATCACAAGTAGAAAATTTGTTAAGCACATTTGATGCACTAGGGAGAGGGGGTTATGAGGACAATTTCAATCGGAACCAGGGTAATAACAATAATAGACCTAATGAAGCCAGGCATCAGGAAGTTCAAGGGAACGGTGGCGAAGGGGCCAACGCTCAAAATAGAAATAATAATCAGCTAAATCAGAACAGAGGAAATGGCTATGGTAATCAGTATCAAGGGAGGAACAATGATTTCAGGGGAAATCAAGGGAGGAACAATGATTACAGGGGAAATCAAGGGAGAAACAATGATTACAGGGGAAATCAAGGGAGAAACAATGATTTCAGGGGAAATCAAGGGAGAAATTATAATGACAATAATTACAACCAGAATAGGGGTCAAGGAAGAGGACAGCCTAGTGATAGTAATATACAGCCAAACAATGACAACACAGCCCAGAACAACCAGACCAGTTCAGTAGTTAGTAGTACTACAGCCAGCTGTAGCGGTTCTTTAAACGCGAACCAGGCTGCGAAGTAAGGTCAGAATCTCAGTCTGTAGCATGCCCTGTCCATACAATTATACAGGAACCCTATGACCTAAATGTAAGAAATGAATTATTACATGAACTAAATGATGAAGGTATTATTCAGGAAGTGGTTAGTAGTACTACAGCCAGCTGTAGCGGTTCTTTAAACGCGAACCAGGCTGCGAAGTAAGGTCAGAATCTCAGTCTGTAGCATGCCCTGTCCATACAATTATACAGGAACCCTATGACCTAAATGTAAGAAATGAATTATTACATGAACTAAATGATGAAGGTATTATTCAGGAAGTGGTTAGTAAGAGCCCCATAGTTAAATTTAACGTGTCCGAGGCGTACACAGATGTTTTAATTGATAGTGGTTGTATGAAGAGTTGCATAAGTAGTGCATTTTATGATAAAATGAAAGGAACTGGAGTAAATTTTGAGGAGATGCCAATTAAAAGCACTTTTGTTATCATAGCTGTTGGGAAGAGGTCTAAAGTAATTTCTAAGCAAGTTTTAGTAGACATTAAAATTAATAATCATGTAGAGAAGCAGATTTGTCTTGTAATTCCAAATTTAGTATTCAGTGTTATCTTGGGTACAGAGTGGCTAAGTAGAGTGTCTGGTAACTTATGTTATGATGTAGGGAGCTTGAAATTTAAATGGGGAGATTCTGAAGTAGAAGTAGCGTTCAATGACCATATTCAGAGTAGTATTGTAGGTGTGATTTGTACTTTAAATGAGATATCGCCAGCCGTAGAGCGGGGTTCTCCATGTTTTGTGGGCAGTGTGATTACGAACGGAAGTCTAGAAGACTCGTTACGTGATGCTGCATTTCAGGGAAATAGAGAGGTGGAACAATGTGTTAGGCTCTATGATGTGTTATGGTGTAATAGGAGAGTTTTTGAGGATCACAGTGGTATGGCCAATTGCTATACACATTCATTGAACGTTATTGATAGGTCAGTATTCACAGGACATAGATATCCTGTACCTTTCGCTTATCAGAGTGCAGTTGAGGCACAAATTAATCAGATGCTTGAAGATGGGATTATTGAGCACTCTAACAGTCCATATATTAATTCTTTGATCACGGTACCCAAAACCGACGGCACAGTTCGTATTTGTTTAGACGCTCGTTTGGTTAACAGTAGAATTAGTTCAGATCAGCTGAAATCTATGTCAATAGAGGAATTAATGCAAACATTTGAGGGGAAGAAGTATTTCACTTGTGTAGATTTGAGTTCCAGTTTTTGGCAAGTGCCACTTATGTATGAAGATAGACCATTTACAGCTTTTAGTCATAAATATAACCTTTATCAATTTTGTAGAACACCTTATGGGTTAAAGAGTAGTTCAGCAGCTTTAATTCGGGCTTTAAACATCGCATTAGGGGATGACACAGGACAGTTTGTAACCATTTACATTGATGATATGGTAATTAGTTCACGCAGTTTTGAGGAGCATCTACGTCATTTAGACATAGTTTTTCAGAAGTTAGATCAGGCAGGGTTCACTTTGAAGCTGTCTAAGTCGTCATTCTGTCAGTCAGAAGTGACATTTTTAGGTCATAGAGTGTCGAGTAGAAGTGTGACACCATAGGAAAGTAGGGTTAGCATGTGTGGACAGTAGCAACAGGGCATCGTTACAGACACTGAGAAATATGCTAGTGGAGCAACGTGATGACGTTCATTTAAAGGGAGCCACTTGGAAGGTTGGAAGCAGGTGACGCAGAAACATTTATAGTTTCCAAACGTATTGGGAAAACAGCATATGTGCTGGAGAATAGTGAGGGAAACAGATTATACGGGACGTATAATATACATAGTCTCCGAAAGTATGTGTCATAAAGTGAGGATGTTTAGATGGCGAGCCAGCCTATCAAATGAGTAAGTGTGGTATTTGGTGCGTGGGAGGAGATGGTCTTCCAGGCAGGCGTATCAGAAGTCACACAGGGGGGTAGTATGTAAGTAAATGAGAGTTTTTAAGGTACAGGGAAATATGACGGGATTGTCGGATGCTCTTGAGCACTAAAATGTCTCGATACACCAAGGCCAGAATTTGGTAGCGCTGGCGAATTCCCATTTGTCCCCAAGAGATGGGTGAGCGCTTGTACAGGGTATTTTTGCATAAGGCGTCCACGGGACAAAAGATAGGCCATCAGAATGCGAGACAGTCCTTCATGAAACTCATACATAACAGCACACGTGATTTCTGTTTACGGCCTCGCCATGTAAGATTTGTAAGTGTGTAATTTAAGGTAATTTGTACAAAGGTATTATTTGTGTGAGGAGAACTGGTCTGTGTTGAGAACTAGTATTAAGTAGAATATGGTCTACGGGAACTTAACAAGACAGGGGGATTACGGCACAGAAATATTTGGTGTTATATGTAATGCGCACTTACTGGGTTTTTTTTTTCAGAAGTCAATATTAATTTCATCTTTTATAAAGAGAGATTAAGTATTATGGTCACGAGGCGCTGCCACAATAGTGTGATCGTGTGCTCAGTGATAAGTGGGATTAAATTTCACAATAAAGAAGGAACCTCCAGTGAAATTAGGAAGTTCTATGGTGATATAAATATATCAGAACACCTTCAATGCGTGTGATATGACATCATAAATACATAGTGCTCACACATTAATTATGTCTATTTTCCAACATAGAGAAATTTGAGAGGCGGAAATATCCGTGGAACACTATTCTACATGAAAAACATTGGACTGGTTGCAAAGTGCAATCCATAGTGACAACAAAATTTGACGCAAAGTGCGTGAAGAAAAATTAAGAGTGTATATATCTGTAATTTAGGGTGATTTCATTTATGTAATATGTATTTTGGATGGGGATTATTAACGTGTCTGGGATAATCAGATAATGGACCGTCGTCACGGTAAATCATCCGATGATCCGAGGCGAATATGTAACGTGTTTTTCGAGGGGTTTTCATGCCACTGGCATTAGTCAGTAGGAAGCCATTCTATATTTATTTACGCGGCAAATTGTTCAGCCAAGAGAATTTTTCATGTTAACTTATTATTATTATTATTATTAATTTATTATTATTATTAATTTATTATAATTATTATTAAGGTATTTTCGGAGCATTTTATAAAAATTATAAGCATACAGATAGGTTTTCTATGTCTTAGAAAACGCTATCAAGCAAATTATTACGAACGACAATATCATAGAAAATTATGTGATTACGGAATTTTACGGAGTTTCGTCAGTTAGGATATTATGAGAGACATGACTCACGGGAAATTCAGATACAGGCTGATTCTTGTCAAGAAGTATTACGCAAGCGGGGTTGCAGCGTCAAGAAAAGGCGGATAGTTGGAACGGAAATCGACTTCATCATCCGCGCGCCGTGTGTAATGAGCCAGAGAAGGGGAAGTAGAGCGTGGGGAGCAGCCAATCAGTGGAGACCACGTAAGCTGGAAGTCGGTACCGAGGTGGGGAGCCGACAGGGGCATATATCGTTCGGCGCGCCGTGGAACGAGGACAAGCTGTGAAGGACTTGACTAGTTCGGTTGCAAGTGTGTGTCGCTCCAATGTTCCGTGGAGTGGAGAACTATGTTTAAAACTTAACCAGTTTGGTTGTACGAGGGTATGGCCCCGATGTTAGGACCATAAAGTCACCAAATCTACAAGTATATCATCAAATATTGACGGAGATGACGACGTCCAGGAGACTGTGGGAAGCACACAGCATCATCCAGTACGAGGGAAATGCTTTGGCAATTTCCAGTGGTAAGCGCAAATGACGCAGAAATACGCAATCTCTCGTTTCTCTTTGTTTTCTATTCAATATTTCAGTAACTTCATAGCTTGGGAATAAGAGTAAAATCAATAATTTATCAGACTCCGTTTTCACGTAATTTTCTATCGGTAATATTAAAATCGCAACGCTCCAATTTAAATTTTAAACTTATTATTAATTTTGCAATACTTGTTTTATATAATAAATTCATTTCTTTTACAATGCAATCTTTGCTTTCAGTAGGTAGCATTAGATATAGACCAATTCCTTCTCCTGATACAACTGTTTGTTGGGTTAATGATCAAATCATACCACGATCTAAGTGAATAGATTCTTGAAGATGTTCTACCAGAGCTAGACGTTGTTAAATACAAATTTAGATTTCAACATTGCGTTGAGGTCTTGGCGCCCATTAAAACAACATAGCTTAGGCAAAGGAAAACAGTTACATTTATCACCCAACAGTTAGGGGCAGTCAAACCGATACACTTGTCGCTCAACGTGTGGGCTAGCAAAACTGTTACATTTGTCGCTACCAACATGGGGCATTAATTAATAACGTTGCAACCTAAACTTGAAAAGACTGAAAATTAATAAAACAAAAAATTAAATAAAACTAATAATTATAATATAAACAAAAATTAAGTAAAACAAAAATTCAGCATACAAAAACGAACAAGTCGTTGAGTCAATGCTCACTGGAAAATAGCGATCACATGGGATAAGTTCACACCTTCGAGATAGTCAAGGCATGATTACTGAAGGCAGCTATCGGTGTATCTAGATACACTCGTTCTAGACTCGTCTACGAGCTGGCTGGAGAGCCCTTCCTACTAGTAACGCTGAGACTTAAGTTTACCTTGCCTTTCGCAGATAGCTGAAAGTAGCTCCTACAGGAAAGATATTCGAAAAGAAAGGACATCTGGCTACTGCTTGGGTCCAAGCTCGATTAACTTGTGGGGTGAGGTGATGGAGGAGGTGCCCGCCGTGTTATTTGGAATTTCTGTCTAGTCCAATACTGCTAACATAGGGCTGTTGCCTATACCAGTGTGGTGCTGCAAATGAGTAAGTGACCGACCAATGTATTTGGTTCTGTTACTATGCTCAGACCAGGAACCCCCCACATCTCTCATCGTGCGCGACCCACATTCCTCTCAGGTTCACAGAGCTTGGACTCGAGCAGTACTTAGGACATGGTGAATAGGGCATGGACCGATGCGAATCAAGACCTTCGTCACTTTTTGACGTACGTGGAAACCATCATAAAATCTGCAAGAGGAAGCGCCTTCATAATCCAAATGAAACCTGTGTATGTGAACTTAAAGAAAAACTCAGTGATCTCGTAAACTTGTTGAGTGCAATAAGTGATTGAGACCAATGATTGACTACTGCATAAAGCGATTCTACTTATAACTGCACAAATTGTGTGCTTTATTATTATTAATAAATTTACTTATTGAGGCATTTTAGATATTAAATTGTAAATCCAGAGGCCAGTTTGAGGAATGGCGACTCAGGTAACTTTAATATACATATGTAAAAAAAAGGAAGCTTGTAGTTTCAAGTGACCGTTAATCTTGTGATCATGAGTCACGGGACCTCCTTTTTATGTTGAACCTGAACCACAGGACTTGGCATTACACTTTGAAAATCTCACACGCATTGATCAGGAATCGAACCCGGTACACCTTGGTGAGAGGCAAACAGCTTGACTACTGTGCCGCCAATACAGATGTAGATGGCTATTATGTAGAAGAATACTGCCCGACTGTTGATCTGTGAAACTATACCTCCACTAACTTCAAACCAGGGCCAGCCAAAATTCAGGCACAGAGAGCAAACAGTATGCGTTACTTCAGCCAAAAGCGTGTGCCTGCAGTGGCCGAGTAATGGGGAGGCAACAGAAAAAGAATTCTATGTTGGACTAAGCAGTTCATCCTCATCTAGTCCCCTCCATTTCTTCTTCAGATCCAATTAGCCACACACCTCATTGCTATGCACTCTTATCACAGTCATCGCTGTCCTTACATCAGACAATTTGTGAGATTCATTTAAAATAATTAACGAACATAATAGTGTTAAGAATGATAGACTATATCAAACAACTTCTAAAATCAAAACTCAGCAATTTTCCTAGGTTTATGCCGTGTCTTGTGTGGGGTTTCGCCTAGGAACACCAAGATGGCTCATCAGCGGGCTCTTGGTATCCACGCACGGACCCCCACGGGAGTAGCAAACTGTGCACTACCTCCCTTCTTATGAAACGCACGAGCGTTTCTTAACTGCGAGAGCTAAAGGCTCAAGCAGCCTTTCACCTCCCTATAAGAAGGGAGGTAGTGCACAGCTCACTACTCCTGTGGGGGTCCCGGCGTAGACACCAACAGCCCGTTGATGAGCCAGCTAGGTGTTCCTAAGCGAAACCCCACACAAGACACGGCATAAACCGAGAAAATTGCTGAATTTTAATTCATGGGCCGTGAAAGCCAATATACCAACTTCTAAAATAATTTAACTGTCCAAAATTCTGGCCAATCGTAATTGTATAAAGATTGTGCCCCTTTTGAAAATGTGTCCACCATCAACAACTTCTCCATTAATTCTGAATGAAGTATCACTCTTTTCTCTTTCGCTTTGATTTCGATAATATATGATTTTCATAACTTATTTCATCTTCTGCAAGGACATTATCAATATTGTAGGCCTCAGTACTAGGTTTAGGTTTTCAAAATAGTCATTTTAGGTTTTCAAAAACATAAAATAGTTTTTTTTAGGTTTTTAATAGGTAGAATAGGATTTTAAATAGATTTTAGGTAGAATAGAATTTTTAATAGATTTTTATGTTTATAGGATTTTAAATAGATTTTTATGTTTAAAGCGTAGCAAAAGTTGACATAAACTTTGCAAAGTATAAAATTAATGAATTATTAATAAAAAATCTGATTGCAACGCGAGTGTAAATATTTTACATAATGGTAAGTCTTTTATCAAATTATCACAGAGTTCTTCACTGGGGAGCGTGATGGCGCAGTGGCTTAGCTGCTCGTCTTTCACCCGGACGGCCGGGATTCAAATCCCGGTGACAGCTAGGCGAAATTTTCACCTGAAAAATCACGTGGCGTCAGGAAGGGCATCCGGTCTTAAATCCCCGGCCAAAACCAAAATGAGCCAGGTTGGCCCCAGCGACCCCAATTAATTGGGATAAGCCGAAGAAAATTACGATCACTGAGTACTTCACTCTTTTAGGCAATATTTGCTCTCCTCAAATATGTTAATTATTCAAATTCGATAAAACCAGGGATGTCTGATGTGATTTTCACACTCTAGCCTGTTTAACTGTTTATTTAACATATAGGGAACTTAGAAACAAGGGATTTATTCCCACTTTCCTGACAGTAACAATGTGACTAACAACTTTTCTTGATAACAGTAACTTAAATAGAGTACCCGCAAGTAGAGCTTGCCGAAACTCAATGATGCGCAGAGAAGCCAATCCTCTGACTGGGCAGACGGGTCCGTTCAGAACTGCTGTCAGCGAGCTACTGAAGCGAAGTGGGAGGAGCGTGTTCTGCCACTACTGAGCCCACCCAAACATTGCCAAAGATCCTCAATCGGCGTAGTTTAATGCTCATTGCGGGGATCTTGTGTGTTACCCGAATGCTGATTACCGGGCTCCCTGCTCACTGCAATATTAAACTCTGCGGGCTAGCTGCAAGATGCAGTCTACAGCTGTAATTCAAGCATAGAGTGCAAGGAAGCAGCAAACAATTTAGGCTAATTAGGATATAGGTTACTGTGTCCTAGCTCAGGTAATAACTACTGTGTACGGCATTACATACACACGCTGGGATCTCACTTGAACCCTAGTCACAGTTTAGCATGCCAAGCCTCTGACTGCTGCCAGCGAGCTACTGAAGCGAAGTGGGAGGAGCGTGTTCAGCCACTACCGAGCCCACCCGAACATTGCCGAAGATCTGCGCAGGATTCTGTGGCAAGCTCTTCTTGCACGTATTCCAGCAAAGTATCTCTTTAAAAATATGGACTAACTTAAAGATTCAAATATACCACAATAAATGGAACAAAACTGCAATTAGGTATTTTTAGGTACAGAATTCATGGTTACGGCTCTTTTGAGTGTGATTCGGACAAGGATTAAAGTATTTTTGTATTTATAAGTAGGACTAAGGAAAAAAATACGGTAGGAAAAACCTAAGAATCCCGTCTCTAGTAATTACTAACCTTGGGCACTTCGGCACCATGTGCTAAATTACGTAAATATGTGTTTTTATTTATTGCTCTTTTAACAACGGCAATCATGTCCCGACAGCGCCTGAATCTCGTTCAACTGTCAACATGGTGCACTCAATGGCACACACATTGTGGCCAACTTGTTGGATACAAAATCACTGTTGTTTTTTGTTTTATTCAAATTAGCAGGTTCCGCCTATCAATACCTTAATGCATTTACATAAACCTAGGTGCAGTACATGTTTCGGACCATTATCGGTCCTTCATCAGCTGACTTAATGTCTTGTCACAGAAAATACATAAAAACATTGAGCTTTGTCACAAAGATATGCATTCACGTTAAAATATTACAATCATTCTTTAAAATTCATTAAAAAATATTCAAGCTTTAAAAGGATTTAAAAAACACTGCAAGTTCGATTTTTCTGTTAAATGATGCTGATTCTCTTGCTTAGCATCTTGTCAGTCACTTTAGTACTCCCGTTCTCTTCACACGTGAGCGGCGAAGTCGTACAAAATTGTTGGGCTAATATTGCCATGTATAGGGAGCAAACAAATGGATGAAAAACTGTCCCAATTGCGCGGCTCGAAGCAAGTGAAAATACTAATTAAATTGATTGATCCAGGCAGTAAAGTAATCCTCTGTTAAACAAGAAAAGAAAAAGGTATTTAGACTTGCATTTAGTGGAGAAACAAGAGAGAAAACTCACCAAATGTGATAGTCTACGAGAAGCCGCTATTGAAAGTGAAAGTGACAACTCTTACCTCGAGCAGTGTACACGCCGGCTGAGCTGACAGCAGCAACTGAGGTGCTATTCTGAGCGAGGTCAGGTCTGTGAAAGGGGAAGGGGGAGGGGAGCGGGTGTGGCTAGCGGGATGGGGAATGAAAGACTGGGGAATAGGAAAGGAGATGAGAGGGAGGAATACAGGAGGGGGGGGGGGCAGTGAAATCAGGTATATTCTCTATGGGGGCTTTGTACGTCTCCTATTAGTGACGTAGTTCGTCAGTGTTTCATACAGAATGTTGGTGTCATAATTAATATCATTAAGATTGTGCGAGGGATTATTCCTTAGGGCCTGTTCTATTTCTATTTGTTCCAAAATGTTGAGCCTACACCCTTTGTTACAGTAGTGTAGAATTTCCAGATCATCTTCGATTTTCGAAAAATTATGATTTAACTCCTTCATATGATTACCAATGGCCGAGAATTTTCTGTGTCTTATCGCGTTAACATGTTCATTATATCTAATTTTGAAACTGCGTCCGGTTTGCCCTATATAGTCCGCATCACAATTTTGGCACTTTATCCTGTAGATTCCTGATTTTTGAAATTTATCTTGTATATTAACAGACTTAGAATTAAATAAATGTTTCTTAGTGGTATTGGTTGTTTTGTAAGCTATTTTTACCTCTTGTTTTTTTAAAACATTTGTAATATTGTGGGTGAGTTGGTTTGCGTATGTGAAGATTGCGAAGGGCTTATCCTTTTCTATTGGTTGTAATTTAGTTACCGGTCTATTCTTAATTTTACTTAAAAGGGAGTCAACGTAGGGCTTGCTGAAACCATTGGCTCTAGCGATTTGATGTATGATAGAAAGCTCGTTGTTCCAGTCTTCCTCAGATAGGGGTATGCTAACGGCCCTATTAATGAACGCTCTAAATGCAGCTTTTTTGTGGCTGGGTGGGTGGTCCGAGTCTTTCCTGATAATGGTGTGCGTTTGGGACGGTTTCCTGTAAATTTTGAATCGTAGGCCTGTAGCGTCTCTGATAACAGTTAAATCTAGGTAATTTATGGACTGTTCAATTTTGGATGCTGTAGTAAATTTAATGTTGTTGTCAATTAAGTTCAGTTCTGCTGTGATGTGATTGATGTTGCTAATTTCATTGTCTATTATTAGAAAAACGTCGTCGACATATCTGACCCAGTAACTTATGCCTTTTAATTTGTGGATATTATTCTTTTCTAAATGGTCGATATAAATGTTGGCCATTATACCTGATAATGGGGAACCCATGGCCAATCCCTCTATTTGCCTAAAGATTTTTTGGTTGAAAGAAAAGTGATTGTTCTGCACGGTGAATTTTAAAAGGTTAATAAACTCATTAATTTCATCACGAGATAGCCTACTATGCGTTTTTAGATTATTCTCTATTATATCGACGGTTGGACCTACTGGAATATTTGTGTACATGTCGCTGATGTCCGCGGTGTGCAATGACTCGGAACTTTTCAATTTTAAGTCTTTAATTTGCTCACAAAATTGAATGGAATTTCTAATAGCATTGTTAGTCGAAAATTTGTAATATTTTATCAAAAATTTCTGTAAAAACTGTGACAGTTTGTAAACCGGACTGCCCCTGAAGTTTACAATTGGTCTGATCGGTGTATTGTTCTTATGCGTATTAGGTAGCGCCCTGAGGGTTGGAATGCCTGGGTTCATATTGATGAGCTTATTGCTCTGATGTTCGTCCAGAATCATAATGGTGTTCTTTAGTAATCACTGTTGGTACAAAAAAAAACATTGATCTTAACGCGTTAGGCTGCAACCATTGTCAAAAACCATTCATGTGGATGTGTTAGGCTGTAGCCTTTGTCAAAAACTGTTGGATTGGACAAAATGAAGGTTAGAACGGTTGGGTTGAGGTGCTGCTTTGGCCGCGGGAAGCTAGCGGGGCACGGTTGACAAACCATTGATCAGAACGAGTTAGGTTGTAACCATTGTCAAAAACCATTGGATGGACAAGTTAGGTTGTAACCATTGTCAAAAACCATTGGATGGACAAGTTAGGTTGTAACCATTGTCAAAAACCATTGGATGGACAAGTTAGGTTGTAACCATTGTCAAAAACCATTGGATGGACAAGTTAGGCTGTAACCATTGTCAAAAACCATTGGATTGGACATGATAGGCTGCAACCATTGTCAAAAACCATTGGATTGGACAAAATGAAGGTTAGAATGGTCGAGTCAAGGTGCGGCCTTGACCGCGGGAAGCTAGCGGGGGCACCATTGACAAAAAGAAGCATCGAATAGTACTGTAAGCACGGGGTTGGCAATACTGTCTTTGACGATAATTCACGCGCATGATGGCGGCTACAGCTGAACTTTTATAGACAGCGGAGGAGTAAACATCTATTACTACATCTCCAGATGTTTTCCCGACCATTAGACCTACTACAGGTATTTCGGCTAATTTTTGTACTGAAGAAAAAGTTTATCAAGGAATGATACATCATTCAGTGTTACCACTACTACTAGCTCAGTTCCTGCCATACATACCCTATACCTCATCCACAGTGGCGTACCGACGGGGGGGGTTAGGGTTTAAACCCCCCCAGAGACATTAGTTTACATGACTCCTTATATTGTCCCATCTATCACCTGGAAAATGTTTTGAATTGCTGCCAGTGAGGCTTCTTTAGGCTAATAATAATAATAATAATAATATTGGTTTTACGTCCCTTTTAACTACACTGGCTTTTAGAGACGCCGGGGTGCCGGAATTTTGCCCCGAAGGAGATCTTTAACGTGCCAGTAAATCTACGGACACGGCTCCCTCGCATTTGCGCACCCTCAAATGCCAGCTGACTGCGCCAGGATATGAACCTGCAACTTTGGGCCCAGCAAGCAAGAACGTTACCCTTCTTTAGGCTACTCCTTTGTAATATATTTTTAATGTGAACACATTATTCACGTGGTAAATGACCTCCACTCAACTCGCAACGAGACTTCTCCAGCTTTGGCGCTAGCTACTGGTTATGGCCTAGGGTAAACACCCTTAAACTACATGTTAAACGGAGCAAGAGGGGCAGATGACCTCGCTGCTCTTCCACTTAAAGCAATAATAACCAACTACACTAGGCGAAATATGAAAATTGTCGTTTTACTGTTAAAGTGTGCGATTGGTAACTATCGTAACGCAGCTTCGTGCTGCTTTAAACGTGCATATCTGTGAACTGCAGGATCGCGAGTCGCACTTTTTTCCGAGTTTATTTGTAATGCGTAATGGATCGATTTATTATTAAAAAAACAAGAGTAGAAGTTACATGCAACACTGCCATTGCAAGTAGTTCATCTTTAAGAACTGAAAATGAACTTGAAGAATTATCGGCTACTACCAAGCCGGCTACCGACCAAATACATCGAACAGACTTAGAAGGTTATGCTGGCCAACAGGTGTGTTTACAATATGATTCATGATAATCGCTATTTCTGTTACTGATTTGCATTTCGATGCTTTACCTATTATGTTATACCGGTATTTGTATGGCCTTGGCCTACGTATGTGTCGGTACATGTTAATTATTTCAATGTTGTGATTTACTTTTTTCTTTAGATTGATGATTATCTGAAAAATGAACTGTTGGAAAATGCCTGGACACCTGGAAGCAATTTTAATTTCCCTTTATCAGGTCCAAGGAATCTGAAATTTCAGTTGAACTGGTTATCAGAGTGGAAATGGCTAGTTTATTCTCCTTCAAAGAACGGAGCCTTTTGTAAATATTGTTCGTTGTTTTGCACCGTTGTTGGGAAA
This sequence comes from Meconema thalassinum, assembly GCA_946902985.2. Classification (NCBI taxonomy): domain Eukaryota; kingdom Metazoa; phylum Arthropoda; class Insecta; order Orthoptera; family Tettigoniidae; genus Meconema; species Meconema thalassinum. The sequence goes on from OX336388.2 coordinate 1,074,359,293, forward strand.
CAATCTTCATCGCCAGGTAAACTAGTAAAATTTCCTTACATGAACTGGAAAAATGCGAAGGAGGATTTCAAAAAACACCAAGAAACCAAGTATCATATGGCATGTACGGAAAAGGCTGCGAACTTTCTCGCCATATACCAAGGTACAAAACCTGCTGTTGACGTAAGCTTGGATAGGGGTGTTCAATCCAACATATTATGCAACAGGGAGAAACTCATACCAATAATTAAATCTGTGATTTTCCTTATCGAATGGGCATTGCTTTCCGTGGTCACAGGGATTCGGGACCTGTAAATTTAGATGAGCCTCTCAAGAAAGGGGAGGGAAATTTCAGGTGTCTTCTCAAGTTTCGAGCAGAAGCTGGTGATACAATACCAAAGGAACATTTGATGACAGCATCCTTAAATGCAACATACGTAAGCCCATGGATTCAGAATGAAATTATTTAATCTTTGAATGACATTATATTGAAAAGGTTAGTCGATCAGGTGAAAAAAGCTAAATACTTTTCTGTTCTTGCTGATGAGACCACAGACATCAGCGGTGTGCAGCAAATGTCACTATGTGTCCGTTTCGTTCAAGATAATTCCGTACATGAGTTTCTGCAATTTATTGCTATCAATGATGCTTCTGGGTTAGGCCTTGCGAATAGCATATTGTCTGGTTTGAAAAGTGTGGGACTGGATGCAGAATATCTCGTAGGCCAAGGTTATGATGGAGCTAGTGCCATGAGTGGATCCTACAGAGGTGCTCAGGCCATTGTACGAAAACAGTTTCCCAAAGCCCAGTATGTTCACTGTAGTGCTCACTGTTTAAACCTGGCCATTTCTGAAGGGTGTAGTGTTGCAGAGATTAGGAACTGTATGGGTACAATTGAAAGAGCTTATGCCTTTTTTAGTACTTCACCAAAGAGGCAGGCTGTGTTGACAAATGAAGTTGAAAGTATGGAAGAGAAACCCCGAGTGAGTAAACTCAAGAAGTTATGTGCAACGAGATGGATTGAAAAGCACGAGTCTGTTCGTTCATTCATTGAACTTCTGAAACCGTTATTGTTGGCATTAGAAACAAGAAGTTCCGTGACGAACTAAAGAGCCTACTTTTCTTAAAATTAAGATTCATGCCAATAATTAATCTACAGTATATGAACCTATCTAGAATAATGACGAAATTAAGTTGGTAATATCGAAATGTCTTAATTAGTTCAAAATACTGTATACTAGGCATAATGTAGCCTAATAGAGCAATACAGTTGGCAGCCCTGGTGACTGAATATATTCTTAATTCCATCTCTTAAGGTACAGAATACAAAATGTGGTTGAAGTCCAAAGGACGTTACATGGAGTTAGACATTGGATCTATTAGTACACGTAAAAGCATGTTGGCAACAATGTCATGCGAGTGCTGGTCAGAAATAATCTGAAATATTATGATATCGTTTTGTGCCAATTTTGGATGAAATCCATTTGTTGGTATAGAAGTTACATGTATTTTAAAATTGGAGCTATCATCAGGCATAGAATCATGCTGGCAGCACTGACTTATATCAATTACTCCAAATTAATCTAGAATGTCAGCTGCTATACGTGTGCAAAGTATAGAGCTGTTGGCTTGCTTACTTTCTGATATATTGATATTAGGGTAAAAAATATAGACACCATTTATTAACAGTTGGCAGCCCTGATTGCTCTTAAGAATACTCATAGTCATATCTGTTATGTTACACATAGCACATACGAAATTTGGTTGAAATCCAACTGACAGTATAGAAGTTAAATGTATTTAAAAATTGGTCCTATCAGCAGGCTTAGAATCATGTTGGTAGAACTGACGTATATAAGTCACTCCAAATTAATGTAAAATGTCAGGTAATATACGTGTGCATAGTTTAAAGCTGTCGGCTTGCATACTTTCTGATATATTTGTATTTGGATAAAAAAATAGAGGGAGCAATTATTAACAGTTGGCAGCCCTGGTGGCTCTTAAGAATACACTCAGTCATATCTGTTTATGTATACATATTACATACAAAATTTGGTTGAAACCCAATTGATAGTGTAGAAGTTATATGCATTTATAAATTGGATCTATCAGAAGGCTTAAAATTATTTTGGCAACACTGTCATGTATGGCCTCCTGGAAATTAAACTGAAATAGTATTATCTACATGTGTGTGCCAATTTTGGAATAGCTCCCATGTATACCTTCCAAGATATCCAACATGGAGCTCACATTTCTAGTGCGGGTTTTTTAGCAGTTGGTAGCACTGACATCTTTTTCAAATATGGGCCTGAGATATTCCGGTATACATGTTTACTCAAACTAAATTTGGTTTCGATTGCTGCAGCCGTTTAGGAGTTGATAGGGGGGAACACACACACAGCCAGACAGACAGAAGGACAGACAGAAATTTTCTAGGATCGATCTCATAAGTCTACTTTTTCCTCATTTTTGCAAAGTGTGAAAAGTAGGCTAAAAATGAATGTGATCTCGTCAATGGCATTGTCTTGGCAACCTCTGATAGCTCATCCCTCATCAATTTAGAAGCGTTGTCATGGTAACCTCTGATGGCACTTAGCATTTTCTTTAATTCCGAAATCATTTTTCTGTTCCCTTGGCGTAATGGTGGGTCATATCAAAAAAAAACAGACAAAAGTTTTAGGTAATTATTAGGGGAATATTTTCTATTTTGTACGGTTTTGATATTGTGCCTATTAAGAGAGATATGATTAATGTTTCCCGAAAAACCCACTTTTTTCCACCCCTTTGGTCAATGGTTGGTGCTATCAAAAAACTTATTTGACATAAATTTTTGGCACTTATCCGGCACATATTACGAACTTTGAATGGATTCGATATTTCACGTATTAAAAGAGTTATAGCGAAATTTCACTTTTTCGAAAAAAGACCCCCATTTTCACCCCCTTCGACCGATTTTGCCGATTAACGAACTCGACCGAGATTTTAATGGGATACTTATTATGTAAAAAATTCAAACTGATTGGGGCAAAATTACGGCAGTTATCGTGTCCACAAGATACTGATATATATATATATACATAAATTATATACAAAACTTTTGAACCGATGGTGGTTTTGGGGTCTGGGGGATGTGAAACGCGAAGATATGTCGAAATTTTCCGGAAGTCGAAACATGGGACCCATTGCAATAGTTAGCTTTCTAATGAAATCTACCTAAAATTAGACTTATCAGCTGGCTTAGAATCATATTGGTAACACTGTCACGTATGGCCTCCTGGAAATTAAACTGAAATATTATTATCTATATGTGTGCCAACTTTGGACTAGCTCCCATGCATACCTTCCAGGATATCCAACATTGAGCTGAAATTTCAATTGCGATTTTTCAGCAATTGGTAGCACTGACATCATTTTCAAATATGGCCGTGAGATATTCCGGCATAGATCTTTACTCATACCAAATTTGGTTTCCGTAGCTGCAGCCGTTTAGGAGTTGATAGGGGGGGACACACACACAGCCAGCCAGACAGACAGACAGACAGACAGACAGACAGATAGACAGGACAGACAGACACACATTTTCCCGGTTCGATCTCATAAGTCTATTTTTTCTTCATTTTTGCAAAATGAGAAAAGTAGGCTAAAAATAGCAGCATGGGTTGATAAGAAGGCAGCTATAGATGCGCAACTTCTTCTGTGCGCTATCAGCAAATTTGAGTTCTTGATAAGTGTATTTGTCATTCATGAAGCATTTCAAATCACACTTCCTCTCAGCAAATACCTTCAAACTGAAAATTTGGATCTCAGTCAAGCAATCAACGCCTCCATGAATGTTAAGAGGCCTCTTGAGGAAATGAGGGCAGATGCAGACGCAAGGTTTTTGTGTGCATATAATTCGGTTTTAGAGTTCTGCAAAGAATTTGGAGTGCCTGTAGTTCAGCCTCGAACTGTTGTTCGACAAACGATGAGGAACAACGTTTCATCTAACGATCCGGAAGAATATTATAGGCGGGTTATTTTCATCCCATTTCATGAAGAAACTATTTCATCACTTGATGATAAATTTGTCTCCCATAAAGAAACTCTTCAGCCATTGCAAACGCTAGTTACCACAACTGAAGACGAACTATCCAACCAAAGCATAGCTGAAGTAGAAAATGTAGCTGAAATTTATGGACTTCCCCTTAATATTAGAGGCGAGCTACTTCTCTGGAAACAAACTCTGAAATCTATTGAAAAGAAGCCCAAGAGTGCTATAGATGCTTTGTCAATATGCAATAAGAACATGTTTCCAGTTGTGTATAACCTGCTTGTCATCATGGCTACCTTACCTGTCACAACCTGCTCGTGTGAAAGATTGTTTTCGTCCTTAAAATTCTTGAAGAACTATTTAAGGAATTCAACTAGTGAAGAACACCTTGGATTAGCTTTGATGTTCATTCATGATACTGTTGATGTTTCAATTGAGGAAGTACTGAATGACTTGTCTTTCAAACCTAGAAGGCTTGATATACGATTGAAGTAGACTTGTCTAAGTCCTTCAACAAATTCCAGGGCAAATATCTACTTAATCAGATTCTTTGGTTTAGCCCGATTGACAATTTAGACATTTCTTTTTGTCCGTTTGTATCTAGTGCAATATCGGGATTAGTATAGATCGCGAGTCCCGGCGGCACCAAATTCCCCTAAAACAAAATGGCGGCTTCCGTGACGTCATCAATGACGTCACGAAATACTCCTCTAGCAAGCTTACGGGAAAAGCCTGGGGAATAGGGGGTTTTGGGTGGGGAACAACAAAAAACGTGAAAAACGGGATGGGTATCGCGATCTTTACTTGAGCCCCCCCCCCCGCTCAAGTAAAGATCGCGATACCCATCAAAAAATTTGCCATTTCACCTCATTTTCAAACAATCGCGATACACAGAAAAAGATCCACATTTCACCGCATTTTTTTAAAAAAGCCGGTATCGCGATCTTTACTTGAGCTCCCCTGCTCAAGTACAGATCGCGATACCCATCAAAAATTTGCCATTTCAGCTCATTTTCAAGCAATCGCACTACGCAGTGAAAAATAAAGATCGCGATACCCATCAAAAATTTGCCATTTCAGCTCATTTTCAAGCAATCTCACTACGCAGTGAAAAATAAAGATCGCGATACCCATCAAAAATTTGCCATTTCAGCTCATTTTCAAGCAATCTCACTACGCAGTGAAAAATAAAGATCGCGATACCCATCACAAATTCGCCATTTCAGCTCTTTTTCAAGCAATCGCGCTACGCAGTGAAAAATAAAGATCGCGATACCCATCAAAATTTGCCATTTCAGCTCATTTTCAAGCAATCTCACTACGCAGTGAAAAATAAAGATCGCGATACCCATCACAAATTCGCCATTTCAGCTCTTTTTCAAGCAATCGCGCTACGCAGTGAAAAATTAAGATCGCGATACCCATCACAAATTCGCCATTTCAGCTCTTTTTCAAGCAATCGCGCTACGCAGTGAAAAATAAAGATCGCGATACCCATCAAAAATTTGCCATTTCAGCTCATTTTCAAGCAATCTCACTACGCAGTGAAAAATAAAGATCGCGATACCCATCACAAATTCGCCATTTCAGCTCTTTTTCAAGCAATCGCGCTACGCAGTGAAAAATTAAGATCGCGATACCCATCACAAATTCGCCATTTCAACTCTTTTTCAAGCAATCGCGCTACGCAGTGAAAAATAAAGATCGCGATACCCATCACAAATTCGCCATTTCAGCTCTTTTTCAAGCAATCGCGCTACGCAGTGAAAAATAAAGATCGCGATACCCATCACAAATTCGCCATTTCAACTCTTTTTCAAGCAATCGCGCTACGCAGTGAAAAATAAAGATCGCGATACCCATCACAAATTTGCCATTTCTACTCATTTTCAAACAATCGCGCTACGCAATGAAAAATAAAGATCGCGATACCCATCACAAATTCGCCATTTCAACTCTTTTTCAAGCAATCGCGCTACGCAGTGAAAAATAAAGATCGCGATACCCATCACAAATTCGCCATTTCAGCTCTTTTTCAAGCAATCGCGCTACGCAGTGGAAAATAAAGATCGCGATACCCATCAAAAATTTGCCATTTCAGCTCATTTTCAAGCAATCGCACTACGCAGTGAAAAATAAAGATCGCGATACCCATCACAAATTCGCCATTTCAGCTCTATTTCAAGCAATCGCGCTACGCAGTGAAAAATTAAGATCGCGATACCCATCACAAATTTGCCATTTCTACTCAATTTCAAGCAATCGCGCTACGCAATGAAAAATAAATATCGCGATACCCATCACAAATTCGCCATTTCAGCTCTTTTTCAAGCAATCGCGCTACGCAGTGGAAAATTCAGATCGCGATACCCAACACAAATTTGCCACTTCTACTCATTTTCAAGCAATCGCGCTACGCAATGAAAAATAAAGATCGCGATACCCTCACAAATTCGCCATTTCAGCTCTTTTTCAGGCCATCGCGCTACGCAGTGAAAAATTAAGATCGCGATACCCATTACAAATTTGCCATTTCTACTCATTTTCAAGCAATCGCGCTACGCAATGAAAAATAAAGATCGCGATACCCATCACAAATTCGCCTTTTCAACTCTTTTTCAAGTAATCGCGCTACGCAGTGAAAAATAAAGATCGCGATACCCATCACAAATTCGCCATTTCAGCTCTTTTTCAAGCAATCGCGCTACGCAGTGGAAAATAAAGATCGCGATACCCATCGCAAATTCGCCATTTCAGCTCTTTTTCAAGCAATCGCGCTACGCAATGAAAAATTAAGATCGCGATACCCATCACAAATTTGCCATTTCTACTCATGTTCAAGCAATCGCGCTACGCAAATTAAGATCGCGATACCCATTACAAATTTGCCATTTCCGTCCAATTTTAATATTTCACACACACACACACGGTTTTTGTCAATAGTTACAGCCTCACTTGCCTAGAGGAATTGATTTTTGGTGCCCCTCTGTGGCCACAGCCAAAGGCTGCACCTACCCTCAAACTTCTAACCTTCGTTGCGTCCTATCCAATGGTTTTGACAATGGTTACAGCCTAACCATCCAGACCAATGGTTTAGTGTCAACAGTGCCCCACTAGCTGCCGCACACCTACCCACAGACTTCTAACCTTCGTTGCGTCCAATCCAATGGTTTTGACAATGGTTACAGCCTAACCGCCCAGACTAATGGTTTAGTGTCAACAGTGCCCCACTAGCTGCCGCACACCTACCCACAGACTTCTAACCTTCGTTGCGTCCAATCCAATGGTTTTGACAATGGTCACAGCCTAACCGCCCAGACCAATGGTTTAGTGTGAACAGTGCCCCACTAGCTGCCGCACACCTACCCACAGACTTCTAACCTTTGTTGCGTCCAATCCAATGGTTTTGACAATGGTCACAGCCTAACCACCCAGACCAATGGTTTAGTGTGAACAGTGCCCCACTAGCTGCCGCACACCTACCCACAGACTTCTAACCTTCGTTGCGTCCAATCCAATGGTTTTGACAATGGTTACAGCCTAACCGCCCAGACCAATGGTTTAGTGTGAACAGTGCCCCACTAGCTGCGGCACCCCTACCCACAGACTTCTAACCTTCGTTGCGTCCAATCCAATGGTTTTGACAATGGTCACAGCCTAACCGCAAAGACCAATGGTTTAGTGTGAACAGTGCCCCACTAGCTGCCGCACACCTACCCACAGACTTCTAACCTTCGTTTCGTCCAATCCAATGGTTTTGACAATGGTTACAGCCTAACCGCCCAGACCAATGGTTTAGTGTGAACAGTGCCCCACTAGCTGCCGCACACCTACCCACAGACTTCTAACCTTCGTTGCGTCCAATCCAATGGTTTTGACAATGGTCACAGCCTAACCGCCCAGACCAATGGTTTAGTGTGAACAGTGCCCCACTAGCTGCCGCACACCTACCCACAGACTTCTAACCTTTGTTGCGTCCAATCCAATGGTTTTGACAATGGTTACAGCCTAACCGCCCAGACCAATGGTTTAGAGTGAACAGTGCCCCACTAGCTGCCACACACCTACCCACAGACTTCTAACCTTCGTTGCGTCCAATCCAATGGTTTTGACAATGGTTACAGCCTAACCGCCCAGAGCAATGGTTTAGTGTGAACAGTGCCCCACTAGCTGCCGCACACCTACCCACAGACTTCTAACCTTCGTTGCGTCCAATCCAATGGTTTTGACAATGGTCACAGCCTAACCGCCCAGACCAATGGTTTAGTGTCAACAGTGCCCCACTAGCTGCCGCACACCTACCCACAGACTTCTAACCTTCGTTGCGTCCAATCCAATGGTTTTGACAATGGTTACAGCCTAACCGCCCAGACCAATGGTTTAGAGTGAACAGTGCCCCACTAGCTGCCGCACCCCTACCCACAGACTTCTAACCTTCGTTGCGTCCAATCCAATGGTTTTGACAATGGTCACAGCCTAACCGCCCAGACCAATGGTTTAGTGTCAACAGTGCCCCACTAGCTGCCGCACACCTACCCACAGACATCTAACCATCGTTGCGTCCAATCCAATGGTTTTGACAATGGTTACAGCCTAACCGCCCAGACCAATGGTTTAGTGTGAACAGTGCCCCACTAGCTGCCGCACCCCTACCCACAGACTTCTAACCTTTGTTGCGTCCAATCCAATGGTTTTGACAATGGTTACAGCCTAACCGCCCAGACCAATGGTTTAGAGTGAACAGTGCCCCACTAGCTGCCACACACCTACCCACAGACTTCTAACCTTCGTTGCGTCCAATCCAATGGTTTTGACAATGGTTACAGCCTAACCGCCCAGAGCAATGGTTTAGTGTGAACAGTGCCCCACTAGCTGCCGCACACCTACCCACAGACTTCTAACCTTCGTTGCGTCCAATCCAATGGTTTTGACAATGGTCACAGCCTAACCGCCCAGACCAATGGTTTAGTGTCAACAGTGCCCCACTAGCTGCCGCACACCTACCCACAGACATCTAACCTTCGTTGCGTCCAATCCAATGGTTTTGACAATGGTTACAGCCTAACCGCCCAGACCAATGGTTTAGAGTGAACAGTGCCCCACTAGCTGCCGCACCCCTACCCACAGACTTCTAACCTTCGTTGCGTCCAATCCAATGGTTTTGACAATGGTCACAGCCTAACCGCCCAGACCAATGGTTTAGTGTCAACAGTGCCCCACTAGCTGCCGCACACCTACCCACAGACATCTAACCATCGTTGCGTCCAATCCAATGGTTTTGACAATGGTTACAGCCTAACCGCCCAGACCAATGGTTTAGTGTGAACAGTGCCCCACTAGCTGCCGCACCCCTACCCACAGACTTCTAACCTTCGTTGCGTCCAATCCAATGGTTTTGACAATGGTCACAGCCTAACCGCCCAGACCAATGGTTTAGTGTGAACAGTGCCCCACTAGCTGCCGCACACCTACCCACAGACTTCTAACCTTCGTTGCGTCCAATCCAATGGTTTTGACAATGGTTACAGCCTAACCGCCCAGACCAATGGTTTAGTGTGAACAGTGCCCCACTAGCTGCCGCACACCTACCCACAGACTTCTAACCTTCGTTGCGTCCAATCCAATGGTTTTGACAATGGTTACAGCCTAACCGCCCAGACCAATGGTTTAGTGTGAACAGTGCCCCACTAGCTGCCGCACACCTACCCACAGACTTCTAACCTTTGTTGCGTCCAATCCAATGGTTTTGACAATGGTTACAGCCTAACCGCCCAGACCAATGGTTTAGAGTGAACAGTGCCCCACTAGCTGCCGCACACCTACCCACAGACTTCTAACCTTCGTTGCGTCCAATCCAATGGTTTTGACAATGGTTACAGCCTAACCGCCCAGACCAATGGTTTAGTGTGAACAGTGCCCCACTAGCTGCCGCACACCTACCCATAGACTTCTAACCTTCGTTGCGTCCAATCCAATGGTTTTGACAATGGTCACAGCCTAACCGCCCAGACCAATGGTTTAGTGTGAACAGTGCCCCACTAGCTGCCGCACACCTACCCACAGACTTCTAACCTTTGTTGCGTCCAATCCAATGGTTTTGACAATGGTTACAGCCTAACCGCCCAGACCAATGGTTTGGTGTGAACAGTGCCCCACTAGCTTCTTTACTTTTTTTCTACGTAGCGCTATTGCTTGAAAATTAGCAGAAATGGCAAATTTGTCCGATCATTACTTTTTCTGCGCGGGCGAAAATTTTCCATTTCACCTAATTTTCAAACAATCGCGATACACAGAAAAAAATCCATGGGATGTTGATCCTTCAACTACCAGAAGCACTGTAATAAGCATATGAAGAAATACAACACTTACCCCATTTGACACCGGAGTCCAACAGCAACTTCATTAGGTGTAATTCACATGCACAGACACTGCCTTCTTACATACACACTACCAACCATCAAAAATACCACAATCACTATAAATATACCATCCACATTACGGTATACCATACCTAAATCTTATTTTAATTTATTTTCGCAACGCATAAGTATCGCAACCGAGCATTTCAAAATCTCCCCGACGACTAAGTTTCAAAATGGCGCCTGACAAGCACTGCGCATATCAGCTGGCGCACATGAGCTGGCCAATCACAATCGAGAAAATGAATTTCAACTCACCAATCAGGTAAGTATTTTTACCACGTCATAGGTGACGTCATTGAGATCACCAAAAGCTCACTAAACCCCGGGACTCGGGATATATACTACAACCGCAATATCTATATTGGGCTAAACTCTTTTCCGTATTTTTTATTAATCTTTTATGTTTTCAATTGTGTTTGTAATATTGTTTAAAGTGCTGAAAAATATAGTTAAAATAGTTTTCATGCAAAGAGAATCATCATATATATATTCTTTCATTAGTACAGATCCCTCCTGTGGCGCTCACAAGCGACCGATTGTGCCAAATGAGCATTCAAATGAAAGAGAATAGACATTAGCAGTGACGAATTGCACTCTAATTTCATAAATATCAATAATTTCTTTAAAAAATGACTTTAAAAAATGTACGAAGTGTGAGATTTGTCGATAGTGTTGCTGTAGGAAAATATGCTCCGTAATTGCTGTCCACTTCACATTTTGGACGCTGTGATGCCGGTTTCGTGTCATTTTAACATTATGAGGTCTTTCCTTTATCATTTTGCATGGATTTCAGAAACAGTAAGTCAAAGGAATGAGTACTCAAATCGTATAATTTCAAAAATATCGAATAACTGGTGAGTGTTACAGCTAAGATAAATCAATGGACTCAGCACACAAATGACATTAGCAGTGACGAATTCCATTCTAATTTCATAAATATCAATTTTTGTTAGAAGTGTGCGATTTGCAAATACTGGAGCTCTAACATGCTACAATTAATTCTCTCGTTATAAACCTATCGGGGAAGGGTGGTTTATGAACATGCGAGATTTCTTGCTTGGGTCCGGTAGTGTTTATTTAACTGAGTTGTTGCTTTTTATGAATTATATTCGAATTATTTTTATTATAGGACATTACTATGAATGAACCCCCCCCCCCCCCCCCCCCAGAAGGAAATCCTGCGTACGCCACTGTTCATCCACGGAATGTGTGAAGTAAGTATGCGCACGACGCCACACAGAGGAAGTGAAAAGAGAATGCTATGGGTGGAGCTTGGCAGCCCAGCCGTTGAGCGAGTTGGTTGAAACCAAGGTTGCACCTCCCTCCTGCGCTTATTATTCAGTGGCATCGCGCCTCATTGGCCAGTCAACCGAGTCACTCCTGTGCGCAAGACTAAGTGTTTTCACACTGGCACTTCACAGATTGCTTGGACGGAGTTCACGCACATCTCGAAGTGTACAAAAAATACATACCGTAGCCTACATAAATATACACAAGATAAGACCAGCATGCACCAACAACGAATGCCATTTCCATGGTCTCATATCGGAATTTTTACACAAGGATAAGCTTCGAGTACCATAATTTTATAAAAAGAAAAGTCATGCCAACATATCACTTCTTTGCTCTTTCTTTTTCGTTACAACTACTTCAACAAAAACAAAAAATATTCCTTAAAATGTTATTCTAATAATACTAACAATTGCAATTTATCTTAAAAAGAAAGGTTATTTCATGCCCACCCTAGGTCCCTTATTCTGAACAGCAAGAATCACCTTTCCACTCCAGATTACTTACCGCCCCTATGAATGGGTACCAATTGGATTCACAATTTGTAGTATAATGCTCCATTTTCTCCTAGGATGCCAATTGTATGTCAAAATGTTGATCACCTACTGACAGTTCTCCTGTCAGCTCTCAACAGATCTGAAGACGTCAGTCCTAAAGAAGAAAAAAGAAAAAGAAATATACTAGAACTCCTACAGAAATTATTTTGTACCAAATCCGGACTTAATCCTGCATACACACGATTCGAGTGAACTATACATTTAAGACTAAATTGATCATCCTTTCCTCAATGAATCTGTGATCGACTAATCATACAATGCAATTGACGTCCAACAAGATGAAAATAATATACGAAGTTTAAGACTTCCATCCATACCATTTTATTACCTGCATCCGCTCTTATAATGGCTTTCTTTATTACATTACCATTTCCGACTCGAAAGAACCTCAAATATAAACGGGACTTTATCTTTGCCGGAGCCATCAGCGGGTAGCAGATGCAGTTAAGAAAATGCACCATAGGCCTCCATCCTAGGAGAAAGCCGATGAGATAAATAAATGCCTCACCTCAATTATGGTTCCTGGAGAATAAACTTTACTCTCCTGTAAAAGCACAATGTACATAGTTTTGCACCATTTCGTGCCTGGAAATGCCGGGCTTGGAAGCACTGTTACATTGTGGGAGACATGACGACTGGAACAAAAAATATTTCTCCCATCTCCTGAAATCTGGCTGTTTTGACAAGAGGTGGGAAACGTAAAGCTGAATTTCTGTCGCGAAAGACTGCAAGAAGGGATAATAAGTATTCAATCAACAAACTTCAAAGGATTATGACTAAAATAATGGTGAATCTTACGAACTATCTTATTTAAAAAGTATATATTCGTCCTCGTACTTCTCTATATTTATTTTTATTTTTATTTCAGTAGTGAAGATGTTACATCTATTCTTGTACAGTACTTCCGGTAGCACAGGCCCGCGGAATTTAAACTCGTTCGCTTCATCACAGCTTCTATAAATCTATAAGAAACTTACGTTATAATCGCTAAACACCATAATAACCCTACAAAATAGCATATAAAGTTATGTTATCGTATTTTTAACCAAGTAGTCTCGTATATTTCTGGGCATATAAAAGAAAAGCGTAAACTGGTTACAACTTACGGTAAAGGAACATGCTCCCAATCTTTGTAACTTATAAAAGAGAATTTTGATGATATTTATTCAATTAATTCCAAAGAGCCATAGGCTCGTACAGAGGAATTGTACAGTAATATGTGTGTTTACACACCAGGAAGAAAATTCTGAAGGTAACACAAATTGATGAATAAGGGCATAGGCCTATTAGTAAAGTTGATACTATATCTAAGATTGTTTAGACCAAGGTCTCTTAAAATGATAAGCACAGGATTTTTAAGCTTATTTGATGTATTACGATGCATCGAATTTTTCCCACAATACTTTCGTAGTTTTCCTCTTAAATACTGACAAAGTTGGTGCACTTTTTACTTCATCGGGAAGTTTATTATATGACTGTGATGCAGAGAATTTGAAACTATTTCTACCGTATTTAGAAGAGTGAATGATATATAAGGCTACGTCCTTCGCATGCCTAGTTCCATAAGAATGATTGTCCGAGTTCAAGATGTAGGGAGAGCTATAGAGTATTGTGTTGTGTTTAATTTTGTATATTAGCATAGCTGCTCGGAGATCTGCACTTATGCTGAGGGGTAGAATTTTACTTCTGATGTACAGATCTTTTACTGGAGTGCAGTAAGGAAGGTTAAATATGTTTCTAATAGCCCTATTCTGAATAGTCATTAAATCATTCAGTGTGGATTTCCTGCAGTGAGCCCAAATAACATTTAAATATTGGAGCTTGCTATGTACAAGTGAATAGTAGATTTGTTTTACAAGGTTTAGGGGAATAAGATACCGAAGTTTCCTTAGGATCCCTACTATAGGTGAGAGTTTCTTAGCAATTCGTTCAACGTGTTCAATCCAGGTCAGGTGTTTGTCGATGATTAGACCTAAATACTTTGCCTGATTAACCTCTTTTATTTCAATATTATTTATATATATATTGTCATGTGTGATTTCTTTCATGCTTTGCTTTGAAATTACCATGTAATTGGTCTTCTGTAGGTTCATTGTTAATTTATTGGCCTGGAACCATTGTGAGAGAGTATTTATATCTTGTTGCACATTTTGTATGATTTCAATTATGTCTTTCCCAGTGTAGAAGATATTTGTATCATCTGCATACAATTTGATATGCCCTCTCAAATTACATTCCACAATATCATTTATATAAATTAAGAATAATGTAGGTCCAAGTATAGATCCTTGTGGAACTCCATGAGTTATATATTTTCCTGAACTTATGCATTTATTCAAAGCTACATGCTGCTTTCTTCCAATAAGGTAGCTTTGGAACCATTTTAGTGCTATACCTCGGACACCAGCATTTTCTAATTTTGATAACAGTATTTTATGATCTACTGTATCAAAGGCTTTTGTGAGATCAATAAATAACCCAACTGCCATATTATTTTTGTCAATAGTTTCTTGTAGCATTGTTATTAGGTCAATAGTTGCTGCCTCAGTACTAGAATTTTCCCTGAATCCATATTGCATATTATGAAAGAATGTATTCTTGTTCAGAAATGAAAGCAATCTTGTTTTTACCACTTCTTCCAGAATTTTTGAAACTACCGATAAAATAGAAACAGGTCTATAATTATTTGGATTTCTTTTGTCACCACCCTTAAATATAGGAACTACTTTGGCCACTTTTAAGTCATCTGGTATCATGCCAGTAACTAAGGACTCATTAATCATTTCAACCAAGATTTTAATAAATGAACGGGGCCGATAACCTAGATGTTAGGCCCCTTAAAACAACAATTATCATCATCATCATTAATAAATGATTGTATATTGTTTTTAATGAAATTTGTCTTGATCCTATCTAATCCACAGCTCTTTTTATTCTTTAAATTTGTGATGATGGACTTGACCTCTGCTTCATCTGTCGGATATAAGTAGAGAGAATTTGACTGATTGTGGTCCTTACTGAGGATTTCCTTCTGTTCAGGAATAGCTTTTGCTAGACTTCCAGCAATGTTTGTGAAGAACAAGTTAAATGATTCACATAGTTCTTGATTGTCTGTGATAATTTTGTTGTCTATTTCAAGTGAAGTGCATGTCTCAACTGTTGGTTTTTTGTTGTGTATGATTTCTTTGATAGTCTCCCAAGTTTTATTAGAATTGTTTCCATATGTTCTGAATTTATCTGAGTAGTAATTTGACTTTAGTCTTCTTTTTAAGTTTGTTACATTATTCCTATCGCATTTTATATAAAATAATATTGTACGGTATGTAAATAAATTATTACACATTTATGTTGAATAATTATAATTCTTTACATACCAGCTCTAGAATGTTTTAAATATAATTCTCTCCACACCATTGGAATGCCAAATCTGCAACTATTTTTCATTAACTTTGACCATTTCCTTCAGTCTTGTGTACACACATTTCATTTAAAGACGTCCCACGTCAGTTACACAAAATGCAATACAGTGCAGTACTTCGTGGGGTGCCCAACATTTGTCTTGGTCACCCATCTTAATAACTTTTATATGCAGAATAACTTTTAATGAAGTCTGTGATGTTTCATTGATGCCTATGTAGGCAATTATAAATTCACCACAAATGTAACAGAATGTATTTGGAGAATGTACACAACCATGAGTTACCATACTGCCAAACTCACAATGAACCTTTTTCGCACATTGGAATCAACACCATCACTCTTACATATCATCCGATTGATGATTCATTTAGTTTAGTGTCTTATACAGTTTCATGCAACAGAAAAGAAAAGTAGGCTACTTTAGTGATTTTATAAGCAACTAGTGACAAACACACACACTTTTTATGTTTATCTTCACATTCAGCATGCAAAAATACATAAGTAGGCTATCGGTAGGGCTGAAATCCCTGGCCTGTGTAATAACAATGATAATGATGATGTTGATAATGACCTGTGGGGGGTTTGCCTGTTCCCCTATTGGGCACATCACCACGGGGGCTTGCTGGGCTTATCCGGGGTTGAAGAGAAATAAAATACCTCCTGTGGAAAAAAAAACCAGGCACACCCATCTACTATGGAGAATAAAGAAATAAAATCTGTGAGAAGGTTGCTGGGCACGTCTGAAGCCAACACTGGACATGACAGCAAGCGGGACATTGGCCGTTCAGTGTCAGTCACTTGTTGATAGATCTGCTACAACTTCAGCTTTACCAGTTAACTCGCCTAAAGATGGTGCAGAGGCAATGCTCCTGCCCACCCAGAACGAGCACCCTAAACAACTTTTATCTGAAAATGAAAATCCACAGCCTGCTTCCAGTCTCCGACCGGGTCAGGAATGGAATGAATGGAATGAATGAAGCCTCCATCTAGCGGCGAGGATATGAACTGTGCCGGCTGCCGAGGCCTGACGCACTCCTCTGGGGCAATGATTAAATGAATGACAGATGAAATGAAATGATAGTGGAGAGTGTTGCTGGAATGAAATTTTGACAGGGAAAACCGGAGTACCCGGAGAAAAACCTGTCTGCCTCCGTTTTGTCCAGCACAGATCTCACATGGAGTGACCGGGATTTGAACCACGGACCCAGCTGTGAGAGGCCGGCGTGCTGCCGCCTAAGCCACGGAGCAGGCCTAAACAACTTTTATCTACCGTTGTTATCTCCTTATCATAAAGATGGAGTCAGTTAGGGTTCTGTATAGCTTGTAATTACATCACATGGTCATAGACAAATTTCCACTGCTTCATAATAAATCAGTCCAGAACATCTTGGATCATAGAAGACCAGTGTTTGTTAAGAATCGGTTCCCAGTAGATGTAATTGTCAATATAAGCGAGGAAGTCTCACAAGAGTGTGTAATTTCAAATGTTGGAAGAAACACACCACAGAGGGCTGAGAGAGAAATAATTCATCCAGAAGAAGACCAAGACAGGATCCCATCAGATGCACTAGATGAGTTCAACACTAATATTCTGTGATTTGAGAGGTGGATCCAATAGCATGACCCAGATTGAGAACTGCATGCAAATTCACATGCTAGGAAGAATTTGGCTGAAGTAAATTAAATTTTGGCTCAGAAAGTAGCCTGTATGAAGTGCATAGTTTAATATATGTTGGGGCAAGTGTAGTCCTTGAGTTGGGTAACCGGAAATTGCTACCTACAAATGGAGAGAAGAAAACAAATAGAACCAAACCTCCATGGGAAAGGAGACACGAAAACAAGATTTCAGAACTTCATAAAGGTTTAGGCCAACTTATACAACTACAGAAGGTGACTAAACGATCTGTAAAACTTAAGGAGATCAACTGATGACATCGTTGCAAAATACATCAATGCTGAGAATAGAAC
Organism: Meconema thalassinum; assembly: GCA_946902985.2. NCBI lineage: Eukaryota > Metazoa > Arthropoda > Insecta > Orthoptera > Tettigoniidae > Meconema > Meconema thalassinum. Next base: position 1,074,376,959 of record OX336388.2, read on the forward strand.
TGTGCCAGATTTATTAGACCTACTCAAGCAAAAACTAGCTGCTAATGCTAATAGATTAAGAAGATTTTAGGAGTCTTATCAAGGTAGGCTTCAAAACAAGAAGTTCAAAGCCAACAAGAAAAGCTTCTACAAGAACCTAGGTGAAGATGGTCAGCTTATGTCGGAGAGTAAGACATCCATAGACCCTAAACATGCACACGAGTGCTAGAAGAGGAATAGAAGTCCGCTCTTGAACTATTCAAAAATTCGTGGACCATGGATTGAAATCCCCTGATTTAGAAGGCACATTCTAAAGTCAATGAAGAAAGGGGACCCAGCTCAAGTGTCCCTCAGAACCTCCCCAGATGCAATTCCTTATGGGAAAAGTTGTAAGTCCAAAGGGGAGAAAACATTACTTAATAGGATCACCACTTAGTTTAGCGATTAGCATGCTTGGCTGTCGCCCCAGAGATCCGGGTTTGATTCCTAGCTCTTCCAAGAAATTTAATTCTGATCTGAGGGCTGGAACAGGGTACACTCAACCTCGTGAGACAAAATGAGAACAGGAGGGTTCGATTTCCAACTCAGCCAGCCTAGAAGTGGTTTTCCAAGGTTTCCCCACTGCTAATCCAGGCGAATGCTGGGATGGTTCCTAACTTAAGGCCATGACCGCCTCCATCCCAATCCAATCCCCAATTTACAAATACACACACTAGTACAGCCACACAATGATATAAGTTATCAGGGGGTACCGTTACGAGCTCTCTGCGAGTAATGGTAGCCATTGGTCTAGCAGTATGTGTCGTCACCTTGCGGACACAGGCGAGTCCCACAGCACTGCAGCACCTGCATGTACTGTATTTTGCTTGAGACACGTTTTCTTCAATAAATACGAGTTAATAGCTAAGCAATTTATTGCACACACCTTTCGATTTACTGGTGTTAGAAAAAAATCCACAGCCTGCTTCCAGTCTCCGACCGGGTCAGGAATGGAATGAATGAAGCCCCCATCTAGTGGCGAGGATATGAACTGTGCCGGCTGCCGAAGCCTGTCGCACTCCTCTGGGGCAATGATTAAAAGAATGACAGATGAAATGAAATGATAGTGGAGAGTGTTGCTGGAATGAAATATTGACAGGGAAAACCGGAGTACCCGGAGGAAAACCTGTCTGCCTCCGTTTTGTCCAGCACAGATCTCACATGGAGTGACCGGGATTTGAACCACGGACCCAGTGGTGAGAGGCCAGCGTGCTGCCGCCTAAGCCACGGAGGCTCTTTACTGGTGTTAGAATATTTCTTAATGATGTTGGAAATGTTGACGGTGAATGAACACGTAATGAATATAAGTTAATTAACGGCCAGGAAATTTGACACATCTTAGATCCAACATCTATCTCTCTTCTTAACTGGCGGCTTCGGTGGCGTAGTTGGTAGCATGCTGAGCTTCTATGCCCAAGATAGCGGGTTCAAACCCGGCCGAAGCCGTCAGATTTTTTAAGAGCGTTAAAAATCCCTCAGTATGCCTTCCTTCGGAGGGGAAGTAAAGCCGGCGGTCCCATGTCATAGATTTATGGCATGTTAAAGAAATTTCCATTAATTACACCTGTGTGAAACTAAATTGTATAGGTTAAGAATGTAAACAACGCTCTTAGGTTGCTACGTTCGTTGCCAAGAGCCGACTGCGGTGGCGTCTAGTAGCTAAGTTCTGAATTAGTCCTAGTAGTCGTTGACGGTGGCGTTTGGCGGCAAAAGTAGGAACTACTTGAAATTAAATGTCTGCAGTCCTCACTTGAATTGAAAACAGATAACACACACTAATACAGTCATTACAATTAACACTGGTTATCAGACAGTTTCTACACACACCCAAAGTACACGGGGCTACATGACCGTGTTGTCGCAGCCCCTAAACTAAGGAACCAACCATCTCTTCTTAACTATTCATATTAGGGGATTGGGATATATTGGTCATCAGTCTCATGTACTTGGACGTGTTGAATTTGTCTGATAACCTGTGGTTTTGTAATAGTACTGTATATGTAATTGTAATTTTCATCATTTAGGATTGAGGTAGGTGCCTCAATGGTGCACGACTTAACGAATATGGCTATGCTGTGGGGTTTAAAAGATATTTCTAAAAGAATATTGGAAATGTCAATATTTAAGCCAATTCAGTTATGGTGGGTTAGCATATTCCAAAAATGAATCAACAACAAACATTTCAAACATCGTGGTCAAGTAGCCCCATGTACTTGGGTGTATGTGTTAAATCTGTCTGATAACCTGTGTCATTATGATGGCTGTACTAATGTGTTTATTTGTAATTGAGGTCAGGATTTGGGTAGGAGGCCGTGGTCAATTGTGTGTCTCAATTTCCGTGTCTGGAGGTAAAGCTCAGCAACTCCAACTGAAACCCCGGAAAAAAATCCGAACTACAAGCTCGCTATCCTCTCTGTCACACTGGCTGACAGAGCTAGCGCTCACATAGGGTCGCACTTCAACTTGCTGAGCTCTACTAGGGCTTATACTTAGGGTTGCCAGATTTCAAGAATGGAAAAACGGAACACACGTCCCAAAACATTGCTTTTTTTAAATCAAGGTTGTTTAATGTTGAAATAAGTAATACACATAATTATGTATTAAATAAGCATTACATAATCGAATACTCAAAATTAAAACTAGATATTGCTGGCATATTATATACTGTAGACCTATGACACCAGCAACTTACAAATGCTTTTCATTTGAACAACCCTTTGCAAGGAATTTTTATTTGTAAGTACCTTCTGATAAAATTCACTACAATTTTCATCATAATTGTAATATGTTAACAATTCTTGTTTTATCAAACTAATAGAGCTTCTGTTTCTATCATCTCTCCATTTGAGATATTCATGACAGAAAAAACTCTCTCCGTAAAAGCATTGGAGGGGAAAATGCTGAGTATTAACTTCACAAGGACTAGGCTATTCCTTAATTTTGTTGCCCCTAATAAATCTATAACATGTATCCATGTATCTGACACAGACATAGAAATCATTTTCTCTTTCAAACTTGCACCTGTATCACCAGAAAACAAGCTATTACAATCAATTCTGAAGCGGGATATTTGAAGAGAATTGGTGCGAAATTGAATATATTATCAAATTAACCAAAAATGGAATATTTGGCATTCCGTCAAAGAATGAAATGGAACGCGGAACAAAACAAGAAAAAACGGAATTGTTCCGGGTAATACGGAACGTCTGACAACCCTACCTACGCTTGCATCGTTGACATTGCTCTCTTAAATACTGTTCTCTTCTGCTGGCGCATCTCCTGTTTACTATTGACCTGTAATTAGCCTAATATACTTGTATTACTATTATTATTATTTTACTGTCGAAGCATGAGACACCCATCTAGTTTTATTTATATACATGTACAGTACGTGCTATGACATATAATGTTATGGTCTACGTTTCCAAAGAATGGATTGTGCTAGGAAAATCAGAAGAAAGTGGTCATGATCAGTGAGGTAGGTACCATCCCTGGCATTTACCTGGAGTTGAAATGGAAAACCACTTCAAGTCTGACAAACGGTGGAATGCAAAGCCACATGATCCCGATAATCAGGGGTTAGGCGTTGACAAGGAGACACCATGCACTGAACGGAAAGAGCGGCTGCAGCTTGAGAACTTGGGAGGCAAATTTCTGTCGGCCTAAAGGAAGTATTCCATTTTATTATATTGCAATACGCCTATGAGATAGGAACGTCAAGGTCATCAGCCCTATATAAGGACTTTAGGGTGGGCGGAACAAGACAATAATCCTAAGTTTTCTCTTTTCAGATAATTTATTTTTTATTGGTGAGTTGCCTCTCACCCACTCCTGCACCTGCTGTAAAGAGTATCGCCGTATTGAGATGATCGTACAATTGTAATGTTTTAACATTGTTTGTGGAATAGGTTTGCAATAATCCCCCAGTTTTTTAAATACTGCTTTTCTTTTAGCTTTTAATGTGGTTTTGTAGAAGTGCTACACTAACGTACTCACTTTAGGCTGTTGTTGGTTCGTTTAGGGCCTTTGCGACATCCTGGCTGTGTAGCCCCGTGCATTTGGGTGTGTGTGTAAGGAATTTGTCTGATAGCATGTGTTATTGTGATGGCTGTATCAGTGCGTGTATTTGTGATTCAGATGAGGATTGGGAAGGAGCCATGGCCTTAATTTAGGAGCCATCCCGGTATTCGGCTGAAGTAGAAGTGGGAAACCACGGAAAATCAAACCTGCCTCTTCTTATTTATGCCTCACAAGGTTGATTGTACCCCGTTCCAGCCCTCAGGCCAGAATTGTATATCTTGGCAGAGCCGGGAATTGTACCCGGGCCTCCGCGGTGACTGCCAAGAGTGATATCCACTACGCAACAAGGCGGACTTTTACGCTGTATGCCCGGGTTTAAAAGTAGGTATTGTGTTATGTTTATTTGATCCTTTTCTTCTCACATCGTTGACGGAATTGCGTTGTAAGGGTAACAAAAAATTGCCTTTGGGAGACTAGTGACATGATTAGCTTAGCTAGATGAGTAGACTATCGGACCTTAGTAGGCCAACACACGTGTAATTTCTCAATTTTGACATAGTACAATGTTCTGCTTAGAATTAGGTACTGAAAGGGGTGCCGGCGAGAATCAAAACCAGTTGATCTGAGAGGAGAGGAAGTGATTACAGATTTGAACAAAGGTTTTGCTTTCCTGGACAGATTATCGCATTTATCTGGTAAGGGTCCATTCCATCATAAATGTTATTAGCTGGAAATATCCACAATTAAATTACAATCTCATTTATTTTCGTCCCTATGGTTGTTCTTTTTCTTTACGATATGATCATTGTGCCTTAAAAGTTCAGTTTCTTTGTATCAGAACGCGTTCAGGCTCTAGAAGAATAACCCACATTCCCTTCAGAAATGTACAGTACAGTATGAAGTAAAGAGTCATTTTTTCTGGAATTAGAAACTTTAAGTCCTTTTACTGCCTCGGGCCCCTCAGCTAATCCGGATCCGGGGTTACAGCCCCGCTTGCCCCTCCCTCTCGTCGGGCCAGATGCCAGTTAGGTATAGTCTATTCTGCGAAGGAACTGCACCAACGCATAATTTCTTCTTCAGAGGCAAACACAATAATTCATTTTTGAGGTCCCGTTCATAGTCCTATTGTAAAAAATGTGCAGAACAAACTCGGGCAGTTCTAACATTGACGCTAACCTTTCGTATGCATCTTAAAATCCACAGCTTTCGTACTTCCTTATCATTAGGATAAAGAGTGGTTAATCATGTCAGAATTTCTACGGCCATTGTATTTGTGTACAGAAACGGCACAGTTACTGTGGCTACCCATTTCTAACAGCGCATTATTTCACATCGAAATGTATCATACAACTACATTACAAAGCATGTTTTCTACTTCAGGCGACAATGTCTTGTCCGCGAAATGACGTCAGCATAAAGGGAGCCGCCTGGTGACTGAAACGGAAACTGCAATATCGGCCTACCTGATAGTATTCTAGTTACCTTGACAAGTTATCACATAAATTCCACATACACACACAGATACATGATGACCATGATGTCGCAGTCCCTAAAATAAGCAACAAGAACAAGCAGTTTAAAGTACCTTCATAGATCTGCAAGATCCACACACAAGTAAAAAATAATAGCATCAAGAAAATACCATGTTCTTCAATGAAATGAAATCTTGCTATCATATAAATACAGTAAAACCTCGATTATCCGTTCTAATGCCCGGGAAGGGGTGTGGTTAATAATATAAAAAAAAACACGGATAATCCATACTACTAATTTAAAGCACATCAAATATATACCGTATAACCTTAAAATTCAGTGCATTAAACCCTCTTTAAAACCGAAATATAGTCCAAGCTACAACAGTACATACTAAATATTCACCTAAATTACCAGCAGACCATAAATGAATTAATTTACCTGGTGTCATTTAAGCTGCTTTAAAAAAAAATCTGTTACTTTATTTTGCACTCTCCTACAGCTTATTTTATTCTTTATGTCCATTCTGAGCTTCCTAATTACTAGAATGTCTGAAAAATCCCTATCGTCCTCTTGCTCCAAGAATTCCATTAGCGTTTCAGCCGGCTCCAGTGCGGTCTGAAGCGGTATGCGATTTTTTGTGACGCACTCTTCTTCCCCATCCCCTCACTTTCACTTGTCACTTTGCAGCTGACTGCCATGTTCCCGTTGGCGCTTTTATTTACTATTTCGTCATCAGTTAAAATGTGATGCCCAGGCAATACATCATCAGTATGAAGCCACTCCTCAATGTTACTTTCATCCACTTCTCCAAAATGAATGTTATTTTCAATAGTCTTCAGGATATCTTTGATCATCAATCCTTCATTTTCATCTTCATCAGTGAACCCATGAAATTCGTCGACGAGCTCTTCAACATCAACATACAATTTTCTCCATGATCCAGTGATGTTCTGAGCGGTTACTAGATCCTATGATTTCTGGGCAAGATAAAGCGCTTCCTTAAGATTGAGTTTTTTCCAGAACTCAACCATCAAAGTTTATTCAGAAAGTAAGAGGCCTTGCAATTCCCGCTTATAATGCGACTTAAAGGTTGCGATGACACCCTGGTCCATAGGCTGAATTAATGAAGTTACATTAGGTGGCAAATAGGACACAAAAATGTTTCCATCCTCTGATTTCAACTCAGTATCAACAGGGTGTAAGGTGCATTATCAAGAAAAAGTGAAACGGTTTCTTTGGCCCTCACTTTTGCGTGACAAATGTAATGCTTCTACTGGCCCTGCCTTGCACTTGAAATATTTACACTGACTAAGATATGTTGTTTTAATGGGCACCAAGACCTCAACGCTATGTTGAAATCTAAATTTATAATTAACAACACCTAGCTCAGGTAGAACACCTTCAAGAATCTTTTCACTCAGATCGTGGTATGATTTGATCATTAACCCAACAAACAATTGTATCAGGAGAAGGAATTGGTCTATATCTAATGCTACCTACTGAAAGCAAAGATTGCATGGTTAAAAGAAATGAATTTATTATATAAAACAAGTATTGCAAAATTAATAATAATAATAATAAGTTTGAATTTAAATTGGAGCGTTGCAATTTGAATATTACCGCTAGAAAATTACGTGAAAACGGAGTCGGATAAATTACTGATTTTACTCTTATTCCCAAGCTATGAAGTTACTGAAATACTGAATATTAAACAAAGAGACGAGAGATTACGTAGTTCTGCGTCATTCGGGCTTACCACTGGAAATTGCCGAAGCATTTCCCTCGTACTGGATGTTGTAGAGAGCTTCCCACAGCCTCCTGGTCGTCGTCATCTTCTTCGTTAGTTGATGAGATACTTGTAGATACGATAACTTATGGTCCGAATATCGGAACCAACCACACGTACAACCACACTGGTTAAGTTTTACAAAGATAGTCACCTTGTCTCCACGGCGCGCAAACCATATATGCACTCGTCGCATCCCCTCTACGGAGCTGTCTTCCAGTCGCCCGGTCTCCTCTGATTGGCTGACCCACCACGCGATCTTCCCCTCCTCCGGGTCATTACACTCGGCGCGGCAATGATGTCGACTACCGGTCCAGGCCATTTCTCCTTTTCTTGAAGCAGCAACCCAGGCTTGCGTCATGCTTCTTGACAAGAATAAGCCTGTAGCCGAATTCCCAGTGACACATCTCTCTCATAATACCCTAACTGACAAAACTCCATAAAATTCCGTAATCATATAATTTTCTATGATAATGTTGTTCGTAATAATTTGCTTGATAGTGTTTTCTATGACATAGAAAACCTATCTGTATGCTTATAATTTTATAAAAATGCTCCAAAAAATACCTTAATAATAATAATAATAAGTTAATAATAATAATAAATTAACATGAAAATTTCTCTTGGCTGAACAATTTGCCGCGTAAATAAATATAGAATGGCTTCCTACTGACTTATGCCAGTGGCGTAAAATCCCCTCGAAAAACACGTTACATATTCGCCTCGGATGATTTACCGTGACGAAGGTCCATTATCCGATTACCCCAGACACGTTAATAATCCCCATCCAAAATACATACTACATAAATTAAATCACCCTTAATTACATATATATACACTCATAACTTTTCTTTACGCACTTTGCGTCAAAGTTTGTTGTCACTATGGATTGCACTTTGCAACCAGTCCAATGTTTTTCATATAGAATAATGTTCCACGGATATTTCCGCCTCTCAAATTTCTCTATGTTGGAAAAATAGACATAAATATTGTGTGAGCACTATGTATATAAGATGTCACATCACACGCATCAAGGTGCTCTGCTATATGTTTCACCACAGAACTTCCTAATTTCACTGGAGGTCCCTTCCTTATGGTGAAATTTAATCTCACTTATCACTGAGCAAACGATCACACTATTGTGGCAGCTCATCGTGACCATAATACTTAATCTCTCTTTATATAAGACGAAATTAATATTGACTTCTGAAAAAAAAAAACAGTAAGTGCGCATTACATATAACACCAAATATTTCTGTGCCGTAATCGTCCTGTCTTCTTAAGTTCCCGTAGACCATATTCTACTTAATACTAGTTCTCAACACAGACCAGTTCTCCTCACACAAATAATACCATTGTACAAATTACCTTAAATTACACACTTACAAATCTTACATGGCGAGGCCGTAAACAGAAATCACGTGTGCTGTTATGTATGAGTTTCATGAAGGACTGTCTCGCCTTCTGATGGCCCATCTTTTGTCTCGTGGACGCCTTAAGCAAAAATACCCTGTTCAAGCGCTCACCCATCTCTAGGAGACAAATGGGAATTCACCAGCGCTACCAAATTCTGGCCTTGGTGTATCGAGACATTTTAGTGTTCAAGAGCATCTGACAATCCCGTCATATTTCCCTGTACCTTAAAAACACTCAATTACTTACATACTACCCCCCTGTGTGACTTCTGATATGCCTGCCTGGAAGACCAGATCTTCCACGCACCAAATACCACACATACTCATTTGATAGGCTCGCTCACCAGCTAAACACACTTACTTTATGACACATCCTTAATGTCCTCATGTTGCTCCACTAGCATATTTCTCAGTGTCTGTAACGATGCCCTGTTGCTACTGTCCACACATGTTAACCCTACTTTCCTCTGGTGTCACACCTCTACTCGACACTCTATGACCTAAAAATGTCACTTCTGACTGACAGAATGACAAATTAGACAGCTTCAAAGTGAACCCTGCCTGATCTAACTTCTGAAAAACTATATCTAAATGACGTAGATGCTCCTCAAAACTGCGTGAACTAATTACCATATCATCAATGTAAATGGTTACAAACTCTCCTGTGTCATCCCCTAATGCGATGTTTAAAGCCCTAATTAGAGCTGCTGAACTACTCTTTAACCCATAAGGTGTTCTACAAAATTGATAAAGGTTATATTTATGATTAAAAGCTGTAAATGGTCTATCTTCGTACATAAGTGGCACTTGCCAAAAACTGGAACTCAAATCTACACACGTGAAATACTTCTTCCCCTCAAATGTTTGCATTAACTCCTCTATCGACATAGATTTCAGCTGATCTGAACTAATTCTACTGTTAACCAAACGAGCGTCTAAACAAATACGAACTGTGCCGTCGGCCTTGGGTACCGTGATCAAAGAATTAACATATGAACTGTTAGAGTGCTCAATAATCCCATCTTCAAGCATCTGGTTAATTTGTGCCTCAACTGCACTCTGATAAGCGAAAGGTACAGGATATCTATGTCCTGTGAATACTGACCTATCAATAACGTTCAATGAATGTGTATAGCAATTGGCCATACCAATGGGATCCTCAAAAACTCTCCTATTACACAATAACACATCATAGAGCCGAACACATTGTTCCACCTCTATATTTCCCTGAAATGCAGCATCACGTAACGAGTCCTCTAGACTACCGTTCGTAATCACACTGCCCACAAAACATGGAGAACCCCGCTCTACGGCTGGCGATATCTCATTTAAAGTACAAACCAGACCTACAACACTACTTCTCTGAATATGGTCATTGAACGCTACTTCTACTTCAGAATCACCCCATTTAAATTTCAAACTCCCTACATCATAACATAAGTTACCAGACACTCTACTTAGCCACTCTGAACCCAAGATAACACTGAATACTAAATTTGGAATTACAAGACAAATCTGCTTCTCTACATGATTATTAATTTTAATGTCTACTAAAACTTGCTTAGAAATAACTTTAGACCTCTTCCCAACAGCTGTGATAACAAAAGTGCTTTTAATTGGCATCTCCTCAAAATTTACTCCAGTTCCTTTCATTTTATCATAAAATGCACTACTTATGCAACTCTTCATACAACCACTATCAATTAAAACATCTGTGTACGCCTCAGACACGTTAAATTTAACTATGGGGCTCTTACTAACCACCTCCTGAATAATACCTTCATCATCTAGTTCATGTAATAATTCATTTCTTACATTTAGGTCATAGGGTTCCTGTATAAGTGTATGGACAGGGCATGTTACAGACTGAGATTCTGACCTTACATCGCAGCCTGGTTCGTGTTTAAAGCATTACTACCGCTTGGTGTAGTACTACTTACTACTGCACTGGTCTGGTTGTTCTGGGTTGTATTAACGGTATCTCTCTGTCCGTTATTACCATTGGGCTGATTCCCTCCTTGACCCCTGTTCTGGTTATAATTATTATTGTTATTATACCTCCCTTGGTTACCCCTAAAATCATTATTTCGGCCTTGATTTGCCCTGAAATCATTATTTCTACCTTGGTAGTTCGTACCATACCCATTTCCTCTGTACTGGTTTTGCTGATTATTATTATTATTATTTTGGTTCCCCCTATTTTGAATGCTGGCCCCTTTGCCACTGTTCCCTTGAACTTCCTGACTCCTATTCTCATTAGGCCTGTTATTATGGTTACCCTGGTTCTTACCGAAATTCTCCTTGTAACCACCTCTTCCCAGAGCATCGAATGTACTCAATAAATTTTCCACTTGTGAAATAGATTTAACATTTTGTATACAGGCAGCTTCTTTGATTCTATATGGAAAATGTCTTAGTAATAGCCTGACTACATCACTTTCCTCCTTCAAACCATCCAGATATTTGCACGTCAATACCTGTCCTAAAAAGTACTCGGTCATAGTGTAGTTTCCTCTCGGGTTATATTTCCCACACACAATTCCCTCACGATGCTGAGACTGAATCACCTCATTCCAAAATTTCTCACAAAATTTAACTTTAAAATCTGAAATATTCTCGAAATTGTCTCTGTAGACAGCAAACCAGTTTCTTGTCTCCCCTACAAACGCTTGCTCTAAAATTTCAACTACCTGGCACCACTCAATACTACCATCTTCCAACCTCTCCCCGAATTTATTTTCTATAGTATTCATGAACTCCATTGGACAACCCTGCCGATTACTAAATTTGCCTAGTTCTATTTCCCTGTGTGTGCTATTCACATAAACTGGCCTACTCTGGCTATTTTCCTGCCTAATTCTAGCTTTCAACTTCTGTTCTAGTTCAGCAATTTTCTCCTCAGCTTTTCTTTCAATATTAGTTACAGTTAACCTAATGCTCCCTTCCGATGCTTCAACTTTACCACTTAATTTAGCTTGTTTCTCACTAATCTCATTAATGCTTTCCTTATTCCTCTCCCTTAAAGTATTAACTTCAGTGATTATTTCTGCATGTACTTTATCAATTCTCCCCCCCCCCAGCTGTTCTTTAACCTCTTTAGTTGCTACCTGAATTTTGTCAATTTCTTCCCCCAATTGCTTTTTGACCTGCTGGGTTTCCAGTTGCACTAGTTCTTTTAAATTTTCAGCCTGTGTACTGATTCTAATTTCTAACTCCTCCTGTACTTTTCCTAATTTTCTGTTTACATCTGCAATGATCTCTTTAGCCTTCTCTTCCATCACCCCCCTGATCTCACCTCTAATCAGTTCGAATTTCTTATCTAATTTTAGATTGTTCTCCTCAAATTTCACACTTAATTTATTGCTCATTTGTTTACTGTTTTGCTCTAATTTAGCATTTAAAGTTTCAGTACTCTCTCTATTTTCCCTACTATTTTGTTCAAGTTTAGCATTATTTTGTTCGAGTTTAGCATTTAAAGTTTCAGTACTCTCTCTATTTTCCCTACTGTTTTGTTCAAGCTTAGCGTTTAAAGCTTCAGTACTCTCTTTATTTTCCCTACTATTTTGTTCAAGTTTAGCGTTTAAAGCATCTGTGCTAATTTTATTTTGTTGCATAAACTGAAGAAGCAAACTCTCTAACCCTGCTTGACTGTTTTGATTACCCCCCTCAGTATCGGGATTTACCTCCGACATCCCTGTACTGCTTTCATTTCCAAGACTAGCCATACTGCTCGTATCTTCACTATCCAACTGGTGACCACTATGCAACTTCATCTCTTCCTCAACACTACCCATGCTGATACACACCGATAAATGAAAAACCCCCAAAATACAGGCACAGAAATATATACCCTTCTCCTTCCACAAATGTTATTAGGTTTTCAGCCCCAAGTTGGTAGCGACAAGTGAAACGGTTTCTTTAGCCCTCACTTTTGCGTGACAAATGTAATGCTTCTACTGGCCCTGCCTTGCACTTGAAATATTTACACTGACTAAGATATGTTGTTTTAATGGGCGCCAAGACCTCAACGCTATGTTGAAATCTAAATTTATAATTAACAACACCTAGCTCTGGTAGAACACCTTCAAGAATCTTTTCACTCAGATCGTGGTATGATTTGATCATTAACCCAACAAACAATTGTATCAGGAGAAGGAATTGGTCTGTATCTAATGCTACCTACTGAAAGCAAAGATTGCATGGTTAAAAGAAATGAATTTATTATATAAAACAAGTATTGCAAAATTAATAATAATAATAATAATAAGTTTGAATTTAAATTGGAGAGTTGCGATTTGAATATTACCGCTAGAAAATTACGTGAAAACGGAGTCGGATAAATTACTGATTTTACTCTTATTCCCAAGCTATGAAGTTACTGAAATACTGAATATTAAACAAAGAGACGAGAGATTACGTAGTTCTGAGTCATTCGCGCTTACCACTGGAAATTGCCGTAGCATTTCCCTCATACTGGATGTTGTAGAGAGCTTCCCACAGCCTCCTGGTCGTCGTCATCTTCTTCGTTAGTTGATGAGATACTTGTAGATACGATAACTTATGGTCCGAATATCGGAACCAACCACACGTACAACCACACTGGTTAAGTTTTACAAAGATAGTCGCCTTGCCTCCACGGCGCGCAAACCATATATGCACTCGTCGCATCCCCTCTACGGAGCCGTCTTCCAGTCGCCCGGTCTCCTCTGATTGGCTGACCCACCACGCGATCTTCCCCTCCTCCGGTTCATTACACTCGGCGCGGCGATGATGTCGACTACCGGTCCAGGCCATTTCGCCTTTTCTTGAAGCAGCAACCCAGGCTTGCGTCATGCTTCTTGACAAGAATTCCCAGTGAGTCATCTCTCTCATAATACCCTAACTGACAAAACTCCGTAAAATTCCGTAATCATATAATTTTCTATGATAATGTTGTTCGTAATAATTTGCTTGATAGTGTTTTCTATGACATAGAAAACCTATCTGTATGCTTAAAATTTTATAAAAATGCTCCAAAAAATACCTTAATAATAATAATAAGTTAATAATAATAATAAATTAACATGAAAACTTCTCTTGGCTGAACAATTTGCCGCGTAAATAAATATAGAATGGCTTCCTACTGTCTTACGCCAGTGGCGTAAAATCCCCTCAAAAAACATGTTACAAAAGGACAGCCTTTAATGGCAAGCCCTTGGAACTAACTTTCACTATACTATTTCCGTCTTTTCAATACAATTTATTGAAATTCAATACGGACCTAACATGGAGAATAATACTCTTACTAAGCACTTGGAAGCCAAGAAATCTCGAACCCGCGGAACAAACTTATTATGGAACCTAGTCCTGAAAATATCGCGTGTTGTCCATGAAGATTTGTTATGAGAATAATCTACTAGAAAATATTTCATCACTGTTCCTTTGAAGGAACACGGATTTTTTGCTTTACCAACAATAGCAAATTTTAATTTATGGTTGCCACTAGCGTTCGCATAGCACAAGATGGTAACGTGCTCTTTATTAGTTTTGTTACCAGGAGCTAATTTCTCTTCAGCAGCTGCTAGTGTTTTACTAGGTAAGCACTTCCAATAAAGTCCATTTTCATCCGCATTGTACACTTGACTTGGAACGAAAATTGTATCTCTCAATTATGCACTTAAACTAGTTTCAATTTTTTTTCGCACGGCTGCCACCACAGTTTTTCAATTTCGATGTTTAATTCTCGAATGCCATGTCTGTCCTTAAATCTCTGTAGCCAACCATTGGACGCTGGTGAGGACCCTGAGAGCCCCATCTTTTCGTGAAAAATTTGTGCCTTGTTATCATTGGACCACTAATAGGTACACCTTCGCCTCTCTTTTGCTGAAACCACGTGAATAACGCAGCATCCAGTTCTTTTAAAGATGATGCTTTCATTGTTTTTCTTTTAGCAAGTCCATGCGAACTGTCAGAACTTGCCGCAAACTGTAACACTTTGTCTTTATTCTTCATTAGGTGCTGCACTGTTGTCACACCCACACCGAACTCTGATGCTAAATTTGAGATTAGTTCACCTTTCTTGAACCATTCGATTATATTAACTTTATTTTGTATGGTTAAAACTACACTTTTTCTTTTCACTGCAGTTTTTAATCTCAACATTTCTCGGTTGTTAGAACGGAAAATAAATGTTCAACTTTATCAGTCATTCTCACTTCCTTGCTTTGCATTACAGTACAGAATGCAGACAGAATGTAGCCTACCTGCTACCTGTCTAAAAATAGCAGAGGTTGACAGACGGACTGCTAGGCTGGTTTCCGATCCCTGTGCATTGTGAAATATTTATGATGCAGTAGCCTGTGGTGAAAATATTTAACCTTGACAGAGAACTAGATGAAAGATCTACGTACGGTACTCGTTGATACACACTACCAAATAAGTTGTAGGCATCATTCAGATGTAGACATGATCAGCATACCGCACTCTACGCTCCGTGGGCTGGGAGAGGGCACGTTACAGTACATTATTCTTCAATAATAGAATGGATAATAAAGTTTGTGACTGTTGAATTTGAATAGCATCTGTCCTCGGCACCTCGGTGTCTCCGAAAACTGTCAAAGTAGTTAGTGGGACTTAAAACCAATAACATCATTATTATTATTGACATCAGGAGTACGCTCATTCAATTTTGGAGCGACTGTACATCGCTTTTTAAAAAATCGACTCTTTTTGCGACCGATAATCCGCAGAACGGTTAATCGAGGGATGGATAATCGAGGTTTTACTATACCTTTTATTGGGTTACTTATGCTATTCATGCACATTTATCAGAATTTTCAGCTTTTTTTCAGAAGCCCCTTTTTAATTTCTTGTGGGAAAATGCAGAAATTATTGTAAGCCACTGACTTGTGTATTGTAGAGGGTAAAACTATAGAAACCTGTCCTGGCAAAAATATCAAGTAACAGTCAAGGCCATGGAGGCAGCAAAATGGTGCAGAAGGGTTAAAGGATGAAATAAGGTGATAATTAGCGGAAAATCTTTTAAGGTGATATTTAAATGGCAGCTGAATACTAAGGTGGAAATATGATGGTGATTGGGAACAACTTCTTAGGTGGTATTAAAGTGGCAATTAAGTGGCACTAAGGGTGAAATAAGGTAGCAAAACAGTAACAGTTTCTAAGATGGAATTTAAGTGGAATCTAAGTGGCACTAATGGGAAATAATGTGAAAAATTAAGAACAACTTCTAAAGTGGTGTTTAAGTGGCACTAAGGGGAAATAAAGTAGATAATTAAGAACTTTGAAGGTGGCATTTAAGTGACACATCTTCAGAAGTGACACTAAGGGGAGATGAGGTGGCAAATCAGGAACAGTTTCTAAGGTAGTGGCACTAAGGGAAAAATAAGGTGGCAAAATAGGAACAACTTTTAAGATGGTATTTAAGTGGTACCAAGGGAAATATGGTGGAAATTTAGGAACAGCAAACAGTAGCTTTGTCGTCTACAGAGTCTGAGTACATGGTGGTCTAAGGAAGCAGTTCATCTATGACAACTGACTGAAAAATTGGTGCCCGCTTGCTGCCAGCTGTCAACCTAAACATTGATAATCAAGGGGCTAAGAAACTGGCTGAAAACCCAGTATATAATTCTCGGACCAAGCACATACATTTGCGCCACCAGTTCGTCAGGGAAGCCCTATCAGCTAGGAAAATCAACCTGCATTACCTTGCAACGGATAAAATGCCAGCAGACATTCTAACAATGGGGCTACCTGGAGTTAAGCACTGGATATGTTTGAGCTTCTTGGCTGTTCAGAAATAGACCCTTCAGACGGTTATCGCTTTGAGAGGGGGTGTTAGGTATGTTTTCCAAATCAAACCACCATTTTCTTTTTATACTATTGGGTGCTGCTGTCTATATGTTTTTGAAGTCGCTTGTGTACTGACTGTCTCATTGTCCATCAACAATGCACTCTTTATGGATCTGTTGAAGTGTTGCATTCTTCTTTTCTACTTTAGTAAAAATGTGTGTTTATAGTGACGGGAGGTAGTGATTTCATTTTGCGATCCCACAGCCTCATTGTTTATGAGACTGTGACCATAATGCACCTACCTCGTATCCCTATTGTAACATTTGTAATTGCACCTTTATGGGTCCATATTGACTTACAATCATTGTATGTCTACAACAAAGTACAATCAAAATTTATTTTCAGCTTAGTCAATATTTTATTAAAATTCTTCAATCAGTACATGTTTTGACGTACAGCACCAACACGTTTTCCTCAATTGTACATATTTTAATAAACAATTTGTAAACATACGTAGAATGGTCTACTTATAATGCATGCATGCCTACTTGAAATACACTAGTGTCCAAAACTTTAGCATAATCATTAAACGAGGCCATACCGCCGGATAGCTGAACAAACGGAAGCTGAATCACACACCATGTCACACAACTTGTACAAAAAAACAGTATCAGAAAGGTTCTGATAACTAAGGTACACCTTTGACAACAACTAACAAAACTTTGGGAATGTCTTCCACAACAAAATATGCTGTTAATAGGGTATATGGTTACCCCTAACGGCCACACATGCTTCTCAGCGACGTGGCATGCTCTCTATCAGATGGTTCAAGAGCTCTTGTGGCAGTCGATCCCATTCCTCCGAAAGGGCGATGCGAAAGTCTTGGAGGGTCCTTGGTGGAGACTGACGGGATGCAATTCGCCTCCCCAATGCATCCCAGGCATGTTCTATAGGATTAAGATCCACAGACCTCGCTGGCCAGTCCATGCAATGAATGTCTTCCCCAGCCAGAAATTCATCCACTAGAGCAGCACGGTGCGGTCGGTCATTATCGTCCATTAAGAGGAAGTCTGGACCAACCGCACCTCTTAAGAGTCAAACATGTAGTCTCAGTACCTCATCCCTGTACCTCCAAGCGTTCAGTATTCCTCGGACCACCCATGAAGATGCGCAGGTCCGTACGGCCATTCAACATGATGCCGCCCCACACCATGACGCCACCACCACCATACTGGTCCCGTTCCATGATGTTCCTGTGGTTGTATCGGCTACCCGGTCCTCTCCAGATTGATGTGCGACAGGAATCGTTCTCAAGATAAATTGGAGGATTATCCATTATCTTTTCTGCAAACTGAAGCGGGATTCATCTGTGACAAGCACATGCCTCCATTCATTCATGGTCTAGTTTCGATGTTGACAGCTCCACAGTGAACGGGCCTGTCTCTGTGCTGAAGTGAGCGGGACAAACAGTCTGGCAAACAGTCCTGCTGTTCTGAGCCTCCGGTACAGAGTTTGACGGGAAACGGAAACCCCAGAGACGGCTGCAAGCTCTGCCAAAAATTGTCTTGCAGGTGAAATCCGATTGCGTCGGGCGGTTAAGGCCATATATCTGTCCTGCTGTGGGATGGTTACTCTTGGTCGACCTGGCACTGGCCTATGACTAACATCTCCTGTGTCATGAAATCGTCACCAAAGCCTGGAAATGACACTTTGTGGCACATTCAAGGATACGCCAACTTTGGTCAGTGTCGGGCCTGCTTCTAGGCAGCCGAGTATTCTACCCTGCAAAACGGGGTCCAAATGGCATCGTTGTGACATTATGTTGTCACGTTCACCAAGAGGCTACACGCTGCACACTATAACAGAGCAAACATGACTGAGTGAATATGGGGCACAGGCACTGGCTGTGTTTACCTTGCGGTTACGCCGCTAGTCAAAGCAGAGAATACTCCTTTCCTATACAGAGCGAACACGTAAGGTTGGTAGGTGCATATGTAGTGCTATTTGCGGTCTATTTCCTGTTGACCTGCTTATTCGTAACTTATGCTTAACTTTTGGACACTAGTGTAGAAACATTCCTCACAATGGTATAAAATATTCTTGAACATGATACATGATGTTGAGATTAAAAGTAATTTCTGTGATAATATAGGAGTTGCAGTCCTGTGTGTTGACAGCAATTGCGTGAAGGAAAAACAATGTCTCTGGGGATTTTTCATTGGAACCCTTGTTAGTACAATCAGTCAACATGATTGTGAGACTTTGTGATACTTTTTACTTGGCAAAGAAATTTATTAACACTAGTTCCAGAGGTTTGTTTAGCAATAACACAGCATCAATATACAGTATATTTGACTCATTTGACAACATAAATTCACCTGTAAGCACCTGCTAATGGCATGAGCATTTGAGGTTGATTTGCAGTGCCTCTAGTGGGAAATATAGTACCCACATCTATTAGGCAGGCTGTTTATTATTTAGAGAGTAAGGATTCAGATTTTAAATGTACAATCAGAGTTTAGTGTTGCCAACATTTATCTGCTGGAAACCTCTAAATCCCCATTTAATCAATACTAAACTCTTAATTGTTTTTGCCACAATGTAAAAGTTATTAGATCTAGTGATGTGTCAATTAAATTAGCAACACTGTCGGGGTTACAATAATACCAAGAAAATACAAAAATCGGTGAAATTGTGGCGGCCTATTTCAACCCCAGACAAACCGCTACGGACATAATAGACCACATTGGAGCAGCTCTGAATACATTCCAAAGAAGAAAGGCCGTCCTCGCTGTGGATCTAAATTGCAGAATGGATCTACAAAATGCAAAAAGCGAAGAAGTTTTCCACTACCTAAACCTCGGTTTTATAGTGCGGAATAAAACTCACGACTGGACGTACATAGGCCCCAAAGGGCCTAGATTTGATAATATGCACTAGAGGAATGACCCAAAGAAGGAATGCAAACACAATTAAGACAGAGGGAGCTATTATACGCAAACACATAACAGTAAGTATAGATATAGATGACGTGAACAGTGATGAGGAACCTTTAAAAGGAACCAACAGAGCAGGCAAAATGCTAGATAGAGACAAAGTCACAGAAAAGTTGGAAGACATAGACAAAGTTATGAAATACATCCAAGAGGTAAGAATCGATCAGGCGGCAGCATGGATACAAGACTGTATCACTAGTGCAGCAACCACACTTATGCTTGGAAGAAAGACAAAACCATGGTTCGACGAATCGTGCATTATACAAAGAAAGGAAACACTAAGTAAACTACACAATGTTAGGACTACAAAGGACAATACAAACGCTAGAAGAATACTGGCAAGAAAAGAAAATCTACAAAGATCTGATTAAAAGAAAGAAGAGACTTCATAGGAGAGACCCAAAGAGCAATCGTTGCAGAAGCAAAAACAGATCCGAAACCGGCCTTAAAGCCAAAGAGCCGATTAGACCTGCAACCAGGCCCCTGGATGACCGCGATGCGTTGGAACCCATCACAGAAGGAGAGATTAGAAGGGCTATACAGAGAATTGGGAACAATAGATCCCCCGGCACAGATGGACTAAGGAATGAGCATCTGAAGCAAACCACTGAGGAACTGGCCCTACTAAACAAATGCCTAGAACCAATAGAATGGAGAAAGTCAACCATCAAGCTACTGTACAAAGGAAAAGGGAATACTGATGACCGAAATTCATACCGCGGAGTAGCAATAGAATCTATAGCCTTAAAGCTACTGACGGGAATACTGACAGAGAGGTTAGATGCAAAAATAGACCCACTGTTACCAGAAGAACAATGTGGATTCCAGAAGCATACATCATTATTTTCCGTGTCCGGTCAACATTTCCAAAAAAATTGCAGCTGCGATGGCCTTGTTACTACTACTACTACTACTACTTGGCTCTACAGTCCATGTAGGACCTTGGCCTCTCCAAAAATCGTTGCCCAATCCCGACGATCTTCAGTACGTTTCCTCCATCTTCCTACTCCCATCTTGCGTAAGTCGTCCTCCACGTCATCCCACCATCGTTTCCTAGGTCTTCCTTTGCATCTTCTTCCACCTGGATTTCCTCTATAGGTCTTTTTAACCACTCTATCACCTGCCATTCTCTCCACATGTCCCAGCCATCTTAGCCTATTACTCTTTACTTCCGAAACTATATCAGGATGCCCATATAATTCCTCCAAATCTTTGTTTTCCCGTATTCTCCATCTTCCTGCCTCATTCACTGCTCCATAAATCTTCCTCAGTATTTTCCTTTCCCATCTTCTCAAAATCTCCTCTTCTGCCACAGTCATAGTCCATCTTTCCGAGCCATACATTACCACTGGTCTTATAACTGTTGAGTACACTGTCACTTTTGATCTTCTACTGAGGATGCGCGCTTTGAGGATTTTTATCAGTGCCCAATAAGCTCTATTACCGGCTGCAATTCTTGCTTTTATTTCTTCTCTTGTGCTATTATCTTCAATAACCAGTACTCCCAAATACTTGAAACTTTTACACCTCTCAAAATTCACCCCATTTAGGTTTATAAATAAATTTATATATTTATCTTTCTCCACAGTATTTCTCCTAGATAATAATAAATATTGAGTTTTGTTGTAGTTCACTCGTAATCCTACTTCTTCTGATTCTTTTTCTAACCGTCCCAACCCCTCTTCAAGATCTTTCAGTCTTCGTGACAGCATACCTACATCATCAGCATACGCTAGATTTTGGCTCATACGGTTTAACAGCGTGCCTCCTGGATTGCTGATATCTATCTTCCTCATTACTCTCTCTAGTACTATATTGAACAGCAGTGTGGACAGTACGTCTCCCTGTCGTAAGCCTTGGTTTACCTCAAAAACTTTTGAGAGTCTTCCTTCAACTTTAACTCGACATTTTGTGCCAGTAAGAGTCATTTGCACCAATTTGATTAGTTTGGGTGGGAATCCCATGTCCATCAAGGTCTGATACAGAGTTTTCCTTTTTACACTATCATAAGCCTGTTTGAAATCCACATATAGTTGGTGCACATCCACATTATATTCGTAACACTTTTCCATTATTTGCCTTATTGTGAAGATATGGTCCGTCGTCGATCTACCCTGTCGGAATCCACACTGGTATTCTCCAAGTCTCTCTTCAACAAGAGGTGTAAGTCTCATAGCCATTACCTTGGCTAGGATTTTATAGACCACACTAAGCAGTGCTATGCCACGATAATTTTCACACTTTGCTTTATCATTCTTCTTATGGATTGGGCAAATAATGGCTGTGTTCCACTGTTCTGGCATCACCTCCTTCTCCCATTTCTTCACAATCAACTGGTGTACCAGCTTTGCCAAATGTTCCCCACCACACTTAATCATCTCTGCTGAAATATTATCACCCCCTGGGGCTTTGTTATTCCTCAAGCTTTTAATTGCCAAACTAACCTCCTCCAGCGTCGGCACGGGTACTGGCATTGCATCAGTGTTATCCTTGCACCATGGTTGGTTATTCTCTTGACCCTCCTGTTCTAGCAATACCGTCTCTGCAGTAGCATTGAGCAGCTTGCTGAAATATTCAGCCCATCGATCTAAAATCTGTTCTTCTCCTCCTATGAAATTTCCTTCTTTTTCTCTGCAGAAAACTGCTCGGGGTTGAAAGCCCTTCTTCACTTCCTGTATTCGTTTATAGTACTTTCTTACTTCTTGATTATTGTATTCTTCTTCTAGCTCTTCAATCCATTTATTCTCTGATTCCCGTTTCTTTCTTCTACAAATTCTATCTGCCTCTTTCCTTTTCTTTTTATGTTCTTCTGTATTGTTTCTCGTTGGCCTACTTATCATTTTCTCCCTTGCAGCATTCCTCTCCATTATAGCTATTTTACATTCTTCATCGAACCAGATTTGTCTTTTAATCCTTTCTTCTGTCCCCAGTACTTCTTCTGCAGCTTCATGTAGTGCGTCCCTCATTATACTCCATTTTTCTTCTACTCCCTCTAAATCCCAATTTTGTTTAGTCTCCAACTTCTTCCGTAAATGTGTTTCATATTGTTCGGCAGTTTCCTTTTCTTTTAGTTTTAAGACATTATACCTTCTAGGGTCTTTCCTCATCTTTCCAGATCTGTACACTGCTATATGCTGTCTATATTTTACCCTTACCATGAAATGGTCAGAGTCACAATCCGCTCCTCTACAACTATCAACTTCGAGTATATCAGATGCGTGTCTTCTATCAATTACCACATGGTCAATTTGGTTGAATGTGGTTCCATCTGGTGAGCACCACGTTACTTTCCTTATATTCTTTCTCTGAAGCCATGTACTTTTCACAATCATTTCATTTCCCATGGCAAAGTCGATGAGTCTCTGTCCATTATTATTTGATACCTCATGCAGACTTTCCTTTCCTACCGTCTTTCTAAATGCTTCTTCTTTTCCCACCTTCGCATTGAAATCACCTAACACGATTTTTACATCTTGCCTTGCTATACCCTTGAGTTCCTGTTCAAGCTGACTGTAGAACATGTCTTTCACCTCATCCTCATCTGTGGGGGCATATACACATATAAAGGTGATATTAAAGAATCGTGCCTTCATTCTCAAAGTACATATCCTTTCATTTACAGGCTTAAAATTCAGTACTGCTGTTTTATATCTATTATCCACGAGGAAACCTGTGCCACCTATTCTTCCACTGTCGCCTCCACTATACATTATTGTATGGTTATCACTTCTCAATATACCATCTCCTCTCCATTTGAACTCTTGGATCGCTGCCACTCCTATACTATATTTCTCCATCTCTTCCTTAAGGCCCTTCAACGCTCCAGGTTTGTTCAATGTTCTCACATTCCAGGTTACTATGTACATATCATTTTCCGTTTACATTTTCATTTTCCTTGCATAGGTCGTTTATCATTATCATCAGTCCGGCTATTATTGTATTGGAGTTTCATAACAGACTACTTTTTTTCGATATGGGGTTGTTAGCCCCATGATCAACCCCCAACCTGGAGGACCAGGGTATCCCTCTTTGTCTGACCCATCACCTTTGACCTGTCCGGCATGGGAGGCCCTACCAGGAACTCACGCTCCCGCAGGCATAGCTCGCAGGATCATTTGGGCTCTCAAGCCCCCACATCATGACAAGATGAGGATACCATCGTGAGGGTGCGATGGCCTTGTTACTTCCTCTAAAAACATCTTCCATTGTGCATGGGTTGTCCACGAGGGGACAGATAAGTAGGTGGCTTGGGTCTTGTTCAGCTCCACATTCACAAGAGGTGTCTGTGTCTGCTGGAAGGATCCCCCATTTTTGCAGGTTGGTCTTGCATCGAGGGACACCCACTCTTAAGCGGTTGAGGGACCTCCACACAGGATAAGGTAGGTCGGCGCCAGGAGCCAGTTCTTCCTTTGGTGTCATGTCTGTGGGCAGTGAGCTCCTCCATCTGTTAAGATGAGTTATCTCTGGTGTTCTCTCCAGCGGCGTAGTCCTAGCAAGGAAACACTTGCGGGATCTGAGGCGAGACCTTGCTGCCTGGTGACCATACAGTGAATGTCGATGGTCATTCTCCTGCTTTGTTCTCTCGGCGTCCGCAGCAGTGGCCCTCCGGATGTTGGGTGGGGCTATTCCAACAATAGGGTATAGTTTGTGCACTGGTGTTGGTTTCAGGCATCCCGAGATTATCCTTGCAGTGTCGTTGACAGCAGTATCAACCTGCTTAGCATGCGCTGAAGCGTTCCACACAGGAGCGGCATACTCAGCAGCTGACGCACACAATGGAAGTCCGGAAGTCCTCAGGATGTGTGGGCTGGCTCCCCAGGTACATGAAAGGAACCTCCAAGAAGATTGCAATTATAGATGTAAAGAAATGAATAGCAGTCGGGTGTACCCTGGGCAACGTCAGACGATGCAACGAAATGCACTGACGGCAGATCCTTTCACAACCGGTCTCCATCCAAATGGATTGCACAATTCCGTCTTGGTTTGCACAACATCACGTGATACCTATCACACTGTTCTCCACATAGCAAACAGATGCACTGCTGGTCCGGCTGATGAAATCTCTTCTTGGTGCATACTTTAAAGTGAAAACCATGCACCGAAAATCTCGTGACTATATGACGCAAATCGTACAATGCATTTGTCCATTCAGTTGAAAGCATCGCGTCAGTGCCGTAAAAGTCGTCCCATATGTATTCTCTCTTCCTTTTCAATTCTGTCAGTAGAGTCTCATATCCAGGTGTAACGGGCAGCAGTAGCTTCAGTCTCAGGTCTTCAACAAAATATGGCTCTCTAGCTAGCAGGTAAACCAAACGGGATGGCGTGTACTTTGAAAGGCACAAAGCTCTCTTGAGATAGATGGATTTTACTCTTTCCAGATCTGCCAGGTGTTTTCTCTTGAGGTGTATCCATATATTTTCCAATCCATACGATGCTATTGGTGCTATTTTTACATGAAACAATTGGATTGCAGTCTTTAGGGACAATTTATGAATTTGTTTTATGTCACTCATCGCTTTCACTGCAGCGGTCAGCTTGTCTCTCATATGGATTGTAAAAACGTTTCCCAGAGTCTGCAAAGTTATCCCGAGATACTTAAAATGAGTCACCGATGGAAGAAGTCTGTCTTTATAGCTTATCTTTCCCCGCTTCCCTCCTTTCCTGAATGTCATCATAAATGTCTTGTCCTCGTTTAAGCATAATTCATTGACTTCAGCCCAATCCACCAACTTATTGAAAGCTCTTGGGAGATATTCCACACTTGATGATGATAGAACCATGTAGTCTGCATATATACATAACCTGACTTTGTCCGTCAATGTTGCTTCTACTATGTCCGCAGTGGCGATGTTGAACAATAGGGGACTTAGAGGGTCCCCCTGTAGTACACCATTAGTTTGTTGTATCGGCTTAGACTTGGAGATGTTGTCATTAATCTCCACACAATTCCAGCTAAGAATAGTCCGTATTATAGTGGTCAGGTAGTGCTCCTCGCCTATGAATTTCTCCAATTTTTCAATAGGATAGTTCTGTTTAATGTGTCAAAAGCCTTGCTGTAATCAATGAACACTGCATAAAGTTTTCCACTTGGTGGTGCTAATGCCTCCTCTATTTCCATCTGAAGACACTGAATAGCTTGTAAGGTGGATCTACCTCTCCGGAAACCGAATTGCATATCTGGCATTTTTATATCCACGTGCTCTGTCAGACGTTCACATATCAGCTTCGTCAAAGTTTTGAAGAGTGTACACTCAAGAGCTATACCTCTGTATGCATTCGGGTCACTGGTATCCCCTTTTCTCTTATAAAGCATCTTAATTGTAGATCTCCTCCAGCTGTCCGGTATATTCCCACGGCGGATGCATTCATTTAAAATAGACAATATTCCCTCTGTAAGGACTGGTGCTACGCTTTTAAGGTGTTCATTATAGATAAAATCTGGACCACATGCCTTGTTATTCCTCGTACTGTTTATCACTCTCAACACCTCTTCTTCTGTAAACAATTGTAAATGATCTGTTGCATGGGAGTTTCCTGATGGACGTGTTTCCCTGTCTTGGAGAATAAGCGACAAATGTTCTTCCCAGATCTCCATAGGGATACTCCTTGGGAATCTGGGCTGTCTTGGGTTTAAAGCCCTGTAGGGGTTCTGTTCTGCTTCTTCAACAAGTTTTCTTTCTTCATTCTCTTGGTATGAAATCCGTGTTGCTTTCAAGATGACCTTATATTGTCTCCTTTTTTCGCTGTAAGCTTGAAGATTCTCTGGTGAGGAATATTGTAAGGCCTGATGCAAGGCTGTTAAAGCCACCTTACGGGCAATATAACATTCTTCATTAAACCACAATTTAGATTTCTTCGCCACAACATGTACAGGATGTGCTGCATGCAGAATAAGCTGTTCAATTTCATTCGTTGCAGCGTCAAGATCACCCATTGATATTAATTTCAAAATGGCCTGGTTGTCCGTGAGGTTTATCAGTTTCGTATCTATTTTTCTCGAGATCTTCACAGGCACATTTTCATTTTGGAAATTCTCTGGTTTCAAACTGAAAACCGTTACAACATGAAGGTGTTTCCTCGTTGAATCCCTTATTATTCTTTGGCTTACAGGAACGATATGTCTCCTGTTTGTAAGGACTAAATCAATAGCACTAGATCCATTGTAGTATATATAGGTCATCTGCTGCGCGTCATTCACAAGAGTCAATCCTTCCCCTTCCAAGTAGTCTAGCACTGAAGACGTCTTGTGACATGTCTTATCGATGCGACAGTTAAGGTCTCCGGCCAATATTAAAGCATCATTTACTGTTGTCTTGTTCATTGCATAGGCTATCTCTTCAATTATATCAACAGCTGACTTGTCAGGTTGAAAATAAATTTCCATGATTACACATAGTCTTGATTTTATCATTAGTACATTGTCTGTTTCATGTAAAATTCTGAATGGTGCTAGTTTGGCTTTAAGCAGACATGTAATTCCCCGTTTTGGTCTACCCAGAGGTCCCTGATTCGCTAGTATATTAAACGTATACGCATAGTTTGCCGTCCATTCTACTGTCAGCATTGTTTCTGTAAGTATCACAACATCATGCTCCGCAAAAACGTAGTCCGGTACAATCTTTGTGACGCTCCTTAGACCTTCCACATTCCATAGAAATGTTCGTAAAATCTCTGATCTACTTTTTGTGTGTGGAAAGTGCTCTATTTCCTTCCAAATCGGCTCCTCTGTTGTACAGTCCCTGTCTTCGAATACGAAAGGGCCTTACGAGTACACCCTTTGGCCAAAACTCTGGTTTCTCTGTTTCTTGAAGATACTGATATGGTACTCCTAACTTGAACGCCTTATTCGTTCCTATTGTTTTCAGTTCCTCACAAGTGGTATTACCACGTATACCCTTTTCTGAAAGGAAGCCTTTCAATTTCTCTGTCGTCGCTTGTTGAGAACATCGTCCTACATAGAGCCAGGCGAATCTTTCCCCTGCTTGTAGTGCTAAAACTGAAGTTGTGTCTGTTCCAATTATGATCTGATGACTTCTTCTTTTCCTCCTATTGCTCTCTACCAAAATAAAACCATCCTCTTTCTCAATTCTCCTCTCCTCTGTGTACTGAAATTCATTGCTTTTATGAACGCCCTGTGGCTTGCTTATTGAACCCACCTGGTTGATCATTTGTTCGACTTTAAACCGAGGAATTTCCAAGCTTCCATCATTGACCTCATTTGGTTTCTGCTTAGCTTCTCCATGGGATATGGTGCTGCAAACAGCTGGTGCTTTCGGGAATGATATTACCGTATTGTTTCCTTGATTGGTATGATCTGATATGGTGCTACATACAGCTGGTGCTTTCGGGGATGATATTACCGAATTGTTTCCTTGATTGGTATGATCTATAGCTGGCAGAGACCCAGGCTTACTGTTTCCCTTCACACGATGATATTCGTTTCCTAAGATTGATGAGATGGAAGGTCGACGTTCGTTGTGCAATTTACTAAGTGCGCTTGTCATTTGATCTATTGTTATGTTGATTTCTGCTCTCATATCTTCAAGTTCATTCTTCATAGTTTTCCCTGCTTTGTATAAAATGAAATCCTCTTGACATCCAGAGCAAAGCCATAACAGCTTAGATTTTCTTTTATTGGATGGTTTAAGGGCATTAAATTGTCCCTGTTGCAATTCAGCACAGTGAAGATGATGCCATTTCTGGCATATACCATCACAAGCAACAGCAGTCTCATTTTCTTCCACCCTCCGTTCACATATTGGGCACATATCCTCATTCCCTTTAGCATATGACTCTTGGGAAATACTACAAGGGTCTGCGGATGTAACTCGTTTCCTACAGGCATTATCCTTGCCATCTCTACTTTCCATCCTGAGATCACTCAATGAAACCGAGCGCTGTGCATCCATCTCTCCGTATACTCGCAGTCTTCCAGCAGCCTAAAACACTCCTTGCAAACTCACTCGTTCCGCAATGTACCGGTACTGGTGATCTGACCTTATGATCTACGTGGCTGTGATGTTTCACCAGATCCCAAAATGGCGCGCAGTATGTGCCTATCTCACAGTAAAGACAATAAGACAATTATATTCCTATTATCAAAGTACGTCACTTTGCTACACACGTGATGAATGCTTTTCACTTAGCTACTCAATTTTTTTAACAGTTATATTCATTGAACTTACGAATTTCCTGAGTTCTTGGTCATATTAACACGGAACACGATCCAACTGGACTTCGCCTTTCTTTTGTTGTTCTCAACATGTGACAACAGCACTAGAGAAACCCAAAGGCAAGCCCTAGGTAGTCTTTGTCGACTATTCAAAGGCTTTCGATCTGGTAAACAGAAAGCTGCTGATACACAAACTGGAAATATAGGCAGGACAAGATTGACGACCCTTATATCCAACATATTGGCGGAAAACTACATACAAGTGCACAACGAAGTTAGGAAGACAAACTGGACTATGCAAACGAATAGTGTGCTCCAGGGGGACCCACTCAGTCCCATTCTATTCAATGCACTCAAACATGATGCAGGGGACAAAATAAAGGAATCGACGGAAGCCAAACTCTACTTGTATGCAGACGACATGGCAATAGCCTCGGAGCAGATAAAGGACCTGCAAGAGGCAATCGACATACTAAGTGAATGGGCCCAGGAAAACGAAGTAACAATCAACGAGGACAAGACAGAGATGGTCATCTTCCGGAATGGTGGCAGGCAAGTAGACTCAGACCAAGTGCTATGCAATGACAAGGAACTGAAGGTAGTAAACAATTTCAAATACCTCGACCTTTCGCTTCAGGTCACAGGAAGAAGCTTCAGACTACACATAAGAGCAAAAGCAGCTGCCACAAAGAAAGCCATACACAACATAAGTCATATTACTCTAATATCGCTGGAAACTGCAATGGCACTTTTCCGAACAAAGGTCATACCCGTACTGACATACGGTCTAGAGTTAACATGCGAGTTTCTCAACTATAAGCAACTGGAAGAACTCGAAAAAGTGAAATCCAGGTTTCTCAAACGAGCCCTGGGAGTT
Organism: Meconema thalassinum; assembly: GCA_946902985.2. Classification (NCBI taxonomy): domain Eukaryota; kingdom Metazoa; phylum Arthropoda; class Insecta; order Orthoptera; family Tettigoniidae; genus Meconema; species Meconema thalassinum. The sequence goes on from OX336388.2 coordinate 1,074,406,507, forward strand.
TCCATGACAGCAAAATCCCGGCTAGTATACAAGCTCGCGAGAGAAACGTTCCTCGTAGAGAATTTCCGGACACTTCTAATGCTACCATCTACAGAAAGTTATAGAAAACTGCTTCAAGACCTGCAAAACAAAAGACATACCGACAGAATTCTACGCAGCAGAAGCAATGATGGACAGAAGATAGATGCAAACACTATCCGAGATGAGACACGTCGTAATGAGGCTAACAGTCCACAGGTTCCACCACAAGGTCTGCTCACGGAAGTCATTCCATGACCCAGATGAGAGCTGTATATGCGAGCTGTGCAAGGACGTATGTGGGAGGTACCATATCACTACATGACCCAACAGAACTATGTCAATAGTGGCATATAGCAAGGACTAAGAACTGAGTGAATCACTGTATAATGTTCTACGTGCACACATAAGTTATGTAATATGGCCATCTGGCTGCAATAAAGCCTATTAATTAATAATACTAAGAAGTTCAATAATTGACATTTATTGATGTTCCAATATTATTAAACTCAGTTAATTCCACGCCTATCTTTGCCGAATATGATTCGTCCACGGTGCCTGAAGTCGTCCCTATAGAGGGCATATATAACAGCCATAGTTGTGAGACCGTACAGCAAAGCACTCATATTCGAAGTCATCACTCTTCTTTTAATCAGATTCACAGTCACATCTTCGTCAAACTTACATATGCTAGAAGAAGATAAGAACAGTCATTATGTAAATACTTTATCAGATATTTGAATTGGTCTGTTGGAAAAAGCCATACTATCATCTGGGGTTACTTGGTGCGAACAAAATGCAAAAGTTTTAACATTTCTTCTTTATTGCCATTAATGTTTCCTACTTTATTTATTATGTCCACTGTACAACACAATGCTTGAGGTGCTAACTCCTCAAGCAAAGTAAGTTGTGTTGTACGGTGGACATAATAAGTAAAGTAGATATATAATGTCAACACGGAAAATGATTACAGAAGACATTCATTAATGTTTCCTCCAAGGTTGAAATCGAACTTGGAAATACTGCAAATCAATATCCAATAACATCTGTAGGTATGCTATAATAGATACCCTTAACTTTTCTGCCGTTTGGTGCCTTGCTGACCAATTAAGTATGGTGGATTGTTTCTAATCTGCAAAGTCCTCTTCTCCTGGATCTCTCCTCTGCTAGTCCACAGCAGCTAAGCAGGTGGCTGGAAATGGAAACTAAGTGGATGCAGAAAGGCCCAGTTTGTGCAAGTGGCCTGTCAGCATCTGGAAGCAAGTCACATCTCTCTTGGACCACTTTCCCAGCTTTTCCCATTCGCAGCAGCTAGGTTTGCTGTCAGATCCAGTTTTTGATGTGTAACATCTTTCCGCTCGGTTGCTGGATAGTTTTGTGGGAGTGATTTTGAAAATTGGGGACGGAAGTGGATCGGAACGATCGCGCTAGCAGTGCATACTTCCGTTCGATCCACCACTGCCAGCTCGATCGATCAAACGGAAGTGTACTAGCTGGCAGTGGTGGAAAACGGAAGTATGCACTGCCCGCTCGATCAATTGAATGGAAGTGTACTAGCTGGCAGTGGTGGAAAACGGAAGTATGCACTGCCCGCTCGATCGATCGATCCAGCGAGCAGTGGTAAGACCTAGCTGGCAGTGGTACGAGAAACAATTACCATGACGTACTCTCGTCCATGTAAAATGTATATGACATACTGAACGGAAAATGCTCATGTGAACTCTGGTGTCAAGTGATTGAAACAAATGACATGGTACATGTTCGAAGTCTTCGTATCAGTATTTAAATGGTACAATGCCTTAATATCAAACATTGTAAGTAGTCGGCATTGCCGGTATTATGTTTCTGCACAATGGCTATTCAAATATTAACCCACATAACGGTAATGCAGTCATCAATATAATATAATCGTTGTGGTTATACGAGAATTGAGCAAGCCTTCATGAACTATTACTGAATACATTCTCTACTCACAAGAGGGCCTATTCATAAGGCATTTTAAACTCCATTTCACGCAGGAACATTATCGAAACAAGCAAAATATAAATGAAACTTAATTCCGTAATGCAGTATTATTGGAACATGGAAATAAGTCACCATCTTGTGCACAAAATTTGTGTAGGTGAAATAGCTTATGACTGTGAATCTAGAGATCTTGGGTTCGAATCCCGGACGGGGTAGATATTTTTGCTACCAGCTTATCATTTTAAACGATATTTATCATATCAATATGACTCATTTTAACAGAATTCATATGAAATTACATGTTGGTCTGTGAATGAAGAGGACATGTTTATAAGGAATTTGAGGTTACTAGCGGTCCCGTGCGAGAAATCTCGCATGTTCATAAGTCATACTTTCCCCAATAGGATTATGAGTGACTTAAGGAGAAAGGTTGTAATGATTTTCTTTCAACCAAATGATTATAGAACACTATTTACGTCTCAGTTATATTCCAAGCTCTACGTTCTCTAACTTAAGAAGGCAATCACTGAAAATTGGTTCATCATAACACTCACCTGTTATTCGATATTTATGAAAGCATCTTGGTCAAGATTTCCTGCTTTATCTCGTTGGCTGAGGATCCTCTTTCTCCCTCATCAGGACAGCTCTCATTGGAAAACTTTTTCACACCCCGCTTACAGTGAGGCTCCCTTGTTCCTAAGTGCAACGATCAGTGTTAAACTCCTTCATACACTGCCTGCAGGGCAGCTTTCCCGTTCCTGTGTGAGGCGCTCAGCGCTAAACTCCTTTGCACGTTACCTACAGGGGTGCTTTCGCTTTCTTGAGTGGAGCGTGAGCATGAGGGCGTGCTGTGGCTGGTTTCATTCTGTGAGCATTGCATACTGTTTCTTTGATCTGATTTTCCATGTTTTCCTGAAGTCGGGTTTTGATGTATTGTGTTAGGTCCTCGACCTTTTCGGCAAGGGCGGCTATTACCACCCCACAGGATTTATTCATGTCCAGTGCCTCATGTTTACACATTTCACTCAGCCATATCAGTTTCCTGTTCTTTCAAGGTCATTGACTTCCTGACCAATGAGGCCAGTACAGTTCTCGTGGGTCTTTTCTCTGCACCTATCGCATTCGATTGTGCTGTCCTCATTAGTTCCTTTTTGTTGCTTCTGGGTGCACTCCGGGCAGAAAGCATCTTGGTCAAGATTTCCTGCTTTATCTTGTCGGCTGAGGAGCCTCTTTCTCCCTTATCAGGACAGCCCTCGTTGTAAAACTTCCTCACGCCCCGCTTACAGTGAGGCTTCCTTATTCCTAAGTCCAACGATCAGCGTGGCTGGTTTCTTTCTTTGATATTTATGAAATTAGAATGCAATTCGTCACTGTTCATGCCATTTGTGTGCTGAGTCCTTTGATTGACAGTTTAGCCGTAACACTCTCCGGTTATTCGATACCTTAACTTTCAGCCAGAATTCCAAGTTGAACGTTCCCTAACTTAAGAAGGCAATCATTGAAAATTGGATCATCATAACACCGGTTATTCGATATTTATGAAATTATACGATTTGAGTACCCAATCCATTGATTTACTACTTCTGAAAACCATGGGAAATGATAGAAGATAGAAGAAAAACCTGTAAAGGAATTAATGTTTAATAGTTCTTAGGTTGTAGACACCGTAACACTCGCCGGTTTTTGGATTTAAAGTAGGGCCTACTCAATCCATTGATTTACTGTTTCTGAAATCCATGCGAAATGGTAGAAGAAAAACTGTAAGGGAATTAACGTTCAATAGCACACTTCTTACAAAAATTGATAGGCCTATTCATGAAATTAGAATGCAATTCGTCACTGCTAATTTATGAGGCCTATATGATGATGATGCTGATGATGATAGTTTTAAGGGTTTAGACGACAACTCATATTATAGCATGATCCAGCAACAGTATTTGCAAAAAGCACACTTCTTACAAAAATCGATATTTATGGAATTAGAATGCAGAAGAAAAACCTGTACCCAATCCATTGATTTACTGTTTCTGAAAACCACATAGCAAACAGCATAATTCTTAGAAAAATCGATATTTATGTAATTAGAATGCAGAAGAAACCCCTGTATCGTGGCATATTAACAAACCTGGAATTTAATAAATACATTGTTTAGACGGATGAGCTTAAATCATGTGTGTGCTGAGTCCATTGATTGAAAGCTTAGTAGTAACACTCGCCGGTTATACGATATGAGTACCCAATCCAATTATTTAGCCGACTGATTCTGAAAACCATGGGAAATGATAGAAGATAATGTGTAAAAGAATTAACTTAATGTTTAATAATTCTAAGGTTTTAGACGACGTAACACTCGCCGGTTATACGATTAGGCTGCTCAATCCATTGATTTACTGTTCCTGAAAACCATTCGAAATGATCGATATTTATGAAATTAGAATGCAGAAGAAAAACCTGTAAAATAATTAACGTTTAATAGTTTTGAGGGTTTAGACGACAACTCATAATTGCAGCTGGTTAGAGCATCACTATTTGCAAATCGCACACTTCTGACAAAAAGTGACATTTATGAAATTAGAATGCAATTCGTCACTGCTAATTTATGCAATTATACGATTTGAGTACACATTCCTTTGATTTACTGTTTCTGAAATCCATGCAAAATGATAAAGGAAAGACCTCAGAATGTTAAAATGACATGAAACAGGCGTCACAGCGGCCAAAACGTAAAGTGGACAGCAATTATGGAGCGTATCTTCCTGCAGCAACAGCAACTGCAAATCGCACACTTCGTACAGTTTTTTAAAAGTCATTTTTTAAAGAAATTATAGATATTTATGAAATTAGAGTGCAATGCGTCACTGGTAATGTATATTCTCTTTCATTTGAATGCTCATTTTTCACGATCGATCGCTTGTGAACGCCGCAGGAGGGATGCATACTACTGAAATGATGAGCGGTGTCGCGTCTATTAATCTAGTTGATCCATATTGTATTCTTTATTTAGGCTAGTGCTGGTGGAAGCTACAAATCATCTAATAAAATGAGTTCCGTATTATAAACTACAATATCTGTAAAACACTCCCTTTTACAATAGATTAATATTTGTGCCAATAATAGTATAAAATACCGGTGTATCAACAATTTCACGTGAGGTTTCTTCTATGTCAGATGTTACACATCATATGCGACTACTGTAAAGCTCATAATTTTTTCTTGATGGTATCTATTTGGGCTTTTGAGATGATGGTTATTTTATTGTAGCAGGTGTGGGGAGTGCTATCCCTGCTTTAACAAGCATCTCTGCCTTTTCATTTCTTAGCATGCCTACATGACTTCGGATCCAGTGCAGGTGGACAGTCTATCCTTCGGTGGCGAAATTGTCAAGAGCTGCTCTGGCTTCAATCATTACCTGACAGTCTGTTCCTCAATTATTAACAAAGCAACAATCGCAGACTGATATTCCATCAGGAAAACTAACTTTCTTGAAATGGGTAACAAAGCCAAGTCTACTTTAAAATAAGAGTTACCTCAGTTTAGTATGGATTTCTATTATCCAAATTCTATGTTATTCCTTTCTTAATTTCTTTTAAATGTAGGATATATAACAAAACATTTTTTTTTTAATCAGTTCATTTCATGGTACAGAGGTGGTGTTCAGTTCCTTGGAACACTAATCATTACCGTCTTTCCATTGTACCTTGCATCGTAATGACTGGAACACTCAAATACTTGAGAAACGATTACAAAGTACTGATGGAACTAAATATTTTTTATATATTGGTGATCTTGAAAGTAATTGAGCACCAGAAAGTAAATTTATGATGCAAACACAAAAAACTGTCAGAAAATAATTCAATAGCCCATATAGAACAAGTCACAAAATCAAATGTCAGGGATATTTCTGTTCCCCACAAATTCCAGATATTTTTATGCAGATTTGGAGAGTACAAAGGTAAAAAAAACAGTACTACAGAACATTCCACAGATGGGTTCAACTTTCCATTGCAAAACCTCTAATAAGATTATACAATTTGATCATAGTAGTTATTCATCCTTTTTTTTTTTTTTTTTTTCCTTTTCTTGTATGGATTTCCTTGTTGCCTGCATTGCCTTTCAACTTTTCTTAGAAATTATCATTAAATAAGCTATCTGTTCAAAATTCTTGTATTTCATTCATTTTTTAATTCCTTTTCATTCTTTTATTCCTTCACCATCATCATCATCATATCCTTCCAGCGAGCTGGGTAGGAACATTGTGAACGATATGCCTCCATTTAGTCCTGCCCTGGTATGGCTTTCCTCTCTCCACTGCATCCCATGTTACTCCTCTCCTCCATCTCCAAATACTGGCTTGGAGTTAGGGTCTGGTGCATTCGCTTCACATGACCTAACCACTTTAATCTCGCCACACTCATCCTTTCCCCCATGGTCAAGTTCACCTGCATGTCTCTCCTTACATATTCATTCCTGACCCTGTCTCTTCTGCTTTTTGTAGGGCTGATCTAAGGAACTTCATTTTGCGTGCTTGTAATTGACTCTCTTCTCTCTTATTCATGACACAGGTCTCCAGACTATACGTCATGATTGGCAGGAGGTAGGTTTTATACATGGTCTGCTTAGCTCTTAGAGGTACTCCCTTGTCCCAGATGAGGTTTCTAGTTTGGCACTTCCATCACATGATATGACACTACCCACATAATTGGAACTGTTTACACATTGAACCTTTTCTCCCTCCAGTATGATGTTATTCCTTATTTCTTTAAATACTCTATGATGCAAGTAAGCAGACAAACTTGACAATATTATGTTTAAATGCAAATGTTCCAAGTTAACACCCTTAGAGGGGATCATATGGACCACACACAAAAGTAAAAACATGTGATGAGTTGTTATAATAAACATAATTTATTAACATGACAGGCATAGCATCGATTGAAGATTGAAATGTGTTCCAAGCAAGACGCTTGGTGTCTTATTAAAATCATTTTTTTTAGGAAGGCAATAAAAATAAATTCTGACAAACTTATTAGTTTTATAAATAGTCTACAATTTCATGGAAATCTTATTCCTTAACATATGAAAGACACTTTAAAATAATAAACTCTATAATTTTTGAGAATGGAAGAACTAAAATAAACATATGGCTTTTTCCAATTTATTTATTTTTAGACCATTATACCTGTTGATGCGAGTAAAATGAAATGCAGTTACTGTATGTATCCTCCAAGAAAAACAAAATAAGTGTAACACTTGATATTTTAAAATAAAATGCAGTTTATGATGGCAAATTTTAGTTTAACTTTCAGATCATCTTTATAGAATCAAAGAAAGAACATTTTATACATATTCTGAGTAACACCATTGATAAATGTTTGATTTAAAACAAAAATGACCAAATTACTAATTTTGGTGGTACAAAATTTAGCAATATACAAGAAACATTTGGCATGTTAATTACCATACCTGATTAGTAGGAGATATTCAGGGCTGTGGAGACCAAGATTGGGCCCTGGGACTTCGATTCCCGGGCCCCTCAATTTTTTGTTTCTGTTTCTTCTTGTAACTTAAATGTTATCATTTTAGGACCCTAAGAATACAAATAAGGAGGTTGAAGGGGTAGTATGTGGCCCTGTGGGTTCACTTCCTGCTGGTGGAAGTGTACTAATAAAACACAGGAAATGGCATTTATTCCTACCAAGTCCAATACATGCATGTCCACGCCATGACCTCTGGGCAACAGGTACACTTTGTGTGTGCGGCTAAGTCATGCAAGGGCGAAAAAGCGAGTTCCCGACGCTTAAAAATGGGGACCCACCAGCTAAGGGAGACAACCCTGAAAGAAAGCATCGGTCCTCCAGGATTGCTGGGGGGGTTGGCCTTGGGCCGACAACCCAATCTGTAAAAAACTTTCGTTACGATATCTGAAGAAGAAATAGCCAGACTGACCTCTTTACGATGAAGAAAATTGTGCGAACATCTCGGGAGGAGCTCAGCACTTAACAGGAAAGAATGGGGAAAACTTCTTCAGAAGGCCAAGGCCAACAGAGGGCTGTCGTGCCAGTGATGATGATGATGATGATGATGATGATGATGAAGAATACAAATAAGCTGTGTGAAACTAGTTGATTGTATGTTTCTGAAATGATCTGTAATAATTTATCATATTTGAAATTATTGCGCAGTATTATATAATTTTTTATTTTCATAATGTCTAGATTCTAGAGCACTACAAAGATTTAATACTTGAGAGAGTTGCTCCTCTGAACAGTCAATCACTTCAACATTCTTAGCGAATGAGATGTTTAGAATCTTAAAATCCTTAAAAATGCTTAAACTTTAAGAAGACAGATAATTTTAAAATATTTGAGAATATAACGTGCTGAATCTTTCACAAGCAAAACTGGAGGAAAATATATATTTTTCAGGTACTTTTAGCTATATTTTATCTAGAGGGAAAATTAAAAATAGTTCAGTTGTCCAGTTTTCCTTCCTCAGTAGCCTCGGGCCCTTCAGGTCACCCGGGTCCCGCCCTCTCGTCGGACCTGGAGGTATTGCCACCCTAGGTGCTAATTACAGAACATTGAGGGATATTTTCCAATTTTTGATGCAACACCGCCTAAAGTTCAGCCAGACTGGTTAAATTTCAGCATTGAATACAACAACCAATCATGCCACAAGCATGCTCAATTGGCTCCTTGCTAGCCATTCCAGAAAGAGAATATTGGCCTCTTGCATATACTTTGTGACTCATTATAGAACTAAGCAACACTGAAGAATGACTTCATGACTTCACCACTTTGTGACTCATGAAACATGAAGAATTGCATTAGAAGCAAGTTTTCATCTAGGAAGAATGACATTGCATTGAGAAACTCCTGCATTGTGAGGGAATTATTCTCGGTGAGTATAAGGCCAGTTACACCACTCCATATGATTGTAAAACCTTCTCCAATGTACGGGATGGAAAACATTCTCCACTCCTGGTTCAGTTTGTCCACTGACTTCATGTTGGGGATTCGTGATTGAATCCTGCACCTGTGGGAAATGAAGATGGTCTTCTTGGTGGACCTCTAGGTGAGCCTTCTCCTGGCTGTATTGTGACTATGGACTTCCTTATTACCACCAGTTTTGCCTAATTGTAACAGTATCTATCAATAAATAAAAATAAATAACACAGTGGTGGGTGCTGCAGGAAGTCAGTTGTGTGCTGTAAGCCATCCCCCATCAAAAAGTAGTAACATATATTAACACTCATTCAGAAACACTCAAGAGGTTCTCCACTGAGTTTTCCATACTGCACAAACACACAAACAAACTCAACACATATATATTCCTCATACGAAATTAATTAAACACACAATAACACCTGCAATGACAAAATACTCATATTCACGCACTCAGAAACATTTGGTGTGAGCATGCAAAAACAGAACTCCTCAGTGTTACTAATAATTAGGGCTCGGATTTGAGCATATTTGCATATTTTTTTCCTGAATAGTACACATTGAAAGAAGCCTTTCGGTGGTATTTTCACCTCTCTAGGACCAACAGAATTGAAATTTATCGAGCATATAAATGCATAAACACGTGGTTTTCAGAATAGAAGCATATAAATGCATATTCTTGTGGTTTTTGTCTAAATAGTTTGTTTTTCTTTGAATTCTCCCCCGAATTCGGGCCCTGACAATCCTTAAGGTTCGAAAACAGAAATAATTATTGAAAAGCCTATCTAGTGCGAATAATAGAACCGCAGGCTTTTAACCTTTTGTGAGGTCGTTCTCGCCATTGAAACTTTTATTGACTGATTTAAGAAAATCATTCAAAACTGAAAACATAGAAAATTTCTTGTTGTACAGACCAATGCAGATCTACTCCATTGACTCGCCTAATTCTGAACATTTTGTAAATGAACTTTTAAACTGTATCTTTTATAAGAGCAATTCTCTTATATATACTTGTAAAACTTGAATGTGAGTATATTGCAGTGTATCACACATACAATTAGAAATTAAAGCTCGTATTTAAAGGTATGTTATTGTTTTTTTCGTTTCACTTCCCTTTCTATAGTTTTTAACGGTGTTTTTCGAGCATATTCTGCATATTTAACCGCATATAATGGGGGTTTTGAGCATATCTATTGAGCATATAATGGGTTTATAATGGTTTTTCGAGCATATAATGGGTTTTTCGAGCATATCTATCGAGCATAAAACACAGGGTTTTCGAGCATATCTGGAGATTTTATCGAGCATATCGATCCGAGCCCTACTAATAATAATATCATATGGCCTCGGGTGCCGGGAGCAAGCTTTGTTATTTGACACCCAAAGGGTAGCTTGCATGTCGAATTTCGTTGTTCCTTGAAGCACTATGAAAGTCAAGGAGGTTAGATATCTAAGCTCCTTGAACACTATAGCGCTTTCTAGTAGAGAAATGAGGAACTTTGTGTTGGCGGTAACTCCCGAGATTAATTTTGCCATTATGAACACGGCCTACTGAATTCAAATGGGTTCTTTGACATGCCAATATCGTATGACATGGTGTCGTAATTTTTGCCGCCTTTCAAAAATCACGTACCACGGCCAGGAGCGAACCTGCAAGCTTGGGGATTGTGGACCGACACGTTGACCACTCACCCACCGTGGCAAGCTAGTGTTACTAAAAGCATTAAAATGGAATCAGCAAACGCTATAGTTAATTTTACAAGCTAGATATTTTCTAATCAAAGAAAATCACTATATCATGTTATTATTTTGACAACATTAAAATTATAATTTTTATAGTTCATCAATTTACAAAATGTGACCATAGAATAGGTAAGTTGGGAGATAAAAAGACCGCCTGGCAAGAACAGCTGATGTCTTCGTCTAATATTTTCCTCCGTTTGCTTTAGGCGATTCCCTCTTAAATGCTACCGCTGATTCCACCTGCTACGTTCTCTCTGTGTTTGAACGAAGAATCGCTGTGATGTCTTGGCTGTTGTCGCAACAGCACAACTAAAACGTTGGGCATGCATGCGCAAAAGACAGAGTTCATGTTTGCTGGCAATAAACTTAGAAATTTTTGCTGAGCTGCAATCTGCACAGCCAGTGCTGGATGCAGAATGGATACCTCATTATGAGGGGAGTTGAAATAATTCCTATTCTTTGGCTGACGTCTTTTTGCTCTGTATTTCTTCTTCTTCTTCCTAGCGTTGTCCTGTTGGTGCAGGGTCTGCTTTTTTGGTCATTAACCTCCATTTTGTCCGGTTTCATGCGTCAGCTGGATTTAGGCCAGTAATTTTTAAGTGACCATTTATTGTGTCTTGCCAACGCTGCTTCGGTTGTCCTCTGGGGCATAGGCCTTCAACCTCAAAATGAAGGACAGAGTTAGTAACAGTATCAGGCGCTGCACGCAGGGCATGGCCATACCATCGGAGCCGTTTCTCTCTCATTTTGTCCACAATTGGGGCGACACCCATTTGCTCCCGAATTGTGTCGTTTCTGACATGGTCAATAAGGGAGATGCCCATTGTCCAATGGAGCATTCTCATTTCCATGGCGTGTAGGTGATGTTCTGAAATTTTGTCGGATGGGCGACATTCAACTCCATACAGCGCAACTGGTCGTACCACTGTTCGATATATCTTCGATTTGAGACGAAGTGGCATTTTTTTTGTCGCAAAGCACACCCATGACCTCCTTCCACCGCAACCAGGTTGTGTTTACCCTGGCTCTTACATCATCATTGAAGTTGCCATCACTCTGCAGACGAGATCCAAGGTACCTGAAGCATTCTGTCTTGACTAGATTTTGTCCAGCGACTTGAATGGTACCGGCGCTTGGGTTTAACTCCAGATACTCCGTCTTTTTCACATTCAAACATAGGCCATACTGGGAGAGACAGTTATTCCAGTCTTCAGCTTGACTTTGGAGTTTTTCTCGGATGATATCTGCAACCATTATATCATCTGCATACAGAAGGGTCCAAGGAACATTCCGTTGCAGGTCACGAGTGATGGTGTCCATCACAAGAACAAAAAGGGACAGTGATAGTGCTGAGCCTTGGTGGACGCCGACATTTACAGGAAAGTTTTCCGAGGTGCCAACAGCACAACGTACTCTACTGCTGGTGTTCGTTTATAACATCTTGGCCACATTTACAAATGACACCATGGTTGCGGAGCGCATACCAAATCAACTCATGAGGAACACGATCGAAGGCCTTTTCAAGGTCAAGAAAGGCAATATGCAGAGGCTTTCTTTTCTCACGGTGTTTCTCCATGAGTAACCGTGCTGTGAAGATGACGTCAGCGGTTCTAGCCCCCTTGACTAACCCGCACTGGTTGGAGCTGATTTCGGTGATGGCACGTAGGCGTCGATCAAGAATTTTCTCAAAGATCTTCATTGTATGTGAGAGAAGGCGTACTGGGCGATAGTTTGAACATTCAGCTGGGTCTCCTTTGTTCTTGAAAATCGGTACTGTAATGCTAGTAGCCCAGTTCATAGGGATGTGGCCAGAGTCCAATATGGCATTGAGAAAGGTAACAAGCCAATCTATCGCAGTAGATTGCAGTTCTTGAAGTTTCCAGAAGTCAGCAGGGAGGTTGTCTGGCCCAGGAGATTTATGGTTTCTCATGCTTTTTAGGGCAGTGGTAACTTCCTGAGCAGTGATTTGGGGGATAGGTCCATTAGTTGGGGCACCTCTGGGATTGTTGGATGCGGAAACTTTATGTTTGAGATCCCCTCGAAATGCTCTTTCCATCGCTTGAGAATAGCATATTTCTTCTGTAGTCTTTGGCCTTCCTTGCTCTTTATGCACACATAGTGTTTGATATCCCTTGCTGTTCTTGCTCGGGCTTTGGCCAGACGGTAAATATCCTTTTCACCCTCTTTGGTGTCCAAGTTAAGATAGAGGTTGTTGTAGTGTATTTGTGCTGTATTTGATTGTAGATAATATTATTAAAGTAACTTATTTTTAAATAAAACAATGTGCTGCAGCACTTCAGCACATTCGACACCCCTGAAATAACAGTAAATGCGAATAACTTACAAATTTTACTGCTTTTACTCAATTTTCATCATTGTAGTGACTTGTGAATTCCTCAGAAAATCCTTAGACAATTCTCCCTTAACCTTTTAAGTGTAATGTACTTCCAGATGCATAAATACCCCTGTGCTGAGTTATTTTCACACAACTTAGCCTGATTCTCCATCACAGCCCTAAGACAATTTAACACATTCTTCCTCCTCCCATTGGTTCCATGTATTACAGTTAAGCTTACATTTTATACACATGCACATTAGTTTATTTCAGAAGTGTGTGTTAATGCTTGTACAAGCCTACATCACATTCCTTAAGGTGGCTACACACGTAACTGCAAACTTGACAAGCATGCATGAATAAATCTTGTTGTGCAAGCAGGCTTTAGCATCTGTAGGATAATTCTGCGCAAGCATTCTAATTGAACAAGCAGCTTAAAGATGGACTGAATTGAAATCATGCAAAGCTTGTACAAACCGTGTTTGCCCAAGCGAAACGGAGCGTGTGTACCAAGAATGTGTCTGCTTGTGCAAGCAAATGTCAGTCGTGAGTGAGCTCTACAGGTGGTGACATCATTTGGACCAAGTCTAGTAATCTGAACAAGGTCAACCGTCAATAATCATTGTTCGCTAATGACCAATAGCTGATGGTTCTTAACCAATACCATACTTACTCCATCACTGGCCCTGGCGGCCAGATAGCGTGTCACGCAGGAGTCAAGTGTCCAGTGTTGCACAGTTGCACACAGTTCTGTCCAGTCTCGCTGCTTGCTCTCAGCGGCTACGGTGTAGAGTTGGCAACACTGTGCCTCGTGCTAGGAAAGCCTTGGCTTCCCTCAGACATGGAATGCAAACATATTCGCCCGTGATCGCATTCTTCTTTTTAATTAACGGTATTACGAGTGACAAAAGGTTCAGATAAGTTTCTTCATGCATTCTGATATAATTATGCCAAACACGCAGATATATCTTCAATTCACTTAACAAATTAATGTGGGAATAGGTATTTCTCTTCATTAACGACTCTTTGCACCACATATCACGCATTTTCTTTCGCGTTTTCCTCTTGTGGACAAGGTAAACCGCAGCCAAAGCAAGTGCATCGTCGTCCAAGCTCGGCATTGTGCAAGCACCAGGCTTGTTCAAGCATACTTGTACCGTGTGGTGTCGTAGGGAAATTTTGCATTCCTGTACAAAAAGATTGATCATGTATGCTTATCAAGCTTGCAGTTACGTGTGTAGCCACCTTTACACATGAACATCATCATGATCTCTATAATGTCAATAGTACACTTAGCAGCTGTCTAGATCCATTTACTGTGTGGCGATGTGAAATATGCTATTCATTTGCTTAAGGGGGTCGGTACAGCTTAACACCTTGAAAAATTCTGTTTTTCAAAATTATTTTTTTAAACTTAATCCCACTCTTCTAATTCATTTTGGTGAAAGAATTTTATAAATATCTGTATTATATTAGGAGTTATGATTTTAAAAAGCTAGCCATTGCACAGACTTTTTAAGGAATCCGATAACTTTGTCGTTCATTTTCTCAAAACTGTATTTTTCAAAACAGTTTCCCATGTAACTCCTAAAGTATACGGTAGGCCCTATATTACAATGCATTTCTTCTCACGTGTTCTTAGTGATAGGGTCTACCTACCTATCTGACTAAAATTGTGATCCTTGATTGGATGGTTGATTTTAAAAATAAATATTTCCCCCCAAAAAATGAGCAAAGTTATTTTAATTTATAATAAATTGAATTGCAGCCAAATGGCCAAAATACATTCTACAGATCTTTGCTATACTCTAAAACTGATTTTGTCCTATTTTTGCATCGGTTGATGTGATAGCGTTCACATCCTTCACCACACAAAGTACACACTCCTTTGCTACTTCATGGAAATGTGTCGTCGCACATAGTGTAACGGTTATTAGTTAGTGCCCCATGTTGGTAGCGACAATTGTAATGGTTTAGCTAGCCCACACTGTTGGGTGAGAAATGTAACTGTTTACCTTTGCCTAAGCTATGTTGTTTTAATGGGCGCCAAGACCTCAATGCAATGTTGAAATCTAAATTTGTATTTAACAACGTCTAGCTCTGGCAGAACACATTCAAGACTCTATTCACTCAGATCGTGGTATGATTTGATCATTAACCCAACAAACAATTGTATCAGGAGAAGGAATTGGTCTATATCTAATGCTACCTACTGAAAGCAAAGATTGCATTGTAAAAGAAATGAATTTATTATATAAAACAAGTATAGCAAAATTAATAATAATAAGTTTAACATTTAAATTGGAGCGTTGTGATTTGAATATTACCGATAGAAAATTACGTGAAAACGGAGTCTGATAAATTGATTTTACTCTTATTTCCAAGCTATGAAGTTACTGAATTATGAAATATAAAACAAAGAAAAATGAGAGATTGCGTATTTCTGCGTCATTAGCGCTTACCCCTGGAAATTGCCAAAGCATTTCCCTCGTTCTTGATGATGCTGTGTGCTTCCCACAGTCTCCTGGACGTCGCCATCTTCTTCGTTATATGTTGATATTCTGGTAGATTAGATAACTCTATGGTCCGTACATCGGACCCAAACTCTCGTAAAACCGCACTGGTTACGTTTTACAAAAGATCGTCGCTAACTCCACTGAACATCGGAGCGACACGCACTTGCGACCGTACACTGCAAGTTCTACACAGATTGTCCTTAACTCCACCGAACATCGGAGCCACTCGCACGCGCATCCATACTCGTCAAGTATTTCACAGATAGTCCTCGTCTCACGGCGCGTCGAACGATATATTCACCTGTCGGCTCCCCCACTCTTCAGTCCCAACTAGCTTACGCTGTCTCCGCTGATTGGCTGAGCACGCCGCCACTTCCCCTCCTCCGGTTCATTACACTCCGCGGGCGAGAGGGAGAAGTCGTTTTCCGTTTCAACAATTCGCCTCTTCTAGACCTTGCGACCCAGGATTGCGTCATGCTTCTCGACAGGAATCAGCTTGTATTAGAATTCCCAGTGAGTCATGTCTCTCAAATACCCTAACTGACAAAACTCCGTAAAATTCCGTAATCAGATAATTTTCTATGATATCGTCGTTCGTAATAATTTGCTTGATAGCGTTTTCTAAGACATAGAAAACCTATCTGAATGCTAATAATTTTTATAAAATGCTCCGAAAATACCTTAATAATAATTATAATAAATTAATAATAATAATAAATTAACATGAAAAATTCTCTTGGCTGAACAATTTGCCGCGTAAATAAATATAGAATGGCTTCCTACTGACTTATGCCAGTTGCATAAAACCCCTCGAAAAACACGTTACATATTCGCCTCGGATCATCGGATCATTTACCGTGACGACGGTCCATTATCCGATTATCCCAGACACGTTAATAAACCCCATCCAAAATACATATTACATAAATGAAATCACCCTAAATTACAGATATATACACTCTTAATTTTTCTTCACGCACTTTGCGTCAAAGTTCGTTGTCACTATGGATTGCACTTTGCAACCAGTCCAATGTTTTACATATAGAAGTGTTCCACGGATATTTCCGCCTCTCAAATTTCTCTATGTTGGAGAAATAGACATAATTAATGTGTGAGCACTATGTATTTATGATGTCATATCACACGCATTGAAGGTGTTCTGATATATTTATATCACCATAGAACTTCCTAATTTCACTGGAGGTCCCCTCCTTATGGTGACATTTAATTCCACATATCACTGAGCACACGATCACACTATTGTGGCAGCGCCTCGTGACCATAATACTTAATCTCTCTTTAAAGTAGATTAAATTAATATTGACTTCTGAAAAAAAAATACAGTAAATGCGCATTACATATAACACCAAATATTTCTGTGCC
Source organism: Meconema thalassinum (assembly GCA_946902985.2). NCBI lineage: Eukaryota > Metazoa > Arthropoda > Insecta > Orthoptera > Tettigoniidae > Meconema > Meconema thalassinum. The sequence continues at coordinate 1,074,423,411 of OX336388.2, forward strand.
GTAATCGCCCTGTCTTGTTAAGTTCCCGTACACCATATTCTACTTAATACTAGTTCTCAACACAGACCATTTCTCCTCACACAAATAATACCATTGTACAAATTATCTTAAATTACACACTTACAAATCTTACATGGCGAGGCCGTAAACAGAAATCACGTGTGCTGATATGTATGAGTTTCATGAAGGACTGTCTCGCATTCTGATGGCCCATCTTTTATCTCGTGGACGCCTTAAGCTAACAAGCCCTATTCAAGCGCTCCCCCATCTCTTGGAGATAAATGGGAACCCATCAGCGCTGCCAAAAATGGCCTTGGTGCATCGAGACAATTTAGTGCTCAACAGCATCCGACAATCCCGTCATATTTCCCTGTACCTTAAAAACTCTCAATTTACTTACATACTACCCCCCTGTGTGACTTCTGATACGCCTGCCTGGAAGACCATCTCCTCCCACGCACCAAATACCACACTTACTCATTTGATAGGCTGGCTCGCCAGCTAAACATCCTTACTTTATGACACATACTTTCGGAGACTATGTATATTATACGTCCCGTATAATCTGTTTCCCTCACTATTCTCCAGCACATATGCTGTTTTTCAAATACGTTTGGAAACTATAAATGTTTCTGCGTCACCTGCTTCCAACCTTGCAAGTGGCTCCCTTAACTTAACGTCATCACGTTGCTCCACTAGCATATTTCTCAGTGTCTGAAACGATGCCCTGTTGCTACTGTCCACACATGCACATATTAAAATACTGTCCTCTGCTTTAACCACAGGATAATCCCTACATAAATTAGTGTCCCTCGATAGCATGTCTGCAAGAATGTTATCTTTACCTTTAATATATTTTACTGTGAATTCGTATTCCTGCAGAGCAAGAATCCACCTACTAACTCTGTTAGAACTGAGTTTACAAGTCCTCATATACAGTAATGCATGGTGATCTGTGTGGATCTCAAATTTCCCCCCTACTAAATACATTCTAAATTTTCCTAAACTGAAAACAATACCTAAAAGCTCTAACTCAGTAATCGTGTATCTTTTCTCTGCTGCAGTCAGTCCTCGCGAGGCTAAAGATACTATGCACAGATTACCCTCCTCATCTTTCTGACATAATACTCCAGCAATGCCTATATGTGAGGCATCTGTCATAACCACATTTTCCTTATCTTTTAACGGATATTTCAGCACTACAGCTTTCTCAAAACCTTCCTTCAGCGCTCTAAAAGCCTGTTCATGCTTGGACTCCCATCTCCACCGAGTCCCACTTTTAAGCAATTCCCTGAATGGTTCTACCAACCCTGAGTATTTAAGAACGAACCTCCTGAAAAAGTTGCAAATTCCCAGGTAAGTTTTTAATTGTTTAACATTCTGTGGCACCTCTGCGTTAAGTATCTTATTAACCCTACTTTCTTCTGGTGTTACACCTCTACTTGACACTCTATGACCTAAAAATGTCACTTCTGACTGACAGAATGACGACTTAGACAGCTTCAAAGTGAACCCTGCCTGATCTAACTTCTGAAAAACTATATCTAAATGAAGTAGATGCTCCTCAAAACTGGGTGAACTAATTACCATATCATCTATGTAAATGGTTACAAACTCTCCTGTGTCATCCCCTAATGCGATGTTTAAAGCCCTAATTAAAGCTGCTGAACTACTCTTTAACCCATAAGGTGTTCTACAAAATTGATAAAGGTTATATTTATGACTAAAAGCTGTAAATGGTCTATCTTCGTACATAAGTGGCACTTGCCAAAAACTGGAACTCAAATCTACACAAGTGAAATACTTCTTCCCCTCAAATGTTTGCATTAATTCCTCTATTGACATAGATTTCAGCTGATCTGAACTAATTCTACTGTTAACCAAACGAGCGTCTAAACAAATACGAACAGTGCCGTCGGTCTTGGGTACCGTGATCAAAGAATTAACATATGGACTGTTCGAGTGCTCAATAATCCCATCTTCAAGCATCTGATTAATTTGTGCCTCAACTGCACTCTGATAAGCGAAAGGTACAGGATATCTATGTCCTATCAATAACGTTCAATGAATGTGTATAGCAATTGGTCATACCAATGCGATCCTCAAAAACTCTCCTATTACACCATAACACATCATAGAGCCGAACACACTGTTCATCCTCTATATTTCCCTGAAATGCAGCCTCACGTAACGAGTCCTCTAGACTTCCGTTCGTAATCACACTGCCCACAAAACATGGAGAACCCCGCTCTACGGCTGGCGATATCTCATTTAAAGTACAAATCACACCTACAATACTACTCCTCTGAATATGGTCATTGAACGCTACTTCTACTTCAGAATCTCCCCATTTAAATTTCAAACTCCCTACATCATAACATAAGTTACCCGACACTCTACTTAGCCACTCTGAACCCAAGATAACACTGAATACTAAATTTGGAATTACAAGACAAATCTGCTTCTCTACATGATTATTAATTTTAATGTCTACTAAAACTTGCTTAGAAATTACTTTAGACCTCTTCCCAACAGCTGTGATAACAAAAGTGCTTTTAATTGGCATCTCCTCAAAATTTACTCCAGTTCCTTTCATTTTATCATAAAATGCACTACTTATGCAACTCTTCATACAACCACTATCAATTAAAACATCTGTGTACGCCTCGGACACGTTAAATTTAACTATGGGGCTCTTACTAACCACTTCCTGAATAATACCTTCATCATTTAGTTCATGTAATAATTCATTTCTTACATTTAGGTCATAGGGTTCCTGTATAATTGTATGGACAGGGCATGCTACAGACTGAGATTCTGACCTTACTTCGCAGCCTGGTTCGCGTTTAAAGAACCGCTACAGCTGGCCGTAGTACTACTAACTACTAAACTGGTCTGGTTGTTCTGGGCTGTGTTGTCATTGTTTGGCTGTATATTACTACCACTAGGCTGTCCTCTTCCTTGACCCCTATTCTGGTTGTAATTATTGTCATTATAATTTCTCCCTTGATTTCCCCTGAAATCATTGTTTCTCCCTTGATTTCCCCTGTAATCATTGTTCCTCCCTTGATACTGATTACCATAGCCATTTCCTCTGTTCTGATATAGCTGATTATTATTATTTCTATTTTGAGCGTTGGCCCCTTCGCCACCGTTCCCTTGAACTTCTTGATGCCTGGCTTCATTAGGTCTATTATTATTATTACCCTGGTTCCGGTTGAAATTGTCCTCATAACCCCCTCTCCCTAGTGCATCAAATGTGCTTAACAAATTTTCTACTTGTGATATAGTCTTTACATTCTGGATACAAGCAGCCTCCTTGATCCTATAGGGAAAGTGCCTAAGTAGCAACCTTACCACATCACTTTCCTCCTTCAAGCCATCCATATATTTACACACTAATACCTGCCCTAAAAAGTATTCGGTCATGGTGGAGCTTCCTTTAGGGTTATATTTACCACACACTACTCCCTCACGATGCTGCGACTGAATAACCTCATTCCAGAACTTTTCACAGAATTTCATTTTAAAATCATTGATATCAGTAAACTTGTCTCTGTAGACAGCAAACCAATTCCTCGTTTCCCCCACAAACACTTGTTCTAAAATTTCAACTACCTGGCACCACTCAATACTACCATTTTCCAACCTCTCCCCGAATTTATTTTCTATAGTGTTCATGAACTCCATTGGGCACCCCTGTCGATTGCTGAACTTACCCAGTTCTACCTCCCTGTGTGTGCTATTCACCAAAACTGGCCTATTCTGACTATTTTCTTGCCTGATCCTAGCTTTTAATTTTAATTCTAATTCTGCGATTTTCTCCTCAGCCTTCCTCTCAATACTGTTTACTGTTAATTTAATGTTTCCTTCTGATTCTTCTACTTTATCATATAGCTTTGCTTGTTTCTCTTCAATCTTGTTAATGCTCTCTCTATTACTCTCTCTTAAATCATTTACTTCTGCAACTATTTGCGAGTGGACTTTCTCAATTCTACCCCCCAGCTGTTCCTTAACCTCTTTAGTAGCTACCTGAATTTTGTCAATTTCTCCCCCCAATTGCTTTTTGACCTGCTGTGTTTCCAGTTGCACTAGTTCTTTTAAATTTTCAGCCTGTGTACTGATTCTAATTTCCAACTCCTCCTGTACTTTTCCTAATTTTCTGTCTACATCTGCAATAATCTCTTTAGCCTTTTCTTCCATCACCCCCCTGATCTCGCCTCTAATCAGTTCGAATTTGTCACTCATTTCCCTACTGTTTTGTTCTAATTTAGCATTTAAAGTTTCAGTACTCTCTCTATTTTCCTTACTGTTTTGTTCTAATTTAGCGTTGTTTTGTTCCAGTTTTGCGTTGTTTTGTTCTAATTTAGCATTTAAGGCATTTGTACTTTCTTTATTTTCCCTACTGTTTTGTTCTAATTTTGCATTTAAGGCATCACTACTAACTTTGTTCTGATACATGAACTCGAGAAGTAAAGTTTTTAATTCTGGTTGACCCCCTACACTCCCTGTTTCAGTATCGGGATTTACCTCCGCTACCCCGGTACTACCATCACTCGACATACTGCTCGTATCATCATTCTCCCGTTGATGACCACTACGTAACCTCATCTGTCTTTCTTTCTCATCCCCCATAATGATATACACTGATACAGACAAATAACCCCCAAAATACAGGCACAGAAATATATACCCTTCTCCTTCCACAAATGTTATTAGGTTTTCAGCCCCAAGTTGTCGGCGACAAATGTAATGGTTATTAGTTAGTGCCCCATGTTGGTAGCGACAATTGTAATGGTTTAGCTAGCCCACACTGTTGGGTGAGAAATGTAACTGTTTACCTTTGCCTAAGCTATGTTGTTTTAATGGGCGCCAAGACCTCAATGCAATGTTGAAATCTAAATTTGTATTTAACAACGTCTAGCTCTGGCAGAACACATTCAAGACTCTATTCACTCAGATCGTGGTATGATTTGATCATTAACCCAACAAACAATTGTATCAGGAGAAGGAATTGGTCTATATCTAATGCTACCTACTGAAAGCAAAGATTGCATTGTAAAAGAAATGAATTTATTATATAAAACAAGTATAGCAAAATTAATAATAATAAGTTTAACATTTAAATTGGAGCGTTGTGATTTGAATATTACCGATAGAAAATTACGTGAAAACGGAGTCTGATAAATTGATTTTACTCTTATTTCCAAGCTATGAAGTTACTGAATTATGAAATATAAAACAAAGAAAAATGAGAGATTGCGTATTTCTGCGTCATTAGCGCTTACCCCTGGAAATTGCCAAAGCATTTCCCTCGTTCTTGATGATGCTGTGTGCTTCCCACAGTCTCCTGGACGTCGCCATCTTCTTCGTTATATGTTGATATTCTGGTAGATTAGATAACTCTATGGTCCGTACATCGGACCCAAACTCTCGTAAAACCGCACTGGTTACGTTTTACAAAAGATCGTCGCTAACTCCACTGAACATCGGAGCGACACGCACTTGCGACCGTACACTGCAAGTTCTACACAGATTGTCCTTAACTCCACCGAACATCGGAGCCACTCGCACGCGCATCCATACTCGTCAAGTATTTCACAGATAGTCCTCGTCTCACGGCGCGTCGAACGTTATATTCACCTGTCGGCTCCCCCACTCTTCAGTCCCAACTAGCTTACGCTGTCTCCGCTGATTGGCTGAGCACGCCGCCACTTCCCCTCCTCCGGTTCATTACACTCCGCGGGCGAGAGGGAGAAGTCGTTTTCCGTTTCAACAATTCGCCTCTTCTAGACCTTGCGACCCAGGATTGCGTCATGCTTCTCGACAGGAATCAGCTTGTATTAGAATTCCCAGTGAGTCATGTCTCTCAAATACCCTAACTGACAAAACTCCGTAAAATTCCGTAATCAGATAATTTTCTATGATATCGTCGTTCGTAATAATTTGCTTGATAGCGTTTTCTAAGACATAGAAAACCTATCTGAATGCTAATAATTTTTATAAAATGCTCCGAAAATACCTTAATAATAATTATAATAAATTAATAATAATAATAAATTAACATGAAAAATTCTCTTGGCTGAACAATTTGCCGCGTAAATAAATATAGAATGGCTTCCTACTGACTTATGCCAGTTGCATAAAACCCCTCGAAAAACACGTTACAATAGTTTGTGGCGATATCCATGAACCACTAAACTTGTGATGACATGCCTTAATTCTTGATTCACCTCCGTCCAGTGTCAGTCCCACATGGCGTCTGTACAATAAAATTCAAGCCAAATATCCTCCCTCTTAATTTACCACATGATTAAAAATACTAAATTTAATATCAGAGTTCTGAAAGAGGTCAGTATTATACCTGTTACCTTACAAAGCAATCTCCAACAAACAGAGCAAAAATGAGTTAATAAATGTTTCACTTATCAGGGAAACGGTGAAGTCGGATTACTTAATAGTCTCCATTTTGATTTTTTATAAAAAGATTAACTGTGCAGATGACAGGTTAAACAAAATTCACATATACTCTACACATGAGGTAGTTTTCATGTAAAAAGGTTCATTGGATTGTATTTGCTAGAATCAGAGATAAAAATTCTTTAAAATTGTTAACTTTTGAAGATGTTAAGCTGTAGCTCACCGATCTCCTTAAACAGATGGCAATATAAGACTTCAGGGTGCTGCAGTTGTCATATGACACCACCTCAAACAGCTGGAAAGTAGAGCTAAATAGGTGCACATATACAGGGTCTTTTATATAAAATAAGAACAGTGAGCGGCGGCTTTGTTATCCGCTGCTGTAATTCAGTATAACAAATTTCAAAGTTTCCGCCTAATCAACACGCATTTATTATTTTAGTTAGCGTCCTCTGGGTACATGTTTCGGAATTTGTTCCAATTCCTTCTTCAGCCCTTTATAATTCATAAAATAATGTGCTCTTTGTTTTTGTTCACAAAAAGTGATTAATGACTGCGTAATGTGACCATCGGACACCTAACAAGAATGTGCATAATAGTGATTATATAATTAAGTGGCTATTAACAGCAGGATATTGTTTTATTTGTTTGTATTGTCCATAAGCTTGTCATGTTTTAAAGTGTTTAATTAGTTTTATAGTATTTTAATATTAGTGTGATATGTTTCTACATGGACGAGGTCTTTTTTGGTCCATGTAATGATGTTCCTAATATGAATTATAAAGGGCTGAAGAAGGAATTGGAACAAATTCCGAAACATGTACCCAGAGGACGCTAACTAAAATAATAAATGAGTGTTGATTAGGCGGAAACTTTGAAATTTGTTATACTGAATTATAAAACGTCAACACGGAACCTGCAATGGATTCTTCTTCGAATAATCCGCTGCTGTAGTGACCTTGGCCGAGCTTGTGGCGTGCCACGGCCCCCTGCTGTAGTATTGAAAGCGCACGCATAGTATTACTCGACCTTGCAATAAACGTGCGGGTGTTCAGTCGCCAGTCTGAACCTCAGATGTTAACATGAGACAGTTATCATTACAACATCGTATTTTTGTATGTAAAACTTATTTTAAGTACGAGTCGGCTCGGCGGGCTCGTGATGCATTTGTTCAACAATTTCCTGATGAAGTGCCGCCGTCACTAGCACAGATTCACGTAATTGTAAATAAGTTTGACACTACTGACTCAGTGCTCAATAAAAAGCATAAAATTAAAAATCAGATACATGCCAGTGGCAGAACTTGCTCACGTCAACCAGAATGTGGTTACCAGATACAATGCCTGTATAACCCAGGAAGGACGACACCTCCAGCATCTTTTATAAGGCAATATTTCATATAGGATTGTACACACGCTTAAAGCAGGGGGCCGTAGCGCGCCAAAAGCTCGGCCAAGGCCACCGCAGCAGCGAATAACAAAACTGCCGCTTGCCGTTCTTGTTTTATATGAAAGACCCTGTAGTGACAAACTTTTGGTGCAAAATGAACATCAAATGAGGAAGAGGGCAAACGTTTGCTGAAGAAGTTAAAAACAGTCCATTATTAAACAAGTGAAACTTTCTTCTGCTTCTTGCCCTTCAATAATGAACTCAAGTGTCCAGTCAACCAATAAACATGGGAAAAATTACAATAATTGTAAAAATATCAGGTGTTTCTCTTCCTTTGGAGGAACACATACAGTACATTCATATCATACATAGCCTTGCATACCATGACTGATGGTCATCTGCAGTCAAAACATTGAAGGTTCCAATCCTGGTGTTGACAGTGGCCATCCTAAACATGTTTCCCTCCCCCCAGATTTTTCCCCACTCCCTCCAGGCAAATGATGGGATAGTACTTTATTACAAGTCCTAAGGCACCTACTCCATCCCCAACCATAATAAACAGCTATACCAGTGGCGTTTACTCCAATACCACGGGGTAAGCACCGCTTACCTAGTATATTCTCATAAGAATAAAGTTTATATTATGACTTTCTAACGCGCGAGCAACAGCAAAATCACCGCTTTGAATGAAGTTCCTCGTTATCTACCCGAGTTCTTCTCGGTCAGCCAGTAGGCCACTACCTTGTAGAGAAAGTGGAAACAGCGCGGCTGGTTGCTATGACAACGGCTTATGTACCTCCAGGAGCCTTTTGGCCCAGAACACTGCTATGGCCGATGGAGTGGTACACCAAGAACGTCAGGTCGTCCGTGATTGGCTAAGGCAGGGGGTGTGGCGTTCCATAGCCACATGGCTGTCGTCAAGACAAGTCAAAGCGGGTAGCAGGGTCTGCTACAATTCGGGTGGCTTACCCTAGCGAGCCTGGAACACTAACAAGGCTTAACATTATTTGGCGCACTTCCCCAATCCCCACCCACTCCTTGCCCACCCTCCATCTGGGCGCGGTAGTTGAAATTCTTCTTCATCCGGTTAACTCACAACTCTATGATTTTGAGTGCAATCAGCAAAATTTAGTATACCGTAACTACTGTTGATATTATTGTGTTGGAGTGTAAAGAGCGTTGGAATCTTCAGAGTGGCCCATCAACCCTAAAAGTTACTCTGATTATCATTCAAATTATATTCAAAGAGTAGGTGTAAAGAATACATAATTTTAAATGTGTGTATATCCGTATATTTTGAATAATATTTTAAAGACCTATCACATTATCTTAAAAAATATTTGGTTATTGCGGTAGGTAGGGTCCATCAAGTTCTCATTTGTGCAAAATTAATTAATGCCACTATTTACTGTACCTTGACGGATCATTTGTAGCGAAGTTCAATTCTTCTCTCCCTCTTAGCGAATTCATCAATTAGCCTATGTGGTCGTGAAAATGAGTGTTCCCCTGCAGGCTGCACAATAACTCATTTTCAATGGAAAGAAGCACGAGTTGTGAAAGTCTTTCTTGATGCATTGAGTTTCGGTTGAAGGTTTTTATACGTTTCATGGTAGAAAACGTTCTTTCCACTGATGCACTAGACGCCCGAATTGTTAGTACTAGTTTGCATAGGTTATAGGCCTACGCCCCAATTAGGTCATTCAAACTAATGAAGCCGTGAAAGCCTACATCAGTACAATTTGAGTGATATTTGCAAAGTAATATTAACTGAACATGCAATACAATGCCATAAGAATATCTATTAATAATAGCATGTTTATTATTTTAATGTTCACTTAGGTCTCATAATAGAAAATAATAATAATGTTATTGGTTTTATGTCCCTGTTAACTACTGAGGCTTTTAGAGACGCCGGGGTGCGGAATTTTGCCCCAAAGGGGATCTTTAACGTGCCAGTAAATCTACTGACATGGCTCCTTCGCATTTGCGCACCCTCAAATGCCGACTGACAGCAACGTGATTCGATCCCGCTATCTTAAGGTCAGCGAGTGAGAACGTTACCGCTGAGCCACGCAGCCAGTCATAATAGAATATTTACGGGTAATAACCTAAACGTTTAGCTCCTTAGACCAAGAAATGCGAACAACATAAACACAAATTGCCACACTGTTCAATCGTCAAATGATCCACGATAAGAAAAGCTCGCCAACCCTATTGTTGAATAATTTTCTCCGCGCTTAATGTACATGGATTGGCATGCCTAAAATTGAAAAGGGGAAAAATGAGCTGTTCTGTATTACATTTTTTTAATTTTTTTTTTTTAAGTGAAAGACTCATAATTATGTGTGTAGAGTAGGCTAATTGTTGCTACTTCAGATGTCAACCTCAACATTGACAAGGGCATAGCTGGAACCGGGTGCTGAAGTTGCTTTATGGTGTAAGCCTCTATTTTGAGTCACCTTCACAGCTTACCCTCGAAAAAATTCCACGCCACGCCACTGAGCTATACACACTACTACAGTCACCATAATAACACAGTTACCACACCCAAATATATGAGGCTAAAGACCGAAGATGTCCCCAGACACTAAAATGAATTAACATCAAAAAACTTTTTACAACAGTCATCACAGAAATACAGGTTATCAGAAAAATATAGCATGTACCCAACTATATGACCAAGATGTCTCAAAACCCCTAAAATGTAAAACAATTTACATACATATTAACACTCAAGATTAATACTGTACCAATATCATAAGTAAAACTCAGCAAGCATCTTTCCATCCTTCTTTGGTGGAGCGGCTTCGGTGGCGTAGTTGGTAGCATACTGAGCTTCTATGTACAAGATCGCGGGATCAAGCCCAGCCGAAGTCGTCGGATTTTTTACGAGTATTAAAAATCCCTCAATATGCCTTCCTTCGAAAGGGAAATAAGGTGGCGGGCTCATGTCATAGATTTATGGCATGTAAAAGAACCTTCCACTAATTTCAATTGTGTGAAGCTAAAATTTGTAGCTTAGATTTGATTAACGATGAGATCAGCACTCACCACATCATCGGCCAATATAAGTTTGAGTGTCATCTGCAAACCAAGGTTTCTTCATAAGTCAGCAAGATCCACACACTCGGTTAAAATGTGGGCCACGGTGAAAAGGGCTCTACAGGTACAAAATGGGGGGTTCTTCCCTTCTTATTAGGTATAAGTGGGTGGATCTTGTATGACCTATCCTTAGCCTACACAATATGACGGATTCCTTCCGTGATCGGAAAGAGCTCCGTCACATGTGAGTAGTTCGCTTGATCGCTCTCAGTTTACATAGTTCGTGTTGGTTTTAATATCAAGCAAACAGTTTAAAAATTATCGTCTTGGGACATCTTACACCATACCTTAGTAAGCATTTTCCTGGAGTTGTGGAATGATGAGCGTAAAAATAACTCCACACTTGTAACCTTTGTCAGCTACTGTGCCACGTGTGACTGATTGCTCCCGAGCGTCGAATGATGTGGCATTCTGTGAGTGAGTCGTCATGAGTTGCAGGTGTGCTGTTAGAGCGATTATTTGGTTTGGTACGTTGCCTTAGTAAATATGATTAAAGAGATATACGACTTACAAAAACTTAATAAGGATGTAGATGAAGTATGTCGCCTTCTGCTGGATGATAACGAATCGTTAGTTGATGTCTCTGATACTGAAGACAAAGTTGAAACAAGATCCGTAGACTTGGGTACCGACCATGAAATTGATCAGGACGGTACTGAAAGCGAAGAATTGGATAGCCGTTTATAATTTATTGGTAAGTAGACCTTTATTATTATTATGGCAGTTTTTTTTTTCTTCCTTCACTTTAGGCAAGGATGGTACGAAGTGGAACAAGGAACCATGGAAGGTTACTCAAGCATGGCCTCACAATATTCTGACAAAACTACCTGGTGTTGTAAGGACTGCTAAGAATGCTAGAACTGAATTTGAATATTGGAATCCTTATGTTAGTGATGAAAATACTGGGATTATTGTTGAAAATACAAACTATGATATTATAGACAGTGAATGGGCCCTAGGAATCGACCTGGGAAGGTCTATAATTATGTGGACCTGGACAAAGGGAGTGTGATGTGATGATACTAACCAACAAAATCAGTAATACAAGGATTCAGCAGAAGAGAATCCTCATAACCTCTCCACTACAACTCCAACACTGGCCTGCACGTGGTGTCCCCTGCTAAGCTGAGCAACCCAGTGGAAGGTTGGGTAATCAATCCCAGCGGGAAACTGGGTCAGTGAACAGACTAGTGTTGGGGGGGGACTGAGGATTCTTTTCTCAGTTCTTTCACCTTTCTGAATAACATTCAGGATTGTAATTCGAGGATTTATCCTCCCCTCAAGGTGAAACTTGAGACAGTTGACCATGAAAAGACAATTGGCAAACAAACAAATACTACAGAAAATCAAACCTAAACAAGTATCATTCTTTTCTACACATAATGTTAACTCTCTAGTTCAAACTGGAAAATTGAAGATCATCATGGATATCATGAGAAGTCATAAAATTCTAATTATGGCCCTTCAGGAAATTAGAAATAGTGATCAAGACCATCTGGAATCACAAGGATACAGACTATATAAAGGAATTTCAGGAAAACTGGTCATGAAAAATTGTCCACAATTTGGTAACGGATTATTAATAGATCTCAGAATCATTGACTCGATAACAGAATTTAAATCTTAATCCTCCAGACTTACAACCCTAACTTCGAAATTGGCAAATAAAACATATACAATTATTAACGCACATGCTCCTACTAATCAAAAACACAACACCATTAAGGACAGAGAAGAAGTACAAAAATTCAGGGATCTTTTGGATCAAACTTTAATAAACATCCCTTCATCAAACATCAAAATTCTCCTTGGTGATTTCAATGTGCAACTTGGACAAGAAAGAAGATATAGAGATATCATTGGAAAATGGACAGCACATAAACAAACCAATAAAAATGGTCAAAGATTAGTCGAAATTTGTAGAAACCACAAATTAATCTCTAAATCAACATGTTTTAAAAGACAACCCCATAAATTGAAAACTTGGAAATATCCTGACTTCAGAAGGGGTGAATGGCAGTTGGATCATGTCTGCATGGATAAATTTCACCATCGCGAAATTCACAATGTCAAGGTTCTAAGGGGAGTTGACTCAGGATCAGACCACTATGTGGTAAAGATCAAAATAAAATTAACTCCAATGGCCAAGAAAAAACCTAATAATAACAATAGGAGGAAATTTGATCCATCTACCTTAATAAAAAATATAGAGTACTGTGAAAGAACAGGAGAAGAATCTCTCAACACTAAAACATTGGACGAATTAATCACTAAATTAAAATCAATAGCAGAAGAGTTAGCACCACTAAATCCAAGGAAAAAACATATAGAGTAAAGACACCAAGCATGGATAAAACATCAAGCTCTAAAGTCAGAAGAATCAAATTTAGAACTAACAAGACAAAGAAAATTAACCCATAAAATCATCAGACAAACGAAACGTAATCATCTTAAAAATACACTGCAAAAGATAGAAGACGATTTCAAGAATTAACAATCTTGAGATTATTACAAAACATTGGGTAAATATCTAAAAAAAAATTGAAGCTCAACATTACCGTAATGTTGAAAAATCAAACAGGAAAGTTAGCATATTCTAACCAAGAAAATACAGAGATCCTTGCAGAAGCATTCGAGATACTGTTAAATTGTGATGATCCACTGGAAACCCTGCAAGTAAACACTGAAAGACCTATTTTAACTTCACCTGATTTAATAAATCCTCCAAACATCAATGAAGTAGAACTCGCAATTAAAAAACAAAAAAATCACAAAACTTGTGGCAAAGACTTAGTCTTTGAAGAAATCTGGAAAAATGCTGGTAAACCTGCGATTATAAACCTCCATCAACATCTAGTTAAAATGTGGATTACTGAAGAAATTCCTACACACTGGACCATAGGAATAATCCATCCATTATTTAAGAAAGGAGACAAAACAAACCCAGATAACTACAGAGGAATTAGCCTTCTGGACTGCACATATAAAATTTTCTCTCGCATAATTTACAACAGGATTAAAAACATTCTGGAACCTCAACTTGGAGAATATCAAGGAGGAGTTCGCCCTTACAGAAGTTGTCCGGACCAAATCCTTAGCCTGAAATTAATTTTTTTTGTCGTGTGGCCTCATGAGAGGCCGAGTGCAGGTCTTTCTATTCGACGCCCGTGGGCGACCTGCGCGTCGGTATGAGAGATGGAATGGATGAAGATGAATGAAACTGGGCAAGGATGTGGAAGGAATCGGCCGTGGCCTATCAGAAGGTACCGTCCCAGCATTTGCCTGGTGTTGAAAATGGGAAACCACGGAAAACCATTTCAAGGACAGCCGACGGTGGGGCTCGAACCCACGCGTCTACCGAGTCAGCAGAGAGCTTGGTCCCATGACCTAACGCTGCGCTTTAGCCAGCTGAGCCACTACTGTCGGTCTGAAATTAATAATGGAATATTACAAAAACAGAAATAAGCAACTCTTCATCTCTTTTATAGATTTCAAGCCTATGATAGTATTCATAGACTGACACTGCTAAAAATCCTCAGATCATACGGTCTCCATCCTAAATTGATAAAAATCATTGAATTAACATTAACAAACACAAATTCTAAAGTTAAATTTAGGGGAGAAATATCAACAGCTTTCACAGTAAAAACCGGTCTCAGACAAGGTGATGGATTATCCCCTCTGCTTTTCAATGTGGCTCTTGAATATATCATGAAGGTTTGGCAAAAGGAAAACCCTCCTAAGATAAAAATTGGAACAAAAACATCAATAAAAATAAACTGCTTAGGATTTGCAGATGACTTGGCTCTTTTAGCACTAGACAAGGAAGAGGTTTGTACTCAGTTCACTAGTCTCCAAGAAATTGCTCAAGGGATAGGATTACAGATATCCTTTGAAAAAACTGAGATCATGCCTATGAAACCCTTAGATATAAATAAAGTCTATATAAATTATCATAAAATTAACCTAGTTCCTCAATTTAAGTATCTTGGAGAAATTATCACACATAACTTAAACGAAAAAGTAACTTGGATAAATAGAACAAAAAAAATGAAAAAAGCACAATCTCTAACCTGGTCAACATATAATAAAAAATGCCTATCAATAGCTACTAAGATCCAACATTATAAAACTGTAACTCTCCCTGAAGCCACTTATGCTTGTGAAACATTGTTCCAAATTGAAAATGAACAAAGAACTGATCAGCTCCTCAAAACGGAAAGAAGAATCATTAGAACGTGCATAAATAAAAAGTATCAGGTTGAGGGAGTCTGGAGGATTCTCCCAAATCAAACTGTCTATCGTGAGATTGATCCAATCACCAGCACAATGAAGAAGAAAAGAATTTCATATATTTTTCACATCTCACGGCTTCCAGAAAACAGAATTGTACGCCAACTAGTGATGATAAATCTAGGAAAGAAAACTGGAGGAAAATGGATCCAAGAAATCCAACCTCAAAGCAGTTGGACTCAAGATAACAGATGCCGAGGAGAAAAATAAAATCAACACCATTCTTAAAACTCACAAATTTTCTGCAGAAATTGAAACGTTTTGCTTAGGCTGGGATGACAAGTGAAACGGTATTTACTTTGCTCCACGTTGAGCGTACAAATGAAACGTTTTGCTAGCCCCTAACTGTTGGGTGAGAAATGTAACTGTTTACCTTTGCCTAAGCTATGTTGTTTTAATGGGCGCCAAGACCTCAACCCAATGTTGAAATCTAAATTTGTATTTAACAACGTCTAGCTCTGGGAGAACACCTTCAAGAATCTATTCACTCAGATCGTGGTATGATTTGATCATTAACCCAACAAACAATTGTATCAGGAGAAGGAATTGGTCTATATCTAATGCTACCTACTGAAAGCAAAGATTGCATTGTAAAAGAAATGAATTTATTATATAAAACAAGTACAGTATATCAAAATTAATAATAATAATAAGTATAAAATTTAAATTGGAGCGTTGTGATTTGAATATTACCGCTAGAAAATTACGTGAAAACGGAGTCTGATAAATTGATTTTACTCTTATTTCCAAGCTATGAAGTTACTGAAATATGAAATGTAAAACAAAGAAAATGAGAGATTGCGTATTGCTGCGTAATTTGCGCTTACCACTGGAAATTGCCAAAGCATTTCCCTCGTACTTGATGATGCTGTGAGCTTCCCACAGTCTCCTGGATGTCGTCATCTTCGTCGATGTTTGATGAGATTCTGGTAGATTAGATAATTCTATGGTCCGTACCTCGGACCCAAACACTCGTACAACCGCACTGGTTAAGTTTTACAAAAGTTAGTCCTCCAATCCACGGAACATCGGAGCGATTCCCGCGTACAACCGTACTCGTTAAATTCTATACAGATTCCCGCTAACTCCACCGAACATTGGAGCCACTCGCACGCGCACCCATACTCCTCAAGTATTTCACAGATTGTCCTCGTTCGACGGCGCGTCGAACGATATATGCACCTGTCGGCTCCCCCACTCTTCAGCCGGCTTCAGCTTGCGTGGTCCTCTACGGATTGGCTGACCCACCACGCGATCTTCCCCTCCTCTGGGTCATTACACTCGGCGGGAGGGTTCCGTTTCAACAATTCGCCTTTCCTTGACGATGCGACCCAAGATTGCGTCATGCTTCTCGACAGGAATCAGCTTGTATTTGAATTCCCAGTGAGTCATCTCTCTCAAATACCCTAACTGACAAAAACTCCGTAAAATTCCGTAATCAGATAATTTTCTATGATATCGTCGTTCGTAATAATTTGCATGATAGCGTTTTCTAAGACATAGAAAACCTATCTGAATGCTAATAATTTTTATAAAATGCTCCGAAAATATCTAAATAATAATTATAATAAATTAATAATATATATATATATATATTTAGAATTTGGCCAATTATAGACCGCTTTGAACCTAAGACTACGGTACATTGTTTCGTTTTTTCTTTTCTTCCCAAAACTTCTTCATACGTTGGCTGATGGCCTGCCTCTGTTCCGTTGATAACACTCTCCGTGGTTGATGTGGAACTTGCAGAATCGAAAAATCTGCAGTAGTGATCAGTCGCCGGAATTCCACCCTATTAGAAATGATGTTATTTGTGATCTTCAGTTTTTGCAGATCACACCTTATCTCTTCCAGCCATCTAGTGGTGTTTTTTAATTTGGAGATGTAGTCAAAAATTTTCTTAGTTAGCCTGCTGCTATCCATTCTATGAAGGTGACCATAAAATTGTTGTCTCCGTCTTTTAATTGAGTCTGTAATTTTTTCCACATTTCGGTAAAGGTCTTCATTTTTTCTCTTCATCCAAATATCTTTATTCTTTTGGGGACCCAAAATTTTCCTAAGTATTTTCCTTTCTTTCTTTTCCAGTTCCTCTTGTTCACCTCTTTTGTTCAACGTTAAACATTCTGATCCGTATAATACCTCTGGTTTAATTACAGTTGTGTAGTGCCTGATTTTTGCCTGGAATGAAATTGATCGTTTGTTGTATCTATGTTGGGTGAGTTTATAGGCATTTTCCATCTTTCTGAATCTCTCCTTGCAGGATGTGTTATCAAGTCCATTTGACTGGATCCATTCTCCCAAATATTTAAATTTATCAACTCTTTGAATCTGTCCATGTTGAGTTGTTAGATATTTTTCTCCATTGTGTCTGTGAAATTAATAATAATAATAAATTAACATGAAAAATTCTCTTGGCTGAACAATTTGCCGCGTAAATAAATATAGAATGGCTTCCTACTGACTTATGCCAGTCGCATAAAAACCCCTCGAAAAACACGTTACATATTCGCCTCGGATCATCGGATGATTTACCGTGACGACGGTCCATTATCCGATTATCCCAGACACGTTAATAAACTCCATCCAAAATACATATTACATAAATGAAATCACCCTAAATCACAGATATATATACACTCATAATTTTTCTTCACGCACTTTGCGTCAAAGTTTGTTGTCACTATGGATTGCACTTTGCAACCAGTCCAATGTTTTACATATAGAATAGTGTTCCACGGATATTTCCGCCTCTCAAATTTCTCTATGTTGGAGAAATAGACATAATTAATGTGTGAGCACTATGTATTTATGATGTCATATCACACGCATTGAAGGTGTTCTGATATATTTATATCTCCATAGAACTTCCTAATTTCACTGGAGGTCCCTTCCTTATGGTGAAATTTAATCTCACTTATCACTGAGCACACGATCACACTATTGTGGCAGCGCCTCGTGACCATAATACTTAATCTCTCATTAAAGTAGATTAAATTAATATTGACTTCTGAAAAAAAAAACCAGTAAATGCGCATTACACATAACACCAAATATTTCTGTGCCGTAATCGCCCTGTCTTGTTAAGTTCCCGTAGACCATATTCTACTTAATACTAGTTCTCAACACAGAAATAATACCTTTGTACAAATTACCTTAAATTACACACTTACAAATCTTACATGGCGAGGCCGTAAACAGAAATCACGTGTGCTGATATGTATGAGTTTCATGAAGGACTGTCTCGCATTCTGATGGCCCATCTTTTGCCTCGTGGACGCCTTAAGCAAAAATACCATGTACAAGCGCTCACCCATCTCTAGGAGGCAAATGGGAATTCACCAGCGCTACCAAATTCTGGCCTTGGTGTATCGAGACATTTTAGTGCTCAAGAGCATCCGACAATCCCGTCATATTTCCCTGTACCTTAAAACTCTCATTTACTTACATACTACCCCCCTGTGTGACTTCTGATACGCCTGCCTTGAAGACCAGATCTTCCACGCACCAGACACCACACTTACTCATTTGATAGGCTGGCTCGCCAGCTAAACACACTCACTTTATGACACATATTTTCGTAGACTATGTATATTATACGTTCCGTATAATCTGTTTCCCTCACTATTCTCCAGCACATATGCTGTTTTCCCAATACGTTTGGAAACTATAAATGTTACTGCGTCACCTGCTTCCAACCTTGCAAGTGGCTCCCTTAAATGAACGTCATCACGTTGCCCTACCTAGCATATTTCTCAGTGTCTGTAACGATGCCCTGTTGCTACTGTCCACACATGCTAACCCTACCTTCCTATGGTGTCACACCTCTACTCGACACTCTATGACCTAAAAATGTCACTTCTGACTGACAGAATGACGACTTAGACAGCTTCAGAGTGAACCCTGCCTGATCTAACTTCTGAAAAACTATATCTAAATGACGTAGATGCTCCTCAAAACTGCGTGAACTAATTACCATATCATCTATGTAAATGGTTACAAACTCTCCTGTGTCATCTCCTAATGCGATGTTTAAAGCCCTAATTAAAGCTGCTGAACTACTCTTTAACCCATAAGGTGTTCTACAAAATTGATAAAGGTTATATTTATGACTAAAAGCTGTAAATGGTCTATCTTCGTACATAAGTGGCACTTGCCAAAAACTGGAACTCAAATCTACACAAGTGAAATACTTCTTCCCCTCAAATGTTTGCATTAATTCCTCTATTGACATAGATTTCAGCTGATCTGAACTTATTCTACAGTTAACCAAACGAGCGTCTAAACAAATACGAACAGTGCCGTCGGTCTTGGGTACCGTGATCAAAGAATTAACATATGGACTGTTAGAGTGCTCAATAATCCCATCTTCAAGCATCTGGTTCATTTGTGCCTCAACTGCACTCTGATAAGCGAAAGGTACAGGATATCTATGTCCTGTGAATACTGACCTATCAATAACATTCAATGAATGTGTATAGCAATTGGCCATACCAATGCGATCCTCAAAAACTCTCCTATTACACCATAACACATCATAGAGCCGAATACATTGTTCCACCTCTATATTTCCCAGAAATGCAGCATCACGTAACGAGTCCTCTAGACTTCCGTTTGTAATCACACTGCCCACAAAACATGGAGAACCCCGCTCTACGGCTGGCGATATCTCATTTAAAGTACAAATCACACCTACAATACTACTCCTCTGAATATGGTCATTGAACGCTACTTCTACTTCAGAATCTCCCCATTTAAATTTCAAACTCCCTACATCATAACATAAGTTACCAGATACTCTACTTAGCCACTCTGAACCCAAGATAACACTGAATACTAAATTTGGAATTACAAGACAAATCTGCTTCTCTACACGATTATTAATTTTAATGTCTACTAAAACTTGCTTAGAAATTACTTTAGACCTCTTCCCAACAGCTGTGATAACAAAAGTGCTTTTAATTGGCATCTCCTCAAAATTTACTCCAGTTCCTTTCATTTTATCATAAAATGCACTACTTATGCAACTCTTCATACAACCACTATCAATTAAAACATCTGTGTACGCCTCGGACACGTTAAATTTAACTATGGGGCTCTTACTAACCACTTCCTGAATAATACCTTCATCATTTAGTTCATGTAATAATTCATTTCTTACATTTAGGTCATAGGGTTCCTGTATAATTGTATGGACAGGGCATGATACAGACTGAGATTCTGACCTTACTTCGCAGCCTGGTTCGCGTTTAAAGAACCGCTACAGCTGGCCGTAGTACTACTAACTCCTAAACTGGTCTGGTTATTCTGGGCTGTGTTGTCATTGTTTGGCTGTATATTACTACCACTAGGCTGTCCTCTTCCTTGACCCCTATTCTGGTTGTAATTATTGTCATTATAATTTCTCCCTTGATTTCCCCTGAAATCATTGCTTCTCCCTTGATTTCCCCTGTAATCATTGTTCCTCCCTTGATTTCCCCTGAAATCATTGTTCCTTCCTTGATACTGATTACCATAGCCATTTCCTCTGTTCTGATTTAGCTGATTATTATTATTTCTATTTTGAGCGTTGGCCCCTTCGCCATCGTTCCCTTGAACTTCTTGATGCCTGGCTTCATTAGGTCTATTATTATTATTACCCTGGTTCCGATTGAAATTGTCCTCATAACCCCCTCTCCCTAGTGCATCAAATGTGCTTAACAAATTTTCTACTTGTGATATAGTCTTTACATTCTGGATACAAGCAGCCTCCTTGATCCTATAGGGAAAGTGCCTAAGTAGCAACCTCACCACATCACTTTCCTCCTTCAATCCATCCAGATATTTACACACTAATACCTGCCCTAAAAAGTATTCGGTCATGGTGGAGCTTCCTTTAGGGTTATATTTACCACACACTACTCCCTCACGATGCTGCGACTGAATAACCTCATTCCAGAACTTTTCACAGAATTTCATTTTAAAGTCATTAATATCAGTAAACGTGTCTCTGTAGACAGCAAACCAATTCCTCGTTTCCCCCACAAACACTTGTTCTAAAATTTCAACTACCTGGCACCACTCAATACTACAATTTTCCAACCTCTCCCCGAATTTATTTTCTATAGTGTCCATGAACTCCATTGGGCACCCCTGTCGATTGCTGAACTTACCCAGTTCTACCTCCCTGTGTGTGCTATTCACAAAAACTGGCCTATTCTGACTATTTTCTTGCCTGATCCTAGCTTTTAATTTTAACTCTAATTCTGTGATTTTCTCCTCAGCCTTCCTCTCAATACTGTTTACTGTTAATTTAATGTTTCCTTCTGATTCTTCTAATTTATCATATAGCTTTGCTTGTTTCTCCTTAATCTTGCTAATGCTCTCTCTATTACTCTCTCTTAAATCATTTACTTCTGCAACTATTTGTGAGTGGACTTTCTCAATTCTACCCCCCAGCTGTTCCTTAACCTCTTTAGTAGCTACCTGAATTTTGTCAATTTCTCCCCCCAATTGCTTTTTGACCTGCTGTGTTTCCAGTTGCACTAGTTCTTTTAAATTTTCAGCCTGTGTACTGATTCTAATTTCCAACTCCTCCTGCACTTTTCCTAATTTTCTGTCTACATCTGCAATAATCTCTTTAGCCTTTTCTTCCATCACCCCCCTGATTTCACCTCTAATCAGTTTGAATTTGTCACTCATTTCCCTACTGTTTTGTTCTAATTTAGCATTTAAAGTTTCAGTACTCTCTCTATTTTCCTTACTGTTTTGTTCTAATCTGGCGTTTAAAGTTTCATTACTCTCTCTATTTTCCCTACTGTTTTGTTCTAATCTGGCGTTTAAAGTTTTATTACTCTCTCTATTTTCCCTACTGTTTTGTTCTAATTTAGCATTGTTTTGTTCCAGTTTTGCGTTTAAAGCGTCTGTACTTTCTTTATTTTCCCTACTGTTTTGTTCTAATTTGGCGTTTAAGGCATCTGTACTTTCTTTATTTTCCCTACTGTTTTGTTCTAATTTTGCATTTAAGGCATCACTACTAACTTTGTTCTGATACATGAACTCGAGAAGTAAAGTTTTTAATTCTGGTTGGCCGCCTACACTCCCTGTTTCAGTATCGGGATTTACCTCCGCTACCCCGGTACTACCATCACTCGACATACTGCTCGTATCATCACTCTCCCGTTGATGACCACTACGTAACCTCATCTGTCTTTCTTTCTCATCCCCCATAATGATATACACTGATACAGACAAATAACCCCCAAAATACAGGCACAGAAATATATACCCTTCTCCTTCCACAAATGTTATTAGGTTTTCATCCCCACGTTGGGCGCCAAATGTGGCAGTTTCCTTAGGCTGGGATGACAAGTGAAACGGTATTTACTTTTCTCCACGTTCGGCGCCAAATGAAACGTTTTGCTTAGGCTGGGATGACAAGTGAAACGGTATTTACTTTGCTCCACGTTGAGCGTACAAATGAAACGTTTTGCTAGCCCCTAACTGTTGGGTGAGAAATGTAACTGTTTACCTTTGCCTAAGCTATGTTGTTTTAATGGGCGCCAAGACCTCAACCCAATGTTGAAATCTAAATTTGTATTTAACAACGTCTAGCTCTGGGAGAACACCTTCAAGAATCTATTCACTCAGATCGTGGTATGATTTGATCATTAACCCAACAAACAATTGTATCAGGAGAAGGAATTGGTCTATATCTAATGCTACCTACTGAAAGCAAAGATTGCATTGTAAAAGAAATGAATTTATTATATAAAACAAGTACGGTATAGCAAAATTAATAATAATAATAATAAGTATAAAATTTAAATTGGAGCGTTGTGATTTGAATATTACCGATAGAAAATTACGTGAAAACGGAGTCTGATAAATTGATTTTACTCTTATTTCCAAGCTATGAAGTTACTGAAATATGAAATGTAAAACAAAGAAAATGAGAGATTGCGTATTTCTGCGTAATTTGCGCTTACCACTGGAAATTGCCAAAGCATTTCCCTCGTACTTGATGATGCTGTGAGCTTCCCACAGTCTCCTGGATGTCGTCATCTTCGTCGATGTTTGATGAGATTCTGGTAGATTAGATAATTCTATGGTCCGTACATCGGACCCAAACACTCGTATAACCACACTGGTTAAGTTTTACCAAAGATAGTCTTCCACTCCACGGAACATCGGAGCGATTCCCGCGTACAACCGTACTCGTTAAATTCTATACAGATTCCCGCTAACTCCACCGAACATCGGAGCCACTCGCACGCGCACCCATACTCCTCAAGTATTTCACAGATTGTCCTCGTTCGACGGCGCGTCGAACGATATATGCACCTGTCGGCTCCCCCACTCTTCAGCCGGCTTCAGCTTGCGTGGTCCTCTACGGATTGGCTGACCCACCACGCGATCTTCCCCTCCTCTGGGTCATTACACTCGGCGGGAGAGTTCCGTTTCAACAATTCGCCTTTCCTTGACGATGCGACCCAAGATTGCGTCATGCTTCTCGACAGGAATCAGCTTGTATTTGAATTCCCAGTGAGTCATCTCTCTCAAATACCCTAACTGACAAAAACTCCGTAAAATTCCGTAATCAGATAATTTTCTATGATATCGTCGTTCGTAATAATTTGCATGATAGCGTTTTCTAAGACATAGAAAACCTATCTGAATGCTAATAATTTTTATAAAATGCTCCGAAAATATCTAAATAATAATTATAATAAATTAATAATAATAATTAATTAACATGAAAAATTCTCTTGGCTGAACAATTTGCCGCGTAAATAAATATAGAATGGCTTCCTACTGACTTATGCCAGTGGCATAAAAACCCCTCGAAAAACACGTTACAAAATGACACATAGAAAGCCTATGGAGATTTCAGATGAGTTGAGAAAATCCCGATCTGAAAGAATGAAAAAGTACTGGAAAGAGCACAAGAACCAAGCAGTACTACCTTCAAAGAAGAAGTGATTGTGGAACGACTCAAGTGGTCCAATGTGACCAATCAAGGTTAATAATAATAATAATAATAATAATAATAGACAGTGAATATAAAGTTGAAATAATGAACGATTTATTATTGAGAAGCAGTAGCAGGGGGCCACCAGACCCAGTGCGACAAATGGCGTTCCTCATTTCCACGTGCCTAACGGAGGGTAAAACATTGATCACCAGTGCCCAACCATTGGACGGGATATGTCGTTGTTTCCATAGACGCTGTGTAGGTGGCGTAACACTAGTCCCATGTGCCCATTCATAGCGCACAACAACAAGCACATTTCCAGAACATGTCTTTCTGTCAGGCTGGTTTGCATTCGAATGAACTTGAGCACGCCAATCTGCTGCTTCTCTCAGTGCATTCACCAGTGCTCCTCTGCACTCATTCTGCCATTGAGAATTCAGGAAAGATTGTCCTCTGTTATGGCGATGTGTTTTCTGACTTTGTAATGCAGCTTCCTCGGAACATATTTGGAACATCCCTCGTAAGAGATCTTATCTGTATTGAAATAAACTGTTTCCAGTTAATGCTGTGTCATTATGCTCATTTGGAGTAAAAAATATCCTGGATCATTTAGGAAACAGCTTATTTCAATATGGAAGTAGCTTCGATAGGCTATTTTTGGATCAAGGGAGTGTAGTACTGCTCATGTCATCATAGTAGCCTTGCAGTGGCATTCCCTGTCCCCATGACCTTGCCCTCCTTACCCACGTATTTACCTCCCTCTTCTCCCCCTCCTTCTTTTCACCCTTGCTCAGCAGTCCCACTTGAGATGATTTCCTCTTCGCTTTATTTTCCCTTATTGTATTTACTTGAGAAACCCACAAAACATATGTACAGCGTAATAATATTTTTTAACTTGGTCTTACTATTTCCTCATTAACATGCAGCTGGCCTTTGAAATCTAGCTGGGAGGATATGTTAACATTACATGACTGCCTGAAGCCAAGGCTTTCCCAGCGTGAGATACAGCATTGTCAACTTTCCACCATAACCACTGAGAGCAAGCAGCGAGACTGGACAGAACTACATCCAGATGTGCAACATTGGACACCTGATACCTGCGTGAGACATGAGCTGACCACCAGGGTGGGACTTTGGAGTCCACGTGGAGTGATAGAAGAAGCATTCTATTGGTCAACAACCGTCAGCTATTGGTCAGTAGTGAACAATGGTTATTGTCGGCACGTGCTACTGCCCTACATTTGATCGCCACTCGTTAACCAGGAAAGTGAGCAAACTATAACATACTCCTTTCTTTTAATACATTTTCTAAAGATCACCCTTTATCCCCTACGGTCTAAGGGCTGCCCATTTAGCCGACAGTCCACCTGCTGTCACCCTTTGTGTGGCAGCAGGAATGTAATAACGGCATGATGTTGATGATGATGATGATGGTCTTCCCAGCATGTACAAACCAGTGTCTTGGTAAGGTGTATCATACCAACTGACGAGTCCAATGGTACACTGGGGTGAAACTCTGTCAATACTGGTTTGAGCTAACTAGATCAATTTTTCAAAATTCTTCCTCTTCTCTCTGTCTTGATACCATGCTTTTGTTAATTCATTTTAGGGACTAGAGACATTTTGGTCATCAGTCCCATATATAGTGTTGTATTTGTCTGATATCCTGTGTTTGGGGTAATTGTGGTAGTGTATGCAACTGTAATTATTGGGGTAGGTACACCAGGAATTGAAGTACGGTACTGTACCATCCCAGGTTTTCCATGGAGGGTGTGTGATTGTGCCTGGGGGGAAAACACACACTCAGGATGGCCTTTGTCATCTAGAGCTCTCCATTGCAGTACATGAATTAACACATAAGGTGTGTCCTGAAAACAAGTATCCTATACACCAACAGGAATTTTTTAAAATATGAATTCATTTAGGTGGTATTTATGTAAGTAGTCTGATCAATGCTGATGACCTGATTGCAATGACAGACTCAGTTTTATCATAAATGAGTTACAACATCAAGTTCCCCCATATTATATCTTAGTTTGTAATCTGGACATAGCCATGATTTTAGTACAAAAGAGGCATGTTTGATGGCATGGGTGAGGACAGCTCCTTCAATTCTTTAATCCCTGGAACTCGCCTATAGAGGATGAAAGAATCAAAATGTAGATGGTTAATATTATTTAATGATTTCAAGGCGAGAGGTATATAAAGTGAGGCAAACAAGTGAAGAGATCAGTTAGTTAGTTAGTTAGTTAGTTAGTTAGTTAGTTATTGTTGTTTTAAGGGGAAAAAGTGAAGAGATCCTTGTTTCACTCATACAGATTGGCAGGCTAGATTGAATGCTTAGAGATAATGAAAATGGATGAATGAACCAGAGATGGGTTACTTTTCCGTAGCTTTGAAACAGAAATGTTATAATTATCTTAAGATTATAGTAATAAACTCCTTTCTCTGAGGAAATAACTTACTCTTGCAACAAAAGTTGAGTTATACTGGATAAACCAGTTATACATAGCAACACAACCATGATGAAGAGCACAATTCCCATAAAGCTGTGAAAAGGGGTAAATTTAGCTCTGAATTCTATAGAATCAACAGGTTTCCGCCAGCGCAAGTAGAAGTAGACAAACATTCCTGAAAGGAGCTGCAACAAAGCATATAAAGTATTATTCCACTCAGTAGCAACATCAACATGACTCATAGGCATCGCCGGCAGTAGGATGCAGTCCCTACAAAAAAAAATCATCATAACGTACTGTGCCCGTTTTTTCAATGGGACAAGCGATGGCCCGGCTTACATCCCGGCCCCATTAGAAGAAACGGCCAAAGAGCGATTAAACAAAATTGGTGTGTGGATCTTGGTTTGTAAATTTAAAAAAAGCAATCAAATGCTCGGGTAAGCAAGAGACAAAAGCATCTCGAGTTGTTTAAAGGGTGGGGTAGAAAGGGCTCGATTAACCAAAAACCATTAAAAAAAACAACACACTAATCGGAATGACCAGAAACAGGAAGTAATCCAAAGATAAAATAAAATGCACTGATCCTTTATTAGGTCAAAAAAGAATAAAAAAAGTGACTCTATCCTAGCACACACAAGTCTCAAAATTATGTTGGGACCAATCCAAAAAGAAAAGAAAATCAGAGTCCCTGAAATAGAAAGTTTAAATAAAAAATGAATTAATTTCAAACACGTGGATGTCCTAATGATCGTTCACAATAAGGAGATCGCCTGCAAAATGTTTTTAAAATGTCGGGTCACACACATAGACACAAGTTCAACTCTAAACTGATCATAAATAAATATTAGGGATGGCATTCAATCATTCACCAATCATTCATACTGTCGATAAGAATGTGCTGTAGTTATGCATGGACAATGCATCAAGTTCACATTCTCCTAAAATGTTAAAGTCACTTACAACTATGTACTGCAATGTTTTAAATAAATTAAGTACTAATGCTTCAACATTGATTAAGCATCTCTTATGCTATAACTAAAGAAATGAGGTTTATCAACCTGAATTCAAAGGAATAATTAAGTTCTATATTGCATTCTCAAGACTAACATGATGAAGTTTGCCTTTACGTTCTCTAAAGAAATAATGCTAAAGGATGGATTATCACCATTACTATTCAACTGTGTCCTCGAGAGGATTGTGAGAATTTGGAATTCCGAACTTGAAAATCAAGAGATAGCCCCGATCTGCCTAGGACGAAAAACGGGAGGAATCAAAGTCAATTGCTTGGCTTTCGCTGATGATTTTGCGATACTTTCAGAAAACCTAGAAGAAGCGGCCATACAGATCAACCTCTTAGAAAAGATCGCTAGCAAGACAGGACTTAGGATCTCGAAAGAGAAGACCAAGTTCATGATGAATGACAAACATGGACCACAATTCCTTGAAACAGAGATTGGACGGATTCAGAGGGTGAAAAAGTTCAAATACCTCGGTGAAACCATACAAGAGAACGGCCTAGAGAAAGCTGCTGTAGAAGATCGTATCTCAAAAATGGAAAGAGCTTATGGGCTAACTAAAAACATCTACAACAAGAAATGCATCTCATGGAATGCCAAACTAAAACATTACAACACGGTAGTAAAAACAGAATGCCTGTATGCCTGTTGGGATTCGTATAATGGATAAATAGTGATCGTGAAACACGGACGTCTTACTTAGCAGGCATCTTTTATTACACTAACTTATATCAAAGAGCTTCAAACATAAAGAATAAATACAAGAAATAAACCAAAGTAGAAATACATGAAATAAGCCAAAGATGTCCATCTTCTCAGTCCTCCACATCCTCCCCACCCTGGTCTATCTCGAGAGGGAAGACCAGCTGTACAGGCCGACTTATCTTGGTCCCGTTGGCCATCTGAAGGATGAGGGTTCGCACCTTGTTGTCCCTGCCTGGTCGCCTTTCAGTTATTCGCGCCTTCTGCCACATGTGTCTAGGTCGCATGTCGTCCTGTAGTAGTACTATATCTCCTACTCGGCACTCCTTCGTCTGTCCATTTGGGCGGCGTACTTCGTGGTAGCTTCTCAGATCAAGAAGATACTCATTCCTCCATCTCTTGAGGAAGTCCTCCTGCATTTTCTCTCTAAGTCTCCTCTCCTTCCTCAGGTCTATTCGGGTCATGGGTTCGGAGACGTTGGGCAGGGTAGTCAGCCGTGCCCCAGTCAGGAAATGACTTGGAGTCAGTGTCTCCGAGCCATCTTGGATTATGGGTCGGGAGTTAATGGCGGCTTCTACTTCTACCAATAGAGTTCGGAGTGTGTCCTCACTAATCAGAGCCTTTCCCAATACCTTTCTAAGGCATCTTTTAGACGTACCCACCATTCTTTCCCACCAGCCTCCCCACCAAGCCGCCCGTGGGGCTATAAATTTCCACTGGACTCCGTTGTGGGCGAAGTGCTGGCTCGTTCGCGGGTCAGTGAGGACTTGGCTGAGTTGTGTCATTTCTTTGTGTGCTGCATGGAACGTTCTAGCGTTGTCTGAGTAAATGGTGTTTGGAAGTCCTCTTCGTCCCGCAAATCGTCTGAGAGCCATCAGAAACGTCTCCGTAGTCATGTCCAAAGCCAGCTCAAGGTGAAGGGCCCTTGTAGTCGCACATGTGAAAAGCACAATATATGATTTCTGTACGAGATTCCCCACCTTAACGAGTAGTGGCCCTGCAAAATCCACACCCGTAACGGCAAATGGCGTAGTAAGTCGCACACGTTCTGGAGGCAACGGGGCTTCGATCTCGTTACCTTGTTGGCTTCTGGCGATCTTACACGGTAAGCACGTGTGGATGACCTTCTTGACAGCCTGGCGTGCCTTGAGGATCCAAAATTCTTCGCGTAGTACAGAGAGAACGATTCGTACTCCAAGGTGGTGTAGCCGTATGTGCGTCTGGAGGATCAACAACTTAGTGAAGTGGTGTGCACCATCGAGTACTATAGGATGTTTCTGCTGCCTTGGCAGGTCTGCATGGTGGAGGCGCCCTCCCAGTCGAATAAGGCCGTCCTGTAAGAAGGGGTTGTAGCGGGCAATCCTGGACTTCCCTGACAAGTTTCTCTCTTTTGTCATAGCGTCGTACTCTTCGGAAAAGCACTCACGTTGGACTGTACGTATCCAGCACAATCGGGAAGCTTCTAATTCACGTGCAGTGAGATTCCCAGAATTTTTCTCCGACTGTCTGATGTTGTTCAAGAAGCGAAAAATCCAACCCATGATGTGCAGTATTTTCCAATAACTGCTGAATCTGGAAGCAATGATGAGAGGTTCCGTTGTAACGACGTTAAGTGTTTGCTGATGCGTCTTGCGAGTCTCTGGAAGTGAGGCGTTAGGCACACTGCTGTGGGGCCAAGAGCTAGGATGATCGGCAAGCCATACAGGCCCGTGCCACCAAAGTGAAGAAGACTGTAGTGCTTTTGAGGATATTCCTCGTGACAAGAGGTCGGCTGGATTATCCTGGCTCGGGCAGTACCGGCACTGAGCTGGACTCAGGATGCCTTGAATTTCCGTCACTCGGTTGGAGATGAATGTCTTCCAACGGTTTGCATCGCTTTTAATCCAACCTAGAGCGACCATGGAGTCACTCCACAGAGTAGATGTGGTGACATTAAAGTCTGTTGCTTGGCAGAAATACCTCAGAAGACGGCAACCCACTAAGATGGCCAGTAGTTCTAGTCGTGGGAGTGTAACCTTCTTGACTGGAGACAGTCTATTCTTAGTGCAGACCAGGTGTATGTAAGTGTTTACGTCGGCTGAAGTTCGAACATACAGTGCAGCTCCGTAGGCCCACTCCGAAGCGTCGCAGAACACGTGGACATGTGAAGTCTCCGATGTTGTCCTTGATAAACCAATCCATCTTGGAATGACCACACTTGCCAGATCCGTGAGGCTGGTTATCCACAGCTGCCATCGCAATGCAATGTCATGTGGAAGTATTTCGTCCCATGCTATGCCCCTACACCAGGTGTCTTGGAAGAGAACTTTTCCAGCTATGGACACCGGTGAAAGTAATCCAAGAGGGTCGTAGAACTTTGCGGTCGTTTTCAATAGCTTTCGTTTGGTTCCTGGATCCTGCGAAAGGTTGTCGGTGATATCTGTATGGTCAAAGAGTAGTGAATCTGATTCTGTGTCCCATCGTACACCTAGTACTCCGGTTTCCCTTTTCGTTTCACGTCCTTCGGCTCTCCATATACCTTCCAATGGTCCAGAATTTGTTGCCCATTTTGCCATCGGCATCCGTATCTGTCGTAGTAGACCTGTCACCTCGTAATATAAGGTGATAACTCTGTTGTCATCTTCAGCTCCCGCAACAAAGTCGTCCATGAAAGTGCTTTGATCCATAAGTGCTGCTGCTGACGGGAACTGATCCTTGAATCTCGTTGCTAGTTCACGGAGAGTTGCAGACAGAAGAAAGGGACTGCTAGCAAGGCCGAATGGTAGACGAGTGAATCTATAGACGGCTGTATCATCCCTTGCTTGCCATTTTCCAAGTTCGTCCTTCTCCACATTGAACCAGAAGAATCTTGTTAAATCTCGGTCTTCAGTATCCAGGCATAATTGAAGGAAAGCTTGAGTTCCATCTCCTACTATGGCTTTGCGGTAAGATCGGAAGCGGATCAACGTGGACAGTATTTCTGGTAACAGATTAGGGCCTGTTTCCAGAACATCATTGAGGGACGGTGCATCTCTCTCGTGGGATGATGCGTCAAAGACGATCCTCCATTTCTCTGTGCCATTTCTCTCTTTCTTGATAGCGTGATGAGGCAGGTAGTATACATCATTTGTAGTTTCCTCTGTAGCGATCAGCTGAACATGTCCCATGTTTACGTAGTCCATCATCTGCGCATGGTACATTTCTTTGTACTGGGCATTAACGGCAAGTTTTCTCTGCAATGTGTGAAAACGATTTAGAGCGTTCTTACGGTTTGAGGGTAAGACCAGATCTTCTTTCTTCGGTAGGGATACTACCCTCCGCCCGTCTTGTAAGTGAAACGAATCGTGGAATTCTTGAAGAATAGTGGCATCTTTCGTTGTGAGGGTCCTTTTCTGATCTTCCCTTATTCCTAGGGACTCTAGATCCCAAAATCGTCGCATATCATCGTCCTCGACAGATGGGTCATTAGCAGTATGAATGTGGTGCACGTTGACGCTGTGGACAGTAATTCCTGACCTATTTCCACTCAGAATCCATCCAAATCTAGAAGGAAGTAGTACTAACGTGTCTGAGAGGCGTATTGGCTTGTCGTCAAGTATCACCTTCCAATAATGCTCTCCACCTATTAGAAGTTCTATAGGAAGTTCATTGTTGTCATCCTTGGGATCAGCAAGTCTCAATTTTCGTAAGCGTGACAGGGACTGGACGTCGAGTGGAACAGTCGGATGTGGCGAGTAAACGTTGTCACTCTCAAATGCAGAAATACGCAGAGCAGCCTCCGTGCATATTCCACTGATGTTGAGGTCAATGAGTCTGCGAGCTGAAGATGTGTGACGAGATGACTCGAATCCGGTAACTGTCAAATCCTTGTGTCCCACGCTATTCAGTTGAAGCTGATCTACCAGACTTCGGCTTACGAAGGTTGATTGACTGCCAGCATCCAATATGCATCGTGTACGTTTTCTCAGTCCGGTGGGCCCTGTGATCCAAATATTCGCCGTTTGAAGATAAGTGAACTGCGGCATAGTAACGTCAATCTTCCCCACGGATATTGATGCGGGCTGTTCTCCGGTGCAGATGGAAATGTGATGATTCTTTTTGCACTTTGCGCATGATACCTTACTCTTCTTCATGCAGGTCTTCACACTGTGACCTTTATTGAGGCACAAGAAGCATCGGTTGGCAGTTTTTAACTTTTCAATCCGCTCAGCTACATTGCGGATCTTCACACAGTTCTGGGCCCAGTGGCCTTGAGTCTCACAGAACACACAGAATTCGGAATACACTTTCTTTGTGTTTATGCCCGTCCGTTTTGACTTTGTGTTCACATGGAGTGTCGCGGCAGTGCCTGAGAAGGATTCGAGTGAAGTGATATCTCCTCTGATCTTCTGTATGATCACAGCGCCCTCTACCTCCTCGTTCAGGAACTCCATCAACTTGGTAATGTGACTCTCGGGAATGCTCTCTCGTTTGGAATAAATTATCCAACGGCGGACAATACCTTGAGGGAATGCTCGGAGAATTTTAGGGCATAACATCCGCCCGTAATTATCTACATTTTCCCCTAAGGCCCGTAAGGCTTGTACGCGTCTATTGCATTCTATGTACATGGCATTTAGATTAGAAGGAGTATCGTCTGAAATTGGTTGTAAGGCTTCGAGATAGTCAAGATGGGCCTGAATTATGCGGTCAGTGTTTCCGTAGCGAGATATTAATATCCGTTTAGTTTCTTCATAAGCATCAGCCTTTCCAGTATCTTTTTACCTCGTAATCCGGCATGGCGTGGCGTGGCTGCTTGTACATAACGTGATTGCTGTTTGCAGTGATAGCATCACCAGTTTACTTTGTACACAAGTAAAACACAATTGCCCGTATTCTAATGCACATTTCTACGTAATCTAAAGTTTTCGGCACCAATGTTGGGATTCGTATAATGGATAAATAGTGATCGTGAAACACGGACGTCTTACTTAGCAGGCATCTTTTATTACACTAACTTATATCAAAGAGCTTCAAACATAAAGAATAAATACAAGAAATAAACCAAAGTAGAAATACATGAAATAAGCCAAAGATGTCCATCTTCTCAGTCCTCCACAATGCCAGCGAATGCCTCTCGATGAATTACAAGTTGGAGAAGCTAGAGATCCTAGAAAGAAGAATACTACGGAAAATCATGGGCCCAGTCCAGACTGAAACCGGCTGGAAACTTCGGAGCAACAATGAAGTCTATAAAAATGTGGAGAGAATCTCAGAGACCATGAAGAAGAGGAGGTTATCGTTTCTCGGACATTTGTACAGAATGGACAAAACTAGACTAACCAAACAGTTATTCGACTACCTGTGGAACAAGAAGACAACAACGACATGGATTAAGGAAGTTCGAAAAGATCTCGAAAATTCCAACATCCAGGAAGTTCAGATGTCAAACAGGGAAACATTTCGGTACATAATTCAAAATTTGGAAGGGTTTCACGTCACAAGAACCACAAAGAAGGGAAGAGCCTGGACGGATGAGCAGAAGAAACAGCATAGCGCCCATATGAAGGAGTACTGGAGGAAGAGGAAACTTCAGGCAAAGAAAAAATGAAATTGTAGCGTGATCCAAAGTGGTCAATTCGCAAAAAAAAAAAAAAAAAAAAAAAAAAAATGCTAAAGGAGTTCAGTTGTACGTCCTCAAAAACAAATAATCATAAAGGAGTCATGTTTTACGTTCTCAAGTCATTTATGGCAACGCTATTCGAAGCAGCAATTCATCTTCACGAGGTAAAGGACAGAAATTGACGTCTTACTTTGTGTGGCTTCACGATGCAACCAAAAACCTCGGGATCTCCAACGGCAGCGTCCTCCATCGTCTGGCGGCGGCATCCTGCGTACACCTCCATCGCACGGCGGTGGCATCCTCCGTACGCCTCCATTGTCCGGCAGCGGCATCCTCCATATGCCTCCATCGTTGGCATTCCCCGACGACATGGCTCATGGCGATCACTCCTACCATTTCGGTCACTCTCTGGATCTAGCACTCCATGATGCTACTGGCAACCTTCATTTGAAATATGTTCATTCTGCGCATTTCCAAGTCCTTGATTTCAAAGTTCAGATGTGTCCGTAACATTTTCACTAATTTCATTGTAATAGAGCTCTTTCAATGTCCATGAAGTTGAAGCATTCCGGCCAGTTTTCTTACTTGAATTTTACGTAAACATTCATGAACTGCAAGTCGGCCGTGTTTCCGCTCTGGTGCAAGCAGCTGTTAGACCTGACCTTGGCCAGCTTGTCGCCCTGTCCGTGAGTTCAACAACTCCTAGCTCACAAGGTCATAATGAATATAGACTTCCTCAACATTTAAGCTCGCGACTTAAATAACAAACAACGTTCAACTGTCTTTCTAACGTGTGCACTCACAATGCCAGCTATAATAACAATGTTTAGTCTTTCGCTATAATTATCATCATTCGTGTTCAAGTAGCTAGACTGTTCTATTCTTACATGACATTTGTATCTCACTGACGTAATTTTAATCGTGTAAGCTCACCTTCAATTGACAGCACTCACTCCTACACTCAACTATTCTCAGTATCGTGAGGCTATTAATCTACAATGCACGTGTTCGATACTTCACAAAACATCAATATTTCACATGACTTCTAGCAATAACTTCCAACAGTGGAAAATTACAAGTTCCAACAAAATTACTTCGCGTATTTTAGTCACAATAATTTCGCCCGCGTGCATTGAATGAAATTTATTTAAAAATACATAGACCATGCCGTCAGTGTGTTCGTCATTCAACTGAATGAATAGAATTAATAAGACAACAGGAGTATTGTATTTCAGGTAAGAAATGTCATCCAAATTCATAAATTAATTAGGTAGACTCTTTACGAAAACGTGATGCAGCAGTTTAAGTTTGTGTGATATTTACATTTCAGATTCCCTTTGCAGAACCAGGAACTAACAAAACAATGGGTTGCCAACATGAAAAGGGATAAATGGTACCCCACGAGATACAGCTTTCATTGTTCTCTACACTTTGAAGATAAATATAATATGCAAGTAGCAAATGACAGGCGACGTCAACTAGCTAATGCAGTACCTACAATTTTCAATTTTCCTGCACATCTGCAGAAGAAGCAGGCCTGTAGATCTTCGCCGAAGAAGCAAAGTTTCCAGAAAACTACAGAACACTCGCTATCAGATAGCATTGTTGCAGAAGATCTTGATATCAGTAAGTAAATATATTAATAACCCCCTGGCACTACAGCCCATTAAGGGCCTAAGCCTACCAAACGACCGCTGCCCAGCCAATTGGCCTGCAGATATTGGGGTGATATGTGATCAGCGCATCGGGTCCCCTCGGCCGTTAATCTTGGTTTTCGTGATCGGGGTGCTGCCTCACTGTCAGACAGCTACTCAATTGTCCTCACGAGGCTGAGTGCACCCCGTTCCAGACCTCACATCAGTTTCTAAAATCCCTGACAGAGCCGGGAATCGAACCCGGGGCTTCCGGGTGAGAGGCAGGCGCGCTACCCAACGCCACGAGAAGTAAATATATTAGGGTGTCTTAAAATATAAGGAAAGATAGTTGTGAGCCATTTTAATAATAATAATAATAATAATAATAATGGCTATAAAATAAAATATTGTTCAAATATCAATCTTCGTAAGCCAACGAGGTATACTTTCTCTAGTTCGCTGTTTTGAACTCATTGTAGGAAGCTTAACAGGCTTTGCTAATCTTGTATTTTTTTCTTTCTTCTCAGAAATTCTACAGCAAAGTGCAGGATCTAGCCATGATAACACATATTCTGTCCATAGCCCACAGAAGATGAAGAAAATGTTCGATCGTGTAGTGGACAAAGAGATAAAGAGGAAACTCAAAACTGCTTAGCAGACTGTTATCCGAAAAGAACAGAAAATAATTAATTATTAGAAAATTATGAAAGGGCTAAATAACAGGTTATGTGAAGCAGGATCTGAAGTGTGATAACTAAGTGCTTTGAAGGTGTTCTGAAGGAACTTGTACAAGTTACCCAGGATGGTGGCGTGCAAAGATATACATATATATATATCATAAAAAATGAAACCAGGCAAACAAAACCGGCAGTAAATAACATAACGTTATCAGAAGACTCCAAGAAGATCAATGACCCACAAAATGTCTCAAGAATTTTTAATGAGCATTTTGCTACCATAGCTGAAAAACTACTAAATGTAAACAATATACAAGCAATAAAATCAACACTCGCGAATATAACATTTAATGGAAAATCAATGTTTGTTGAAAATGTTACAGAAGCAGAAATCCTCAATATTGTAAAGAACCTACAGAATAAACATTGCTCAGGAGTTGATAACATTCCTGATATACTAATTAAAAAATGTATCCAAAATATAATTACCCCCTTAACACACCTCTGTAACCAATCTCTCATGTCAGGAATATTTCCAGATATCTTCAAAATTGCAAAAGTAATTCCATTATTTAAAGGGGGAGATAGAGAAAACGTAACCAATTATAGACCTATTTCTTTATTGTCGATATTTTCAAAAATTTTTGAGAAGATAATGTACAACCGTCTAATTAGCTTCATAAACAAATATAAATTGTTAACTGACTCTCAACATGGCTTTAGAGAAGGAAAATCAACAATGTCAGTCATCATCATAATCTTGTACAGTTTCCAGCCCCAGGCTGGGTCTGTTTGGAACATAAGCCTCGCCACTTAGTTCTTTCTTCCCACCACCTCTCCGCTATCACTCTGGTCCAGTCCTCGCCTCTCTTCTTGACACATTCCTCCACTCCTTTCAGCCATCTATCTCTTGGTCTTCCCCTTGGTCGTTTCTTCTGCATCTGCATCTCATGTATCCTCTTGGGAATCTTCTTCTCATCCATTCTCTTTAAGTGTCCATACCACCTCAGTCTTGATGTCTCAATCCTACCTTGCAAGGGCTCCTCTTTCACCATTTCCCTGACCTTTTCATTCCTCACCCTGTCTCTTCTTGTTACTCCGATCCTACTTCGCAGGAACTTCATTTCACCTGCCTGTATTCTGCTTATGTCTCTTTTCTTCATTGTCCACGTTTCTGAAGCATAGGTCAGTATCGGGATATAGTAGCTTCTGTATAACACTTCCTTGCTTTTTTGTGGGACATCTTTATTCCACACTAAGCTCCTAATGCTTCTCAGAAATGCTTCTGCCTGTCTGCCACGTTCCGTAATCTCTTTGTCATTTCTCCCATTTTCCTCCACTATACTTCCCAAGTACTTGAGACTTTCCACCTTCTTCAGCTGTTCACCTCCAAGTGTTATCCCACTCATTGGTCTGTCCTTTTTCCTGGTCGTTAACAGGATCTCACATTTACTGATGTTGAACTTCCATCCGTACTCTCCCACTGTTTCTTCCCAAGCCTTCAGTTGCTCCTGAATTTCCTCCTCCTTGTTTCCTCAGACCATGAGATCATCTGCAAACACCATTGCTTTCATCTTATCTTCTCCTATCTTTCCTGCTATCCGTGTCATTACCTTGTCCATAACCACAATAAAGAGAAGGGGTGACAGCACACTACCCTGTTTCAGGCCACTCATTTGTCTGAACCAGTCTGTTTTTTCTCCTCCAACTTTCACACAACTCACACTTCCACAATACATCTCCTTCACTCTGCCTACAGTCTCTTTTTCCACTCCAATGTTTTCCATTGCTTTCCAAACCTTCTCCCTACACACACTATCATAGGCCTTTTCGATGTCCAGGAAGGCCATCAGCAGATCCTCTCCAAATTCGTAGTGGTGTTCCTGGAGCTGTCTCACTGAAAATATGAGATCCACTGTTGATCTCCCAGGTCTGAATCCATACTGCTCGTCTCTCAATTTTCTCTCCACTTTGGCTCGTATTCTATTTTCTAATATCTTTTCATATATCTTGGCACAGTGAGGTATGAGTGTGACTCCCCTGTAATTTCTGCACTCCTTTCTGCTTCCTTTCTTAAATACTGGGACAATTAATCCTTTCTTCCAATCTTCTGGGGTCTTTTTCTCCTTCCATATCACCCTCATCACACGGTACAGCCACTGTTTCCCAACCTCCCCTGCTGCCTTCACCATAACACTCACTTCATCCACACCTGGTGCCCTTCCTCCTTTCATCTTGTCTATAGCCATTTCCAGTTCTCTCCAAGTCAGGTCCTTTTCCATTCCTGTGTTATCTTCTCCATCTTCCAATACATTTTCTTCCTCCCTATGACCATTTGGATTCAGCAAATCCTCAAAGTACTCTTTCCACACTGTCTTGAGTGCCTCTTTGTTGTGTACCTCATTTCTGTTTTTGTCCATCATTACCACATCCTCTCGCAGACCTCTTCTCTTACTTTTGACCATCCCATAAAGTACTTTCTTATTTCCTCTGCTGTCTTCCTCCATCATCTCTGTCCACTTTACCATCCACTTCTTCCTCTCTTCTGCGACAATCTTGTTTGCTTCTTTCTTCTTTATCTTATAATCTTCCCTTGTCAGATCAGTTCTTTCCTGGAACCACACTCTGAAAGCCTTGTTCTTCCTTCCCACAGCTTCTTTTACTCTCTCATTCCACCAGGGTGTCTCTTTACACCGCTTTCTGTTGCTTGTTCTTCCACATACTGCCACTGCAGCTTCCACCATTGTGTTTTTGAATTGCTTCCATTCCTCTTCCCCTGTTTTAGGATTGTCTGTTGGCATCCTTTCCCTTATTATCTTCTGGAATTCTTCCTTGACTTCCTTTTCCTTGAGTTTCCATACTTTGATTCTCCTTTCCTGGTACTCTGTCCTCTTGCTATCCTTAACAACTCCCAGGATCATTACAAGTATTCTGTGGTCGCTATCTAAGGCCTCTGATGGTATTACCTTTATATCTCTGACACTTCTCTTCATTTCCCAGTCGTACAGCATGTAATCTACCAAAGAT
This sequence comes from Meconema thalassinum, assembly GCA_946902985.2. NCBI lineage: Eukaryota > Metazoa > Arthropoda > Insecta > Orthoptera > Tettigoniidae > Meconema > Meconema thalassinum. The sequence continues at coordinate 1,074,462,658 of OX336388.2, forward strand.
TTCTTTGTTAAATCACTGCTGTACCACGTTACCTTGTGGCTTTCTTTCTTCCGGAACCAGGAGTTGCCTACCACTAAACCGTTTCTCTTGCAAAAATCCAGCAACTTTCTCCCTTCTTCATTCCTGCTACCCCATCCTTCTGCTCCCAATACATTTTCATATCCTTGCCTTTCACTTCCTACATGTGCATTCAAATCTCCCATGACAATGATGCTCTGCCCATTCAACTGCTGTTGTAGCTCCTCCTCAAAGTCTTCCTTCTCTTGAGCTGTACATCCAACTTGAGGGGCATATACCTGGGCTATCTCCAGGCTTCTTCACTTTACAGTTACTCTGATCTTCATGATCCTGTCACTTATTCCCTTTACCTCTTCCTTCATCCCATCTCTCACAACTACTCCTACTCCGCTGCTCCTTCCTTCACTGTTCCCACTCCAGTACAACCGGTACCCTTTCCTCAGTTCTCTGCGACCTTCTCCTTTTCATCTTGTTTCTGCCAAGCCCAGTACATCCAGTTTTCTTCTCTTCATCACATCTACAATCTCCTCCACTTTTCCTGTCAGTGTCTGTATGTTTAATGTCCCAACTCGTAGCCCATTAGCATATCCGGGTCGTCGTCGTTTGCATCCGTCCTTTCCGAGGCCTGTTCCTGTTTTGAAAGCAAATATGATATCCACTACTGGCTTGCTAGGCCTATCGTAGCTTCACCAGAGCCCCGTCAGCTGTCACTTTTCAGGGTTCCCATAGAGCCTTCACAGCTACCGTAGCGGTCCCGGGGCACACAAAGTCCCCACTGTACTTCATCCCTACAGGCAATCCCCTACTTCATGCCGTTGCCCGTCTCCCACCACGTGGAGGAAGGGTTGGACTTGTGGGAGTAATTTATGAATTTTTAAATCCTGCTTTTGAGTCACTTGATGAAAGGAAGAGATGGTTGGTTGGTTCCTTAGTTTAGGGGCTGCGACAACGCGGTCATGTAGCCCCGTGTACTTTGGGTGTGTGTAGAATTTGTCTGATAACCGGTGTTAATTGTGATGACTGTATTAGTGTGTGTATCTGTTTTTTTAATTCAAGTAGGGACTGCAACTTTGAATTTTCAAATAGTTCCTACTTTTGCCGCCAAACGCCACCATCAACGACTACTAAGCCTAGTTCAGAACTAGCTACTAGACGCCACCGCAGTCGGCTCTTGGCAACGAACGTAGCAACCTAAGAGCGTTGTTTACATTCTTAACCTATCCAATTTAGTTTCACACAGGTGTAATTAGTGGAAAGATCTTTAACATGCCATAAATCTATGACATGGGACCGCCGGCTTTACTTCCCCTCCGAAGGAAGGCATACTGAGGGATTTTTAACGCTCTTAAAAAATCCGACGGCTTCGGCCGGGTTTGAACCCGCTATCTTGGGCATAGAAGCTCAGCATGCTACCAACTACGCCACCGAAGCGAAAGGAAGAGAGTATGTGGCCTGTTTTTGGACCTGTCTAAAGCTTTTGATGTGAGAAATCATCAGATACTAATTGATAAACTCCATCAATATGGTATCAGGGGTATCGCTAGTAAGTGGTTTCAGTCATATTTAAATAATCGCCAACAGATCGTCGAACAAAATAGTTTAGAAAATACCACAAACATATTTAAATATTACCACTCAGATCCTATGTTTTTGAAGTATGGCATTCCGCAGGGGTCCGTTCTAGGGCCACTACTTTTTCTCCTTTACGTAAATGACTTGCCATCTCAGATACCTGCATTTAAAACTGTACTATTCGCAGATGATACAAGTGTTTTGATGAGGGGTGAAAATGACACTGAACTTCAAAAATCAGTAGAGAAAGTAACAGGTCAGCTGTCCTTATGGTTCAACAATAATGGATTCCTTATCAACACTAGTAAAACAGTGGCTCTTAACTTTCACACAGCTTAGAATAAAAGTATTAATTCTCCCTCCATAATCTTAAATGACCTTAAAATTGGTAACGCCTCTTCTACTAAATTCTTAGGCCTTTGGTTGCAGGATGACCTAAAATGGAACTCTCATACCACTAAACTTGCCAAGAAATTAAGCTCAAGTTGTTATGCATTAGGAGTATTAAGACAATCGACTAGCTGGAGAACTGTTCTTAGTACTTATTTTGCTTATTGCTATTCGCTTATGAAATATGGAATCATATTTTGGGGAAATTCACCTGCTGCTCACCAAATCTTTATTATCCAGAAAAGAATAATTAGAACAATGAAAGGAACTACTAGATTGCATACATGTAAGCCTCTGTTTAAACAACTGAAAATTTTACCTTTGCCATGTATTTACATCTTTGAACTTCTATTATTTAGTTTTAACAACAAATTGTATATCCGCCTTAGTCAATACATAAACGAAAATAAATTATAATTACACTTGCTCCTGGTACATGTTTCGGGGATTAATTGCTTTTATCCCCTTCATCAGCCAAGACAAATATCCGAAGAAAGATATAATATAGCGTAGCACTCAAAAAATAAATAGCTATTTAACTTAATATGGTGCACCATATAAGTAGGTCACAGGAAATAGTTGAGCAATACTAAAAACATAACAGCGATGATATTCAGCCATCAAAAACATAGAGAATCAGTAGACAGTTAACTCGTAAATCCGCTCCAAAAACACTGGTCGAAGCTTGAATTGGCAAAAATCACAATACTTCACCATATGGACACAACCAATGAAGATGCCTTATGCTCAACAGGTCCAAAATCAAATGCCTGCATACGAATCTTCTATTATTTGTCAAACAAAGCTTAGGAAATGAGGATATCTTTGAGATGAATTCAAATATAAATACCAGACCAGACAAAAGAACAATCTTCATGTACATGCTGCAAATACAACACTATGTAAAAATGGTGTATTCCATGCAGCTATAACGCTGTATAATCATTTGCCAAATAATATTAAAAGTACAGCAAATTACATAAAGTTCAAAATAAAAACTAAAGAGTTCTTGCTGGAGCACTGCTTCTACTCAGTTAAAGAGTTTTTAGAATATCAAAAGTTATGTATTCATAGGACTAAATGATGTAAGGTTATCCTTGTGTAGGCCTATATTATTATTGTGATTGTAAATTAGTATTAGTATAATTTGTGAATTGACGTGTCCTATATCATTGTACAATGTACATTATATGATTGAATGGATGAATAAAAAATACAATACAATACAATACAGAGTCCGCCAGAAAAATGTATACACTCTTTGTCAGACGATATCGGAATATGGACATTGTCAACTGTTATCATTGTTTATAAATGTTGTAGTATGGTCTATCGCTCAACAGATGTTGGTACTTGCATCACGTTAGTGGGAAAATGACATGGCTGGAGCACACTTGACGTTCGAACTGCGAAAGTACATTCTGAAGTGGGTTGTCAGGTTTGATAATGCCGTTGAAGTGCAACGTCAGTGGAGGAGGGAGTTTGAAACAGGATCCCCAACATGCCTAACAATTAAACGCATTACTGGGAAGTTTGAGATGCATGGAACGTTTTGTGATATTCACAAAGGAAGATTGGGAAGAATGCGTACAGCTACTAGTCCTGTTTCGTCGGATCACGTGTTGGAAAGGTTTGCTAAGTCTCCACAGAAGTCTGCTACGCAATGTGCGTAGGAAGTGGGGATTAGCAGTACAAATGTATGAAGAATTTTGAAAACAGGTGAGTGGAAAGTTTACATCCCACGATTATTGCATGCGCTTAATGAGGACGATCCCGATCGTTGAATGTAATTTTGCGAATGGTATCAGCAAATGGTAACCCAAGATGAAAAATTTCTGACGAAGTTAGTGTGGTCTGATGAAGCCCATTTTAAACTTAATGGAACAGTGAATCGTCATAACTGTGTCTACTGGGCTCCGGAAAATCTGCATGCTCATGTGGACAAGGTGGTCAATCTATCAGGGGTTAATGTCTGGTGTGGACTGTCGTCGAGAGGCTTACCAGAACCCTTTTTCTTTGATGGTACTGTCACTGGAGCAGTGTACTTGGGAATGTTACGCACATTAATTTTACCAGCTGTACGTGCTCTTTATTGAGCCGATGATGAAGTCTTTTACCAACAGGACAGGGCACCACCACACTACCATGTAGCAGTACAAGCTTTCCCAGATGATGATCTGCTGGGACATTGGATTGGACGAAGAGGGCCCATTGAGTTCCGCCACTGTCACCAGGCCATACCCCTATGGACTTTTACTTGTGGGGAACTGTGAAAAATCAAGTCTATCGACGTAAGCCGCGCACGCTGGAGGCCCTTTGCCAGGAGATTACAGCGGCATGTGCAGCGGTCCCCAGTCAAGCATTGACGGACGTAGTTGCAGCGGCGGCTCTTCGTTCTGCTATGTGTCTGGCAGCCAACAGTGAATATTTTGAACATCTCATGTAACCATATGTTTAACTGAAGACAGTTTACATGTGTGATCGAAATTTAAATGTAAAAGAAACACACAATTAATAGTTTTTGTTCCGTAAAAAGTGTATACATTTTTCTGGCGGACTCCATAGTGCTGAAGTGTGAAAATTTGCTTTGACTCTTCATTTTTATTCAGCCCAGGCATATAGATACTTCAGAAAATTAATCAAATTACCACATCCAAGGACCCTACATTATTGGGCTTGTGTTCTCGATGGAAATCGTGGATTTACGGAGGAGAGTATTTTGAAATTCAGGCAGGAGGCACAGGCAAGTACAGGGCCAATACTGGCTTCGCTGATGTTCGATGAAATGGCCATGAAGAAAGATTTAGTATGGGACGGAAATCAAATTCGTGGTTACGTAGATTTAGGTCAGGGATGCATAGAAAGTGATGACTGTCCACTAGCTAGAGAAGCTCTGGTTTTTATGGTCACATGTTTGAATCGCAGCTGGAAAATACCGGTGGGTTATTGTCTAATAAGTGGTATGTCTGCATCTATGAAAGTAAATTTAGTAGAACAATATTTAAGGAAACTGCATGAGATAGAGGTAAACATTGTTGCTGTGGTATGTGATGGCACTGCACTGGTTCCCCCACCCTTCAGATACTAAACTAAAAGTGTGTTGCTTTTTTAATGCTGTCCACATGTTAAAATTGGCATGCAATTTATTAGCTGATAAGAAGATTCTTCAAGATTGGACAGAGACTGAAAACACTAGTATCAAGTGGGTTTATTTGGAAAAATTGCATAGCATACAGGAAAAGGAAGGTTTATGTGCTGCTAATAAGTTAAAGAAACAGCACATACGAGTACAGTATCACTCCCAAAGAATGAAGGTTGCTTTAGCAGCAGAAACACTTAGCAGTTCTGTTGCTTGTGCCGTAGTGTTTTGTAAAGAAATAGGATTTACGGAGTTCAATGACTGTGAGTGTACTGTGAAATTTCTAAAAATGATAGATGTTATATTCGACATACTTAATTCCTATCATCCTTTGGGAAAAGGTACAAAGGCACCAGTATCGAAGAAGAACCAAGCCACGATTTGTAACCAAGTAGCCAATTGTGTTGACTACCTCAAGAAACTGAAACTTTCAGATGGAAAGTTTATTTGCGATTCCAGCAGAAAGATGCCAATCTACGGTTTGATTATTGATCTCTGTGTGATACAACTAGCAGAAACATACGTGTGGGGACAAAATTCTGTATTGAGATACTTTTTAAAACGCAGATTGAGTCAGGATCACTTAGAGCTCTTCTTCTATTCACTCCAGAGGTGGGTAGTACAATTTAAATCAGCTTATAGGAAGTGTTAAATTGCGAGGGTAGACCCATCCATGAATTCCAACTGTAAGCCTATGGAGTGTGACCTACTTGTGACAACTGCAACTGCAGATATTCATGGTGTCAATGGGAAGGACGATACTATGCTGACAGACAATTCTGGGAGTACAGATCATGGTTACTGTGCAGATTATAATTCACTGAGCTTGTATGTAGAAAACGTTCAGTAAATAGCAGGAACTGTCGTTCGCCAAGTGTTGAAAAAAAATTACATGTATTGAATGCCTATAAGTGCTTTTATCAGGTCAAGATGTTGAGAAAGAAGGACTGATTAAAGAGAAATCCATCAAATGATGTAGTGAAATTATGTAAGATAGCTGAGAGTGTCATCAGGAAGAATGACAGTATTGTTGCATCCCTAAGGTCCCCTAGGGACCTTATAGGGCTGCACCCCCTAAGCTACACTATCTGCCCTATATCTCTACACACCTTCCAGGCCCCATTTTCAACACTATAAAATACATCATTAAACCCTGGAGGGATCATCAGACACACATCATTATTATTACGACACTGTGGCTCGACAACGACAGCCAACACTATCTGGGTCAGCTATGCAATGAAATGCCAGTTTGAACTAGCTGAAACTATAAAAGGTCACACAGCACAAGCGTTTTGGTCTGTGTTCTACTGAATCCTTTACGGTCTACACCGCGACTGATGCCATTTTGGTAAGTGTGCTCACGGGTCTATACTCCCACATATTTCCTACATTTCACCCTTGTAACACTTTATAATTGTCTTGGTCATACACTGAAGTTTATAGCACCAAAGCTGATCTGTGAAGTAATAAGACTTCACACCATGCAGTAGTAATTAAACTACCTAAACACTAGCTCTCTTGGTTTCCCAGTTTATTTAATTGCACGATAACCCCCTACCCTCCAACCCTGATCTATTAGAATCCAGTATTATTTAATTATCTGTAAGCATTAGGTAAGCAGTTCGCTCGCCGACCTGTAGTAAAGTACCAGTCAGCAGTTCTACTCCACTCTGCATTCACACACACATAGGCTGTCCGCACACGCTGAGTCACAGTCATACACCAGCAGGTTATCTTTTATCCCGTCAACCCTTTGAAAACACCCCCTACCTTGAGCTCACCAGACACTCTGAACACCTGGAAGCTCACCCTCAAGTTACACTTAATTCATGTAACCGATCCTTCCGTACCCCTATAGAAAGGAAGCTTGTAGTTTAACGTGACCGTTAATCGGGCGATCATAAGCCACGGGACCTCCTTTTTACGAGGAATCCGAACCACAGGACATGGCATTTCACTTCGAAAATCTCACATGCATTGCCGGGAATCGAACCCGGTCCGCCTTGGTGAGAGGCAGACAGCTTGACCGCAGAGCCACCACGCCCCCGTACCCCTATAGAGGACCTTCCCCTAAACCACCCCCTGATACCACAACACGCTACATACCCCCTAACACCCCGTTTAAGCCCTCAAAGGCTAAACGGTATGTTGCGAAAGAACATGAAGAATCCCATACTGAAGTTGCATACTGATGTCTATGCTATGCTACCGGGTTATCTGTTTAGGAAATACGACCATCTATTTACAGCTACTGGACCTGGGGAAAAGCCTCATTATACTTCACTCATCGAGCGAATTGTGAAACAGTATTATACATGCAGGCTTCACCACTTCTGCAGAAATACAGCTCAACGTGAGAGAGGTCAACAGGTGCGTCAGTTGTACACAAAACTTATTCTTTTTAAAGGACAATGAAATCATGCAATGTACTGTGCATAAGCAACGTATCTTATTGTCTTGTAAGATGATCGTGTTAGTTTTCGTTCAATGTACAAATTAAATTGTCAGTTCTTACGTAATCTTACGCCTCATTAGTCACGCCTCTCCCTCCCTGCCTCCCACCCTCTTCACGGTGTATATCATGGTGGCTGCCAGTTCAACCTTCTTCCATAATGGCGGCGCCATTTCCACTCTATATACCTTTCTCTAGCTAGTTGGAGAGACTGACTTTGCTTAGTCCATCATATGAAAATGCACATCCTCGTCCTACAGGAATCGTCGACACTTCAAGTCCTTTTTTAAGGGACTAAGGTGAGATAATCGAATGGGGAGAGATCAGGACTATACGGTGCACCCCACTTGAGTTGGCGTACCTTCTGCGCTACGACCTTTGCGGTATGGGGATGAGCGTTATTATGAAGCAGCACCCCTTGTCGCAGTTTTCCTGGACGTTTTCCCTTAATTGCATGCCGTAATTTCTCCAGTGTTGGGCAGTATCGTTCCCCAGTGATGGAGACACCAGGTTCTTTGAAATCAATAAGCAATGGGCCCCGGTGTTTAATGAACAGAGTGAGCATCACCTTGACAGCGGATGGTTGGCTCTTGAAACTCTTGGGACGATGGATGACACCACTGCATCGTCGACGCTTTCCCAATGGTGGCACCAGCTTCTGTTGCCTGCAACAATGCACTCCAGGAACATGTTGCCTTCAACATTAAAACGCATCAGGGCTGCAGGCAAACAGCCATACGGTATTCTTTTTGTTCGGCATTCAACGCCTGGGGTATCACTTCCCTCAAACGGAAAGATTTTGATCACGCCTTATATTAGATACAGCCAAGAAAGGGTCATTTTACACTAATAGTATAACAAATCTTAAATAATATTAATAACAAGTAACAAATGGCAGTGATGACAGCAAGGGACAAATCTCGGGAAAAACGCAGGGAAAGATTGAGATAGTACGTGATCAAGATGTGGAGGGAGTTAGAATTGAGGATGAAAGGGATCTAGATACTTATCTGAAATTGTAGAATGTCAACAGGCTGCTCAAACAACCACTTTTTGATGTTAAAATCTGAATGAACTATAACTCTGCATTATTTGAATTTGAGTAGCTTTCATAAAAACAGTAATCTCTTAAGAAGTTTCCAGATAATGTAAAACTCAAGTACTGTATCCAAAGTTACATTCAAACAATAGGGTAAATCAGTGGTGGCTAGTGATTTTTCTCTCGATGGTGCTAGAAAATTTAAACTTTGCAATCAAATTGTTCAAACGTTGCAAGTATAGACATTGCATATTTTATGCTTTAAGTTTAAAAATCACAGTTATATAACTGTGTAATATGGGGTAGATGACCTCATAGTTCTGCCCCTTAAAACAACAATAAGGCGGCTTTGGTGGCGTAGTTGGTAGCATGCTGAGCTTCTATGCCCAAGATCGCGGGTTCAAACCCGGCCGAAGTCGTCGGATTTTTTAAGAGCGTTAAAAATCCCTCAGTATGCCTTCCTTCGGAGGGGAAGTAAAGCCAGCGGTCCCATGTCATAGATTTATGGCATGTTAAAGAACCTTCCACTAATTACACCTGTGAAAAGCAAAATTAGGTTAGGGTTAAACATTTGACAAACGCTCTTAGTTTCCGACGTTCGTCGCCGGGAGCCGATTGCAGTGGCGTCTGGTGACCAGGTTCTGAACTAGTAGTCGCTGACAGTAGCATTTGGCGGCAAAAGTAGGACCTACTTGAAAAAAATTAAATGTCTGCAGTCCTTACTTGAACTGAAAACAGATACACACACCAATACAGTCATCACAATTAACACCGGTTATCAGACAGATTCTACACACACCCAAAGTACACGGGGCTACATGACCGCATTGTCGCAGCCCCTAAACTGAGGAACCAACCAACCAAACAACAATAACTAACTGTGTATTTGTACAAGACGTGCAATACAACTTCGACTCAATTTCAGCTGCCACTGTGAAATAAAATGAACAAGATGCCGTACCGTCAAAACTTCCTTACATACAGATATCAACTTTGTAAGGATATCAACTACATCCGTTATAATTAAACACAAAAGTAATTTAACGATGCTATTCTTAAACACTTGCAATTCCACCGATAATTTAACAAACCTCAGAATTTGTATTTGAGTTCTGGTAGGCGTACTGAGTCGCCAACTTAAACCAACGAAACAAAGCAAAACTTACTGCAAAAAGTCCGGATTGTTACATTAGAGAAATAATTATTCCTGCCACCAATATCAGTGTGAAAAATCAGCTAAATGTCTAACAAGAAAGAACTAAAAGCATCAGGTATATATTTAATAGTCGACATATACAGTGACAAACCATAAAATTGGCAATCCTGAACCGCATCCTGTGCATTGTTCTGCCATATGTTGTACTCTATAGGTTGATATATAAATCACTTCAGGCAGATTTAATTTGCGCTTACCACATGCTGCACTCTAGTGAATGCGCCATGCGGCTGTTGGCTCTACCTCAGTCGAACAAAACACATGCACACCCATTCATAAACCAGCCTTTAGTACTGAGTCTTATTTTTGGAGGTGGGGCACATGAGATTTGACGCACTCATTCAGCGAAGTGCCAACAGATCGCAAACCAGTTCGCGCGCTCGTTCAAATGAATACAGAATAAGATATGCTTCTTCTTCTTCCTAGCATTTATCCCGCATTGCAGGGTCTGCTTCCATTTCTCCCAGTCTTTGGCGTTCCTAGGTAGAACATTCACCGTGTGCATGTTTTCCTGTAAGGTGTCGAGTCAGCACTTCCTTGGTCGTCCTTGTAGTCTACGGCATTCAGGACACAAATCTAGAGCAGTTTTCGCAACTGATGAATTCTTACTGCATAACACATGGCCATACCATCTCAAACGACTCTCACGCATTTTATTAGTTATTGGAGCTACACCAAATGTTGCCTGAACATCCTCATTCCTGATGTTGTGTAGTCTAGTAAGTCCTTGCGGCCAGTGAATCATCTTCATTCCCATGACACGCAGCAGTTGTTCATGTCTCTTCGTGACTGGCCAACATTCAGTTCCATAAAGTGCCACCGGTCGAACGATGGTGTTGTATATCTTCGATTTCAAGTACAATGGCACCTACCAATCAAAAAGGACTCCAGTGACTTGGAGCCACTTCATCCAAGCAGCGTTGATTCTATTTCGGGCGTCTGGGAGCGTGAGACCATCTGAGCAGATTAATGCCCCCAGATATCTGTACTCAGACATTTTAATGAGTTCAATGCCATCGATGGTAACTGCCCCATCACTTGGCTTCCCACACTCCTTCTTGATGTTAAGTCGCAAGCCGTATTTGTTCAGAAAAGTTTTCCATCGTTGGACAAGCTGTACTAATTCCTGCCGAGACTCGCAAATGACCATGATATCGTCAGCATATAGCAGAGTTCAAGGATGTGGTGTAAGCAGTTCTTCGGCAATAGTGTCGAGACAATGGATGAACAGGAGAGGAGACAGAGCCGATCAGAATAAGATATGCTTATTTCCTTGAAATTTAAATTTAATACAAACTGTTATTGAGAGGGCACATTAGTGGTGCCATGACACACCGGCACTACCTCATGGTAGTGTAAATAATCGGAAAGATATAAGAATCATCTATGTTGCTAAATCTAGAAATCTAAGATATTTAAGTTCGAAGAAAGAAGTTGAATTTTGAATTGATTTAAGGGGAAGAATAGCGAGGTCATCTGCCCTTCACCGAAGCAACAAATCTATGTCTTAATAATACTGTCCCGTGGTCATGCGAAATAATCCAATAACCAGTCTCATAATCAGGACATGAACTCCACAACACCGCCCAGACTAGATCTTGATAGGTTGCAAAAAAATACAAATGACATATTCCTTATATACTACTTTCCCTATTCCTTCTTCCCAACTATACCCACTAGTACTTCTTGCCATCATGTTTCCAATAAGAAGAATAAAGGTGATCCTTTCAAGTATATGTAGTCATTTAAATCTAACGGGTCATTATTCTATGCAAATATATTTTGATTGCTTGCTGTCTAAAGGCCGATCTTTTATCCCGTGTAAATATCTTATATCTTTCCCTAAGTTGGTGAATTTATTATTTTTCTTAACTGTGTTCGCCAACCACTGAGTGTCTACAGTGTTTTGTTGCATATCTGTATTTTTTGTGGCATTTCAGGTCTCCTTCCACTCTATCAATTGACTGAAGTTGTAACTAATTCTAATTTAACTTTAAGAATGTGGAAAATATCTGAGACTTTACATATGTTCACAAATACCTGAGGGTTTGTTGTGTTTTATTGCATTTTTGTGTTCTTTGTATCGTGTTGAAAACTGCCTTCCACTTTGTCCTACATAGTTGGCCTTACATCTTTGTTCTTGACATGCAAACAAATACACACCAGACATCAAATGAGGGGTTTTCTTCGTTAAGTTGCTGTTATGTATGTGCTTTTTCTTCTTTGAGGGCACAGATTGTCTGTGGGCGACACTGTAGGTTTGGTAGTGTTTTGTAGAGCTATCTGTCTTATAGATTTGGATCTGATGATGCTCCCTTGGCAAGCAAAACATGTCATTCCTTAGCTTTCTCCATAACAATATATATATCTTAATCATATGTAATTTATTTCAGGTTTATTATTATTATCATTTTTGTAATTTGTTTCACATATTCCAGTAATTGGAATTATTTTGTGTTGATTAACTGATAGTTACAATATCAATTGTGTGATGATGGTGTGGGGGGCTATAGCTCGGAGGTGATCAGATGGTTGGCTCTCTCAACAATGACTGCTATATCTGAGAGACTTGAGACTGAAGTCATACCTGGTGCTATATTCCAACAAGACAACCACATGTTGCCTCGAACATCCAAGCTGGCTTTGTAGCACAGCAGATACATCTTCCTCCTTGGCCTTCCTGCTCGCCAAACATGTCCCTGAAAGAGATATGATCATTCGTTGACTGGCCATTATCCTCTTCCAGCAACCACAACCAACGAATTGTGAACTCAGATAGAAGCAGCCCGGTAGGCAATACTCCAGGAACACACAGAACATCTGTTTCCATGCTACAATGCTTGGACATTCTTATTGCTGCTCATGGTGGCAGCATAAAGTGTTGATGTAATGCCGGTAATGGGGTGGCATTGGCCTGAACTGTAATTGTTTGTGTATGACACCATGAGTTACAGTATATGTTCATTCAAATTGGACAACTTCATGTTGCTGAAAACTGGTGCCCCTGTCTTTCAAGGTTGTTTTGCGTTTTGGTATGTTTCAACGGCAAGAATTTCATAAACGTGAATGTCTTTGGGGTTTATTGATGGAAAATATTCTTGGTTCTATCCTAGCTAATAAATACTGTCTGTCTATTAGGTAGTCAGCCCAGAGTTTGGTTGGATCTTCAAAAAGAACAGTCGTTGGTAATCTGGGTAGAAACCCCTAGGTGAGGAATGAGGTAGTTTGCCATTGCTTTTCTCACTGAGCCAGTACAGCAACACTGACCCTGGGAGGAGCACCCTTACAGCATCCACACAGTCACTAGCTGTGACCTCACTCAACACCTCAGTAGCTTTAATATAATCACAGCCATGAATGAGACTGAGATATCAGTGAAAAGTCATAATTTGCTCTTGCCAGTGCCAACAGACAAATTCAAAAAATAAGGAATCGCATAGGCTGTAATAAATACTCTAGTGTCAATGATTACCGTTATGAAGAAGAGGACTAAGAAAGCAAGTCCCATTGAGCCATGCAGAGTCCAAAAATGTTTATTTTTGTGAGGCCTGGCTGCATATTTGGTCCACCTCATGATCATAGGCAGGCTAGCCAACACCAGAGGTATAGGAAGTAATAAAATTATAACATGCAGTATCTTAACCCAAAGACGGCTGTAACAGCATCCAATTCGAAAAATGAGGACTCCTGTAAAGACACAAAATTCAGAAATTAGTATGCTTTGTGTACCATGGTGATGAGATGTTATAGTGTTATACACGGGCCCAATAAATACACTGACCGGCAAGAAAAAACTACCAAAAAGCGAGTACTTGAACAATTCAACATTACTTTCATTCAAATCATAAATATGAATGGTATAGGCCTAGTATGGTACATACAGTAGTTATAGCATGGAGGGAAGGTTAAATTGGTTTCCTGGATGCATTACCATTCTTCATGTCATTGTTTCACTTAACAATAGCGATTCTTTGACATGATGCTGTTTCCTGCGAAAGACGAGCGAGCCATCTCTATCGTCAACAATGCAATGTTTTTATTCTTTTCTCTTTTACCACTTGCTTGCATAGGAAAAGATCAATACAGCCATATCATTCTTGTGCAATTCAGAAACGAATATGCGCTTGAGGCCTGAAGATGTTGCCAGGGCAGTGGCTCTGATCGAAAATGGTGGCGCGCACATCTTTCCGCGCGAAACAGCACCATGTCAATGAATCGCTATTGTTAAGTGAAACAATGACATGAAGAATGATAATACATCCAGGAAACCTTACTTCCATCCTATAAACAGTAACTTATGTACTAGGCCTACAGCATTCATATTTATGATTTAAATTAATGTTGAATTTTTCAAGTGATTGTTTTATTTTTGCCGGCCAGTGTAGTTCAGCTGCAATTAGTAGTTTCTAGTTTTTTGTGACTCAATTTCACAATCATAAGCACAGGACTTTCCTTTTATATGGAATCCAAAGCACCAAACATGACATTTTACATTGAAAATCTAAGTGCATTAACCAGGAATAACACCTGGTCTGCCCTAGTGAGAGGCAAGATGCTTGCTACTAAAATATGGATGGAACAAGTGAAATGAAAACATGAATTATATGAAATCAGGTAATCACACCTAAAAGAAAATACAATATTGCCAATACTGAACAATATTTCTGGAAAATTACAGTTTAAAATATTAAATGGGTGTTTACCAAAATGGTACTGGTAGTTTCATTATTTTAATCAAATCTCAGCAACAGGCAGGTAGGTAGCAGTGTAAGGAGAACATCAAGATTGGAGGGTAGATTGCCTAAATGGCTCTACCTCAAAACATTTATATCAGGTGGTGGTAGCAGTAGTCACTATTATTATTATTATTATTATGAAAACGAATAAAAGAAAACTTTACAAACCTTGGATATATGAGGATGTTCAGAGCGAGAGTAAGAAAAGAGATCATTTATTTGGAAAGTGGAAACGTGCTATAAATGAAAACTTGAAGAAATAGTACAGGGAAGATTATGAATTTTCCAAAAAGTAGAGTAACAAGCATGATCAGGAAAAACAAGGAGCAGTATTACAGGTAAATGTTGTGGTTTGATATGAGGGAAACATCGCAAAAGATAAATGAAGTAATGGTGAAAAAGAAATGAACCATCAACTAACAGTAGTGTCCGGCTTTGCCCAGTGGATTTATTTCTTTTATGGATGATTATGAATACTACTACAGAACTGGCACATGATATACTTGAACTAACAGAAAAAATATTTTAAAAATACAACTTTTTGTGGAGGTGGTGGTGGTTGTAATGGGGGTGATATAAGTAGTACAGTATAATGGACGTAACATTCAGGTCATTTTCCCGTAATGATAATTATGAATTTATGCAATTTATAAACGTATTAAAAAATAAAAAAAATAAAGAGGAGTAAGTGAAATAAAAGACACTGCCTAGGGCCTATATCTCATTGGCTGTTAGAAATGTAGAGACCAATAGTGTCGTCTTGTGTCGCATAGCGCCATAGGAAAATAATCAGAACACTTTGGAAAACTTCGGATGTCCCGAGCTCCTGAGGTAGCAATAGTATCATTTATCGCCACATAGCGCTCAACGATAAGGTTCGGAATAAATGAAGGTAAATTTGAAAGCACCAACGCTTATTGCAGCTGATAACCTCAATGTACTGCACCAACACCATTGCACTTATACAGAGGCATAATATTTTCATGATGATAACTGTTTTAAGGGGCCTAAGAAATCTTTTTGCACCAATTACTCCCCGTGACTGCAATTTATAATCAGCGCAAGATACAACTATTTTCACAATTTCGAACCAGAACACTGGTAGGGGTGACGTGATGCAGCCCGAATTGCCAGGCAAAAATTGACTTATTAAAATACTCTTACAGTTACACTACTATGGACATGAATGGTTCTAAGGCCTTAATACGTGGTTTTCAAGTTCATTTTGTCTGTTATTCTAAATGTAGGGAATGGAGAGCATTGTCCGAAATATCAAGAGGACAATGTTACCAGCAGGGTTTCAAAGCGTATGTAAATTTGGTGCAATTAGGAGAAACGGTGTGGATTGGTGATAAAGGGCCTAAATGCAGGGAATGTAGTGGTCTGTCCGAAATTAAAGTAGACAGTGTCACCCGCAGGGTTCCAAAGGGTAAGTATACAAAATGTGGTTGAGATCAGTGAAACGGTGTAGATTTGTGCCAAAGGACTTAAATGCAGGAAACGGAGTGGTCTGTCCAAAATTTCAAGCAGACAATGTTAATCATCGGGTTCCAAAGGGTAAGTATGTAAAATTTGGTTCAATTGGTGAAACGGTGTAGATTTGTGCCAAAGGGCCTAAATGCAGGAAATGGAGTGGTCTGTGCGAAATTTCATGCTGACAGTGTTACTCACAGGGTTCCAAAGGGTAAGTATACAAATTTTGGTTCAGATCGGTGAAACGGTGTAGGTTTGTGCCAAAGGGCCAAAATGCAGGGAATGGAGTGGTCTGTCCGAAATTTGAAGTGGACAGTGTTACCCACAGGGTTCTAAAGGATAAGTATACAAAATTGGGTTCAGATCGGTGAAACGGTGTACGTATCACTAACCATAACTCCAGCGCACACGGACCAAGCTGTTCGGGAGTGCTTCTTCTTCCGACTTACTGAACAAAAATCAATCTCTAAGGTTACCCAAGAGGTGTAGCCTAATGCTACATAGCCTAAACTATTCCTCTTGAATCTGGCCATCAAATACAAAAAGAAGTTTTCGAATGGTAGTTCCAGAGATTAGCGCGTTTAAACACACAAACAAACAAAAATACTCTTTAGCTTTATTATAGATGAGACCATTGAGACCATCCTATAGGTTGTATTTTGTAGCTTTTCAGTCGGTCAACACGATTTTGCCCAATGAATGGGCGGGGTATGGTACAAGATATAAATATGTAAATACACAACTGGAAAAGAATTACATGTATTAGTTAATTATCACAATTAAATGGGGCAATTTAGGCTTTTATAGTTCAGCTGATTGATTTGCGAATACTTACCATAATCGAGTTGAAAAAAATATTCATGAATGTGAAGTAGAAACATTTCATGTTATAAATGCCAATTATGTCAACACTGCCTTCATAAGAGAAATATTATATGATAAAATAATAGTAAGAACAATTACTTCAAGAACAAGCAGCGAAAATCGGCTTACGGATTTCTTTTGACTAAACGAAATTTATGACGGATATTAAAACTGCTCCAAATACACTCCGCATTGGTAATTGTAAGGTCTCCAGAGTGAAAGACTTCAAGTATTTAGGTGAATGGATCAATGAAACTGGTCATCATCATCATCTTGCACAGTTTCCAGCCACTGGCCGGGTCTGTTTGGAACACAAGCCTCTCCAACGTCTTCTGTCTTCCCACCATCTCTCAGCCTCCACCCTTGTCCAGTCTTCTCCTCTCTTCTTCACGCTTTCTTCCACCCCCTTCAGCCACCTGTCTCTCGGTCTTCCTCTCGGTCTCTTTCCTTCCCACTTCGTCTCGTGTACTCTCCTGGGTATCCTCTTCTCCTCCATTCGTTTTACATGTCCATACCATCTAAGTCTAGATTTCTCTATATCATCCTGTAATGGTTCCTCCTTCATTAATTCTCTGGTCCTCTCATTTCTTATTCTGTCCATCTTTGTAGCTCCAATACTGCTTCTCAAGAACCTCATCTCACTGGCCTGTATTTTGCTCATCTCCCTTCCTTTCATAACCCAGGTCTCCGAGGCATACGTCAGGATAGGGACATAGTACGTCCGATATATGATCTTTTTGCTGTTCTGAGGGACATCCTTGCTCCATAACATGCTTCTCACACTCCTCCGAAATGCTTCTGCCTGCCTCCCCCGCTCATTTATTTCTCTATCGTTTCTTCCATTATCTTGAATCAGGCTTCCCAGATACTTGAAACTCTCCACTTTCTTCAGCTGTTCCCCACCAATTGTTATTCCCGTTGTGGTTCTTTCCTTCTTCCTTGTTGTGATCACCATCTCACTCTTATTTATGCTAAATTTCATCCCATATCCTTGTATTATTCCTTCCCACACGTCCAACTGTTCCTGTACCTCCTCCTCCTTGTTTCCCCAAATCATCAAATCATCTGCAAACACCATTGCTTTCATCTTTCCTTCCCCAATTACTTGTGCCACTCGGGTCATTATGTCATCCATCACCACAATGAAAAGTAACGGTGACAGTGCACTTCCTTGTTTCAGGCCGTTTCTCTGTTCCAACCAGTCTGATCTCTCTCCTCCCACTTTCACACAGCTCACGCTTCCCTTGTACATCTCCTTTATCCTCTTTATAGTCCATTTCTCTACTCCTCTATCCTCCAGGGACTTCCATACTTTGTTTCTGCATACACTGTCATATGCTTTCTCAATGTCCAGGAAGGCCATCAGTAGATCTGTTCCATACTCATAGTGCTGTTCTTGTAACTGCCTTACAGCAAAAATCAAATCCACTGTGGACCTTCCTGCTCTGAAGCCATGTTGTTCTTCCCTCATCCCTCCTCCTATCCTTGTCCTAATTCTCTTTTCCAAAACTTTCTCGAAGATCTTTGCACAATGACTCATCAGTGTTATTCCCCGATAGTTTCTGCAATCTGTTCTACTACCTTTCTTGAAGATCGGGACAATTATTCCTTTTTTCCAGTCCTCTGGGGTCTTCCTTTCCTTCCATGCTGTCCTCATCACTCGGTACAACCACTGAATCCCCACCTCTCCTGCTGCTCTCACCATCTCCACACACAACTCATCCACATCCGGTGCCTTCCCTCCTTTCATCTTGTTCACTGCATCTTCCACTTCTTTCCATGTTAAGCCCTTTTCTGTTTGCAGTTCATCTTCCTCTTCCCCGATTTCTTCCTCCTCACCATCTTTTCCATTTGGGTTCAGAAGTTCTTCAAAATATTCTTTCCACATTTTCTTCAGTCCTTCCCTATTTTCTATCTCTTGTCCCCTTTTGTTCACCATTCTAACATAATCCGTAGGATCCTTCCGCCTCTTATTTTTTACCATCCCATACAGGACCTTTTTTGTACCTTCACTATCCTCCTTCATCATCTTTGTCCACTCTTCCATCCACTTTCTTCTCTCCTCAGCCACTACTCTCTTTGCCTCCTTCTTTCTTTCCTGGTACTCTTCCCTTGTCTCTACCATCCTATTTTGATACCACCTCCTAAAGGCTCTATTCTTTTCCCTTACTATATCTTTTGTCTTCTCATTCCACCATGGTGTTTCCTTCCACCTCTTCTTACTACTTATCCTCCCACATACTGCTTCTGCTGCACCTACTAGTGTCTTCTTAAATCTAGCCCATTCCTCTTCCACCCCTCTTTCTTCATCTGTTGGAATTCCTTCCTTTACCATTTTGAGGTACTCGACCTTTCTATCCCCTTCTTTCAGTTTCCATATCCTTATACGTCTTTCCTGGTGCTCAGTCCCTTTCTTCTCCTTACTCCCTCTCAGGTTCATTACCAGCAATCGATGGTCGCTATCCAGGTTCTCCGATGGTATAACCTTGATGTCCGTGATGTTCTTATTTAGTTCTTTCTCATACAGTATATAGTCGATCACTGACTTTCTGGTCAAATAAAATCTATAGAAGCAAGACTACAGAAAATGGAAACTGCTTTCCATTTGACAAAACACGTTTATACAAAAAATGCCTCTCTTGGAACTGTAAAATTCAACATTATAAAACAGTAGTCTTACCTGCAGCCCTTTATGCAGCAGAGACACTTAATTTACAACACAAAACACTGAGAATTCAATTAGAGATTGAGGAACGCAAAATCAGTGGAAAATGTTGGGACCAAGAATCAAAGATGGAATTCATCTTCCAAAACCTAATGCTGACGTCTATTTGAAAATTACTAAAATCATAGGCACAATCCAAATAAGAAGGATCCAATTCATGGGACATTTGGACAGAATGGACCCAACTAGGTGAACACATAAAATCTGTATGTTTTGCAAAAAAAAAGGCTACAAGGTACAATTGGTACAAACAGGCGGAAAAGGACTTGGCTTAATTAGGTTTTCCCAATCTCAAGGATCGAGAGGAAATTAGGAAAATCACTCATACACGGTGTTATGAGGGAGAAGAGAGAAGACCTACCAGACATGTCTGGTCGCAGCAATGAAGACTCGCTCAATCGTTGCGCATGAAAAGTTATTGGGCAAACATCAAGGCCAATAAGTGTTGATTCCGCATGGTCCTAGGAGACCCATTCGCGAATAATAATAATAATAAGAAGAAGAAGAAGTAAGAAAATAAAGGTAAGTCTCCAGGTTCAGATAATGTACCCATGAGGATATTAGGGATTATAGACCTAATGAAATGATTTATTGATGAATCTATAGATAAAGGTATTATATAGTAAGACCTACAGTATTATTTACCGTAACAATGAAGACCACTCGGTGTTACAGTCTAAGGTCTCTTGATAAAATAATTGAATACTTCTTATTCACTAAACTGAAACATTTTATAAGCACCAATTTATTGATAAGGAACAGTATGCCTATCAGTAAAAGTTCAGTATCCCCATATATTTAAGTAATTTAAATTATGATATGCATATAATTGTGAGCCTCCGTGGCTTAGGCGGCAGCACGCCGGCCTCTCACCGCTGGGTCCGTGGTTCAAATCCCGGTCACTCCATGTGAGATCTGTGCTGGACAAAACGGAGGCAGACAGGTTTTTCTCCGGGTACTCCGGTTTTCCCTGTCAAAATTTCATTCCAGCAACTCTCTCCACTATCATTTCATTTCATCTGTCATTCATTTAATCATTGCCCCAGAGGAGTGCGTCAGGCCTCGGCAGCTGGCACAGTTCATATCCTCGCCGCTAGATGGGGGCTTCATTCATTCCATTCCTGACCCGGTCGGAGACTGGAAGCAGGCTGTGGATTTTCATTTTCATGCATATAATTGTAACTTGTGTGAACTTTTCTAAAGCTTTTGATTCGATCAGTCCTAAGAAACTTCCCCATATGCTTTATGTATCTGAAATTAGTAGAAAATTATATGACTGGGAGAAGTTATCAAGTTAAAATTAAAAATCCTCATACTAAATGTAAAGAAGTTAAGCATGATGTTCTGCAGGGAAACATTTTAGGAACACTTCTATATGCTACAGTGAGGTCCTTCTATAAATAATGGAACCTCGCAGGCACCGTGTGGCAGCCGATCCACTATGTATAGCTGCTGTTGAGCAAGGCACTGCCGCTAGCAGCAGCGGCCCAACTAGTTCAACACATTAACACTTTTTAAAGTATTTAATAATCATCATTACTTATATGAATTTCAGAGTATTTGCATGAAATGCTGTCCTTCAGTCTCTAAACACTCGTTGCACCAACGTAGGAAGTTTTGGTACACTCACTGTAATTCATCCTCACTGATATATTGTATCAGTGTAGTTATTTAGTTCTCGAGAGTCTCCAGAGTATGCGGATTGTTTCTGTATACCTTTTGCTTGAGGTTCCCCCACAAGTAAAAATCGCATGGCGCTATAATGTACGAACACATTTACTGTAAGACTGCTCATTGAGAAGATAAGTTTCCACTAGGAAAATTCGTTGTTTTGTTCTATACGTAACCATGTTCATGGAATATGAGATAGGCTACAGTACTTCACCACAAGTCTTAATCATCTCAACTAAAGTATCTTGCCAGCTCCGTATGTAATAAATGCTATGACAGCATTCAGTGCTTCCCGACCTGCTGTTGTGTAATCGGTACATGCTAGTTATCTGGCCGTAACTCATAGCTCTCCACCCGTCACACAGCCCCGTGAGGTTCCTTTCTATACAGGGAGGGCGGGAAGTCCCCGTACTCCTGTAACTTTTTAGAATCAAATGTTATTTATGTAGGTTGGTAGCTATGCTATGTTACTTCTAGTCAATTGTTGGAATCAAGAATCAAGTGTTAGAATACATATTGTCGCAGTCGAGTATTAGTGTGAAGCCATGGCAGATGTGAGCGGTCATAGTTACAGTACTGAGGAGCGCTTAGTGGCAAGTGTGTGGGTGCATGAATGACAACACACAGGGCATACAATCAGACAGATTATGGGAGTATTCCAGGAACGATTTAATAAGACTCCACCACGAAAAGTAACACTTATCGATTGGGGAAGACGTACTTTTGCCGCGGGCAGTGTTAAAGACAGGCCGCAGACTGGAAGGAAAAAGACAAGAGAAGAAACATGTGATGGAGTCTGTGCTTCGATTGAATAATCTCCTAAGAAGTTGCTGCTTAAACGTGCTTTGGAACTCTGTATACCGTGGATAACAATGTGAGATTACATGAAAAAGACCTTAGCTCAAACCTTTTTGACCGACGTTCGTAAACGAGTTATTGGATAGAGACCGAAATGACCGCA
Organism: Meconema thalassinum; assembly: GCA_946902985.2. Lineage (NCBI taxonomy): Eukaryota > Metazoa > Arthropoda > Insecta > Orthoptera > Tettigoniidae > Meconema > Meconema thalassinum. The sequence goes on from OX336388.2 coordinate 1,074,484,917, forward strand.
TTTCAGCATGCCGTGCTTTGTTAACTTAATTTCCAAATGCAGTGAACAGTGCTAAGGTTATGTTTTCAGATGAATTGCTATTTATCGTAGCTCACGTGCTAGAAATGTTGTCGTGTGGGACAAAGCGAATCCTCATTTTCAGACTCGAGTTGGAAAGGAACCCACCTCATTTAATGATATGGGCAGTGATGACATCACAACTGCTTGGACAGTACCTTTTTGAAGAAACTGTGAATGGCATAAATTATTTTCACATGTCACAAACATGGTTAATACCTCAGCTTGAGGAAAAGGGCCTCACAGAACACAAATGCTCACTACGCTCTTGCAGTGCGCAAGTTCCTAAATGAACACTCTCCTGGGTGGTGGATAGGTTGTGGTTCTCCTGCAAGACCAGCTCCCTTGAAATGGCCACCAAAAAGTCCTGACCACACCACGTCTGACAACTTGTTATGGGAAACCATTAAGACGCATGTATCTGCACATCGTTATGCTACAAACAAAGAACTGCGCAATGCTGTTGAGGATGCATTTCGCACTATAACACCAAACATGCTCATAAATATGTCAAGAAGAACATGGAAGCGTATGGAACTGTGCTCACAGCATGATGGGGAACATGCAGATATATTGGACACTTAATACGGTATGTAAGTAACTTATCATAAATAAATATCGTAAATAAAGAGAAGGACCTACTGTAATATACACCATTGTTTAAAAAATAGTGCATATTTTATGTACAGTATGTCGATGACCTTATAATATTATCAGTAAGTTACATGGAGTTATTCTGCATGGAATAATACCTAACACTGATGAAAGTGAGGTACCATACATGGCTTTACTTCACTAATTATGAGCTAGTTATATTTTTTAAAGTATCTTTCCATAAACAGACACTATGACTAGCAAGAGTTCATAAAACACTAATTTGAAGTTCAAATTTAACAGCCTGAAATGAATAAAATTAACCAAATGAATTGTACTCGCTTATGCAAGTAGGCTAAATATGAATATTAAAAGAATTTTATATTCAACTCACCACTTGCAAAGAAGAGAGGAACTATTCCATTTAGCAGTGAATGTAAATTGCTGTAATATGTCAACACAAAATTCAGACTGTGATTAGTTAAGTCTTTCACATCGTTTGTAACATCTTCCGTAGGGTTTTCAATAAAATGCATTCCGCCATATGGTTGCTCCAGTTTAAATATTGATGGTCCACATAAAATAGGATTTTTTTCCTTTACCGATATGTTTTCGGTTTCATCATACCAGTCACTATCATTGACCACATGTAAGTGTGTGGTGAGAAGTTCCACAAGGAAAAAATATGCCAATAGAAAGCCTCCTACAGCAAGTATAATAATAGCACAATACTCAACATTTGGCAACCAAGCTAATGGCACTGGTCGTGGTTTGGATGATTTCCTGTCAACAAATAAGTAATATTAAAAGACAATAATTACAATCAACAGTCAAATTAACTGAAAAGCAATAAACTGTTAGAGTATAACTCCCTTGTGAAACAAATTAGATGGCTTTTATATTATACAAAATCTAGTGGTGTCTGTCTGCCACTTTTTCACACAAAGACTACTCAACCAATTAAGCAAATTTTTGCGTGAACATACTTTTAATACCTAATTGCGGTTTCAAAATATAATGTAATCTTCTGATAGTCCTTTTGCAGTCGGGCGTTGACCAAAATAGGCAAAATATCAGATTTTAGTCCTTTCGCAGTCGGGCGTTGACCAAAATAGGCAAAATATCAAAGTTGTTATAGAAGGACCAGACCCAGCTCATTAAGTCCCCTCAGACAAGGAACAATACTTGACAGGTCCCAGAGGGATCCCATAAACCATAATTAGAGGCCCTACAACCAACCCCAAAACGACCCCTACTCTTGGAAATTGATCAAAGAATGACAATGCCAGCCCCAAAAGCCCCATCTAGCCCTCTAAGGAGCTGTGCCAGATCCATTTATCACGTAAAATACCATATAAAAGTTATGATTTAAAACATTCATCCCTCTCAAATCTCAAAACAATATTTTTGAAAATAAAATAAATGGTGAGCGAAACAAACTGTGTATAAAATTCTTTATTTTCTAAATTAGTGTTTAGATATAATGTCATGGGTGCAAATAAATAAGACATAAACTTAAGAAATATTCATATTCAACGCTTAATAATGCCGTGGGTACATACAAGCAACCAGGCCAACTTCTTTTGCACAGAACATTAAAGAAAACGTGTATTTAAGGCGAAATCAAGTGAAACTTTTGCAGTATTCGAAGAAATACTACTATTTCATCAATGTACGACTTGCATCGCTGACACTGCCCGTGAAGTACGGCAAACAAAATACACCACACAGACCATGCTAAAGAAATAGGTAATATTGTAATTATGTGAAAAAGCATTAATTGACAAAACGATTGGTCTGAATAAAGGTTATTGATGAGCGAGTACTCTGTGACAGAAGCCAAGGAAGCATAGGGCCATTACCTAGTAATTATTGATCTAGGCAAAACCCATGTTTTCTTGTTGCAAGATGACTCATATTTGTCCATAATTCACGTGTATTATGGCGAAAACAACTGGAATTTTACTATATAAGTTGTGATCTAATTTGGGACGGAAGGCGGGAAATGACAGTTAGACGTATAGTTGGGTTAGGTGCGCTCATATTATTCAATGACAAAATAGTAATGCTTTCCCAAATGCAGCAAAATCTTTACGTGATTTCGCCTTAAATACATGTTTTCTTCATATTCTGTGCAAACAAATTTCCATTATCCCTGGCGTGTTTGCTTGGATGATGCTATATTTAAACTTTCAACCCCTAATATTTAACAGAAAAATTAAGGAAAATGGTGGCTCATACATATGTGTCTGTTAGGTAGTCAGCCCGAAGGCTGGTTGGATCCTCAAAAAGCACCGCCGTTACGTTATGTGAGTAGATACCCACAAAAACCCAAGGCAGCGCTATATTGAGGTGTTCTAGGCAAGAAGAGGAGTGAGGTAGTTTGCCATTGCTTTCCTCACTGAGTCAGAACAGTAGTCCTAACCCTATGAGTAGAACCTTTCACAACATCCACAGGCACTGACTGTGCCCCGAATGTCATTACTACTGTCGACCAAAATATTATGTGTACTCGAGTTTGAAGGTTGTTTGTGAAGTAACAAATAGACCTACATAAAATCCAATAACATCATCATTTTCGTCGTTCTATTTTGCGTTAGTTCATGTAGGGTGGAGTTTTTAATTTATATATTAATATTTTTTATCGCAGTTGGAACACAAAAAGTGCCTGTTTTTAAGCGCGTTTCAACCACGCGTCACATTTAAGAATTATTATCTCACAAACCCGTCATCAGATCAAACCCCAATTTTAACACAATATACATTGGAATGTTGTATAACTGGTTTATTAATTTCAAAATTTTGTGTGTTCAAGAACGAAAGTTGTTATCATTTTTGTAAGGTAACTTTTTCTCGGCTCAGGGTCATTGGAAAATGTAGTTCTTGGTTGCGTTGTAATCCTTATAGATCAAAAAGTTATGCTGTATGACTGTGAAATACGTAAATTAATTCACTTATTTTATATTGGTTTGTATTTGTATGGGGAATTAAGACATGGTTCACCAGTTAGCCGCTCCGGTGAAAGCTGTAGCTCCATATAATCACAGCCATGAGTGAGACTGAGACATCGGTGAAAAGCCACCTTTTACTCTAGCCTGTGCCAACTGACAAATGCAAATGTACTGTATTCATCAAGAGATGGCAAACAGGCCACATACATATGTATGTAATCCTATTTTCCTTTATATAAAGTAAAATCCAATATAAACATGATAAACTATAACTTATTTCCAAGATATGGATTTTCACGACTGCAATCATGACAAATGTATCCCTGTATATTAACCTTTTAAGTGCTGAGTTACCCAGTTAGCTATTTGTGGGGTTGCCAGATTTCAAGAATGGGAAAACGGAACACACACAAAACATTGTTTATTTTAATCAAGGTTGTTAAATGTTGTAATAAATAATACAGATATGTATTAAATAAGCATTACATAATCAAATACACAAACTTAACACTAGATATAGGCCTATGACAACAGAAACTTACAAATGATTTTCATTTGAACGACCCTTTGCAAAGATTTTTTTTTTGTAAGTACCTTCTGATAAAAATCACTTCAATTTTTGTCATTTTTTAGCCTATTTTCAATTTTGAAAAAATAGGCTTATGAGATCACCTTTTGTCCGTGTGTGTGTGCGTGTGTGTGTGTGTGATTCGTGTGTGTGTCCCCCCCCTAATAAAATCTAAACGGCAGGAGCGATTTCAATGAAACTCGGAAAGTTCATAGCACTATTCCCGGCGACCTCGACCGTGCCCTTCAAATTTTGTTACGACTCACCAATCCAACATGGCGACTGTGTGAAATATTTCACCAGCATTCAATATCTCCGAAACTATTACCGATATTACCCTGACATTTTCTATGGTGATAGAGGGAACTACTATAAGTTCACTTATGTGACTTTTGAAAGCCTGGTAACTACAAAACCAACATGGCGGCCTAGCGAATTTGCGACTTTTAAATAGACGTTTCTCGCGATTTGACCAACCAAACGCAATGAAACTTGGTACAGTATATGTTTATATACATTGTAATGCACCGACATCTAACTTCGTTCAATTGTTTACATAATCACTAGATGGCGGATGTGCGAAATATTTCACTGGCATTCTATATCTCTGAAACTATTAGCGGTATCTCCCTAAAATTTTGTACGGAGATAAAGGGCACTACTGGAAGTCCATCTATAAGATTTTCAAAAACCGGTTAACTACAAAACGAACATGGCGGCCAAGCGAATTTGAACATTTTAAATAGACCTTTCTCGCGATTTAATGTTCCAAGCGCACTGAAACCTGGTACAGGAAATATTTATACACATTGTAACCCACTGGTATCTAATTTAGTTCAATTGTTTACATAACCTCAAGATGGCGGCAGTGCGAATTTTAAAATTAAGTTTTTATTTCTTGTGATGTAGTCATGCGATCGAAGTGAAAGTTTGAATAATGAACCTACGCAATAATTTTCCTTTAATGGTACATGACTCTATGGCCTATACATTTAACAATCCAACATGGCGACCATCCGAAGTATTTAGACGATACTGAATATCTACGAATCTATTTTAGCAATCAAACTAAATTTTTTAATGTTCATAGGGGCTATGAACTTAAGTTCACCTATAGGACTTTAAATAACCTGGTGATCACAAATCCAACATGGCGGTGACGCGAATTATAAATATTCACATGGACGTTTCTCGCAATTTAACCATCCGCGTGCAGTGAAACTTGGTACAGTAAATCTTTATCCGAATGTTAATCCACTGGCATCTAATTTATTTCAATTGTTTCCATAACCTCAAGATGGCAGCTGTGAAAAGTTTTTAAATCTCCTTGTTTTTTCTTGTGTCCTAATTATGCGATTGAAGTTTGAATACTACACGTTCACAATAATCTGCATGTAACAGTACATAACTCTAGGACCTACATATATAAAATCCAACATGGCGACCATTTGAAATATTTAGTCGGTTCTCAATATCTACGAATCTATTACAGCAATCAAACTGAAATTGTGTATGTTGATAGTGGCAATTAACATAAGTAGGGTATATGAAAATAGGCTGTATAGTTCTTCACGGAACTACTTGTTTTAAATTCAATTAATTCCAAAGAGCCATAGGCTCGTACAGAGGAATTGTACAGTAATATGTGTGTTTACACACCAAGGAAGAAAATTCTGAAGGTAACACAAATTGATGAATAAGGGCATAGGCCTATTAGTAAAGTTGATACTATATCTAAGATTGTTTAGACCAAGGTCTCTTAAAATGATAAGCACTTAGGATTTTTAAGCTTATTTGATGTATTAAGATGCATAGAATTTTTCCCACAATACTTTCATAGTTTTCCTCTTAAATACTGACAAAGTTGGTGCACTTTTTACTTCATCGGGAAGTTTATTATATGACTATGATGCAGAGAACTTGAAACTATTTCTACTGTATTTAGAAGAGTGAATGATATATAAGGCTACGTCCTTCGCATGCCTAGTTCCATAAGAATGATTGTCTGAGTTCAAGATGTAGGGAGAGCTATAGAGTATTGTGTTGTGTTTAATCTTGTATATTAGCATAGCTGCTCGGAGATCTGCACTTATGCTGAGGGGTAGAATTTTACTTCTGATGTACAGATCTTTTACTGGAGTGCAGTAAGCAAGGTTAAATATGTTTCTAATAGCCCTATTCTGAATAGTCATTAAATCATTCAGTGTGGATTTCCTGCAGTGAGCCCAAATAACATTTAAATATTGGAGCTTGCTATGTACAAGTGAATAGTAGATTTGTTTTACAAGGTTTAGGGGAATAAGATACCGAAGTTTCCTTAGGATCCTTACTATAGGTGAGAGTTTCTTAGCAATTCGTTCAACATGTTCAATCCAGGTCAGGTGTTTGTCGATGATTAGACCTAAATACTTTGCCTGATTAACCTCTTTTATTTCAATAGACTATTATTTACATATATTTTGTCATGTGCGATTTCTTTCATGCTTTGTTTTGAAATTACCATGTAATTGGTCTTCTGTAGGTTCATTGTTAATTTATTGGCCTGGAACCATTGTGAGAGAATATTTATATCTTGTTGCACATTTTGTATGATTTCAATTATGTCTTTCCCAGTGTAGAAGATATTTGTATCATCTGCATACAATTTGATATGCCCTCTCAAATTACATTCCACAATATCATTTATATAAATCAAGAATAATGTAGGTCCAAGTTTAGATCCTTGTGGAACTCCATGAGTTATATATTTTCCTGAACTTATGCATTTATTCAAAGCTACATGCTGCTTTCTTCCAATAAGGTAGCTTTGGAACCATTTTAGTGCTATGCCTCGGATACCAGCATTTTCTAATTTTGATAACAGTATTTTATGATCTACTGTATCAAAGGCTTTTGTGAGATCAATAAATAACCCAACTGCCATATTATTTTTGTCAATAGTTTCTTGTAGCATTGTTATTAGGTCAATAGTTGCTGCCTCAGTACTAGAATTTTCCCTGAATCCATATTGCATATTATGAAAGAATGTATTCTTGTTCAGAAATGAAAGCAATCTTGTTTTTACCACTTCTTCCAGAATTTTTGAAACTACCGATAAAATAGAAACAGGTCTATAATTATTTGGATTTCTTTTGTACCACCCTTAAATATAGGAACTACTTTGGCCACTTTTAAGTCATCTGGTATCATGCCAGTAACTAAGGACTCATTAATAATTTCAACCAAGATTTTAATAAATGATTGCATATTGTTTTTAATGAAATTTGTCTAGATCCTATCTAAACCACAGCTCTTTTTATTCTTTAAATTTGTGATGATGGACTTGACCTCTGCTTCATCTGTTGGATATAAGTAGAGAGAATTTGACTGATTGTGGTCCTTATTGAGGATTTCCTTCTGTTCAGGAATAGCTTTTGCTAGATTTCCAGCAATGTTTGTGAAGAACAAGTTAAATGATTCACATAGCTCTTGATTGTCTGTGATAATTTTGTTGTCTATTTCAAGTGAAGTGCATGTCTCAACTGTTGTTTTTTTGTTGTGTATGATTTCTTTGATAGTCTCCAAAGTTTTATTAGAATTGTTTCCATTTGTTCTGAATTTTTCTGAGTAGTAATTTGAATTTAGTCTTCTTTTTAAGTTTGTTACATTATTCCTGCATCTACAGTATTCTTGGTTCATATCATTATTATTTCTGTGAAGGGGATTTTTGAGCTTTGCATGCAGAGTGTCTCGTTGTTTTATAAGTGTAAGGAGTTCAGCTGTGACCCATGGTAAGTCTGTCTTTTATTGTAAGTATTGTTTGTTATTTTTCTTTGGCTATGCCTGTTCCTTAGATTCAATTGTTTGATGAAAGAGTAATAGAGAGAGTTAACAGTACTATCTGCATCATTATGGGAATCTGCGTTTATAGATATATTAGTTTCAGGAGGGTGTTTCCTATCCCAAGAGTCCTCGTGTGTTGTTGATTTTGTCGACTTATGTGACAGAGTGTACGTGCTATAATTGGTCTTGGAAATATCAAGAATTAATATACTGTGATCACTAATATCATTGCTGACATTTGATATTTTATAACTTAATTCTGAATTGTTTAGTGACACGTGATCTATTAAGGTAGCTGCAGTGTCACAAAGTCGTGTAGCATATTTAGTGTTGCACTGTTTAATTCTAATTCTACTATGTGCACAATTCTTGTTTTATCAAACAAATGGAGCTTCTGTTTCTATCATCTCTCCATTTGATATTCCCGACAGAAAAAACTCTTTTCGTAAAAGCATTGGAGGGGAAAATGCTGAGTATTAACTTCACAAGGACTAAGATATTCCTTAATGTTGTTGCCCCTAATAAATCTATAACATGTATCCATGTATCTGACACAGACATAGAAATCATTTTCTCTTTCAAACTTGCATCTGTATCACCAGAAAACAAGCTAGATATTACAATCAATTCTGAAGTGGGACATTTGAAAATTGGTGCGAAATTGAATATATTATCAAATTAACCAAGAAAATGGAATATTTGGCATTCCGTTATAGATTAAAACGGAACGTGGAAGAAAGCAAGAAAAAACGGAATTGTTCCAGGTAAAACAGAACGTCTGGCAACCCTAGCTATTTGCTACCCCAGTACTGAGTTTTTCATTTGCACTTAAAACATGTGTAGAAATCATAATTTTTAACTAATGGAAGATGTGGGATGCAAGACGTACGGTGAAATGAGGAGGAAAGCTGAAAGGCGCGAAGAGTGGAGATTTGCTGTAAACTAATCATCGGATTGACCACTAGAGAAGAAGGGGGGGGGGGGCTTAATTCCTCTGAAACTTTTACCACATCACACATGACACCCAACCATCAATTATTCTTTGTATCAGAAACTTTGTTTTCTGTTTTCAGTTCTCTGAATTTTTGAAAAACAGAATTAAAAGATGAAAATATATTTTCAAACTGCCCTAAAATTACTAAATATTATTCAATCATCAAATTTATTTTACTGACTTCTTCTATTTAACGCATATAATGTTCTGAACTTGAATCTTGCCGTTATCTGCAAACAGACCGAGTGTAGGAGTTATTTTTCATAAAAAAAAGGAATTTTATCATTGCTTAAAATACCGTAAACAAGATGGCTAAAATTTTTAAAGGATTCAAAAATCCCTAGTTCGCAGCATTTCTACATTCATTACCTTTAATTTGATGTATCAATAATATTCCTATGTCCATTTTTGATGTTGATTTTGTTGATTTGAAAGGCATAAAATGTTTAAGATTTTAATTCTGAGAACGCAAATGAAGTTACACATACTGTATTTTGTGATATGACAAAATTAACTAGTGTAACTTAGACATATTAAAAATGATAATTCTTCGGGAGCGATGAACCTGGATCCAACACTTATACTTATCTAACATACTGTATGTCATTTTCATGATTTTCATACCTTATTTGATATTCCAGGATATTCAGATGCAAGTAAGATTGTGGAGCCACGCCTCCTAGACATGTGCACACGAGCCCACTTGAAATAGTTTTTTAACTACCCACAGGTGGAATATTGACATATGTTAATTTGAAGCAGACAAATAAGGCCTCCATTTACATAAAAAAATGAAAATTGAATTTTTGTTCAAAAGTGCCATTTCAAATGTATATATGTACATACCTTGATCTAAATGTATTTTCAAAATCCAATTTTACATTAATTTTCATTTTGAGACTAACCAAAATTAAAATTTTTGTGCTCAAGTTTGTATCATTTCCATACCAGGGCCCAAAATAAAATGATTTCCAAAAATTAGTAGGCAAGTAATACTTGTTGCCCCTTACTAGTACAAAAAAAAAAAAAAAAAAAACCTCTTTGATCCAAAATCACAACGCAGCAAGAATAATTAGCTTCTTTTCCGCCATGCCTGTTTACATCACAGATGAACTCCAGCTGTAGAGGAGAGACGTCTACAACAGCTCTGTTAGTTACTTCCGGAAGCAATAATCCAAACTCAAGTAGTAATAGATAATGCTCAACAGATGGCAGAATATGCCAGAGATGACTCGGCACTAAAAGCAAATGGGGAACATGAAAAGATAAAAAATAATTAAAGCCCTTAACGGATTAAACCATTGCATTCTATCCCACGTTAGTGTTGAACTAGGTTTGGAAAGAGTTGATCTTCCACCTGAGTAGCATTAGAGGCAGGGAGAACTGTATTCTAAACTCTATTAACAGCAAACACCTTGCAGTGTAGCAGCTAGCATTATTGGCTGTTGCCCCACAGGTCTCGGTTCGATTCTCGGCTCTGCTAAGAATTTTAATTCTGATCTGAGGGCTGGAATGGGGTACACTCAGCCTCGTGAGGTTAAACTAAGAAGAGGAGAGTTCCATTCCCACCTCAGCCACCCTGGAAGTGGTTTTCCATGGATTCCCACTTCTACTCTAAGTAAATGCCAGGTTGGATCCTCACGTAAGACCACGGCTGCCTCCTCCCCATTCCTCACCTGAATTACAAAATCACACACTACTACAGCTACCACACAAATTCTACACACACCCAAGTACATAGGACTAAATGATCACAGTGTCCAGGCCCCTCAAATGAAACAACAACAACTACAGGGTCATTATACTCGTATATGTGCGCGTGAGTAAACACGGCAAGCTAAGCCGGCTGTGACTGGCGCAGATCGCTGCCGCGCATATCCAGTTCAGCCAGTGGTTGGCGCTCACTTTCACACTTTTACCAAACATGTTCAATAATGTGTACTTGCAGTGCTCATAGCCGATGCTGAAAATGTCCTCCCTCTCTTGTAACACACACCTGACATCTTGTTTCAGAACAAGATTTTCTGCTTTTCATATACGAATTGTGGATATACACACGTTCGCGCAATGTGAATTGGTGTCTAGGCTTGACCAACAATCACAGTAATCACAATACTCACTAAACATGCAACACTAATGTCTAAGTTTTGCAGGTACATGTCCATATGAATGACAAAACACGTGTGAACTAACGATATGAGTCAGCGTAGCGCGCCAACCACCGGCTGAACCGGGTACATGCGGCCGCGATCTGCGCCAGTCACAGCCGGCATGTGTAATAACGCTTGAAAAGTATGGTATCTTTTTGCCACCTGAGCAATGCTGTGTACAATAGTTGGTATAAATAAAAAGGCCGCTGTCAGCACTAGCATTCAAGCCACTCCTGAACTTTGAACAACTGCAGCTTCCAATTGAATGTGCAAGGGAGAGTAGCTGTGTGGTCTAAGAGGCAGCGACCCTAGTCAAAAATCCCAAAATTATTGGCCAAGGGGACACATCACTTTACAATTTGCAGGCCAAATGGCTGATCTTCTTAGAACATATCAGTTCATTGTTCCATCGATCAATAAAATTTATTCTCAATTTATAATATACAGTAGGCTTACGAGCGTTAAAAATTCCTCAGTATGCCTTCCTTCCGAGGGGAAGTAAAGCCAGCGGACCCATTTCATAGATTTACGGCATGTAAAAGAACCTTCCACTAACTACAATTGTGTGAAGCTCAATTTGTAGGTTAGATTTGATTAACGCTCTATTAAGTTACAACGTTGGCAGTCAGGTGTCGGTTACGGTGGTATCTAGTAACCAAGTCCGCATCTAGGTGTCATTGACAGTAGCAAAAGTAGGAACTACTTGAAATTGATCGTCTGCAGACCTTCCCTCAATTACAGATAACATACACTAATACAGCCATCATAATTAACACTGGTTATCAGACAGATTCTACAAACACCCAAAGTACGCGAGGCTAAATGGCCGTGTTGTCACAGCCCCTAAACTGAGGAACCAATGATATAATATAAGCTACTAGTATATTGGAAAGATTTTCTTCAATAAAGACTGATTGCACTGTGTCAAAATTTATGCAACATTTGGTTTATAACACACATAAATTGTTTCCATTATTGTATCACGGGATATAAAACAATGTTGTATATAGCTACCCAACAGGTTGGCAGATGAATAAGTAAATTCTAGAGGGCAAACTTTCTGCACCTGGACTGCACACAAGGGAAAGTCAAACTTCTGGGTGATCAACCAAAATGGGTTAACAAATTGAGTGGACATCTAATCTAGCCTATGTTTTGTTATTTATCCATGTCATTTTATAATGAAAGAAATCTCCTAGGAAATTGAAGTCGGGAGAATTTTTTGAGATTTATTTATTTATTTATCGTATGGCTTTTAGTGCCGGGAGTGTCCGAGGACATGTTTGGCTCGCCTGAGTCTGTAGCTGCTTCCAGCGGAGAGTGAGCTACAAGTTCCGTTCAATTTCAAGTAGTACCAACTTTCGCCACCAGATACCTAATGGTGAACGTTGGAATTTTGATAGAGCGTTCCAACGAAATCCAACCTAACAATTTAGCTTCACACAAGTTTAGTCTGTGGAAGGATCTTTTACATGCCATGGGTCCGCCGGCTCTACTTACTCTCCGAAGGAAGGCATACTGAAGGATTTTTAACGCTCTTAAAAAATCCGACGACTTCAGCCGGGTTTGAACCCTCTATCTTGGGCACAGCAGTTCAGCATGCTACCAACTACGCTACCGAAACCTGACATTTTTTGAGATAAATATTCAGTAAGGGGAAAAACCCCATGATGATGATGATTATTGTTTTAAGGGGTGGAACAGAGAGGTCATCTACCCCCTCCATGATTTTGCACACTGATTTCCAGCTCTCAATATCTTACTGAAATTATTTCAAGTATTGCAGATTTTGTTACTGTAACTTACTTTATCTTCGTCATCAATCCTGTGCACTTTGTTAGGCCCTTTAAAACAACAATTACCATCACCTGTGTACTTTGGTGTGTATTGAATTTTATCTCATAACCTGTGTTTCTGTGGGTAGTGTAGAAGTGTACTGTAACTGCAATTAAAAGAGTTTTGGGATGTCACATGATTACAATCTCTTGAATATAGTATTTTTTGGGTTTGTGTATTGGCACAGCCTAGAGTAAAATGTGGTTTTTCACTGGACTCCGCCTCCATTCATAGCCATGATTAAATGAAAGCTACTGTTGTACGAGTGGTCTCGAATGATGGTATTTAGCGTACAGCCAGTACCTGTGGATACTATGAAATGTTCTACTCATAGGGTTGGTACTGCTGCACTGACTAAGTGAGGAAGGCAATGACAAACTACTCACTCCTCACTTTACCTAGTACACCTCATTATAACACTGCCTTGAGTTTCTGCTCACATAACCCATGGACGGCAGAACATTTTGATCAGGTAACCCTCTGGGCTGATTACCTAATACACAGACAGGGTGCTACCTAACAATTGGTCTAGGCAAACCCCATGTTGCAAGATGCAGGCTGCAGTACCGTATGTGTGGGTTTGGAAATATTCTATTTGTTCCATAATTCACACGGATAATGGCAGAGCTGGAATTTTACTATATAAGTTGTGATAAAAAAAAGGGGATGGTGGGTGGCTTTTATATGGTCTAGGAGAAAACATCTATTACTACATCATTTCCACAATTATTATTCATCATTACAAAAGGTATTTTGGTTAATTTCAGTAGTGTAGAAATTTTACAGTATGTGTTAATTTCCTCTAGCGTTATCGATTGGGGCAGGTGCCCAGGGGCCAAGTATGGTAGGAAATTGGTAATTATATAAATAATTCATGCTTTTGGGCTAATGCCGTGTGTATTTTTAATTTAAACCATACGTTTCGGAGAAACCTTGCCTCCTTTTTCAATGGAAATGAACAATGTGGCCAAAGAAAGTATATCAATGAGATTACAAAAAATATAGATAAATTCTTCTGTTCGTCACCAGAGAGCAGCTGCCAGAAATTACTGTATGGACCATGGTGGAACGGCGGACAGAGTAGTAAGTAACGAGAAGGTAAAGGGGGCGGTGTGAAAATATAGAAACTCCTCGAAGAATGAGGGGGGGGGGGAGGTGGGAGGGTTAGATGGATATAAGGAAACATAAACAAAAGGGAAGTGTAGCTGAACGATACCTAACGTCATACAGTCAACGGCGAAAAAACAGATGGAAACTCCTCCAGTGACGAACAAAGGAGATCAAATCCAGGCTCTGAGCCCTAGAAGGAAAATGTACAATTTTAAATATGTGAAGAACAGAGAGACTGAGAGGAACTATCTCCCTAGATCCTTAATAACTGGTAGCCAAGTGTCACTTAGCTGATATCCAGTGTCTCTGTTAAAATTATTGGGATTTTTACGAATTTCAACTGCCTCCCTTATAATTCTAGACTAGTTGTGCTTAACAAGGGTAAGCGCATGAGCATCCTTGAAACATACATCGTGCCCTGAAGACAGGGCATGTTCAGCTGTAGCTGATTTGTCAGGTTGGTTTAGACGGATGTTCCTTTGATGCTCTTTGGTGCGAGTTGCAATGGACCGGCCGTGAAAGCCTTAATATGCAAAATTGGTAATTGTTTTACATATTCCACTTCCACACCGTGTCTAAAGGAGAAATTACTACAAGAAATACAATAAAACCTTAGAAGATTTTCTTACTTTCCAAAAGCACGACGAATAGAATGCATTGCACAATGTAGTAGTAATACTTATTGTTAGTTACCTTGGTTATGTAACAATGCCATTTATATTGTTCATATAGCAGAGTTAAGCTATACAATTAAAACAACTTGAAACCTAGAAAACACTTGGTAAAGACGTGTTGCCTTATTGGCATTTAATCAGTCGGTCAACACAAAATAATCCCAATTACTGGAATATGTGAATAATAACCTGAAATAAATTCCCGGTACATATGATTAAGATCTATATATATTGTTATGGATTATTGAAGAAGAAAACTGGTTGGTTCCTCAGTTTAGGGGCTGCGACAATGCGGTCATGTAGCCCCGTATACTTTGGGTGTGTGGAGAATCTGTCTGATAACCAGTGTTAATTGTGATGGCTGTATTAGTGTGTGTTATCTGTAATTCAGGTAAGGACTGCAGACGATCAATTTCAAGTAGTTCCTACTTTTGCTACCAAATGCTACCATCAACGACACCTTGGCTGCAAACTTGGCTACTAGATGCCACCACAACCGGCACCTGGTGGCGAACGTTGGAACTCAATAGAGCGTTAATCAAATCTAACCTACAAATGTCGCTTCACACAATTGTAGTTAGTGGAAGGTTCTTCCAGGGGCGGCTGCACCTTATGTGCTGAAGTGCTGCAGCACATGGTTTTATATTTGAAAATTACTTACTTTAATATTAGCCTATCTACAATCAAATACAGCGCATTTAGACGCCAACCAAAGAATAGAAACAACTTCAATTCCACTCAGATCATGCGCTCTAATCCGCATCAAGTACTGGCTGTGCTGATTGCAGCTCAGCGAGAATTTCTACGTTTATTGCCAGAAATCATGAACTCAGCCTTTTGCGCATGCGTGCCCAACTTCTCAGTTGTGCTGTTGAAACAACAGCCAAGATCAGAGCCAGATCCTTCGTTCGACCACAGGGCAGCAGCACTGGTCACACGAAATGAGAACGTGGCAGGTGGCACCTTCTAGAATCTGTGGTAGCATTTTAGAGGGAAACAGGGGGGGAAACTAGAGGAAGCCATCAGCTTCCTAGCTTATCTATTTTATAGCCACACTTTGTAAATCACGACGTTGCTGGTTTAATTCTGATGCTTTTGGTAACATTGAGAAGTTCTGTTTTTACGCGCTCACACCAAATGTTTTTGAGTTCGTAAATATTTTGTCATTGAAGGTGGTGTTGTGCGTTTAATTAATTTTGTACGAGGACTGTGTTTATGTGCTGGGTTTGTTCAGTATGGAAAACTCAGTAGAGAGCCTCATGAGTGTTTCAGAGAGAATGTTTCTATTAATTATATTTCTAATTATCTTTACTTTTTGGAGGGGGGATGGGTTACAGCACACAACTGTTTTTCTGCACCAACCGCCACTGGGTTCTTCTACATGCCATAAATCTATTACAAGGGCCCACCAGCTTAACTTCCTCTCCGAAGGAAGGCATACTGAGGGATTTAAGAAGAAAACTAAGGGATGACATGTTTCACTCGTGAAGTGAGCATCATCAGATCCAAATGTTGTTGCTTGAGTCTTCAGTCTTTTGACTGGTTTGATGCAGCTCTCCATGCCTCCCTGTCCTGAGCTAATCATTTCATCTCTACATAGCTACCACACCCTACATCCGAGGCAATCTGTTTAACATATTCTAACCTTGTTCTACCCCTACAGTTCTTGTCCTCGACACTTCCTTCCATAACTAAGCTTGCTTCTTAGTATGTGCCCTACCAACCTACCTCTTCTCTTCATTAGCAGTCGCCAGAAACATCTCTCCTCTTCCACTAGTCTTAATACCTCTTCGTTTGTAACCCTATCTACCCATCTGACCATCATTCTCCTGTAACACCACATTTCAAATGCTTAAATTCTCCTCTTTTCTGCTGCGCCAATAGTCCCAAGTTTCACTTCCATAGAGTGCCACGCTCCAGACATAGGCCTTCCTAATACCTAAATCTATATTCGATGTCAACAGATTCCTTTTCTGTAGAAATGCTTCCCTTGCCTGAGCTAACCTACTTTTATAATTTTAAATGATAATGTCGACTTCGCTGGGGTCTGTCGTTACGTTACGGTGATGGGACGAAATGTACCGAGAATGCACTGAGTTGTGTGACGTCATAGTACTGCTTGAGCTTCCTCCTTTCCCCGCGCGCTCCGGTGAGCGTGACGTCATCCAGCCAGCTACCGACTTTGACCTTGGTTTGCACTTGCTTTTTTTTTTCTTTTCTTGCTAACAGACGTTGAGTTCACACAGCATTTGTAGCACTTAAAATGATATAAAGTCTAGTCTTTCAGACTGACTATCAGTGTTTTTTTATATCCTCTTTGCTTCGTCCATCACTGGTTATTTTGCTTCCTAAGTAACAGAAGTCTCTTACTTCCTTTAGTTTTTTACATGCCAATTTGATGTCCATAGAGGTTTCTGATTTATTTCGTCTGCATTCCAATATTTTTGTTTTATATTTATTAATTTTCATCATGAATTCTTTCCTCAAGACGGACTCCATACCATTAAAAAACTCATTCAAATTCTCAGGCGTGTCGGCCAAGATGACTATGTCATCGGCAAATCTCAGAGTTGAAATTATTTCTCCTTGAATCTTCACTCCCACTTTAAATATATCTCCCATTTCCTTCATTGCTTGTTCGATGTAAAGATTGAAAAGTAAGGGTGATAAGATGCAGCCTTGCCTTACACCTTTCTGAATACCAGCTTCTCTCTCATGTCCTTCAGCTCGAATGACTGCTGTCTGGTTTCTGTATAGATTGTATATCACCCTCCTATCCCTGTACTTTATTCCAATCGTTTTCAAAATGTCAATCAATTTAGTCCAATCAACGTTATCAAAAGCCTTTTCTAAGTCTACAAATGCCATGAACGTTCTCTTATCTTTCCTTATTCTACCTTCCAAAATCAGCCCAAGACTTAGTACAGATCCAAATATACAAGACAAATTACAAAACACTACGTTTTGCAACATTAAAATTAAGTCATTTTTGCATGCTTAATGCTTTAATATTAATCATTAATAATTACTACACTTACTAAGTTTTCTTGTTTTTTTTTGCTATAGGCCTATATGATATGTCAGCAATATCTAGTTTTAATTTTATTTTATACACACGTGTATTATTTATAACAACATTTAACAACCTTGATAAAAAAATGTTTTGGGACGCGTGTTCAGTTTTTCCATTCTTGAACTCGGGAACCCCTACCTCCATGGCCTGTATGGAGCTTTTTTTTTTTTGTAGAGCTATTTACTTGGCTTGCATATTTGGATCTGATGATGCTCACTTGATGAGAGAAACATGTCATCCCTTAGTTTTCTTCTTCTGCAATAGTTCGCAAACATTTATGTAATTTATTTCAGGTTATTTTTCGAGTATTCTAGTTTATTTTTTAAGCGTATGGCTTTTAGTGCCGGGAGTGTCCGAGGACATGTTCGGTTCGCCAGTGTTTGCAGCTGCTTCGAGACGGACACCCAATGGGTGAGCTACAAGTACCGTTGGGGAGGAAAGTTGGAATGGAAGCATGAAGTATAACATAAATTTCTCGCCAAATCAATACTTTTTACTTACTTAAAAATTCTATAGGTACATGTTTCGAAAACACACAATGTTTTCTTCCTCAGCCCACTTATTGGTGTTAAACATCATAAAACATCGATAACCTCACTAAATAACAAAAAATACAGTTCACATTTCTTCTCTTGTTCTTCCTTTGTTAGGCCTGTGTCATTCGACACATTAATGTCACTCACGGAATAAACACTTTTAGTTGAAGTAATGAATATTGACACATTGACTCATTGCTAGTTTCAACGTGGGTTGCTGAAATGCACACAAGTGTCGTATAACCTTGCCAAAAGCGGAGAAAACAACTAACCAGCACCCAGGAAGGTAATTGGGTGTGGCGTCATGAAAATAAATCGAGTCAGGAATGTATGTTGGAATTAAACTATTGCGGTGGGGGTTGAGGAGGTGGTTTGCGTTTTTTATTATTATTTAAATAATCTGCTAATAAATCTAACAATTCATTCGTTTCAAAATTAACCTCGTTTAGATTATTGCATTCCTTTGACCTCTGATAAGTAATGATATGAATATTTTCCAAAATATTCATATAGCTGCCCTTCGATGCGTAATGCAAAATTTTGACGTCATTATTTATGTCCGTGAACTTATGTCCTGTTTCCTCCATGTGTACCGCCATGGCTGAAAACTGCCTGTGTTTTGTGGCCGAAACATGCTCAGCATAACGAGTACGTATGCTCCTACCCGTCTGTCCCGCGTAATTTGAATTGCAAAAATTACATCTGAGCTCATAAACTCCCGATTTTAAATGTTTATCACTACTGTTGACTTTATTGGAGTTGAAAAATGTGTTGAAATTAGAATTATTGGTTTTAAAGGCGACGTTCATATTGTGTTTCTTTAGGATGTTGGTTACTGTGTAAATGCTTCGATTTACGTAGGTGAAGGTGGCAAGTGCTTTCTTTGTTGTGTCCTCTCTAACTAAGAAAGCACTTGCCACCTTCACCTACGTAAATCGAAGCATTTACACAGTAACCAACATCCTAAAGAAACACAATATGAACGTCGCCTTTAAAACCAATAATTCTAATTTCAACACATTTTTCAACTCCAATAAAGTCAACAGTAGTGATAAACATTTAAAATCGGGAGTTTATGAGCTCAGATGTAATTTTTGCAATTCAAATTACGCGGGACAGACGGGTAGGAGCATACGTACTCGTTATGCTGAGCATGTTTCGGCCACAAAACACAGGCAGTTTTCAGCCATGGCGGTACACATGGAGGAAACAGGACATAAGTTCACGGACATAAATAATGACGTCAAAATTTTGCATTACGCATCGAAGGGCAGCTATATGAATATTTTGGAAAATATTCATATCATTACTTATCAGAGGTCAAAGGAATGCAATAATCTAAACGAGGTTAATTTTGAAACGAATGAATTGTTAGATTTATTAGCAGATAATTTAAATAATAATAAAAAACGCAAACCACCTCCTCAACCCCCACCGCAATAGTTTAATTCCAACATACATTCCTGACTCGATTTATTTTCATGACGCCACACCCAATTACCTTCCTGGGTGCTGGTTAGTTGTTTTCTCCGCTTTTGGCAAGGTTATACGACACTTGTGTGCATTTCAGCAACCCACGTTGAAACTAGCAATGAGTAAATGTGTCAATGTGTCAATATTCATTACTTCAACTAAAAGTGTTTATTCCGTGAGTGACATTAATGTGTCGAATGACACAGGCCTAACAAAGGAAGAACAAGAGAAGAAATGTGAACTGTATTTTTTGTTATTTAGTGAGGTTATCGATGTTTTATGATGTTTAACACCAATAAGTGGGCTGAGGAAGAAAACATTGTGTGTTTTCGAAACATGTACCTATAGAATTTTTAAGTAAGTAAAAAGTATTGATTTGGCGAGAAATTTATGTTATACTTCATGTTAACATGGTCAATACGGAACCTGGAATGAGTGCAATTGGAATGGAAGGTCGAGGAGTTGGAAGGTAGCGGCTGTGGCCTATAGTTAGGGACCAACCCCGGCATTTGCCTGGAAGGAAGATGGGAAACCACAGAAGACCATCTTCAAGGTTGCCGGCGGGGGGATTCGAACCTCCTCGCCTCCCGGATGTGAGCGACTGCCAGCAGTCATGCCGTAACGACCACGGCTAACTCACCCGGTAGTATTCTAGTAAATTATTGTGTTAACCGACTGAAAGCTACAATATTAATTTAAATTTTGTGGTGGTGTATTGAGGAGTAGGAGCGCAGGGCAGCGGAGACAGCGAGCACAATTTCTGCAATGGCAACCTATGATGAGCGGACATAATATGCTCAAATAAGCAGCATTACGCCTATAACAGTTACATTAAAATGAACCACTTATATAGGCTACATGCTCAGAACAAATAAATAAATCCAACAATAAAATCTTAGAAGATTCTCTTTCCTTTTAAAAACTTTACAAATATAATGCATTGTACAAAGTACAAGTAACACAAGCTGCTCATAGTTACTTTGGCTATGCCATTGTCCACTGCCAGGTTTAGTAAATAAAAATGAACTCGCCAGTATTTACAGCAGATGTTAAGCTGAGATGCAAGATGCACATTTCGTAATGAGATTTCGAAACACTCTTTGCAGTTCGTGAGCACTGATGGATTGCACCGTGTTCCTAATTTTGATTTTTAATTCTTCTGCAGTTTGAGGATTATTCCTGTAAACTTTCTCTTCATGATTTCTCCATAGATAAAAGTCACAGGTGCCTAAACCAGACAAGCAAGGGGACCATAAGCCTTTACTGATGATTTGATCATCAACAAATGCTTTCTGTAACCATCCCATAGAACTATGTGCCGTATGGTCCACCGCACTATCCTGCTGGAAATAGCAGCACTTCTCCTCCTCTTAAGTCAGTTCAGCAAAAAATGGTTCGAGAATGTTGTGATTATATCGGTCGGAAGTAATCAGGTCCTGAAAAGATTATCGAACCCATAATTCGTTGGGCACTAATAGCGCATCATGCGGAGGTCTTGGATTAAAACGTGTAGGTTCTCTGTTTAGCAAATGACCTCGTAGTTCTGCCCCTTAAAACAACAATAACTAACTTTATACACTCAAATGTAATCACCCTTTGTCACCCATAAAGAAAAAGAATGATAAGTGTTGTGGACACTATTCATTAGCCAATTGCGAAATCTTATTTTTGCAATGAAACCTGTGGACAGTATGTTATGGACTGAATGAGAGCAGTACGATCATAAGTGTAATAGTTTTGTTGCACTATGAGCTGACGAATGTGACACCATTCTCCGAAGTGACTTACATGGACTAACTTGCAGTCTTGCATGTATATCGTCTACCCTCTCGTGTGAGAGAGCAGTCCTGTTTTGCTTCTCTTATTAAGTATGGAGCTACATTACGCCACTTGTGAAGGACAGTTGCACATAACATTTTGATGATTCCTAACTTAGGACCACAACCGCCTCCTTCCCAAACCTCACCTGCATTACAAATACACACAAGAAGGTCAAACCGTAGACCGTGCCCCTCTTGTGGGATAATATACAAATACTTGACCGAGTAAATCATTCCACTGTTACAAACCTTACCCATGCCACGTTAACTTTCTTATACCCAGGAGTATGGTTTGACAACATATTCTTATTTCTCAGTGATGCTGCTCCATATATTGTGAAGCTGGAACTGGATTAAAAGTTCACCTGAACTTCGTACACCAGTAGGCTCTCACTAATTGCAAGTTGCTGATTATTTATCAATTTAGTCTTCACAACAAATTCTACACCTTGAAATGTGATGCTCTACCTCCTCTCTCTTTCCAAAAGATGGTAAGCCTATAGCTGGAACTAAGCTCGATAACTTTACCTCCCCCAAAAAAATTCGGTTTACTTAGAGCGACTACATTCAAAGCCCAGCCTAGCAAGTTCAAGGGTAATGGGGTGCACTACTTCTTTTGGGTCTGTCGTTCTTAACATCAGGCTGTTCTGATGTTCTAAGATCCAATGAGCAATATATCTTCCTTCTTTTTTTTTTTTACCACATGTTGGGCGATTTGCTGGATGCAGCCACCCACCCGGGATAAAAAAATGACTTCCAATGTTTAGCTCACATTTTCTAGGGCATTTCCCTATACATGGAGGGCAGCAGCTATCCTAAATAAACTTGCCCTAACACGAATGGAGGACTGAATTCCTGAATAGTCATAGGGTCTCAGAAAGATGACCATCACACATTTGCTGACAACGTGCAAGCCCAGATTAGGGGCTCCCAGGTACACAATCCTTATCTGCCAGTGGCGTGTGTCTGGTTAAGGTGGATCCCAACTTTCCAGGTCCCACATACTATGATCTCTACACAGAATTCTGCAGCACACATTATATGAGACATGCTGAAACTAACACCAAGACTGGAACGGACTGCTGCAGACTCAAAAGTATAGCTGAGTTGTGCCTTCACTGCCAGTCCATCTGGCATGATCTCTTCTGCCTCAATGGGTGTCAGGAAACTCAATAATAGAGGTTTCTCCTCAAGTCTTCCCATTGGGTCATTAGCAACTACCCCTACCTGGAGAACAGATGGTGTGAAATGACTTCCAGAGGGAACCATTATGCCACCAAAAGCAGCTCATCCACCTAGAACCACTGGCCCCTTTAGGTCGAGTTATTTACTGCCACCTGACACTTGATGTTAAGTCACTGGCTGTATGGTCTATTTCTTCACCATAGCAAAAGATTCTGGCCATACTTTTCCTTGATTTAACAATGCAAATTTGAAGAGAAAATTGTTTGCATTAGTTTTGGTTATAGCAAATTAAAAAGGGTTTTTTAATTTTAATTACAGAAGTTTGTAATTCAATGATTTAGTCCTTTTTTTTTGAATTAACCAGATTTTATTATACTGAGTTTATGTCACAAAGTACAGGGCGCCAGGAAATGTTCTCTGCAGTGACTACCGGCTTCTTCCAGAGCGAGCATCAGCAATTTAGTTGGCAGCACGGTGTCCTTGACAGGGCTAATCCCATACGTGTGGGCTGTAGCTTGTCAAAATCGACAGTGTGTATTCCAATTAGCGAGCGTATGTGCCATCAGCACTTCCGGCATCTGTTATGAATGGCTGTGGTGAGTACAAAGTTTACTGTTTGTTTTGATACAAGCGACAGTAGTGCTGCCAACGTAACTACTGATAATAGCTGTTTCAGACGCATGTAGGCACTGCAGAGAACATTTCCTGGCGCCCTGTATATGGTGTGATTGTTAGATTGTGGGCTTTGTACCAGGCCAGCTTTTATCATTACAGTAGAACGTCGTTTATCCGGACGAGAAAAAAAAAAACACAAAAAAAAACCGGAGTAGCGCGCGCTGCCTACAGTAGCGAGTCGGTTCTTGTTTTCAATTTTCTCTTATGTCACCTTCCGTTTGTTTACTCTGTAATAATAATATCGTATGGCCTCGGGTGCCTGGTGCAAGCTTTGTTAATTGACACCCAGAGGGTAGCTTGCATGTCGAATTTCGTCGTTCCTTTGAACGCTATGAAAGTCAAGGAGGTTAGATATCTAAACTCCTTTACTCTGTAATGTTTCAATGTGTTACAGTATGTGAGTGTGTGTACTGTACTGTACTACGTTGTGAAAATGGCTTCTACGAGTGACAAAAAAGAAAAACGGAATCGCAATGTTTTATCCATTGAGAAGAAGGTGGAGATCATTAATAAACTGGATAAAGGTGAGAGTGTGCAGTGTCTAAAGAAAACTTAGTAAAGAAAATCCACAATTTATGATTTGAATAAAGGAAAGCTGAAATTCTGAATTATGCATCGAAGTTACAGTAGATAGGGAAGAAGGGTCTAAAAAGAGTAGAAGCATGAGATCAGCTAGGGTAACAATTGGAAGAAGCGGTGTACTTATGGTTTATTCATACAAGAAGTAAGGGGGATCCCATTTCTGGACCTTTGTTATGTGAGAAAGCGTTGCAGTTAAATGAGAAGCTTGGTGGTTATTACCATAATGTAGGCTCCTGTGTATGTTTTTTCCTATGAAATAAACGCATGTTTGATTATCCGGAAATATCGTTATTCGGAGCACTTTCGGTCGCAATTAGTCCGGATAAACGACGCTCTACTGTATAATGATTGAGTGAATGTATGAATCAGTGTTTAACAATGAATGAATTGTTAAGTAGAACTAATCATATAGTGCTATTTTACCATTTAGAAGAGTTTTGGTTTCAAAAACTGCACTCTCATTTAAGGAATGACTAGGGTGTCTGACCCTCCCTTCAATTGCAATTCAACTGCATAACAAAAGATTCTATAAAGAAGAGAAAAGTTTGGACGTGTATTGTGAAGGACGCCAGGGCTCACCCATGGCTGTAGCGCTGAGGAAGTAAGTAACAAAAGATTCTAGTAATGCCCTATGAACACAAACTATCCAACATACAGGATGATATATAAGCTATATTTAACTATCATTGGCATACTTTACCAGCACAAAGCAAAATAGGTAATATATTAAGAATGTGGTATTTTAATTTCAAAGAATACATAAAACAAATATGGGTTGTAAAAAGTAACACTTAAAGAATATAGCTCAAAACTCTTGACAACAATTTGTGAAATTAAACCAAAACCCATAATATTTCTAAAAACAATTTGTTGCCAGCTTTACATGATGAATTTTGGAAATCTGAACAAACAATAACTCAGCAACTTTTCATTACTAAATTAAGAAAACATTGAGGGGAATTACGCCATCAAATATGGTATAGTTGACAAAGTACAAAAAGAGTCATTTTCGTTCTCTGCTCAATACTGAAATACCCATTTCAGCAAGATAAGGATAAGTAAAATTACACTCATATGTATGTTATATGTTTTATTCTCTGCGAAATTACAAATTAGAAACACAAAAACAGCTTCATTGCACTTTTTTTTCTTTTTTTTTTTTAGTTGTAAGTCATATATCGAGGAGTTGCAGAGAATTTTGCGTATGACTTGATCACTTTGTTCACAGCCTCTAAGAAGTCTTTCTCAGTTGCTACTTTCCTTCGGGCTCGAATTGCAAACATTCCAGCTTCAGTGCAAACAGATCGTATTTCAGCTCCTGCAAGAGATATGTTACATATATATATGAAGTGTACAGACCCGAACTCCAAACCAGTATTTGGAGATGGAGGTGCCAGGAAGAAGACCAATTGGATGTCCTAGGAAGAGATGGACAGACCAGGTTAAGGAAGATCTCATGAGTAACATGGGATGCTGTGGAGAGGGAAAGCTATAACAGGAAAGGATTAAATGGAGGCATATTGTTCACAATGTTCCTACCCAGCTCACTGGAAGGATATCCTGATGATGATTATGATGTACAGGTAAATATTCTCTTCATAAAGAGCTTTAGATTTTCAGTGAAAATTCTGGAGATAATCTGTGCTCTTTAAGAGATTTTATTCCCAGAACAATTAAACTTAATCACTCCAGTCTTTTTTTAAAGAAATCAGCCTTGTTATTGTTGAGAACTGTTAAATAAGAATTGAAAATATTAATGAGAGATGAAATTAATAAAATTAGGCAACGATTTGAAAGAAAGCAGCCATGGCCTATTATAAGGTACCAACGATTCAGCATTTGCCTGGAGTTGAAGTGAAGTGATATATAGTGGTTGGTTCCTCAGTTTAGGGACTGCGACAATGCGGTCATGTAGACCCATGTACTTTGGGTGTGTGAAGAATCTGTCTGATAACCGGTGTTAATTGTGATGGCTGTGTTAGTGTGTGTTATCTGAAATTCAGGTAAGGACTGCAAACAATCAATTTCAAGTAGTTCCTACTTTTTGCTACCAATTGCTGCAGCCAACGACACCTAGCCACGAACTTGGCTACTAGATGCCACTGCAGGCGGCACCTAGTGGTGAACGTTGGAACTAAGAGCGTTAATCAAATCTAACCTACAAATGTAGCTCCACACAATTGTAGTTAATGGAAGGTTCTTTTACATGCCATAAATCTATGTCATGGGCCCGCTGGTTTGACTTCCCCTCCGAAGGAAGGCATACTGAGGAATTTTTAACGCTCTTAAAAAATCCGATGACTTGAGCCGGATTTGAACCCGCGACCTTGGGCATAGAATCTCAGCATGCTACCAACTATGCCACCGAAGTCGCTTAAGTGTTAGATAGGTTATTTGTTTATTTATTTTACGTGATATGGCAGAAATGGTTATGGAATATGTCAATATTCTAGTGAAGACGAGATATATTTATTCAAACAGGAATGTGAGCATACCTGCCAAGTTTTCCGGTATTCCTGGAAGATTTCTGGATTTTTGGGGTGTTTTTTGGTTGCCCGGATTAACATAGTTTCTTTCCGGATTTTCAACTCCCTAGCTTGTTTCCGTTCTCTGCAACCAAATCGCATTTCAGTTTCGATTTCCGATAATAGCTGCTATTTTAAGATGCGAGTGTCTGAAATTCGACTGAAAATCAACCGATAAGTTTATCGATAATCCCGTCTCGCAGATTATCGCTGCGCTTATATCATTAATTCCTTGCGTTTGACATTACACTGAAAGTCTATCGAACTGCCTATCGATAATCACATCTCGCAGATTATCGCTGCATTTATATTACTGTTTGTGCTTCGGCTGTTTGTTAGCGGGAAAGTTTGGTTTTATGCGGTGTTTGCTGTAGTTCTGTTATTCGAGCAATTGTGTAACAAATTTTTGTGCGATTTAGTGTTTTCGTGATGAATTCATGTAAGAAACGATATCATCAGTCTTTCAGGGAGGCATATTCTTCAGAATTTTCTTGTATTAAGGGATCATGGAAAGGTGAAACATTCGCATTCTAATCTCCATCTCTCCTCTCCAACCTGTGATGGAATATAGCCAGTGTTCTGTGACTTGCAAGATCAAAGTGAAGAAAAGCTCATGTTTGTGTAGTGTGTGAACTGTTCCCAATTATATGTGTTCTTGATGTAATTGCAATATTTTTGGGAAACTGGCACAACGAATTAGATAGTCTCACATCACCAAGAGTTTGTAATCTCCTTCCCAGTAGTCTTTTCTCGCTATTTAAGACCTTGCGACACATGTACACGTTAAATTTTTGCGCTTTTGGATCTTCTGGATTTCTATTTTTGAAAATTGGCGGGTATGTGTGAGAATGACAATGTTCAGACTCCAGTATTTATACTGTATCTTGATTGGTGTGACTTCCATGTAATTTTAAAGCAGCGAGTGCATTTATTGGTAAATATAGTCGACAATTTCACACGTCCATCAGCTCAGAGCTTGTAGGTGAAATGGTTAATCCCACAAGCCACAAAATAAACAAAGCTTTTACTATTGAAACTAAATCTCCATTTATCAAGCCAAGTAGCACCACTACTTGTTGTAGCCCAAACTAGAACAACTTTGTCAAATGTTGACAGGCGCCAGTTTGCTTTTCCTGTTACCAAGAACAAATATATTCTACAAATACAGGATGTTATACACATTTGTCGACACCCAGTACATTGGGAACTGACAGATGGACCCATTAGAGGAACGAAAGAAGTGTTGTATCTCCAGATAGTATTTACTTGCATCGCACAAAAGCCACACCCCTATTTTTAACAAAAAAGTTCCCATAAAAGCTTATCCTGCTTAAGAGCCGCACTCTACATTTGCCGGCATTCTATCATAACAACATTTCTAATTTTTCTTCGTAAGAATTAAGATACCTGTCGGTTTATCATTACAGACTCTCTCTCAACGTAAGCTAATTCATATCCTCAAACTTCATGTGCCGTTAAAGTTAACCACTTAAATTTTCATAAAAATGAAGTTTACTACAATAAAGGCTGATTATCTTCAACAGCCGAAGAAGATTTATTTCTATTCCCAAGAGAAGTTTTAAAAGTCAACAATTCTGTATTTATTATTATTAACTTTATTGCCACATTGGATCTCTTGAGTCCTCCATGTACACTTTATCTTTAAAGGTTGTATTGTTTGATTCTTCTTATCTGCCCAGTACTTCTTCATTCGTTCTGATCGTAGTGTTCTTAATTTGTCTGAAATCTCGACAGGCGGTCTGTGCATCATTTCTGCTGAAAATTTGTGATTCTTAAGAAGGGTGGTAATTTTATTCTTGTTCTCTGCATCTGTAATTTTGAGTCCAACTGTTTTGAGATCTTCTTGAATGCTTTGATCCAATGCCCTCCAGTCTTCTTTCCCAGATTTCTCATCACTAGTTGTCGTAAAAGCCTGTTTTCTGGTAATCGTAGGATGTGAAAGAAATAAGAGATTCTTTTCTTCTTCATCGTGCTGGAAACTGGGTCAATCTCTCGATAGACTGTTTCATTGGAGAGGATTATCCACACTCCTTCAACCTGGTACTTTTTATTTATGCAGGTTCTGATAATTATTCTTTCATTTTTAATTTGGAACAAGGTTTCGCAAGCATAAGTGGCTTCGGGCAAAGTTACAGTTTTGTAGTGTTGGATCTTAGTGCCTATTGACAAGCATTTTTTGTTATAAGTTGACCAGGTTAGAAATTGTGCTATTTTCATTTTCTTGGTTCTATTTATTCATGTTGTTTTTTCGCTTAAGTTATGCGCAATGATTATTCTCCAAGGAATTTAAATTGTTAATTTTTTGATCATTTATGATGACTTCCTTTATGTCAAGAGGTTTCATTGGCATGATCTCAGTTTACACAGAGGATATTTGCAATCTTATTTTTAATGCAATTTTCTGGAGACTGGTGATTTGAACACTAACTTCTTCCATGTCAAGGGCTAAGAGAGCTAAATCATCTGCAAACCCTAGGCAGTTTGTTCTTATTGAGGGTTTTGCTCCAATTTTGATTTTAGGAGGGTTTTCATTTTGCCAAATTTTCATGATGTAATCGAGAGCCATATTGAAAAGTAGTGGGGATAATCCGTCACCTTGTGTAAGGCCTGTTTTTATTGGAAAAGCACTTGACAATTCTCCCTTGAACTTGTGTTGGTTCAAGTTAGTTCGGGGCAGGGGCGGATCCAGGGGGGGATCGCCCCCCCTAAGAGAAAAGAAAAGAGGGAAAAAGAGAAAGGAAAAAGGGGAAAGCGAAGGAGAGGAGAGGGAGGAGCGAAGCGAAGGAGGAGACGCACCAAACGAACTATAAACAACGATTTTAACCTAACTAGTATTCAGTTAATAATCGTGCAATATACAGTATATTAAATTACCTAGCCGCGACGCTCTCTTCTCGCTACCCCGCTCGCTTATTTTCCAGCACTGTTGCTATTGTTGTGACGAGCTGAGCTGACAGAGCACAGCGCAGCCGCCGCGCCGCCTGTCTGAACGGAGCCGAGTACAAACGAACAATCCCCTTCGGCCCGCTCTACCCGCGCCTGAGATATGTCTATCGAGGTAAATTGTATGAAGACTTCACAAGCTTTATAAATCTCTGAGAAACAGTGCACAACCGTTTAAAGGGAAAGTAAAAGGAAGAAAAAAAGACGAAATCCCAGTGTCAGAACAGGAAAATATCGCCCGAAACGAAGGGAATGTCGATAGAGAAATAAAATTAATACTGAAGGGCTAGCGCAAGAATCGCCAAATCCGAAAACTGGAGAAGAGATGCTAAATGATGACAATATTGAAAAAGCAAACAGTGTGACGGAGACAGAAACCGAGCGAGAGCTACAAGAAGGAAAAGAACCAAAGAAAGCAGAAACCGAAGAAGAAATCCACAAGCAAGAGATAAAGATGGAGAAGAAATTAAGGAGGATTCGAAGAGAAAATTTAAAGCCAAAAATAAAGCCAAGAAACAAGTTGCAGAGCCTACTATCAAGAAAAAGAAGAAAAATGTATCAGAACCAGAGGATGAAGATAAAGATGCAAGAACTATAGTGGAGAAAAAGAAAACGCAAACCAAAGAGGGAACCAGCAAGAAACAAGAAACCAAAGGAGTCCCAGAGCCTACCGTAACCGGCAGAGACGTGGGTAAAACTGTGTTGAGGATTCTGAAGCATCACAGTCTTGTCCTATGTCGGTGTGTTGGCGTTGGTACTGACGGGTGCGCTATCATGGCTTCAGTAGCTTGTGGTGCTGTCGCCGAGGTGCAAACCGAAGCAGAGCATGCCGTTAGGTGCCCTTGTTATAATCACGCTCTGAATTTGTCTATTTCGAAGTCCTCAAAAGTTGTCGCCGTGTGAAATGCAATAGGAGTTATGAAGGCCACTATTACGTCCATTGATTCGTCCTCAAAACGCTCCTATGTATTTAAAGCAACTCTAGGTGAACTTTTATGTGGACTTTGTGAGACGCGGTGGATCGAACGGCACGACGGTTTTGTACAATTTCGCTCTTTACTCCCGAACATAGTCGAGAGTTTAGACTCGATTACTTTATGGAAAGACTCAGAAAGTGCTTCTAAGGCAACGCTCATAGCTGCTCTTTGTGAGAGTGATTTTATAGTTATCGTCATTTGCTTGTCAGAAATCCTTGGAGACACTAAAACACTCAGCATTTTGTTTCAAAATAGGGCAAATAGACTTGAAGGAAGCCCAGGATGCGCTAGACGACACTACTACTGTGTTGAGCATGAGGCGCGAAGAGTGCGAAACACAATTTGCTGAGCTCTTCCAAGAATCAGAAGCTCTGGCAAAACAACTTGGAACCGAACGTCTGCTCCCACGCATCGCACAACGGCAAAAGCACTGCGAAAATCATCCAGCGTCAACCGTAGAAGACTACTATCGCCGGGCCACCTTTCATACCCATTTTAGACTACGTCCTAGAAGACCTAAACACTCGCTTCCCTAAAGCAACGCAAGAGTTACACAGCCTATCAGCAATGATGCCAATATCATCATGGACGTCACCGGATGTAGACACAATCGCTGCAAAGTACTTCAAACTTCTCAATCAACATTCTGCCACGTCGGCGGCAAGGCTTCTACAGGCTGAACTTCGTATGTGGAAGGTAAAGTGGTCCCGGGAGCTTGAATTGGAATCAACCATCCCATAGAAAGCTATGGAAGCTTTAATTGCCTGCGATAAAGAGTTGTACCCCAGTATTCATCGATGTCTCAAGATTTAGGCTACTTGACCCGTCAGCGCTGCTTCATCGGAAAGGCCATATTCTTCTTTGAGAAGGCTGAAGACGTGGTTGCGGTCAACTATGTCCGATGAACGATTAAACGGACTTGCTTTGTTGCACATCCACTACCATGTTTATGTTGACCCATCTCGCGTGATTGATCGGTACGCGAAAAAACCAAACTAGCGACTAGAGTTTGTTGTTTAGCTTAAAATTGTATTTATGAACAAAATTGCTGTATTTGTAATATTTACGTACAATTAGCAATACACATGTACCTGTCATAATTTCGGGTAGCCTTGTTCTTATTTCGCTCAACCTATACCCCTAAAATAAAGGTTAAATATAGTTTTAAACTCCCGTAAATCTGATTAAATTGTGTCTTTAACGATCTTTTTCTCGCCGATTGATTAAAATTCCTCGGGCCTTGAGCCGGGTTTTTATTTAATCTTGAAGCTATTGTATAAGCTATATAATTATTTTTTTACGGTTGTCAGTCATCAAACTATATAACTCTGATTTTACTCTCCTACCCTTTTTACACTAATACAGTAACTATAAACTATGAACCCGGTATGATAGCGTTTTGGATAAAATTAAAAGTCTATCTTTACGAAAGCGCTCCAGCGATATTATTGGCATGGCAAATGATAAAATAGAGTGCAGTGTTGGACTGGCAATTTGGGAAGAACGGGAGTTCCCATCGAGGGCTCTAGGAGACTCTTGAGTACCGAGGCCCCCCCTTAGGCCCTTGCGCAAATAGGCCTGTGACCCCAGTTATTAGCTAGCTAAGATATTCTGCGTCTTTGTTTACAACTTAAGAGAGGGAGGGCTACTCGCAAAGGGGACAAAGTCAATCATTACCTATGAGGAGGTCCGGGGGACTTTTGACCCCCCTCGGACCATTCAAGGCATCTGAGGCATCAAGGGGCCTCGGGGTCTTAAAATTAATGACCTCGGCCCTTGTGCGAGTAGGCCTCTAACATCAGCTTATTATATTGTATCTAAAAATGGGGAAAAAGGGGGGGGGGGGTAATTTCCGAAGGGGGCTCATTACGATCACAGTATTTCAATGCGCGCAATCCCCGTGTCAGTAAACTCTGCATAAAAATATTTTTTAGCGTAAAAATTGGAGCAAGTCACTGGGAAGAGGGAGGGTGAGGGGAAGGGGGGATGGTAAAGTCCCTACTCTCCCGCTCCCGTCGAGGGCTCTTTGGGCCAGTCCGATACTGATAAGAGTGTACGTAAGTATAGGTAAGTATGAGCAAACAAAATATTGTTTAGTGACCACACAGAAAGTAGGAAAGTAATGAAAAATTTCACATTTCGAAAAAAAAATGACATTTTGGTAAAAGTATGCGCAAATAATTCGATGTTTATTGTAAACTTTTAAATTTGCATTATGGTATATTACCCCCCCCCCCCCCTCTCCATTTTGAGGACAGATATCATGACCGCCCCCTCCAAGATCAGTGTCTGGATCCACCCCTGGTTCTGGGCAGATGACCTCGTAGTTCCACCCCTTAAAAAAACAATAACTAACTAAAGTTAGTTCAATATTTTTTGTTAATTTAGGATGAAGGCCATATGATCTGAGAATTTTTAAAAGAGTAGGTCTGTGTATACTATACTATCATAAGCCTTTTTGAAATTTATGAATGAAATAAACAATTGCTTATTTCTGTATTTGTAATATTCCATTATTAGTTTTAGGCTGAGAATTTGGTCTGGGCATCTTCTGTATGGAATTCTATATTTACAAGACAGGAATGTTATAATATCTAAATGATATTTAAAAAATATGATCTAGAAAAAAATTGCAGCATTGGGTGCATCATGTGCTGGATACCACAAAACGAACAGTTATTTAAAAAGTATGATACATAATTTAGCTTCAGCTTTCCCTGTTCTATAACAAGGAGAGGCAACCCATTTGCTGAGTGGGTAGCCCTGGTAGCCCTCTCTCACAACCAAGGGCATGCCTCGCGGATTTGAGGGAACTCGGACCTTCAAAACTCAGAAGGGCATGTGTTTGATCCTTTAAAGATTGCCTGAAATTACTAAAAGTTCTTCAATTTTTGTTGTTCTATTTAAAGGGAGAAATAGAATTACTCATCAGGTTCGCTTATTTATTAATTACGGTAAACTGTTCATACAGACATTTTCCTTCTTACTGCATCTAAAATGTTGAAGTAAGGGACTGATGGCTTGTATCAGGTGCATTCAAAAAGTAATGAGCTGGAGGCATAATTACAGAAACCAGTACCTGAATGTTAGAAGTAATGGCCCTGGCTGTTGAGGCACTTGTCCCACTGTGACACGAGGCGGTGAATGGCTGTCTCATAAAATTCCCTGGGCCGCGATGTGAACCAGTTCCGCACGTACAGTTGGACGTCGGCGTCCGAGGTGAATCGTTGGCCTCGCAGAGCCCTTTTCAGGGGACCAAACATGGCGTAATCACAGGGAGAGAAGTCCGGACTGTATGGAGTGTGGCCGAGAACCTCCCATTTGAATTTCTGCAGGAGTGCCGCGACTGTGTTGGCCGTATGAGGTCGTGCATTGTCGTGGAGCAGAATCACCCCACGGGTGAGATTGCCTGGTCGTTTTGCTTTGATCGCTTGCCAAAGGGTGGTCAAGGTTTGCGAGTAACGCTGGGCATTCACTGTTGTCCCGTGCGGCATGAAGTGTATCAGAATGGGGCCATCTTGGTCAAAGAAGAACGTCAGCATTACCTTTCCTGCACTCGTGTGGATGGCCTTGCCTTCTTTGGGTGGTGGTGACCCTGGATGCTTCCGTTGGAGGCATTGTCGTTTGGATTCTGGTTCGAAGTGATGACACTATGACTCATCTCCAGCCACCACTCATGCCAGGAACACATTCCCTTCACTCGCATAGCGCTGCAGATGACCAAGACAGTGGGCCATTCGACATGCTTCCTGGTGTGGTTGAAGACTGTGTGGCACCCATTGGGCACACACTTTGCGCAATTGCAGTCGTTCCTTCATGGTGTGCACACTTCAGACGCTCAATCCGACCATGGCGGCTATGGCGTTCACTGTCATTCGGCGGTCCTGGGTAATGAGTACATCAACCAGCTGGACGTTGTCATCTGTAATGCAGGGGGGTGCCCTAGACCGGTCATCATCGGCTAACGACACCCGTCCTTCCCTGAAGCGCTTGTGCCACGCCTTGACCCTTGCAAGGGACATGCAGTGTTCGCCGTACACTTGTGACATTCGGCGATGAATGTCCGTTCCCCCTACTCCTTCCGCTGTCAGAAACCGAACAACACCTCCATGTCACTGTTTGCAATGCGACTGGCAGCGTTGGAGATTGATGCATGCTGCTGCTCGCTTTGTATCGTCACGTGACATGCACGCGTGCCCTCTAGCGACGGGCTGTGACCTTCCACGCTCTGGTCGGAACCACACCTCATTACACACGCCATGATTAGCTGATGTCGTCACTGGTTTGCGCATTCCAGCCTACGGCTCGTTACTTTTTGAATGCACCTTATATATGTTGGTGTAAAGCAATTTGGGATAGACTGGCCTTATTTATGAAGAGATTGTCATACAAACATTTTTATTTGAAACTAAGAATGGTATTAAATATGAGGCTATGAGAATCAGAGTGGTCTAACCCCCAATTCCCTTAAAGGTTGTTTTCCTCTGTAGAACAACATGGAAAACTAGATCTTATCAAATTGTGGACTGGGCCACTATTGCACTCATTGTCTCATATAGCCAAATTTCATGACTACAGTATATCTCAAATTATTTGTATGTGTTCAATACTAACTTATTCTCATCATCAGTTAAGTTACTGTTATCAAATTAATGGCATTTAAAACATATAACAAACCCTCTTAGTCAAGTGGTCAAGGAATCTTACCATGCATGGCCTGTTGGATGCTTATTACTTCCCAGTTAATATCCTTGAGATATGATTGGTTGTGGTTCCAGATAAAACTGTCCAAGAGACAAAGACACTGTGAATAAGGGAAAATTGTCTCTTGGAATTTTTGGGAGCACCATCAGTCACCAAAAGACTAAATTTTGGACCCTCCCAAATTTTTTAGCCTGACACTCCGATCCTTGCAACCTCAATGCCCTATGTTACATTTGAGCTTGGCACCCTCTTTACAATGTTATAATATTTTCATAATAATGTTAAGAGTTTAATGTTCCTGTTAACTGTTGTAGTTTTAGAGGTGCCAGAATGTCTGGAATGTGCCCGGAAAGGAGATCTTTAGCTTGTCAATAAATCTACTGACACAATGTTGTTGCATTTAAACACCCTGAAATGCCATTCAACTGATTAGTATTCAATCTTTAGGTTGGCTGAAATTTGTGATTGGGCAAGGTCGTTTGAATTCAGCATACCTACAAGAACAGCTACACCCTCCCATAACCTCTCCATTCTCACAAGTTATGGCCTCCATGATTGGGTTTTGAAGGTTAAGTTTTTATAAGGTTCTATTTAAGCTAAAAGACATCACTTTTCCATTACCAGTGCTGTTAGGACAGAGACGAGCCAACAACTCAAAACGAATATCACGCTCCACACTCATCGATCGGGCATGGATTTTGAATATGTGAGTGCGCCCTTCCAGATCAGGCAGTCCAAACTCCACTTTTCTGTCAAGCCGCCCAGGACGCATCAATGCAGGGTCTAAAGTATCTGGTCGATTTGTAGCCATCAGTACCTGGCAAGAATACATAAAACCATACACAGTATTTACTAAATGAAATAAGGTACTCAAAAATAGGAGAGAAACAATGGTACATGAATCAAAATAGCTCCCTGCTTTCATCAATGCCATATTGTAGCTGCAACTGCTGAATCATTCCTATTCGTACGATGGTCGGTGACCCTGTCAGAAGAAAGTAGTCTGCCTCTCTGCCTGCAGGGTATGACTTATGCTACGCGAGCAGCCGTTTCACGACGCGCTGGACAGTGGTCGCACCCACAGCCATTGCAGGGGAGTGAAACATGCATAGACCCAGCACTTCTGCAAGTTGGCCTTGGGATGAAGAGGTTCAATAAGCCACCATACAAAGCGCTGCTAGCCCCAGTTTGGCCATGTGAAAACAGGCCTGGATGCTATTGGATAAAACTTACACAAGGGACACCCAGCACCAGTTTAGCATAAGCCACATCCGTTGAAACATTGCAACAGAGACTGTGTTCACAATGAGAAAATACAAGAATTATATGGTAATCTTGATGAAAGAGAATACATGGAATTACAAACTAAGCAAATAATAATACTGTATTAAGAAAGCGCAGAAGCATGCAGTAAACAATAACACAGAATATTTAAAAGAATAAAAGTGTGGTTATTAATCTTTGAACTTGAATATTCTTCATATAAATGTTACACCCTAATTTTGTATATTTACCCTTTGGAACCCTGCGAGTAACACTGTCTACATATAATTTCGGACAGACCACTCCATTTCTTGTATTTAGGTCCTTAAAAATTACACCGTTTCACCGATCTGAACCCAAATTTACATACTTACCCTTTGGAACCCTGCGAGTAACACTGTCTACTAGGTACATGAAATTTCGGACAGACTACTTCATTCCCTGCATTTAGGTAGGCCCTTTGGCACAAATCTACATAGTTTCACCGATCTGAACCAAATTTCACCTAATTACATACTTACCCTCTGAAACCCTGCTGGTAACACTGTCCACTTGATATTTTGGACAACCCTCTCCATTCCCTACAATTAGACCCCTTAAAACAGTTATCATCATGAAAATATTATGCCTCTGAATAAGTGCGATGGTGTTGGTGCAGTACATTGAAGTTATGAATTGCAATAAGAGTTGGTGCTTTCAAATTTACTTTCATTTATTCTGATCTTTACCCTAGAGCAGTATGTGGCGATAAATGACACTATTGCTGCCTCAGGAGCTCGGGACAGCCCAAGTCTTCCAAAGTGCTCGATTATTTTCCTACGACACGATTGATCTTGACTTTTCTAATATCCAGTGAGATATAGGCCCTAGGCAATGTCTTTTATTTCACATAATCCTCTTTCTAATCATATTTTACAATTCGTTTGTAAATCCCATGTGTCAGTACTGTAGTTAGTAAATCGCTGTTTTCCTATTCATTATTATCACTATAATTACGGGAAAATTACTTGAATCTTACGTCCATTATACTGTACTAATTATCACCCCCACTACCACCACAAAAAGTTATATTTTTAAAATATAATTTTCAGTTAGTTCAAGTATCATGTGCCAGTTCTGTAGTAGTATTATCATCCATAAAACAAATAAATCCACCGGGCAAAGCCGGGCACTACTGCTAGTACAGTGATAATGAAATCATCAATGAATTACATTTCATTGTAATACAAATGACATCATAAAATGAGCTCATTGATGTATCTGATGTATTTTTTGCCAATGCGCATTACATTCGCCAACAAGTCTGATTTTTATTTGAAGGATTTGAAAGATAAGGTGCGCATTAAATTCGAGAAAATACAGTATATGACTGCTGATCAATAGCAATTTACGAAAATGGCATATTTTAAACACGTTATTGTTGTAAATGTTGTATTTTGTGAATACATGAAAGAACAGCCATGTTCTGCTCATACAAAATCTACAGGTCTCGAATTTTCCTTTTATGCCAAGGTTCAGTATTGGAGGTGGTCTTGCATCAATCAAATAATTGTTAATAGACATTATTATATAAAATAACAAAGGTGAAATTTCTGAAATGATTAATAAATTTCATTACTTGCATCAAAAATAAGCTGTTTGATATAAAATCCCAGAGGTGTAATTTCTGAAATAGATTGAATATTCACTTTCTAAAAGCAATAACAAAATGTGCAGAACACTTATTTTTGGCTGGTGCTGAATTTTCCCACAGAAGCAATCATTCATTAGTAACAGGATTGTTGAAATGAAAATCCACAGCCTGCTTCCAGTCTCCGACCGGGTCAGGAATGGAATGAATGAAGCCCCCATCTAGCGGCGAGGATATGAACTGTGCCGGCTGCCGAGGCCTGACGCACTCCTCTGGGGCAATGATCAAATGAATGACAGATGAAATGAAATGATAGTGGAGAGTGTTGCTGGAATGAAATAGTGACAGGAAAAACCGGAGTACCCGGAGAAAAACCTGTCTGCCTCCGTTTTGTCCAGCACAGATCTCACATGGAGTGACCGGGATTTGAACCACGGACCCAGCGGTGAGAGGCCGGTGTGCTGCCGCCTAAGCCACGGAGGCTTAACAGGATTGTTAAGCTTTATTAATACTTGACTTCATCTATTATATTCCTGCACAGATGCTAGAGGTCACATCAAAAAATAATGAATCGAGGTTTCAATGTACTTGGCTCCTGTGACATCTAAGACAGCTTGGGTACACTACTGTCGGACTTTTTACTATGGATACCCGAGTTTAGGCCTTAATTACAAACAAACCCACAGACCTATTAAAAGATGAGTTATACCAATATTTTCCTTGTTTAATTCTGTGTTAGACTATATAAGCCAATTATTCGTAAGTTTAATAATTATTTTTATTTGTGGTTGTGTGAAAAATTGTCCTGGATTTTCGCGTCTTTTCTAGGAACTGCTCACTTAAAACTCTATACATGGAAAACTACTTGTCTGAGGGTAATGGAATTTTTATGTGTTATATGCACAAGTATTGGTAGTGTAAGTTTCAATTTTTTTTCAACCACTCAATAAGAAGTTCTTATACTTTTTCTAAAGTAACTTTATCTCAGCCAAGGATAAACATACAGCAGTAAACGTGGCCTCATTTAGAAGCTCTCATTCGTGTTTATCAGAAACTACAACTTGAAACGTAAAGTGTGATACCGAATTTATAAATCATGTTATTGACGGGAGGTTTTGTACGCGCTGTCTCGTGCGATTAAAAGTGGGCAAGATGGTGAAACCGGGTGCAGCGTTGCCGCATTAAATTGTAATAGTCGCAGCTTGCAACGAACAAACAAACACAGCTTTATGTTTACTTTCAACCTTTGATTTTATTTCTTCGTACAAATTCCATTTTCCATCACCATATATCATAAGGGCTTTCGATCTTCAATGGCAGGTTTAAAAATGGTTTGCTTTCTAATTTGGCAATGTCATACTACACAATTTTTACAAGGGCTATTTACATGATTTACATATTTAATTCTGTTAGTATTCTTCATCTGAAGAATCGCTATGTTCCGGTGAATCAGAACTGCTGTCATCCATGTTAATTATGACTTGCTCCAAAAGAGGGACATTTTCAGACAGTCCATCTTTCTCCCAGTAGTGGTCTTCAATTATCTTAGCGTGTTTAATACCTACATTGTTTCCAGAGTTCGGGAGTAACGGTACGCAAGGCTTCTCGGCATAAAACATTCATTGCTTCCATACTCGTACCATTTTTAGCCGTATAAGTTTTATGCTATTTTTCCTTTAGCCGCCCACCTTGGTGTTGGAGTGCGCATCTGCCTCGCACCCGGAGGGCGCGAGTTTGATTCCCGGCTCAGTCAGGGAGTTTAGAAACTGTCGTGAGGGCTGAAACAGGCTGCACTCAGCCTCGTGAGGACAAATGAGTAGTTCTCTGACAGTGACGTAGTGCCCCGGGCACGGAAACCAAGATTAACAGCCGAGGTGCTCTGAGCGCTGACCACGCGTCACTCCATAAACTGCAGGCCAATTGGCTGGGCTGCGGTCGATTGGTAGGCCTAGGCCTTTCGTGGGCTCTAGTGCGACGGGGGGGGTTTCCTTAACGGAAGCCCAAATGAGTTCGATTGGATTGAGCTCGCAATGAGCCACTAGTAAACAAAACAAGCTTTACATCCAGTTGAAGTCGTGTTGGTATTTATTCCAGCATCTTCGCTGGAGTTTGAAAATAATGCCTGACAAGGACAATCAGCTCTGATTTAGTCAGTTTGTTGTAATCGCCAACTCCAGGTGGAAGTGATATATTGTTTGATGTTATCCACGTTATAATGTCAGGTTTCTATAATGACTGCCAACCTTTGAGGCAATAAACTCAGGACTCTTGTGAACCATTCTTCATAATGAGTCCAGTTTTTCGACTGAAAATAGCATACCTGTAATGCCGGATCGCATTCCATTCCCGGGTCTAGTGTATGCGGCAACGCTGCACCCGAATTCACCAGCCTGCCTGCTTTCAATCGCACGAGTCAGCACGCACAGAACCTCCCAACAATATTACTCTTCATAAATTCAGTATCACACTGTACGTTTGCAGTGGTTCTAGTTCCCGATAATCACGAATGGGAGCTTCAAATAAAGGCCAAGTTTCCTGCTGTATGTTTACACTGGACTAAGAAAACATTACTTCAGAAAAAAATTAAGAAATTTTTATTGGTCAGTTGAAGAAAATTGAACATTACGTTTTACACTGCCAATACTTGTGCATATAACATATAAAAATTCCATTACCCTCAGAAAAGTAGTTTTCCATGTATAGAGTTTTAAGTAAGCGATTCCTAGAAAAGATGCCAAAATCCTGGACATTCTTTTATACAACCACTAATAAAATAAATAATTATTAAACTTACGAATAATTGGCTTGTATAGTCTAATGCAGAATTAAACAAGGAAAATACTGGTATAACTCATCTTTTAATAGCTCTGTTGGTTTGTTTGTAATTAAGGCCTAAACTCGGGAATCCATAATAAAAAAATCCAACAGTAGGTCTACGATTGCTCATAGCATACCCCAGCTGTTCCAGGGTGTTGATATTATGACATTGAACATTATTATGAAGCATATTCTACAGTATCAATAACAGAAACATTATTTCAATACTCAGATGTATGTGAAAACTGTCAGAACGGCTCACCTTAATGTTTCCACGTGGATCAAAGCCATCTAGCTGATTGATAAGTTCCAGCATAGTTCGTTGAACTTCATTGTCCCCTCCTGCGCCATCATCAAACCGAGCACCACCAATAGCATCAATCTCATCAAAGAAGATGAGACATGCTTTCTTACTACGTGCCATTTCAAACAACTCTCTCACCATTCGAGCTCCCTAAAACAAATTAATATAATGTACTGATGTAGGCTTGTATTACACTCAAGGAAATTTATTATTTTATAAAAGTTATATAATTATACATGTACAAAGGTCAAACCATTACATCGAACATTAAATATTTTATCATACTTAAGCAGAAATGGATGAGCATACATTGCCATACATACATTATGGCAGTAGTAGGTTATAACATTTCGTAGGACTACACCGCAGGTTAAAACAGATACACACACTAATACAGTCATCACAATTGACACCGTTTATCAGACAGATTCTACACACACCCAAAGTACACGGGGCTACATGACCATGTAGTCACAGCCCCTAAACTGAGGAACCAACCAACACCGCAGGTTCTGAACCAGTCAGCTAGTTCATATTAAAGCTAAAATCGATTTGCTATTACATTACAATCTTGTTCCGTTTACAACCAGTGCTAACACTTGAGTACACTTTCTGTCCACCCCATAAAACAACCACAACTAACTACGTCTATTATGTATTATGTAACATTTTAAATCATTAAGCTTCTTTGTTATGGTAAAAAACTAGCTATTATGATGTTTCATTTTGGATTCCAACTAGTCAAATGTTCTATAGTTTCATGTAATTTATAAAAGATATTTGACTATTTTCTTTGATTAATGCCTACTTTATGATAGACAAGAGCATAAGCACACAGTAGAAACAACACAAAACTTACCTCTCCCACATATTTCTGCACAAGCTCGGATCCAATAACACGTATAAAGCAAGCATCAGTTCTGTTGGCAACGGCTCGGGCACACAATGTCTTCCCGGTGCCAGGGGGACCAAACAACAGGACACCTTTGGGAGGTTCAATACCCAGATTCACGAACTTCTCAGGCTGGAATATAACATATAGAGGTTAGTTGTAGCCAACATGGTTGTACATATTATGAACAATCAGAGCGAAAAAAAAAAAAAAAAAAAAAGGTAACTGCCCCGAAGGGGAACATTCTTGTAATCATTTCATAAGAATACCGTCATCATCATCATCATCTTGTACAGTTTCCAGCCCCAGGCTGGGTCTGTTTGGAACATAAGCCTCGCCACTTAGTTCTTTCTTCCCACCACCTCTCCGCTGTCACTCAGGTCCAGTCCTCGCCTCTCTTCTTGACACATTCCTCCACTCCTTTCAGCCATCTATCTCTTGGTCTTCCCCTTGGTCGTTTCGTCTGCATCTGCATCTCATGTATCCTCTTGGGAATCTTCTTCTCATCCATTCTCTTTAAGTGTCCATACCACCTCAGTCTTGATGTCTCAATCCTACCTTGCAAGGGCTCCTCTTCCACCATTTCCCTGACCTTTTCATTCCTCACCCTGTCTCTTCTTGTTACTCCGATCCTACTTCGCAGGAACTTCATTTCACCTGCCTGTATTCTGCTTATGTCTTTTTTCTTCATTGTCCATGTTTCTGAAGCATAGGTCAGTATCGGGATATAGTAGCTTCTGTATAACACTTCCTTGCTTTTTTGTGGGACATCTTTATTCCACACTAAGCTCCTAATGCTTCTCAGAAATGCTTCTGCCTGTCTGCCACGTTCCGTAATCTCTTTGTCATTTCTCCCATTTTCCTCCACTATACTTCCCAAGTACTTGAGACTTTCCACCTTCTTCAGCTGTCCACCTCCAAGTGTTATCCCACTCATTGGTCTGTCCTTTTTCCTGGTCGTTAACAGGATCTCACATTTACTAATGTTGAACTTCCATCCGTACTCTCCCACTGTTTCTTCCCAAGCCTTCAGTTGCTCCTGAATTTCCTCCTCCTTGTTTCCCCAGACCATGAGATCATCTGCAAACACCATTGCTTTCATCTTATCTTCTCCTATCTTTCCTGCTATCCGTGTCATTACCTCGTCCATAACCACAATAAAGAGAAGGGGTGACAGCGCACTACCCTGTTTCAGGCCACTCATTTGTCTGAACCAGTCTGTTCTTTCCCCTCCAACTTTCACACAACTCACACTTCCACAATACATCTCCTTCACTCTGCCTACAGTCCCTTTTTCCACTCCCATGTTTTCCATTGCTTTCCAAACCTTCTCCCTACACGCACTATCATAGGCCTTTTCGATGTCCAGGAAGGCCATCAACAGATAATCTCCAAATTCGTAGTGGTGTTCCTGGAGCTGTCTCACTGAAAATATGAGATCCACTGTTGATCTCCCAGGTCTGAATCCATACTGCTCCTCTCTCAATTTTCTCTCCACTTTGGCTCGTATTCTACTTTCTAATATCTTTTCATATATCTTGGCACAGTGAGGTATGAGTGTGACTCCCCTGTAATTTCTGCACTCCTTTCTGCTTCCTTTCTT
The DNA here is from genome assembly GCA_946902985.2 of Meconema thalassinum. Lineage (NCBI taxonomy): Eukaryota > Metazoa > Arthropoda > Insecta > Orthoptera > Tettigoniidae > Meconema > Meconema thalassinum. The sequence continues at coordinate 1,074,528,696 of OX336388.2, forward strand.
AAATATTGGGACAATTAATCCTTTCTTCCAATCTTCTGGGGTCTTTTTCTCCTTCCATACCACCCTCATCACACGGTACAGCCACTGTTTCCCAACCTCCCCTGCTGCCTTCACCATTTCAACACTCACTTCATCCACACCTGGTGCCCTTCCTCCTTTCATCTTGTCTATAGCCATTTCCAGTTCTCTCCAAGTCAGGTCCTTTTCCATTCCTGTGTTGACTTCTCCATCTTCCAATACATTGTCTTCCTCCCTATGACCATTTGGATTCAGCAAATCCTCAAAGTACTCTTTCCACACTGTCTCGAGTGTCTCTTTGTTGTGTACCTCATTTCCGTTTTTGTCCATCATTACCACATCCTCTCGCAGACCTCTTCTCTTACTTTTGACCATCCCATCAAGTACTTTCTTATTTCCTCTGCTGTCTTCCTCCATCATCTCTGTCCACTTTACCATCCACTTCTTCCTCTCCTCTGCGACAATTTTATTAATTTTATTAAAATGAATACAGTAAAACCAAGTTCATCCAAATTTCAAAGGACCAAAATAATCCATTTTGAATTACAGCATAATTAGCCAAAACTGTGATTTTGCACCTCTGCATAAGTATCATGAAAATGTTGCATCGGTGAATTTTCTTCCTGAATGTCTAGTAAAACTTGGGTCTGTGTATAGGTAGCTTTGAAGCCATCTTCAGTGTTGCCTTAGTGAAAATTGCTACAGGATTACATCTTTTCGGTCGGTCAACACACAATGTAACACCAATATTTGAGTTTCAACTTTTCAGTCAGTCAACACACAATGTAACACCAGTAATTGGGGTTACATACTCTCAGTCAGTCAACACACAATGTAACACCAGTAATAGGGATTACAACTTCTCAGTCAACACACAATGTAACACCAGTAATTGGGATTACAACTTTTCAGTCAGTCAACACTCAATGTAACACCAGTAATTGGGGTTACATCCTCTCAGTCAGTCAACACACAATGTAACACCAGTAATTGGGGTTACATCCTCTAAGTCAGTCAACACACAATGTAACAAGAGTAATTGGGGTTACTAATTTTCAATTAGACAACACACAATGTAACTCCAGTAATTGGGGTTACAACTTTTCAGTCAGTCAAAACACAATGTAACACCAGTAACTGGGGTTACATCCTCTCAGTCAGTCAACACACAATGTAACACCAGTAATTGGGGTTACATCCTCTCAGTCAGTCAACACAGAATGTAACACCAGTAATTGGGGTTATATCTTCTCAGTCAGTCAATACACAATGTAACACCAGTAATTGGGGTTACATCTTTTCAGTCAGTCAACACACAATGTAACACCAGTAATTGGGATTACAACTTTTCAGTCAGTCAACACACAATGTAACACCAGTAATTGGGATTACAACTTTTCAGTGAGTCAACACACAATGTAACACCAATAATTGGGATTACAACTTCTCAGTCAGTCAACACACAATGTAACACCAGTAATTGGGATTACAACTTCTCAGTCAGTCAACACACAATGTAACACCAGTAATTGGGGTTACATCATCTCAGTCAGTCAACACACAATGTAACACCAGTAATTGGGATTACAACTTCTCAGTCAGTCAACACACAATCAGGGTTGATATGCTTTCAGGATTTCAAATTTGCCTGAATTTTCCCGGTTTTCCAGACCAAAATTTAAGAAATTCCCTGACCGCAGAGTCGTATATTTCCCTGACTTTTCCCAATTTTCCAGAGCAAAGTATAGAACAATCATTATCCACAGGGACGACATTTATCTCGCTGTTCCTTAGGTCTTCCAAACCTAGCAAAAGTGCATTGACCTTTAGGAAACGTTCTTCTGTATGATCGATTAAGATTAAGTTAGAAAATCTGATTTTAGACTAATTATTTGTGAAAGACCATTCTTAGACGCTAGGAGAAATGTTGTAGTAGATGAAAATAATAGTGATAAAAAAATATCCAAGCAATGTTTCATTAAATCAACCGGACTTATATGTAGCTCTCTGTATAAATTAACGCGTTTCTTGAAAAGTATAAAAACAAATAACAAAAAATAAATTAAATAACAGTTTTTTACTGTAATAAATAATGTTTATTACGATAAGAACAGGAACACATTTTCACAATAAATGTTAATTTGCTAACATCAATTTAAAAAAAATAACTGTTAAAAAAGGAATCAATCACAATAAAAGTATCTAGAAACTGCCAACTGATACATGTTATTCTAACATTAGATATTTAATATCAAATGATTTGTTTCAGTTAATATGCCGTCTTATGTACAAGAAGTTGCTCTGATCTTGACCGTTTGGGGAGATTTCCTTTGTCCCCGCGGAAGATCACGAAATATATGCGACGTTACGTGATTGTCACCGAATCTTGTCTTCGCAGTCAAGTGCGGAGAAATATCGAGACGTTACACAATCGGCGCTGGTCTCAGCCGTTTGACGCGATTTGTAGTTTTCAAGATTGAACAATGAGAAAAATCGCGATTTACATAATCGGTGTCACATTTAGTCGTTCGACAAGATTTCTATTGTCCTCGAGGTCGGGCACGGAAAAATATAGTATTATTAGGCAATCGGCGCCGCTTGCTGTCGGTTTGACAAGAATACAGTTGTACTCGTCATCGAAAGCGGAGAAATATCGCGATGTATCACAATCGCTCCCGCTCTCGGTCGTTTTACGAGATTCACGTTGTCCTCGCGGTTGGACACTGAGAACGCGATAGTATGCAATCGGCCGTTCAACGATTGTCTGCCTGAATATCTTTTTTTTTTTTTGTCGCGTGGCCTCCTCAGAGGCCGAGTGCAGGTCTTTCTATTCGACGCCCGTGGGCGACCTGCGCGTCGGGATGGAATGGATGAAGATGAATGAAACTGGGCAAGGATGTGGAAGGAATCGGCCGTGGCCTATCAGAAGGTACCATCCCAGCATTTGCCTGGTGTTGAAAATGGGAAACCACGGAAAACCATTTCAAGGACGGCCGACGGTGGGGCTCGAACCCACGCGTCTACCGAGTCAGCAGAGAGCTTGGTCCCATGGCCTAACGCTGCGCTTTAGCCAGCTGAGCCACTGCTGTCGGTGCCTGTCTATCTATCCTGGTAGAATGGCGGAGGCAAGCTCAAGGTTGGGCATGGTTAAAATTCACGAGCAGTTATGGACATGATCGGCACCGTGATTCATGCTGTCGCTATGATGTGGTTGGAAGTTCACGGTGGATCACGAGAAGAAATGGGTATCGCGATGCTACGTAGTCTGTTATTTCTAAGTGAGCTGATGCACTACTAGCTCCCCGTACACTTTTAAGTATGCGGTAATGGGAAAAGTGGCTAGTAGGGTTCGGTATGTTTCGTGATGGGTGCCCAACCACCTTTGACAGGATTCCCGCAGTCCTCGTAGACACAAGTTCGCGACCGGGTACGGGTTTTATGACTTACGCAACTGGCGTCGATCTCGGTCCGTGTGACGAGATTCCCGCAGGCAAGTCGTGCAATCAGCCGGCCGTTTGGAGGATGAACGTTAGAAGTAGGTATCGGATATTACGAATTATTCAGAGAGGATAGCACGAATAATACGACAAGAGGCACATTTTCTTTCGAATTCAAATTGTACAAGTTTTCGAGATAACCGGTTAGATCATCCAATGGAACCAAAGTTCGAGGGAAAAATAGACATATAACGGAGTTTCGAATTAACCGAACTGGACGTCGCAAATATACGAGACCGATAGATTTTTAAAATATACCGTCGTCTATATATTTCGGAGCATTTTTGCGATTTTCTTTCGAAACTGTGTCATTTCGCAAGATTGCGACAATAAATTATATCGGATTATTTCTGGACTTCAATTTGAGATATCCAAATTTATAGGTCAATATCAGAAATGAGAGGTTTCTGTTGAGTTTCGGATGTTATCACGAATAAACGTCTCGCAAAAAGTCAGGTTTTCGAATAATACAGAAAAACATTTCACACAAAATTAAACTCTCTTCTTGATGCCGAAAATATACGTTGAACCGATGTATACAGTACCACTGAAGGTATCCTCAGTATGCATTTCCTTGAGGTCGTTCATGGGGAAGCCTACGCAATCGGCGCCGCTTGCGTGAAACTCGCTTCATCACAATCTGTGAGCCTAGCGGCGCGGGTTTAAATGATTTAAACCGACCTCAGCGAATTTTCGTTACCTCAAACTATCCAGACATAAAAATTAGCTACCTTTCGTTACTTTTTTGTAAAATTAGCTACCGGTACTTTTTTTGTTACTTTTCATTACCGGTCGACACCCTGGTATAACAACCAAAAATTACTGTCAAACCTTAATAATTTTTTTCTTTCTTTTCTTCTACTTTCTCTCTTTTTTTTTTTTTTTTTACAAAATTCCGTGACCGCAACAGAAATCCCTGGCTTTTTCCAGTATTCCCGGTCACATATCAACCCTGACAATGAAACACCAGTATTTGGGGTTACATCTTCTCAGTCAGTCAACACTCAATGTAACTCCAGTAATTGGGGGTACAACTCTTCAGTCAGTCAACACACAATGTAACTCCAGTAATTGGGGTTACATCTTCTCAGTCAGTCAACACACAATGTAACACCAGTAATTGGGGTTACAACTTTTCAGTCAGTCAACACACATGTAACACCAGTAATTGGGATTACAACTCTTCAGTCAGTCAACACACAATGTAACACCAGTATGTATGACTACCCCTTATTATTCCCGTTTTTCCAACGGGGTCGGGGATGAGATGCGATGGAAGTCTTTGTGGCGATGATTTTTACGGCCGGATGCCCTTCCTGACGCCAACCTCAGGAGAGGAGTTAATGAGAGATGAAATGAATGATGGTGAATGAAACTGGGCAAGGATGTGGAAGGAAGCGGCCGTGGCCTGTCAGAAGGTACCGTCCCAGCATTTGCCTGGTGTTGAAAATGGGAAACCACGGAAAACCATTTCAAGGACGGCCGACGGTGGGGCTCGAACCCACGCGTCTACCGAGTCAGCAGAGAGCTTGGCCCCATGACCTAATGCTGCGCGTTAGCCAGTGTAGCCACTACTGTCGGTACAATGTAACACCAGTAATTGGGGTTATAACTTTTCAGTCAGTCAACACACAATGTAACACCAGTAATTGGGGTTACAACTTTTCAGTCAGTCAACACACAATGTAACACCAGTAATTGGGATTACAACTCTTCAGTCAGTCAACACACAATGTAACACCAGTAATTGCGATTACAACTCTTCAGTCAGTCAGTCAACACACAATGTAACACCAGTAATTGCAATTACAACTCTTCAGTCAGTCAGTCAGTCAACACACAATGTAACACCAGTAATTGGGATTACAACTCTTCAGTCAGTCAACACACAATGTAACACCAGTAATTGCGATTACAACTCTTCAGTCAGTCAACACACAATGTAACACCAGTAATTGGGGGTACAACTCTTCAGTCAGTCAACACACAATGTAACACCAGTAATTGGGGTTACATCTTCTCAGTCAGTCAACACTCAATGTAACACCAGTAATTGGGGTTACATCCTCTCAGTCAGTCAACACACAATGTAACACCAGTAATTGGAGTTACATTCTCTCAGTCAGTCAACACACAATGTAACACCAGTAATTGGAGTTACATTCTCTCAGTCAGTCAACACACAATGTAACACCAGTAATTGGAGTTACATCCTCTCAGTCAGTCAACACACAATGTAACACCAGTAATTGGAGTTACATTATCTCAGTCAGTCAACACACAATGTAACACCAGTAATTGGGGTTACATCTTCTCAGTCAGTCAACACTCAATGTAACACCAGTAATTGGGGTTACATCCTCTCAGTCAGTCAACACACAATATAACACCAGTAATTGGAGTTACATTCTCTCAGTCAGTCAACACACAATGCAACACCAGTAATTGGAGTTACATCCTCTCAGTCAGTCAACACACAATGTAACACCAGTAATTGGGATTACAACTTTTCAGTCAGTCAACACACAATGTAACACCAGTAATTGGGATTACAACTTCTCAGTCAGTCAACACACAATGTAACACCAGTAATTGGGATTACAACTTTTCAGTCAGTCAACACACAATGTAACACCAGTAATTGGGGGTACAACTCTTCAGTCAGTCAACACACAATGTAACACCAGTAATTGGGATTACAACTTTTCAGTCAGTCAACACACAATCTAACACCAGTAATTGGGATTACAACTTTTCAGTGAGTCAACACACAATGTAACACCAGTAATTGGGATTACAACTTTTCAGTCAGTCAACACACAATGTAACACCAGTAATTGGGATTACAACTCTTCAGTCAGTCAACACACAATGTAACACCAGTAATTGGGGTTACATCTTCTCTGCCAGTCAACACACAATGTTAACACCAGTAATTGGGATTACAACTTTTCAGTCAGTCAACACACAATGTAACACCAGTAATTGGGATTACAACTTTTCAGTCAGTCAACACACAATGTAACACCAGTAATTGGAGTTACAACTTTCCACTCAGTCAACACACAATGTAACACCAGTAATTGGGGTTACAACTTCTCAGTCAGTCAACACAATGTAACTCCAGTAATTGGGGTTACAACATTTTAGTCAGTCAACACACAATGTAACACCAGTAATTGGGGTTACATCTTCTCAGTCAGTCAACACACAATGTAACACCAGTAATTGGGATTACATCTTCTCAGTCAACACACAATGTAACACTAGTAATTAGGGTTACATCTTCTCAGTCAGTCAACACAATGTAACACCAGTAGTTGGGATTCCATTGAGTTGACCAACTGGAAAGTTATATCATCAATTGAGCAGGTACCCGCGGCTTCGCTCGTGTCATATTGTTATTCAATGAACTGCAGGTTTAACCCCGTTAACACCCCTTTAGAACCTGAATATCCAAAAATCTCTCCTTAGTAGACGTTTTCGACAAACAACAAACATATCCCCAAAATATCATTCTTCTAACTTTAATAGTTTTGGTTGTTCGATGAGAGTGAACATCCAAAAATCCTTCCTTAGTGGACGTTTTTCTTCCAGAAATTCACTCCTCCCCATAGGCTCCTTCAATTGGATTTATGAAAGAACAGTCGAACACCTATTTATTTTAATTATAGATTTATTTTTAAGCTGATTGATTTCCTCCGAGTTTCAAACTCCTCGCCTATGTCGTTTAAGAGATACACGCTCCGTTAGGAATCTTTCAACCCCCACATTTCATCCCTTTCACATCGAAAAACCATTAGACATGTGTCAGCTTATTTTTAATGATTGGTATATATGCCAAGTATCACATCCCCAAATAAAACCACTCGTGAGATATCGTATTTCCTCGCATAATCGTTGCACTTTTTTTGCCAATAATTTGTGGAAAAAAGCAGGGTGCGACTATTATGCGAAGAATATTTAAGTTCAAAGAATATACTGCATCATTATTTGCTGCACGGTCCAGTCATTCGCATAGCGTGAGTCATAGCCTGCAGTCAGAGACAGGCTTCTTCCTTCTAACAAGGTCACGACAGGTTAACGGAATGTGCTGGCGAAGCTGGCCATTCCCGCTGTGGTTCAAAGCCCGCAGGCATAAAGACTATATTACTTTCTCCTGACAAGATAACGCCAGATTAGGCCTATAAACTCGCGGAATGTGCGCTGGCCGTTCGTGTAACAGTTCATAGCTCGCAGGCATAAAGACGAATTACTTTCTGCTGACAAGATCACGCCAGATTAGCCCTATAAGCTCGCGGAATCTGCGCTGGCCTTTCGCGTCGCGGTTCATAGCCCGCAGGCACAAAGACGAGATTACTTTCTGCTGACATGATCACGCCAGATTAGGCCTATAAGCTCGCGGAATGTGCTCTGGCCGTTCGGGTCACAGTTCATAGTCAGCAGGCATAAAGAAGAGATTACTTTCTGCTGACAATATCACGCCACATTAGGCCTATGAGTTCGCGGAATGTGCGCTGGCCGTTCTCGTCACAGTTCATGGCCCGCAGGCATATAGAAAAGATTACTTTCTGCTGACAAGATCAAGCCAGATTAGGCCTATAACCTCGGGGAATGCGCGCTGACCATTCGCGTCGCGGTTCATAGCCAGCAGGCATAAATACGATATTACTTTCTCCTGACAAGATCACACCAGATTAGGCCTATACGCTCGCGGAATGTGCGCTGGCCGCTCGCGTCACAGTTCATAGCCCATAGGCATAAAGATGAGATTACTTTTTGCTGACATGATCACGCCAGATTAGGCCTATAAGCTCGCGGAATGTGCGCTGGCCGTTCGCGTCGTGGTTCATGGCCAGCAGGCATAAAGATGAAATTACTTTCTCCTGACAAGATCACGCCAGATTAGGCCCATACGCTCGCGGAATGTGCGCTGGCCGCTCGCGTCACAGTTCTTTGTCCGCAGGCATAAAGACGAATTACTTTCTGCTGACAAGATCACGCCTGATTAGGTCTATAAGCTCGCGGAATGTGCGCTGGTCGTTCGCGTCATAGTTCATAGCCCGCAGGCATAAAGAGGAGATTACTTTCTGCCAACAAGACCACGCCAGATTAGGCCTATAAGCTCTCGGAATGTTCGCTGGCCGTTCGCGTCGCGGTTCATAGCCGGCAGGCATAAAGACAAGATTACTTTCTCCTGACAAGATCACGCCAGATTATACGCTCGCGGAATGTGCTAAGTGACAAAGCTTGCCGCTCGCGTCACAGTTCATAGCCCGCAAGCATAAAAACGACATATTTTTTGTCTGACAAAGTCGCGCCAGGTTATAAAGTCGCGGCAGCATGTGCAACTGACTGGTGCACAAATACGAACATGCTATGCAACGATTATGCGAAGAAATTTTATAAGCCTTTTATAATGTTTGAAAAGTGGGGTGCGACGATTACGCGGTGGCGACGATTATGCGAGGAAATACGGTATTGTTATTCAATGAAATGCACAGTTACCCCCTTAACACCTCTTTAGAACCTGAATTTCCAAAACTCTTTCCTTAGTGGACGTTTTCAACATACAATGAACATATCTCCAAAATTTCATGTTTCTAACTTCAATAATTTTGGCTGGGCGATGATGAGTGAGTCAGTCAGGAAATTTTCTTTCCTTTATTTTTGAGAATTTCACCCCTCCCCATGAACCCCTTAAATTGGATTTATGAAAAGAACGGTCGAACACCTATTTACTTATTTTAAGCTGTTTTTCCAGCTGAGTTTCATGAGTGAGTAAGTGAGTCAATCAGTTAGGACACATTCTTTCCTGTTTTTCCCCCCAGAATTTCACCCCTCCCCAAGGGCCCCTTAAATTGGATTTAAGAAGAAACAGTCGAACACCTATTTACTTATTTTTTAAGCTGCTTTTTCCGCTGAATTTCAAACTTATCGCGTATGTCGAATAAGAGATACATGCTCCGTTAAGAATCCTTCAACCCCCAATTTTCACCCCTTTCACCTCATAATATACACCATATCGATAACAGGGTGTCTACCAAATCATCTTAAAAGAATTCCCTGAATATTCCCTGATTATTCCAGGATTAATGAGAGAATTCCCTGAGTAAAGAATGCTACACATTCGCCCGGGAACAGGAAGTGTGATGAAATGCACGCTATTTTTGGGTTCGTTTTAAGCGCTCTCCAGGAACAAGAAGCAAAATCTAATCCAGGAAAGCAAATGGAAAATAGGATTAAGTTTTATGTTTCCTGTTCTCGGAAATTCCAGGAGCCAAACGGATGTGAGCAATGGCGGCACAAGGGAAACAGTTGTGAAAATAAATTTATTTCAATAGAATATTATAAGTGAACTTATTGTCCAGTAAAATAAGCAAGGTTTACGAAGCCATGCTGCTTTCACTACGGTAAATCCCCCCAATAAACAGGACAACGGGAGGTTGAATACACACATCAAGGTGTGTATCATACGAGTGTGATAATCTTAGACCAATATTTAATTTGTAAAACCATTCATTACCATTGAAATCACTGATCCTACGTCGCAGGAATGATGATATTCGGTAGCATAAGTCTGAATATAGGCCTACACAGTAATTTACACATATCCAAGGGATGAAGGGAGGCATATTCCAAGTTCTCACTCTCAATTAGGTCCACCTCGTCATGACAGAAGTAATTGAGTTGATCAATTTATTAATTTATAAATATATGAATGATGTTTCAACAGGCCAGAACACACTATTATCAGTCTAAAATAATTTAGGTTGGTTGGTCAGTTTAGGGGCTGCGACAACGCGGTCATGTAGCCCCATGTACTTTGGGTGTGTGTAGAATCTGATAACCGGTGTTAATTGTAATTACTGTATTAGTGTGTGTTTCTGTTTCTTAATTCAAGTAAGGACTGCATACTTTGAATTTTTCAAGTAGTTCCTACTTTTTCCGCCAAACGCCACCATCAACAACTACTAGTTCAGAACTTGGCTACTAGACGCCACCGCAGTCGGCTCCTGGCGACGAACGTAGAAACCTGAGCGTTGTTTACATTTTAACCTAATTTAGCTTCACACAGGTGTAATTAGTGGAAGGTTCTTTAACATGCCATAAATCTATGACGTGGGACCACCGGCTTTACTTCCCCTCCAAAGGAAGGCATACTGAGGGATTTTTAACGCTCTTAAAAATCCGACGACTTCGGCCGGGTTTGAACACGCAATCTTGGGCACAGAAGCTCAGCATGCTACCAACTACGCCACCGAAGCCGCTAAAAATAATTTAACCAAGTCTGCTTAATAATACAAGGTAAGAGTTTGAAAGGTGTTGCAAAACATTTCCTGGGCACAATTAAAAACAAAATTGGACAAATTCTAGCCTAGCTAGGAGCAGAATACCGGGATGGAAAAGCCGCGCAAACGGTATTGTCAACACAGGTCTACTCTATTCCTTACTGCGGACCGGGCAACTGAAGTACACCTAGCATGAGAAGTAAGATGGAACATAAATACGTGTAACTTTACTTACTTGTCCATCCATCAACCTCATCGTCACTACTTTCACTGCTATCATTGTCGATTTCATTCGTATTATTATCGTCAACAGACTCGTCTGAACCGATTATCGCACTGTCAGTTCGCGTGCGCCAAATAGGCTATTTAACAATATACGCGGTAACTGAGTGTTATAAAACCTCACTTCCAGTACCGAAATCATTATCAAGACAACAATATACCTATCTGCATTTCGTTGAACAAAGACCTTAGTTCGTAAATAACACGTAGTATTTTGATTAATGAACGGCAGAGAGGAGAAAATTACACAAGTATGAAGCACTGAAAGAAAACGTTAATTTACGTTGTCTGTTGTCCGCGCACCAATACGAAACTACAGTAGTAGTCAAAACTCGATTGCTAACGGGAGTTTAAATAGTCCCTAAATCTCTTCTTAGTATAAAAAGAAAATAATTTATTGATGTTCAAAGGAAGCCAAGCAGTAACGATATCAGTGAAAAAGTAAAAAAAAAAAACCAGGCAAACGTGCGCTTTTTAAGCTTAAGCTGGGCAAACCGTTAAAAATATCAATATACTATGAGTTAAACAATTGTTCAGCATTAAAAGTTCTACAAAAAAGTCCGCGAGAGCATATCTCTATCTTCAATACATCGCCCACTATACATGTTTTTAGATTGGACGGGAGGGGGATTTGTGTTGCATGCACCTCGCCATTAAATTACGTCTGACAAGAATTCGTTGCTCATGCTATCTCCATGATAATTATAATGGATAGTCCAGTCAGTGATTTTAACCCATCATGCCGAGACGTAAAACGGATCAAGTCGTAGTTCATTGACATAGGGGGAAAAAAAGCGCTTGTCACGAATTGCATTCATAACTGTTTCCGAGCGAAGCTAGTATAAACAATACTAAATTTTAAATATTTTGTCGCCAAAGTGCCTACATCTACCGACAAAATCGCTAAATTGGCAATACCAGTCGCAACGAACAAAATGCTCAAGGCCCGACAAAATGGCGTAGTTGGCTCCCGCGCAGAAGACGAACGGAAAGGTTGCCACATCATGCGTTCAGTTGAGCTTGAGAAGGCACTGCTCATTGGCTGAGCACTGTCATCAGTAGCGAGCGATAACTTCCCGCGAAATTCGAAAGTATTGCTTCCACTTTTACGTGATATAGCCAAACTGAGAAAAATCCCTGATTAACAAAGAAATTCCCTGATTTTTCCCTGATTATTCCAGAAATTCATAATTCCCTGAGAATTCCCGGTTTTCCCGGGTCATAGACACCCTGCGATAAACCCTTAAGACATATGTCTGCTTATTTTTTTAATGGTTAGTTTATATGCCAAATATCACATCCCCAAATGAAACAACTCGTGAGATATTGTTATTCAATGAAATGCAAGTTTAACCCCCTTAACACCCCTTCAGAACATGAATATCCAAAAAATCCATCCTTAGTGGACTTTTTCGACATACAATGAACATATACTCAAAATTCCAAGTTTCTAACTGCAATAGGTTTGCTGGGGGATGATGAGTGAATATCCAAAAATCCTTCCTTAGTGGACTTCTTTCCCCAGAATTTTACCCCTCCCCATGGGCCCCTTAAATTGGATTTATGAAAAAACGATCGAACACCTATTTACTACTTTTTCTCCCTGAGATTCATACTTTTTGCCTCTGTCTTTTAAGAGATACTTGCTCCGTTAGGAATCCTTCAACCCCCACTTTTCACAAATACACCTCATAATATACACCACATCGAAAAACCCTCAGACATGTGTCTTCTTATTCTTAATGATGAGTTTATATGCCGAGTATCCTATCACCAATGAAACCAAACGGGAAATATTGTTATTCAATTAAATGCAAGTCTAGCCCCCTTAACACCCCTTTAAAACCTGAATATCAAAAAATCCTTCCTTAGCGGACGTTTTCGACATGCAACAAACATAACCCCAAAATTTCATGTTTCTAACTTCAATAATTTTGGCTGGGCGGTGATGAGTGAGTGAGTCAGTCAGGACATTTTCTTTAAATTATTTTTACCAGAATTTCACCCCTCCCCATATGCCCCTTAAATTGGATTTATGAAAAGAAAAGAAAAAAAAAAGAAAAAAAAAAGCTAGAACACCTATTAACTTATTTTTTAAGCTGTCTTTTTCCCCTGAGTTTGATGAGTGAGTGAGTTAGTCAGTCAGTTAGGACACTTTCTCTCCTTTTTTCCACAGAATTTCACCCCACCCCATTGGCCCCTTAAATTGAATTTACGAAAAAAGGGTCGAACACCGATTTACTTATATTTTAAGCTGATTTTTTCGCCGAGTTTAATATTTATCGCCTACCAGTATGTCATTTAAGAGATAGGCCTACACGCTCCGTTAGGAATCCTTCAACCCACACTTTTCACCCCTTTCACCTCATAATAATACACCACATCGAAAAACCCTTAGACATATGTCTGCTTATTTTTAATGATTAGTTTATATTCCGAGTATCACATCCACAAATGAAACCACTTGTGAGATATTGTTATACAATGAATTGCAGGTTTAAAGCCCTTAAGGTCCCTTTAGAACCTGAATATCCAAAATCCTCCCTTAGTGTACGGTTTTGACATACAACGAACATATCCCCAAAATGCCATGTTTCCAACTTCAATATTTTTGGCTGGGCGATGATGAGTGAGTCAGGACATTTTCTTTCAATTTTTTTTTCTTTCAGAATTTCACCCCTCCCGATGAACCTCTTAAATTTGATTTATGGAAAAAAAAAACCTGTTGAACACATATTTACTTATTTTAAGCAGTTTTTCCCGCTGAGTTTGAAGAGTGAGTGAGTCAATCGGTTAGGACACTTTCTTTCCTGTTTTTTCCCCCCAGAATTTCACCCCTCCCCATGGGCCCCTTAACCTTTCCCGAGCGAAATACGGATATATCCGGAGCGTACTTTTCAGCCGAGAGCGGAAAACGGATATATCCGGAAAATTCCTACATTTAAATCTGGCGCCGTTTCCAGCCAAAATAGTTAATGCTAAACCCAGGAGATGGCACCACTATGCAGACGCGTGTTTGATGGTCAATTACGTCACCCCTAGAGACTCTTTGACTTCACAAATACCCGCAGACAGGTGTTGCTTCAGAAGAACGCACATGGAACGCACGTGTCGTATTACGTATTTGGTAAAGTGAGTGTACTTTTATAGTGTTTATTTGGTGATGTGAGCATAATTTCACGGAAATGGCTATGGAATGATGAAGATATAGTGTCTGCTTTGGATTTGAGTGATGGTTTGAAGTGTTTCCACACTGAATTATTAATAAAATAATAATTATTAATTAATTAATAACTATAATTAATTAACTTTACAACCTTCAGATGCTACTCAAACTTGAATTATCTACAGGTATACGAAATATATGTGAGTTGTAATTAAATTTAGTGCATGAAAAATACAATCTACATGTTCTGAATTTTTTAAAAAATAATCCGCTCAGAGCCATAAAAACGTCCGCTCGGGAAGGGTTAAATTGGATTATTGAAAGAAAACGGTCAACACCTATTTACTTATTTTTTAAGCTGATTTTTTTTCCGTTGAGTTTCAAACTCCTCGCCTATGTCGTTAAAGAGATACACGTTCCGTTAGGAATCCTTCAACCCCCACCTTTCACCCCTTTCACCTCATAATATACACCACATCGAAAAACCCTCAGACATGTGTCTTCTTATTTTTTAATGATGAGTTTATATGCCGTGTATCACATCCCCCAATGAAACCAATCGGGAGATATTGTTATTCAATGAAATGCAGGTTTAACCCCCTTAAGATCCCATTAAACCTGAATATCCAAAAATCCTCCCTTAGTAGACGGTTTTGCCATACAATGAACATATCCCCAAACTGTCATGTTTCTAACTTCAATAATTTTGGCTGGGCGATGATGAGTGAGTGAGTCAGGACATTTTCTTTCAATTTTCTTTTTTCAGAATTTCACCCCTCCCCATGAACCCCTTAAATTTGATTTATGAAAAAAAAAAAAAACCTATCGAACAGCTATTTACTTATTTTTAAGCAGTTTTCCCCCCCTGAGTTTGATGAGTGAGTCTGTCAGTCAATCAGTTAGGACACTTTCTTTCCTGTTCTTTTCCCCCCAAAATTTCACCCCTCCTCAAGGGCCCCTTAAATTGGATTTATGAAAAAACGGTCAAACAACTAGTTACTTATTTTTATGCTGATTTTTTCCCCGCAGAGTTTCAAACTTCTCGCCTATGTCGTTTAAGAGATACACGCTCCGTTAGGAATCCTTCAACCCCCACTTTTCACCCCTTTCACCTCATAATATACACCACATCGAAAAACCCTCAGACATGTGTCTTCTTATTTTTAGCCTACTTTTCACATTTTGCAAAAATGAGGAAAAAGTAGACTTATGAGATCGATCCGGGAAAATGTGTGTCTGTCTGTCCTTCTGTCTGTCTGGCTGTGTGTGTGTGTCCCCCTATCAACTCCTAAACGGCTGCAGCAATCAAAACCAAATTTAGTATGAGTAAAGATGTGCACCGGAATAGCTCACGTCCATATTTGAAAATGATGTCAGTGCTACCAACTGCTGAAAAAACGCACTAGAAATTTGAGCTCCATGTTGGATATCTTGCAAGGTATGCATGGGAGCTATTCCAAAATTGGCACACATGTAGATAATACTATTTCAGTTTAATTTCCAGGAGGCCAACCATGACAGTGTTGCCAAAATAATTTTAAGCCTTCTGATAGGTCCAATGTTTAAATGCATATAACTTCTACACTATCAATTGGATTTCAACCAAATTTTGTATGTAATATCTGTGCATAAACAGATATGACTGAGCGTATTCTTAAGAGCCACCAGGGCTGCCAACTGCTAATAATTGCTCTCTCTATTTTTTTTTATCCAAATACCAATATATCAGAAAGTATGCAAGCTAACAGCTTTAAACTATGCACATGCATATTCTGACATTTTAGATTAATTTGGAGTAACTTATATACGTCAGTTCTACCAACATGATTATAAGCCTGGTGATAGTACCAATTTTTAAATACATGTAACTTCTATACTATCAGTTGGATTTCAACCAAATTTCGTATGTGATATGTGTACCATAACAGATATGACTATAAGTACTGTTAAGAGCAATCAGGGCTGCCAACTGTTAATAAATGCTGTCTATATTCTTTTTACCCTAATATCAATATATCAGAAAGTATGCAAGCCAACAGCTCTATACTTTGCACACGTATAGCACCTGACATTCTAGATTAATTTGGAGTAATTAATACAAGGCACTGCTGCCAACATGATTCTATGCCTGCTGATATGTTCAATTTTAAAATACATGTAACTTCTATACTAACAAATGGATTTCATCCAAAATTGGCACAACAAGATATCATAACAATTCAGATTATTTCTGACCAGCACACGCATGGTATTGTTGGCAACATGCTTTTACGCGTGCTGATAGATCCAGTGTCTAACTGCATGTAACGTCCATTGGACTTCAACCAAATTTTGTATTCTGTACCTTAAGAGGTGGAACTAAGAATATATTCAGTCACCAGGGCTGCCAACTGTAGTGCTCTATTAGGCTACATTATACCAGGTATATTTTGAACTAATTAGATATTTCGATATTACCAACTTAATTTCGTCATTATTCTAGATAGGTTCATATACTGTAGAATAATCATTGGCATGAAAAGTAGGCTGTATAGTTCTTCACGGAACTTCTTGTTAATGATCAGTTTATATGCCGAGTATCACATCCCCCAATGAAACCAATCGGGAGATATTGCTATTCAATGAAATGCATGTCTACCCCCTTAAGACCCTTTTAGAACCTGAATATCCAAAAATCCTTTCTTAGTGGGCGTTTGCGGCCCTTGAGGAAGCTGCATACCAAATTTAATTCCAATCCATTCGGTGGTTTCTGAGATTTCGTGATGAATGTATGAGTGAGTGAGTGGTATTTGACAAATATATAGTAGATTGAGTCTGTGCGTTACACGAGAGTGAGTGGTAGACGAACAAATATGGTGGTAGCAGAATAATGATACATCTATGAGCGCCAATGATCAACTGTGATTCTGCCAGCCTCATCATTTTGAGACTAATGATGAATGGTATGAAATAGGATGTACTCTAAAGTGTTTCACCTACTCTCATAAGCAGGGCATTTGTCCAGATAAGTGCATAGGATGCTAGGTTTAGTTCAAAAGGTCCCAGGATTGATTCCCACCCGATCGTGTGATTTTAACCAATATACGGTTAACAATTAGTGGTTAATGGTTAATGATAGAGACATTTTCATTGATTTCATCATCACAATTAGCAGGTATCCTAGTCATCACCTTGAGAGAGCTGTATCAAGTCTCTCTGGAGGCCTCCACCACAATATTGTATATACAGGGCACCTCTTATTAATGTTTAAAACTCTCTATAGTTACGTACATGGCATTGAGAAAAGTAATTTGATGTAGGGCTCTTAGGGTCGCAAGTGTCAGGAAATACCTTAAAAGTGAACCATAACTGTTAAACATATGACGTCAACAGGTGACAGCTCAGCTCGAGCGGTCAAGCCCGTGCTCTCTTACGCACACCAAAGCATCCAAATCAAACGTTGAATGCGCGTGGGGTTCGAGATTCAAATCCGGGGTCTATCAAGGAGCTTTCTTTGTTCTCTCTCTTCTCCTTTCAAGTGGAAGCAGATTGTGACATTAAGGCACGGAATCAGAGTGATATGATATTCAACGTTTGCTTTGGTGTGAGTAAGGGAGCACGGACCTGACCGCTAGAGCTGAGCTGTCACCTGATGACATCATATGTTTAAAAGCTGTGGTTCACTTATAAGTTATTTCTGGACACTTGCGACCCTAGGTGTCCTATATCAAATTACTTGTCTCAAAGCGATCTACGTTGCTATAGAGTTTTAAACGTTAATAAGAGACACCCTGTACAGTACATTTGAATTAAAAATGGAAAATTACACACACGAGAGATCTAGTTATTGCAGTGCCCTCATATATTAGTAAATAAGGATTAATTTGAGAAGAAATGACAACAGGCAAAATATGAGATTTGAACTCATCAAATGATTAGAAGAAATCCAAATTCCTTACATGAAGCAAAGGAGTTTCTACCACCTCCCTGAGCTTCTCAATCTGTTCCTTACATCCACCAACATCACTATATGTTACATCAGGCTTCTCTTCCACTTGCATCATTGTAACTGTCGGATCAATCTTTGGTGGCAGAGGAATATGGATCTGGTACTTGTTTCGGTCAACCCTGGAGATATAGATAAATAACATTTAGCAAACACTCGCATCTCTTTATATAAAAACAAAACATTTTCATATTACAAACATTAGTTCATTTAAGTGACTCACCACATTCTTGCCTATCACCTTAAACCTAAACAGTCATCAGTAGCGTCAGGATTTGTATGCAAATAGGTATCAGGAATGGCTCATTGGAATCCATGGAAACACAGAGTTCACAAGTTGCATGAGGAAGCAAGTCATATACAAGTAAAAGATAATTTGTTGCGGCATACTTGGGAGTTTTGGCATACTTCTGGAAAAACAGAATTGCATACATTTTGCTTCTTTAAAACGGCGGCTTCGATGGCGTAGTTGGTAGCATGCTGAGCTTCTATGCCCAAGATCGCGGGTTCAAACCCGGCCGAAGTCGTCGGAATTTTTAAGAGTGTTAAAAATCCCTCAATATGCCTTCCTTTGGAGGGGAAGTAAACCCGGTGGTCCCAGGTCATAGATTTATGGCATGTTAAAGAACCTTCCACTAATTACACCTGTGTGAAGCTAAATTAGGTCAAAAATGTAAACAACGCTCAGGTTCCTACATTCGTCGCCAGGAGCAAACTGTGGTGGCATCTAGTAGCCAAGTTCTGAACTAGTAGTCATTGACGGGGGCGTTTGGCGGCAAAAGTAGGAACTACTTGAAAAATTCAGTCTGCAGTCTTTGCTTGAATTAAGAAACATATAACACACACTAATACAGTCATCACAATTAACACCGGTTATCAGACAGATTCTACACACACCCAAAGTACACTGGGCTACATGACCGTGTAGTCGCAGCCCCTAAACTGAGGAACCAACCAACCAAACTTCCTTAAAACAAATAATTTTTCTCCAGTAATTATTTCTGTCTTTTCAGTCAGACAACACAATGTAACACCAGTAATTGGGATTACAACTTTTCAGTCAGTCTCGCTCGCCGCAACAACACGCTGTGTCTCGTGACCGTGGCCAATGCTTAGCAAGCAACAATAACTGCTGACACGTCCGATAGGAAGGGAAGGGTAGTGTGGTATCCCGTCATGGTCACCTGGGTCATCGTGGAAAAACATCACGGCACCCATCCCATAGTGTTCATGGGGATGCACTGCTACGCAAGTGGGTAGCCGTCTCACCCCATAGAGATGTTCATGGGGGGGAGAGGATGTGCCAACCGGCACAAATCTTCACGCCTAAAACCCCTCGCCTGGCGTCGGACCCTGTGGCCCAAGAACATAAACACATGGGAGTGAATTTTATTGGTGGGAAATCACTATTTGGGTCCCCGATTGAACTATTTGCACTTTCTGTAACAATTACGCTGGTGTGGAACAGTTAAAGGACCACCCTGTGAGGCCTACTCCTCACCAAGCTGGCGCCGTTGGAGGTGCCTATGCCATGTCCAGTCCCCCTTTCCAATCACAACCCCGCCAACCTGGTGCCTGGCTCGAATGCTTCCAGATGTGACAATTTGCTTCCCACGCGAATTTCTTAGCCTACAGATTCTGAGAACCTGAGAAGCTTTGGGAACCGCCCCTCTCCGTTCTACTTCATTTCGCCAAGCCAACCAGCTCCTCATATGCGGGCTTGGCGTCATTAAAAAAAACCGAAACTTTTCCTGTGCACCAATGAGACTGCTGTACAAGTGCGTGGATTTACTTGGGCACCCGATTACAAAGACTACCCTTATGAAAACGGCACGGAAATTGCTCCTCGTCTTCGATGAAACGCGCCCTAGTAACAACGTACTGGAGCACGCTCTGTGGGAACCAACCTCGCGCCAAGAAAAGTGACGAGAAGGACACGCAATTTTAAAGTTCCTGCTCGCGTTTCGTGTTGCCTGCCTAGAGCATCATTTCCGGCCGGCTAGTGATAGCTTGCTATCTTGGCGTCAGAAGGCAAGCCATTCTGAATAGCATCTTCAAGAACTGCAGACGTGTTTAACAAGTGCTCGAGCGGTCGGGTGGGGAGATGTCGCTTCTCCCCTGGCTAGTTAGAAAACCAACAACTAGTGAAAATATATAATAGGACCCGAGTAAAAGCATTCTACAAATATTTTTTAAATAAGATAATTCATTTTGTGGGGTAGGGAATCCAATCTTTCGGCTGCGTAGGTGATACACGTTGGCGTTGCGGGATGTTTATTTCATCTTTTGTTCATTTTCTTTTTTGTTTTCGTAGGGGGTGTGGTGGCACAGCGGTCAAGCTGTTGGCCTCTCACCAAGGTGGACCAGGTTCGATTCCCGGTCAATGCATGTGAGATTTTTGAAGTAAAATGCCATATCCAGTGGTTCAGATTCCACATAAAAAGGAGGTCCCGAGGCTCATGATCGCATGATTAATGGTCGTGTAAAACTAAATGCTCTTTCTTTTTTGTTGCGTGTGTGTGCACGTAAGTAGAATGACCCTGTCAGTTCAAGTGAGCCTGGTGTCGAGTTCGCTCGTGTAATTATCCAGGGGGCTGTGTATTTCATATTTGGTCTTTGTTCAAATCACTTTGTATTGGTTAGTGGAGCATAATGGCTCTTTGTTTGTATAACCAGGCAGCTATGCTGTTTTAACGTAGTGTATTTTTAGGTCAGTATAGCCAAGTTCGATTTCGCTTTGCGTTTACCTTCATTTTATGTAACTTATTCGTCAGTTGGACCATGCGGTTGTCATGTCCCAACATGGCGTCCTTGTGTTTAAATGTAAATTGTATCAAGGGCGCAGCCAAGGAGGTCTATTTAACCTACTTTTATTGTTATAATTGCTATACTTGTCACTTGTGCTTTCGATGATTTCATCACTTAATTCAGTCTTCCGATAAATTTTGAATGGTTCTTTCACGTAGGAAAATGGGGGAGTGGGTGTTACTTGGTGGGGGCGGCTGCCCCAGGTGATCAGTCGGCAACTGGGCTGTCACGTTAGGGCGCAAATAGTCATTCGTAGTGTTTACCATTTAGGCCAATGGGTCGTTTCTTTATTTTATTCATTTAATTGTTTTGTATTGTCGTGGGGTTCCAGTGTGTTTGAGATTAATTGATATTCAATTTCATTTGTTTTATTGTATAACCTCGTGACATCATAATTTTACCCTTGCTTGGGGATGTAACTATTTTATTTCGGTAAGGAGCGTTTATATGGATTTCCAGTAAGGACTCCATCCACCTTTGATTGTACCATTCGTAGTTCCGCGTTAGTTTCGCGAGATCATCTAACCTTGTTTCGGTTGGACATTTGTTTTACACGGCTTCCTAGAAATGGGGCCGCCCACCTTATGTATTTTTCATTCGTGTAGTTCTGTTTGATTCGCCTGTGATCGTTTCACTCGTGGTGAAACCACTTGTAACTGTATGTTCCTTATTTTGGGTGGATTTAATGTCGCCTGCAGGCAGTTTCTTGATACTTAAGTTAGGATGTACCAACAGGGTTTCATATCTGTTAAAATTTAAGTTGTTTTTTATATTTAGGTTCAGATTCTATTACTTGGCACCTTGCTCAATCGTTGCAAATCATCGTCACGTGTTCGTGACCCTAGTTCTTTAATTACTCATCTCCAAATGTAATACGGTGTGATTTTCCTTGATATTTCTTGTATTGTGTTGTTTCATTTTCATTTAAATTCAACTTCATTCTCTTAGCGAACGAAACCCTTAGGTAACCTACTTCCTTATGCGGCCTCTTGTGTACAAGGCCACGTCCATCAACGAGCTTGTCTCGCCTTGTCCGTATTACGGGACAGATCTCACGGTCGAATATCATGAAGGCAGGCCCGCAACGTCCAGTACCATTGCAAATTTTGACCATATCGATGTGATCATTAGAGAGAATTGGCGCATAACACTGCAGGAAATTGCCAGCATGCTGAATATTTCGTAAAGCCTCCATGGCTTAGGCGGCAGCACGCCGGCCTCTCACCGCTGGGCCCGTGGTTCAAATCCCGGTCACTCCATGTGAGATCTGTGCTGGACAAAACGGAGGCAGACAGGTTTTTCTCCGGGTACTCCGGTTTTCCCTGTCAAAATTTCATTCCAGCAACACTCTCCACTATCATTTCATTTGTCATTCATTTAATCATTGCCCCAGAGGAGTGCGTCAGGCCTCGGCAGCCGGCACAGCTCATATGCTCGCCGCTAGATGGGGGCTTCATTCATTCCATTCCTGACCCGGTCGGAGACTGGAAGCAGGCTGAGGATTTTCATTTTTCTGAATATTTTGTATGGCAGTGTGTTCTCCGTTATGCCACAATTTGAGGAAAACTCCGTCAATCAATACCTTGTATTTTCAAAAACAGTTAGATAGGGTACATGTTTCGAGCTATTATTCTTACCCCTGCACATCCTCCATTAAGACAGCAAAGGATCAACAATGAATGGACTAGAACAAATTGAAATTAATATAGCACAGAGATCTAATCCAGCCGAAAATCTTAATGAATTATACTGGGACGCTAACGTTCTTTACGACACGCTAGCAGACCACATAATTAAAACTAAACTCAAAAAACACCCTAGTTATAATGACATCAATCCCAAGAACATATTTGCTCATTTTCGCACAGGTAGTGGGCACAGTAGCAGCTACTTTCCTTACCTCCTCCCGGCCCACCTCCCTACCAGACCCCTTCTCCCGCCCCCTCCCTCCCTTCATACTGCACATGTTCCCCGCCGCGCTCCGCACACGTCTTACGAGCCAGTGCTATCACATGTGTTTCTATTAAGTCAGTGACCTCCATACAGACCACATCGTACTGCAAGGTAAGCACCGCACGATGTTCGAATTGTTCTCGAGCATAGGTTCATTAATTCAATAATCTTTAGTTCTTCCCGCAATGTTCTATTCAACATCTTCAATTCTTTTCGTGGTTTTACAGACAGGAATCTTAAGGTGACTTGGAATTGGTCATCGGGCCTGGTTCCTTCCTCTCCCGTACATCGAACGTAAGCCAAATTAGTCAACAACATTACGGTTTTGCATTTCGAGATCTCGGATAATTTTTTCTAATCTCTGTCCTTTTCATTTTTGGACAGACTTGGCGCAAGGAGAGCACACCTTATTTCACAGGCCGTTTCAATAAAGAAATCTCTGTCAACATCCTTAATAAAGAGCAAGCCCAATCAGGTCATATCATATAATCAAGCTCACATTGAGACGAACAAAGCGTCAATCTTTATGAACTATAGGCTACTATACTTAACATGACGCAATAGTCACAACTGATGTGTTTTATAGTGCTGTTAGTGATTTTAATATTTTTATACGGCAAAACTGACCCATTAAAGAAAAATGTCATAATCAATAACACAGCATACAATTAGCTTACATTGTAATGAACAACAAGTCATGTTTGAATCACGCTTCATCAAACTTGAGACAGCAATCATAACAGAGTTATTTCATGGTGTTTTTAGTGTGTTTTATAGTGTTTTTAACATGTTTGTTTGCAGTGTATATTTGCATGCATTTTATTTGATGAAAGATGTATAACGATTGATTGTTTAATTACTATTTAAGTCCAGGCTGAAGAAGGGCTAAGAATAATAGCTCGAAACATGTAGCCTATCTAACTGTTTTTGAAAATATAAGGTATTGATTGACGGAGTTTTCCTCAAATTGTGGCATAACAGTCTCTTTGTCAATACGGACCTAATGGATTCCATTAAGGAGTCGAATAAAGCTGAGATTAATAAGGCCAGTCAAGCCAATAGGTTAAATCACAAATATAAGAACCTCAGAGTTTAATTAGCCAATTTAATCAAGGACATCGATTTCATCAATAAATGTATAGATCACAACTTCATACCGGTGCACATCAAGTCGTTCCAAAAAAGAAAATTTAATAACAGTTTCGAAATTAGAACACAGCAGATCAACAAGAAAATTTTGCAAAGAGAGATCAAATTTCTTTACATTAAGGAGATTCATATTAAGAATGAGTCATATAATGCATATTTGGCTGCTGTCAACGCGTCCGGGGGAAAGGAATAGGACCTGTTTATGTCCAATGTTATATCAACTGTAAGTTTTATAACCAGTAAAAAAAAATCACCATCAACAATAAATTCAAAAGCTTATTGAAAGGAAAAAAGAGACACAATCCGAATGGATAACACACTATTTTCAAAAACCGGTAGAAAACTTGTCAGGAGTCAACTTGATTACTGGCGAGATCAAGATTCTGAATAAAGGCATGAAGTTCAACTGGGGTTCAGAGTACAATAACAACAGTTTAGGTAAACTAATCACTGAAACTGAATCAACTATCAAAAAACTTCGACTCGACAAACAGGACGAAGTCAGACATCAGGTGAAAATGAAAATGTGCAAAATTATCAAACAAAGTGCAAAAAAAAAAAAAAAGTCAACAATAATCAGGACATCTCTAATTTAAAGGATAAAATCAAACATAATAGCTTAATAGTTACTAAAGCTGACGAAGTCAACACAATAGTTATTATGAAAGAAGAAGATTACATTGCAAAAACAAAAGCTTTTCTCAACAGCCCCAATTTCACCTTTTTAAAAATATCCCACATCATCAACGCAAAGAAAATGGAAACAATTAATAAAACACACCAATTTTATTATTAATGATAGTCAGTGCAACAAGCTAGTGTGTATGAATCCAAGCATTCCTACACTCAGGGCGTTGCCCAAAACACACAAAACCAATATTCCGATCAGACCTATAGTCAACTACAGGAGCAGTCCTGTTTACGGAGCTTCACAATTCGTGCAAAATTTCCTTAAAGAGCATTACAAATTCAAAGCAGACAGCTGTTTCAACAACTCGGTACTTTTCTGTGAAGCAACTAGACATTTAACTCTAAAAGATTCACATTCAATGCACACAGTCGACATAAAGACTAAGGTTAGCCAGCACTATCAAAGACATAGAGTTTATTAGAAAATGCAGGGACAATGGCCTCATTCCTTGTCATTTGAAGGCCTTCCAAAAGAAAAATGCCCAAAACGCATTTGAGACCAAGACACAGGAAATAGTCAATAATAGGATTCTGCAACGAGAGTTAAAGTTTTTATACATTAAGAAGAACCATATCAACAACAAATTGTACCATATGCATTTAAACAGCTGCAAATTGTACTTGAGAAAAAGACATGGAATGAGTTTATGTCGTACGTATAGTACGCAGTACATAACACAGTCATTAAGAAATGGACAACATTAGAAGGTAAATTTAAACGTTTATTAAGTGGCAATAAAGTAAATAAAGTACCACACGAACAAACGAGTACATAAGTTCCAAAAAACCATAGAAAATGTATCCAGCGTCAGTTTCAACCAAACAGAAACGCACATACTAGAAAAGGGATTAAAGTTTCATTGGAATGCAAATTATGATAAACATAATCGGGTCAAACTTGTTGCAGAAACAGAGGCAGCTATTAAAAAGCTTCCAATCGACGAACAAAAAAATTAGGAAAATATTCAAACATAAAAATCCCAAACCATGCAACAGCATCAGCAACCAAACATTAAAAGATCTCAAAAATAAAATATCGAACAATCTAATCGTTACGAAGTCTGACAAGGGCAACACAACGGTGATTATGCAAAAAGATGAATACAAGAAAACAGAAGACTTCTTTGACAACCCTAATTTTACTATCCTCACAAGATCCAACGACAGCTTCGCAAAGGAAACTCAAACAACTACTTAAAAACACTTTGTTCATAATAGATGAGAAACTATCCAATAGGTTGACTAATATGAATCCAAGTATGCCCACACTCAGAGCACTATCTAAAATTCACAAGAACGGTACACCTATTAGACCAATAGTCAACTTCAGGAACAGCCCAGTCTATAAACTAGCACAATTCGTTCAACGCTTTTTAAACGCACATTAATGTTTCAAGGCTAACTGTTCAATCATAAATACGTTACACTTCTGTGAATGTACTAAAAATCTAAACATAGACAATAAACACAGCATGTCAACAGTAGACAACAAGGACATGTTCACCAATATTAAAATAAACAAAACAATAGAGATAATCAGAGACAACCTACTAAACAATAGCTATCTATCAAAGGTTGAAATTGAGGAGTTCATAAAATTTTTAAATTTCACGTTGGACAACAATTATTTTACGTTCAACAATAAAATGTACAAACAAAAAAAAGGTTTGGCAATGGGGTCACCAGCCTCAGGCATTCTAGCGAACATATACTTAGACCACTTGGAACACAGCAAAATCATCATCATCATCTTGCACAGTTTCCAGCCACTGGCCGGGTCCGTTTGGAACACAAGCCTCACCAACATCTTCTGTCTTCCCACATCTCTCAGCCTCCACCCTTGTCCAGTCTTCTCCTCTCATCTTCACGCTTTTTTCCACCCCTTCAGCCACCTGTCTCTCGGTCTTCCTCTCGGTCTCTTTCCTTCCCACTTCGTCTCGTGTACTCTCCTGGGTATCCTCTTCTCCTCCATTCGTTTTACATGTCCATACCATCTAAGTCTAGATTTCTCTATACCATCCTGTAATGGTTCCTCCTTGATTAATTCTCTGGTCCTCTCATTTCTTATCCTGTCCATCTTTGTAGGTCCAATGCTGCTTCTCAAGAACCTCATCTCACTGGCCTGTATTTTGCTCTTCTCCCTTCCTTTCATAACCCAGGTCTCCAAGGCATACGTCAGGATGGGGACATAGTACGTCCGATATATGATCTTTTTGCTGTTCTGAGGGACATCCTTGCTCCATAACATGCTTCTCACACTCCTCCGAAATGCTTCTGCCTGCCTCCCCCGCTCATTTATTTCTCTATCGTTTCTTCCATTATCTTGTATCAGGCTTCCCAGATACTTGAAACTCTCCACTTTCTTCAGCTGTTCCCCACCAATTGTTATTCCCGTTGTGGTTCTTTCCTTCTTCCTTGTTGTGATCACCATCTCACTCTTATTTATGATAAATTTCATCCCATATCCTTGTATTATTCCTTCCCACACGACCAACTGTTCCTGTACCTCCTCCTCGTTTCCCCAAATCATCTGCAAACACCATTGCTTTCATCTTTCCTTCCCCAATTACTTGTGCTACTCGGGTCATTATGTCATCCGTCACCACAATGAAAAGTAACGGTGACAGTGCACTTCCTTGCTTCAGGCTGTCTCTCTGTTCCAACCAGTCTGATCTCTCTCCTCCCACTTTCACACAGCTCACGCTTCCCTTGTACATCTCCTTTATCCTCTTTATAGTCCATTTCTCTATTCCTCTATCCTCCAGGGACTTTCATACTTTGTTTCTGCATACACTGTCATATGCTTTCTCAATGTCCAGGAAGGCCATCAGTAGATCTGTTCCATACTTATAGTGCTGTTCTTGTAACTGCCTTACAGCAAAAATCAAATCCACTGTGGACCTTCCTGCTCTGAAGCCATGTTGTTCTTCCCTCATCCCTCCTTCTATCCTTGTCCTAATTCTCTTTTCCAAAACGTTCTCGAAGATCATTGCACAATGACTCATCAGTGTTATTCCCCGATAGTTTCTGCAGTCCTTTCTACGACCTTTCTTGAAGATCAGGACAATTATTCCTTTTATCCAGTCCTCTGGTGTCTTCCTTTCCTTCCAGGCTGTCCTCATCTCTCGGTACAACCACTGTATCCCCACCTCTCCTGCTGCTCTCACCATCTCCACACTCAACTCATCCACACCCGGTGCCTTCCCTCCTTTCATCTTGTTCACTGCATCTTCCACTTCTTTCCATGTCAAGTCCTTTTCTGTTTGCAGTTCATCTTCTTCTTCCCCGATTTCTTCCTCCTCCCAATCTTTTCCATTTGGGTTCAGAAGTTCTTCAAAATATTCTTTCCACATTTTCTTCAGTTCTTCCCTATTTTCTGTCTCTTGTCCCCTTTTGTTCACCATTCTAACATAATCCGTAGGATCCTTCCGCCTCTTATTTTTTACCATCCCATACAGGACCTTTTTTGTACCTTCACTATCCTCCTTCATCATCTTTGTCCACTCTTCCATCCACTTTCTTCTCTCCTCAGCCACTACTCTCTTCGCCTCCTCCTTTCTTTCCTGGTACTCTTCCCTTGTCTCTACCGTCCTATTTTGATACCACCTCCTAAAAAAATCCACAGCCTGCTTCCAGTCTCCGACCGGGTCAGGAATGGAATGAATGAAGCCCCCATCTAGCGGCGAGGATATGAACTGTGCCGGCTGCCGAGGCCTGACGCACTCCTCTGGGGCAATGATTAAATGAATGACAGATGAAATGAAATGATAGTGGAGAGTGTTGCTGGAATGAAATTTTGACAGGGAAAACCGGAGTACCCGGAGAAAAACCTGTCTGCCTCCGCTTTGTCCAGCACAGATCTCACATGGAGTGACCGGGATTTGAACCACGGACCCAGCGGTGAGAGGCCGGCGTGCTGCCGCCTAAGCCACGGAGGCTTCTGATACCACCTCCTAAAGGCTCTATTCTTTTCCCTTACTATATCTTTTGTCTTCTCATTCCACCATGGTGTTTCCTTCCACCTCTTCTTACTACTTGTCCTCCCACATACTGCTTCTGCTGCACCTACTAGTGTCTTCTTAAATCTAGCCCATTCCTCTTCCACCCCTCTTTCTTCATCTGTTGGAATTCCTTCCTTTACCATTTTGAGGTACTCGACCCTTCTATCCCCTTCTTTCAGTTTCCATATTCTTATACGTCTTTCCTGGTTCTCAGTCCCTTTCTTCTCCTTACTCCCTCTCAGGTTCATAACCAGCAATCGATGGTCGCTATCCAGGTTCTCCGATGGTATAACCTTGATGTCCGTGATGTTCTTATTTAGTTCTTTCCCATACAGTATATAGTCGACCACCGACTTCCTGGTCAAGTCATCACTGTACCACGTGATTGTGTGGCTCTCTCTTTTCTTAAACCAGGAGTTCCCAACTAGCAGGCAGTTCCTCTGGCAGAAGTCCAACAGTCTCTTTCGTTCCTCATTTCTTCCGCCCCAACCCTCTGGTCCTAGAACACTCTCATAACCTTGTCTTTCTTTTCCTACATGGGCATTCAGATCCCCCATAACAATCATATTTCTTCCTACCAGCTGCTTCTGCAATTCCTCTTCAAACTCCTCTTTCTCTTCAGAGGCGCAGCTTACTTGTGGAGCATACACTTGCACGATTTCTACGGTCTCTCCCCTCAGTGCTATTTTCACTTTCATCATCCTATCACTTATTCTCCTCACTTCTTCTTTTAAACCATCTCGTACTACTACTCCCACTCCATTCCTCTTTCCCTCTTCGTTCCCACTCCAGTACAGTCTATAGCCTTTTCTCGGTTCTCTCCTTCTTTCCCCTTTATTTCTGCCAATCCCAATAAATCCAACTTCCTTCTTTCCATCATATCCACTATCTCCTCCACCTTCCCTGTCAGCGTTCTTAGGTTTAAAGTTCCAAATCTTAGTCCGTGTGTACAGCCGTGTCGTCTATTAAATCCATCAAGTCCGAGGCGCGTTCCATTTTTGAAAGCATTTGGTTTCATCCACTACTGGCTTGCTGGGCCTATCGTAGCTTCACCAGAGCCCCGCTAGCCGTCACTTTTCAGGGTTCCTGTAGGACCTTCACAGCTACCGTAACGGTCCCGGGGCACACGAAGTCCCCACTGTACTTCGCCCCTACAGGCGATCCCCTACTTTGTGCCGTTGCCCGTCTCCCACGACATGGACGAGGGGTTGGATTTATGGGAGACAAACACAGCAAAATAATAGACAAAATTCAAGGCATCCAATTCTGGGTTGGAGAAATTGAATGATATAGACAGCAACACAAAATTCACGGCAGAATCGGAAATTAACTATTCCATAAACTATTTAGATCTAACTATAAGGAAAAACAACAATAGATTAAACTATGAAATATACAGAAAGCCAGGGGCGAAACTAGGGGGGGAGGGGGTATTGGGGGTCAGAACCCCCCCCCCCCCCCAATATGTTTTCCAGTTGAAAAAGTCGGCAAATTTGACTTGTTTGTTATTCATGTCGGCAATTCATATGATAGACATTCACACATGGGGGAAAAAAAAGTTTTCAAAAATTATAATTGCCGAATTGGAAATATTGCCAACTTGGAAATGCTTTTGCCGATTCAGCATTTATCTACAAAATGTTTTAATGTTCCCATCACTGCCGAACAAACTGAGTTAGAAATTTTGCCAGTAAAAGAAATAAGCCTTGTTACGTTTGTAACAGAAGACTAGGTTCGGTCCGGTACGGTTATGTTTCATACGGAGCTAGACTGCTATATATACATCTTTTGTGCGATGGCATTCACAGAAATTGTTCTCCGATATGGGTATGATTCATACGAAGCTGGACTGCTATGTGTGCGTCTTGTGTGCGAGGGCAACCACAGAAATTAAAACTCGGCAATTCTTCTAGGTTTGTGCCGTGTCTTGTGTGGGGTTTCGCCTAGGACACCAAGCCAGCTGAGTTTTAATTCACCGGCCGTGAAAGCCAATATACCAACATTCATAGAAATTGTTCTCTAAGTGTTCGAGTTGTTAATTGCTGGCATTTGGTCAATCTAACCTCACCAAATTCTTTGTGAAGACTAGTCTTTGTTGCCTGCTTATAATTTATAAACTGTTATTCATCTTCTTTGTTGCGAGTCTCTTGACGTCTTTTTGTGTTTTTGTCCAATTACTTGCGATTTGTGTATGTGTTTCATGTTTTAATTTGAAACTTTAATATGGTAAAACAATAAGAAATCTAAAAAGCGATACAAAGTTCATTGTCTCGATTGTGGCAGCGTTTTCGATGACGACAATGTATCTCATCATTAAAAAAAAGAAACATAATGATCAGCCCATTAAAACCACATGATTTGGATTACCAGAGAGCTCCAGCTCCATATTGGCGCTTTTGCATGCACAATCAAAAAAGAAAACTGGTGAGACTCACGATCAGGTAGGTACGTATAAATTATGCATTTGAAATATTAATATTATGACAAACTTTTGATTTTAAATTGTGAATAATTGAACCGACTCATTTTTATGCATTTACCGCACAATATGTGAAATAAGTTTCAGGTAGATTAATGTACTATTTGTGTGATTTAAAGGGTGATGCTTCAAGCTCTTCAAAAAGGTGCTCTGATTCAAATGCATCGACACCTCACAATCTTATGAAAGAAATTTTAAGCAGTTCCGAAGTGATTTGTTGATGAGCACGAGATTCCAAAGCAGCATTTGTCAGATAGCTTACTCGAACTATAACAACTGGTAGGTTAATTTTTGTATTTTACCCACCAAATAGAAATTATCATTTTTTTCACTGGATAGGTACATTTGTTTTGTATACTTTAAATTTATTAATTTATTTATCGTATGGCTTTTAGTGCCGGGAGTGTCCGAGGACATGTTCGGCTCGCCTGAGTCTGTAGCTGCTTCCAGCGGACACCCTAAAGGGCGAGCTACAAGTTCCGTTCAATTTCAAGTAGTTCCAACTTTCGCCACCAGATATTAATGATACCTAGTGGTGAACGTTGGAACTTTGATAGAGCGTTCTGACGAAATCTAACCTAACAAATTTTGCTTTACACAAGTTTAGTCTGTGAAAGGATCTTTAACATGCCATAAATCTATGACATGGGACCGCCGGCTTTACTTCCCCTCCGAAGGAAGGCATACTGAAGGATTTTTAACGCTCTTAAAAAATCCGACGACTTCGGCCGGGTTTGAACCCGCTATCTTGGGCATAGCAGTTCAGCATGCTACCGACTACGCCACCGAAGCCGCTTTAAATTAAAAACTGTGAATCCTCTTTTTGTTTAGAATCAAGCTCTTCAAAAACGTGTTCTGATTCAAATGATACGACACCTCACAATCTTATGAAAGAAATTTTAAGCAGTTCCGAAGTGATTTCTGTTGATGAGCACGAGATTCCAAAGCAGCATTCGTCAGATAGCTTGCTCGAACTATAATAACTGGTAGGTCAATGTCCATTTTCTCATTAGGCCTACAGCCACCAAATAAAAATTGTTTCCATTGGATAGGTATGGATGGATACCGTACATTTCCTTACTTTGAATTGAAAACTATGAATTCTTCATTTTTTTTAGAATTTGACAGTGAAGATGATGAAATGGAACAAGAGGAAAACCAACTTTTTGATAAAACAGGAGATAGAAACGTTTCAGAGTACCTACTCTCAATGTTGTAGTAATCGGCTGTAATGTACGTTTATTTACCTATTCATTTTATAGAATTCTTATTTTCTTCTGTTGTAGATGACAACATTGACGTTGATGACCACGATTTAAAATACTGCTCCTGCGTTGCAAAACTCCACATTTTAACAGAGCAAATTGAAAGCTGTAAATCTTTACTTCAGGTAGAAATGAATATGATAAATCCAGTCGTTTTTGGCTAAACGTATGGTAAAAGTTGAAGATATACGACAGAAATGTGTGGATATTTTAGAAAATGCGAACGCAGCCTTTAAAGAGGTACTGACAGACTTTAGCACAGAAGAGAGTAGGTCAGCAGTTAGTGATGACAATATTGTTTCTTACGATCCTGGCAATCGACCTTCTACGCTCACTCGGAACCGAAAGTTATTTTTATTATCATTAGGTCCACACCGACCAATACTTTCTCATTACCCTGCAAATGAATTGATTACGTCAAATACACAACACAAATTTACTCCTATTTGGTTCAAACAATATGAACACCTGGAGTACAGTATAACCAAAGATGCGTGTTTTTTTTTTTGCCTGTTACTTATTTCCTTCTGGACCCGATAGATCAAAAGCAGATCCAACGTGGACCACTTCAGGTATGCGCCAATGGCACAAAATGAAGAGCCGTGGGAAAGGAAAACAAGGCAAACTTGAATTGCACATTTCTCCTGATGCACATAAGGCCGCTGTGGCAGATTACTGCCATTTCATTAAAGAAGATTCCCACGTCGATTCAATATTCACAAAAAAGCACAAAGAGAAGACATCAGGAAGGAGCATTTGCGTCATTTCAATAAAGATGCAATTCAAATTTTATTCGATGTTACTTGCACTTTATCTAAACAAGGATTGGCTTTTCGCGGTCATATTGATGACAAAGAAGGAAATTTTCTACAGATACCGCTCTAGAATTAATTTCACGTCATAATCCTACCATGAAAACGTGGTTGCATGAAGATCATTTCCAACCATATAGAGCGTCGTATTTATCTTCTAAATCCCAAAATGAATTCATCGACTTACTGGCAACAGATATTCGCAAAAGTATTGTACAAGAAGTGAATAATGCACAAATGTTCGCAGTAATGGCACACTACTCCTGATATATCTCATGACAATGAGCTTTCGATTATTGTACGTTATATTGATGAGACAGGTAGTGTTTGGAACAAATCATCGACATTATTGCAGTAACTGACAAAACAGGAGCTGGCCTAGCATCTAACATACTGCAATGTTTGCATAAACATGAAATATTGACAGATAATTTGAATTTTCCAATCCTACGATTATGCGAGTTCAATGTCCGGAGAAAAGAAAGGAGTTAAAAAAACTGTCTGAACTTTTAGGTAGAACTGATCCATACATACCTTGTCAGGCTCATCACCTAAACACTTTTGTGGAACATACCTGTAATGCCAGCATCATCGTTACCAATATGTTTGATACCCTACTATCATTGTATAATTTTTTTTCTAGTAGCACCAAACGATTTTCCTGTTTGAGAGAAGAAATTTCAATGATAGAAAATTCGTTACAGCTGGCCAACTTATCAAAAACTCGATGGACAGCCCAAGCGCAAGCATTAAAAGCCTTTTGGGACTTCTTTTGAAGGTATTGTGGAAGTGCTGGAAAAACATTTGGAAGGTGATTCGAATTTTGATAATAAGACGAAATCACAAGCACTGAGCTTAAAGAAGTCTATGCTAAAGAAGTAGCTAGTAATGAACGTAGTTTTAGTAAGTTGAAAAATGTAAAAGATTTCAAACGAAGTACAATGAACAATGATAGGTTAGCGAACCTCATGGTTTTGCATTGTGAAAAAGATTTATCAGCTAAAATAAACTTAGATGTTCTTGTTAAAAGGTGGTCGCTATTGAAGAAGAGGCGAATTAATATGTAAGCAATTATGTATAGGTACCTAATGACCGTGTTTTCTTTTTAATTGTTGTTTCTGTGTTATTTTCTTTTTTCCAAGTTGGTATTATATCTTCGTTTCATTTCTATGCTTTTGTTAAATAAATAAATGACGTATTTGCTACTGTTACCATGTCTGCTACCGACAGTAGTGGCTACGCGGGCTAAAGCGCAGCGTTAGGTCAAGGGGCCAAGCTCTCTGCTGACTCGGTAGATGTGTGGGTTCGAGCCCCGCCGTCGGCTGTCCTTGAAATGGTTTTCCGTGGTTTCCCATTTTCAACACCAGGCAAATGCTGGGACAGTACCTTCTGACAGGCCACGGCCGCTTCCTTCCACATCCTTGCCCAGTTTCATTCATCTTCATCCATTCCATCTCTCATCCCGACGCGCAAGTCGCCCACGGGCGTCGACTAGAAAGACTTGCACTCGGCCTCTCAGGAGGCTACACGACGACAAAAAAAAAAAAAAAAAAAAAAAAAAAAAAAAAACAGGTCTGCTGATTAATTTATCAAATGAAGGTACGTAACGAATGCATGCCTAAGTTTGGAAAAAAATATTAGTCGGCAAAAAATTATTCCAAAATAACAGAGTCGGCAAATTTTTAGCATTCCATCCCCCCCAGAAAAGTACCTTAGTTTCGCCCCTGCAGAAAGCCAACGCAAACTGACACAGTCATTAAAAAGGACTCAAATCATCCGGAGGGCCATAAAACGGCAGCTTTCATCAGCTTCGTGAATAGGGCAATCAACCTACCTTTAACAGAAGAAGCTTATAATCAAGAAATAGCTATCATCATCATCATCATCATCATTTCCCCTTATCCAGCTCCTGCCGGGTCGGGGTATTTATGGCACTTCTCCACTTTCCTTCCACCATTCTTCTTCCACGATCTTGTCCCAGTCCAGATTTCTTTTTCTTACGCCGTTCTTCACTGAATCCATCCACCTTGTTCTAGGTCTTCCTCTTGGTCTCTTACCCTTGCACTTCGCCTCCAGCATCTGTCTTGGTATTCTATTTTCCTCCATCCTCTTTACATGTCCAAACCACCTTAGTTTATTCTTCTCAATTCTCTCATTTAGTTTTCCCATCCCAACTTCCTTCCTAACATCTTCATTCCTCACTCTGTCTTTCCTTGTCTTTCCTATCATACTTCTTAGGAATTTCATTTCACTGGCTTGGATTCTACTCTCTTGCCTGCTTGTCAGGGTCCAAGTCTCAGCTGCATAAGTTAATATGGGTACATAGTACACTTTATACATTTCCTCCTTGCTTTTCCTTGGTACTTCCTTATCCCAAACAAGTTTTCTTACACTTTGATAGAATGCATTGCTCTGCTGTACCCTCCTGCCAATCTCCATGTCCAACCTACCAGTTTGCATCAATTCACTTCCTAGGTATTTGAACGTGTCCACAATTTCCAAACTCTGACTTCCAATTTTCACAGTGCCCTTTCCTTGTCTTTCCCCTCTTGTCATCACCATGGTCTTGCTTTTCTCTATACTGATTTTCAGGACATACTTCTGAATATTTTCGTTCAGTGCATCTAGTTGTTTTTGCACTTCTTCGGTGTTCCTTCCCCAGACCACAATATCATCTGCAAATAACAGTAACTTCATTTCTTTATGTTCATATGCTTCCTTTGTTTCCTTTACTATTTCATCCATCACCATTATGAACAAGAGAGGTGACAGCACACTCCCCTGTCTTAGTCCAGTCTTGTTCATAAACCAATCTGTCTTTCCAACTGGGGTCAGTACCCTGCTAACACAGTTGTTGTACATTGCTTGCACCATTTCCAACATTTCTCTTCCCAGTCTCTTCTTAACCATGGTTTCCCATACCTTCTCTCTGGGGACACTATCATATGCCTTTTCTAGATCTATGAAAGTCATGATCAAATCCTCTCCATATTCCCAGTTCTTTTCCATCCCCTGCCTCAAGCTAAAGATTGGGTCCACTGTGGATCTTCCACTCCTGAAGCCATACTGTTCCTCTTGCAACTCTCCTTCCACCTTTCTTCTCATTCTTCTTTCTAATATCCTTTCCAGAATTTTTACTATCTGTGATATGAGGGTGATCCCTCTATAGTTATCACACACCTTCTTGTCCCCCTTCTTAAACACTGGTATTATTAGCCCTTTCTTCCAGTCTTCTGGTACACATTTCCATTTCCACACACACTTTAGCAGTCGATACAGCCATTGCATACCAACAGGTCCAGCAGCCTTTATCATTTCTACACTGACTTCATCCACCCCTGTTGCTTTTCCCATCTTCATTTTCTGTACTGCTAATTCCACCTCCAGCATTGTTATATCATCTTCTGTTATAGAGTCGCCAGGTTGTGTCACTTCCATCTCACCAGTACCATTGCTCACATTCAAAAGCTTATCGAAATACTCCTTCCATCGTCCCTTTATCTCTTCTGGGTGTGTTAACAACTCTCCATCTTCCTTTTTCACTAGCTTTGTAGTAACTCTTTCTTTCCTCTTACTTCTTAGAAGCCCATACAGCATCCTTTTACTGCCACTTACATCTGTTTCCATTCTTCGTGTAAATTCTTCCCAACTTTTCTTCTTTTCTTCTCCTACCACTTTCTTACACCTCCGTTTGCTATCGTGATACTTCCTTTTGCTTTCTTCTGTTTGATCTCGGTTCCATTCTTTCCATGCAGACTTCTTTTCTTTCACTGCTTTCCTCACTTCCTCATTCCACCATGGTGTCTCCTTCTCTTTCACTCTTGTTGACGTCCTACCACAAGCACTCTCTGCTGCACCAACAAATGCCTTTTTAAAGTGAGACCATTCCTCTTCTATGTTTTCCACTTCAGTAACTGGGATTTGTTGCTTCAATCTCTCCTGAAAATCTTCCTGTACGGTTTTGTCTTTCAATTTCCATACTTTTATTTTACTTTCTCTGATCTCCTTTAGGTTTTCCAATTTTCCCCATCTAAATTTTGCCACCACAGCTCTATGGTTCCCATCAAATGCTTCTCCTGGTAAAGCTGTCACATCTATCAGCTTTCTGCGATTAGTCCTTTCCACCAGAAAGTAGTCAATTACTGATTTTGTTCTTCTATCGCCCCAACCATATCTCGTAATTTTCCTGCTGTTTTTCTTCCGAAACCATGAATTACCCACTATCAGTCCATTCCTTTCACAAAAGTTTACAAGTTCCTCTCCTTCCCGGTTCTTTTTCCCATATCCATATGGTCCAATGACTTCTTCCTTTCCTTGTCTCTCGTTTCCGACTTGTGCATTCATATCTCCCATGATCACCACTTCTACATCTGAAATTACTCTTTCTACATCTTCCAGGAATACTTCAATATCTTCTTCTCTGTTTCCAGTCTGTGGTGCATACACTTGTATGAAGTCCATCACGTCATTTTTCATCTTCATTCTAATTTTCATTATTCTGTCACTCACACACTCGACCACTTCAACATACTCCTCCAGTTGTTTCGAGGTTATCAGTCCCACGCCATTTTTGGCCTCTTGGCCACCACTCCAGTATAATGTATATCCTTTCCTCAATTTCTTCCTTCCTTTACCTTTCCATTTCACTTCACTCAGCCCCATCAATCCAACATTCTCCCTCTCCATGAAGTCTACCACCTCCTCCACCTTGCCTGTCAGGGTCATGACATTCATGATTCCCACTTTCATTTCGGTTACTGGTCGCCCATTTCTCACAGTTCCCCCAGTACCAAAAGAACTGCGCGTCGCCTGCAGGGTACGCCCTAACCTTTTCCGATTCATTCGAAGTGCCATTTCCATTTTAGGCTATTATTAAGATGGGGTCGCCACTCCCAAAGGCATTTTATGAAGCTACTGCCAGCTATTATACAGGCCGCCCCTAACATGGGAAACAGACGCCCTTGCAGCCGCCCCTAACCTGGGAAACAGACGCTGCCGATTGATGCTGTACTCTTACTATTCCCTGAGTACTGGGTTGCCTCTTCCGCAATCTCCACCGTTCCGAAGTCCATCTTCTCCGCTGCAGATTCCGTTGAGGTCTTCGCACGTAACCCTGTGCACGGGGCCTATGTTATACCCCATAGGACTGGGTCCTCACCAGAACTTAGCCGGTACTGTAGTTCCTTGGTATATTACAGTATCGTTGCCCACCCCCGCGACGTGGACGCGCCTGGCAAGATTTATCCATGTAGCCAATTAAAATTGCCTCATGGACCGGGTTAAGGAGCTGTCTAAATCCAGCTATTTCTTGATATATTATAGCTAAGAAATAGCTATAATATATCAAATAGCAGAAGCAAATGGTTATGATAGATCTTTTGTAAAGAAAATCAACAACAAGCCTAAATCCAAGTTAACAAGGGAGAACAAGAAGGAGGAGATATATGCTGTTTTCACCTACACCAACAGGTTAACACACAACATAACCAGCTCTTTAAAGAAATATAATGTTAAGATCGCATTTAAAACTGATAATAATAATCATAAAAAGTTTTTCAATTCTAAACAGGTCAATAGTTATAAAATACACAGTAGATCAGGTATATACAGATTACATTGTGATAATTGCCAAGCAGACTATATAGGTCAAACAGGACGTAATTTCAGCATTCGTTATGCTGAGCATTTAAACGCGATCAAACGTAGGAAGTTTTCGGCAATGGGAACACATATGTTAAGAGACTGGCCATAAATTCACTAACATTGAAAAAGATCTGGAAATTTTGCACTACGAGAATAAAGGATCCGTCATGAACATCCTGGTTCAAATTGAGATAAACACGGCTCAAAGAGTCAATTCGTCCCATAATTTAAACGAGATTAATTTCGAAGCAAACGTCTTGTACGACACTTTGATTGACCCATTACAAACAAAAGAAATTAAGCCAAATCGGCTGAGCATCTATCCTGAGACTCATAATTATATATGTTTAACAGTAGCTGTTAACAATATTTATAACTTATTTCCGAGTCTGTTCTTCATGCAGTCGTTTTAGCACGAGGTTGCGCCAGTTCATATGTAGCTACGACCTCGCATGACTCGAGTCAGGAGGTGAGTGTGAGTTAGAAGCGTACAGCAGTTTTCATGTTTTCCACTTAAACATTTAGGACAGTCACTTCAAATTTCTTCGTAGTTTCTCAGATTTGCTCGCTGTTTAATTGGGTTAACATCATATTAGGAGATAACACACAACATTTTCAAAGTTAATACAATCAGGCATAGACCTACAAGCATTTTTTACACTCATATGGGCTTTGGTGTAATTTTACAACATAATATTATTTCTTCTTTGGATGTCGCAAAACTATCGTACTGTTTTATCTATAGAATATTTACAACATAATTTTATTTCTTCTTTGGATGTCACAAACTATTGCACTGTTTTATCTATGGAATATTTTCATTGTATGTATTTGATAGTGTGCATCATATTTGTTTATGTCTTAATGTATATTTGGGCAGAGGAAGTACAGACGACTGTACGAAACATGTACCCAGTTGTATAAATAGATTATTAACATTGTATTGAAAAGACGGACATTATTAAAAGTTTTATTAGAAATAAAGGACATGTACACCAGGAACCCCGTCCCAGATACCATAAAAATCATTGAAAACCATTAAAAAATGTTCAGCAAATTATCAACAGTTGAAATTAAGGAATTCATGGAAATTTTAGAGTTTGTTTTAGGCAATAATCATTTCAAGTTAAATAATATTTCTTTTCGGAAAAAAAAAAAAAAAAAGTTTAACAATGGGTTCACCCATGTCGGGTATACTTGCTAATATCTACATGGACGATTTAGAACATAGCAACATTATCAACAAGGTTAAAGGTTTGGTTTTCTGGGGCAGGTATGTGGACGACATGTTCAATATAATTGATGAAGCGGAAGTCAAAATATACCACATTTTCAAAGAACCCCACAATCTAGACACCAATATCAATTTCACAATAGAATCGGAAAACAACAATCTTATCAATTATTTAGACATCACAATAAGTAGAAGCAACAATCAATTGGATTATCAAATATATATAAAGCCAACCCAAACAAACACAATAATCAGGAAGGATTCACACCACCCAGAAGCTCACAAAAGAGCTGCCCTTATAAGTTTCGTAAACAGGGCGCTTAACACACCCATGTCAGAGAAAAATTTTAAAGCAGAAATTTCAATCATTTAACAAATAGCCCAGGTAAATGGTTTCTGTAGGAAAGATATTGACAACATCATCCATAGAATTAGAAATAAACACGTCACTAAACTGCAACCGGAAAGCAAAAGCAAATCGAAATTTGCATTGTTTACATTTCACAACAAATTAACCTACAACATTACTAATATTTTCAAGAGGAACGATTGCAAAATAGCCTACAAAACAGTCAACACCAATCAGAAAAAATTCTTTAATTCTACAAAAATTAATCAAGGAAATACATTCCATAGATGAGGTATTTACAAATTAAAATGCCAACAATGTAATGTAGATTACGTTGGTCAAACGGGGAGAGCATTTTTCACCAGATACGCTGAGCATTTAAATGCCATTAAACATAAAAAAAAATTCGGCAATGGCAAGCCATATGCAGGAAACAGGCCACAATTTTTCAGACATAAACAAGGATTTGCACATCCTCCATTATAACAGCAAAGGATCAACAATGAATGGACTAGAACAAATTGAAATTAATATAGCACAGAGATCTAATCCAGCCGAAAATCTTAATGAATTATACTGGGACGCTAACGTTCTTTACGACACGCTAGCAGACCACATAATTAAAACTAAACTCAAAAAACCACCCTAGTTATAATGACATCAATCCCAAGAACATATTTGCTCATTTTCGCACAGGTAGCGGGCACAGTAGCAGCTACTTTCCTTCCTCCCTCCCGGCCCACCTCCCTACCAGACCCCTTCTCCCGCCCCCTCCCTCCCTTCATACTGCACACGTTCCCCGCCGCGCTCCGCACACGTCTTACGAGCCAGTGCTATCACATGTGTTTCTATTAAGTCAGTGACCTCCATACAGACCACATCATACTGCAAGGTAAGCACCGCACGTTGTTCGGATTGTTCTCGAGCATAGGTTCATTAATTTAATAATCTTTAGTTCTTCCCGCTATGTTCTATTCAACATCTTCAATTCTTTTCGTGGTTTTACAGACAGGAATCTTAAGGCGACTTGGAATGGGTCATCGGGTCCGGTTCCTTCCTCTCCCGTACATCGAACGTAAGCCAAATTAGTCAACAACATTACGGTTTTGCATTTCGAGATCTCGGATAACTTTTTCTAATCTCTGTCCTTTTCATTTTTGGACAGACTTGGCGTAAGGAGAGCACACCTTATTTCACAGGCCGTTTCAATAAAGAAATCTCTGTCAACATCCTTAATAAAGAGCAAGCCCAATCAGGTCATATCATATAATCAAGCTCACATTGAGACGAACAAAGCGTCAATCTTTATGAACTATAGGCTACTATACTTAACATGACGCAATAGTCACAACAGATGTGTTTTATAGTGCTGTTAGTGATTTTAATATTTTTATGTGGCAAAACTGACCCATTAAAGAAAAATGTCATAATCAATGACACAGCATACAATTAGCTTACATTGTAATGAACAACAAGTCATGTTTGAATTACGCTACATCAAACTTGACACAGCAATCATAACCGAGTTATTTCATAGTGTTTTTAGTGTGTTTTATAGTGTTTTTAACATGTTTGTTTGCAGTGTATATTTGCATGCATTTTATTTGATGAAAGATGAATAACGATTGATTGTTTAATTACTATTTAAGTCCGGGTTGAAGAAGGGCTAAGAATAATAGCTCGAAACATGTACCC
The DNA here is from genome assembly GCA_946902985.2 of Meconema thalassinum. NCBI lineage: Eukaryota > Metazoa > Arthropoda > Insecta > Orthoptera > Tettigoniidae > Meconema > Meconema thalassinum. The sequence goes on from OX336388.2 coordinate 1,074,571,014, forward strand.
TATCTGACTGTTTTTGAAAATACAAGGTATTGATTGACGGAGTTTTCCTCAAATTGTGGCATAACAGTTTCTTTGTCAATACGGACCTAATGGATTCCATTATGGAGTCAAATAAAGCTGTGTGTTCTCCATTGTTCACCAGCACCTTGGATTTCGTCAACTGTGTCGTAGATGGGTCCCACGGCTGCTCACCAATGTTAACAAGGGACAACGTTTCCAATTGTCACTGGCATTTTTCCAACAGTATTCTGTGGAGGGCAACACGTTTCTGTAGTGAATCATCACAGGGGATGAAACGTGGGTCTACCACTTCACCCCCCCAAACAAAGAGAACATCAATGGAATTGGTGCATAACAACAATGAACGCCAAGAACAAGTGTTCTTTGACATGGAGGGTAGGGTCCGCGTGGTATCTATGCCGAAAGGCACGACAATCAACTCTGCCTCGTATTGACAAACGTTGAACCGGTTGCGTAAGACAATTTTGAATTAAAGAAAAGCGGAGGGATAACTTGAGCGCCGGTATAATTTTGTTGCACAATAATGCAACACCTCACACGGCCCGCCAAACATCAGAACTGCTGCAACGATTCAAGTGGGACTTAGCGCCATGCAATTATCATGTGTTCAGTAAGATGAAAACGAATCTCGGTGGACGACACTTACGGAACGATGAGGTGAAAGCAGCTGCATCCAGGTAGTTACATAGTGCTGGAGGTGATTTCTATGCATCTGGAATCAAAAAGTTGGTTGCCTGTTCCCGAGAAATATTTACAGTCTCTTGGGGACTACGTGGAAAAGTGAACTTACATTGTATGTTGTCATAGCCGTGTTGCCTATTTGTATGTGGTTTAATAAAGGGCTATAACTACTTTTCAATTAGCTCTCGTATATTAGGAAACCATAAGTACTGGACAGTAATATTACTGATCAACTGACTTCACATGTGTTAATTGGGGTTCAAACCCAGACGAAGCCTTCAGTTTTTTTAAGATCGTTAAAGTCGGAAGGCCAATGTATAGATTTACGGCATGTAAAAGAACCTTCCACTAACTACAATTGTGTGAAGCTAAATTTGTAGGTTAGATTTGATAAAAGCTCCATTAGTTCCAACGTTCACCGCCAGGTGCCGGTTGCGGTGGCATCTAGTAGCCAAGTTCACAGCTCTGTGTCGTTGACAGTGGCATTTGATAGCAAAAGTAGGAACTACTTGAAATTGATCATCTGCAGTCCTTGCCTGAATTACAGATAACACACACTAATACAGTCATCACAATTAACACCAGTTATCAGACAGATTCTACACACACAAAAAGTACACGGGGCTACATGACCGCGTTGTTGCAGCCCCTAAACTGAGGAACCAACCATGTGTTAATTGGAACTCTTTCCAAATAAAATAAATGAATGAAAGTTTTCTTTGAAATGCAAATCCTCATCTAGCAGGCATAATATGCCATAATAATAATAATATTGTATGGTCTCAGGTGCTGGGTGCAAGCTTTGTTCTTTGACACCCAGAGGGCAGCTTGCATGTCGAATTTTTGTTGTTCCTTGAAGTACTATGAAAGCCAAGGAGGTTAGGTATCTAAGCTCCTTGACACTATTGGGCTTCCTAGTAGAGAAATGAAGAACTTTGCGTTGGCAGAAAATCCCGAGATTAATTTTGCCATTATGAACACGGCCTACTGAATTCAAATGGGTTCATTAACATGCCAACATCGTATGACATGCGTATCGTGATTTTTGCCGCCTTTCAAAAATCACTTACCACAGCCAGGAGCTAACCTGCAAGCTTGGGGTTAGTAATCAGACACGATAACCATTCACCCACCGTGGCAAGCTATAATATCCCATGAAAACACACTAAAAAGTTGCATTCTCGATGAAGAAAAACTTAAAATGCTCAGGGAGTATTTTATTTTGTTCGTATAGATTTGAGGCCATTCTTATACAGTGTTGCCTATACAAAATTGTCATTTGTAGCTCTTCAGTCGGTCAAAACGGTTGTGCCCAATGAATGGGCGGGGTACAAGATATAAATATGTAACCACACACCTGGAAAAAATTATATGTATTAATTATCACAAATAATGGGGCATCGTGTTGACCGACTGAAGAGCCATAAATGACAATTATTTTGTTTGTGCCAAAAGGCAACTACGATGAAAAACACCGCCTTTGAGCTGATAACTAGGATAATATTCCCATCCAAGGAATTATAGGAGAAAGGGAGCTCAAATTATATGCTGAACCCATGCATTCTGGTAGCTGTAAGTTCAAACCATTAATCTCCCTATTTTTTTTTCCATTTAAAGGAGATACAACAATGATATGGTATACTATACTATAGTTAAATACTGTGATACTTACCCAACCCTCATACCTTCCTCTATGTCCGTAGGTGCAACAGAATCAGCTAAGTCAACAACAAATTTGGCAAATTGTTTCACATTGATTATGTATTTGGGATCATCTGAATCAGCATTGATAATCTTAGTACATCTTGCCACCTGTCATACAAAAGAAATAAAGTTAAGTTAAATAAAATATACACGTGGATCACAGAACTTAAGGAAGACATGATAAGAGTTACATATTACAATAGAAGACTTAAAATACAAGACGGACATACTGTACTACGCTACAGATGAAGATGAACAAACAGGGGTTAGGAAGAGTGATTCCAGTGGAAGAAAAAAATTACGCTCAAAGAGGATGAAGAAGTGCTGGGCGGATAAAAAAGAAGAAAACGCTGACTAACGTGGTCCTATGCAGACATAAAATTAAAATAAATAATAAATAAAATATACAAGACAAAATTATGGTGGAAACACGAAAGTAAATATTTACTACATTAAGTTTAATCGAGATCAAGATATAAGAGGGTTGATTTAAGGGGTACAACATCAAGGTCGTCTACCCCTACATTAACTCGTAAAAAGGGCTAAAAATTTTACCATTTGAGTCAAAAGGGTACATTTAGTAACCAGATTAACAATGAAATAAAACAAGAATTGGTTTTCAGTCAGTCAACACATCAATGTGTTTTCTTTTGAAAATTGTATATTCAATGCCAAGGTAAGGTTATAATTGCTTTGGAGTGGAGTTTCGACTCCCATAGTGCACTGGCTTTGCTCGTGACGCGGATACACATGTATCAAATACGTCTTGCAATGGCCTTCCCAGTGTGTACTCGACAGTGTCTTGGTGAGGTGTGCTTTAACCAACTGAAGAGCCCAATAGCACACCGGTGCGAAACGCTGTCATTTAGTTGAGTTATGCCGGAACATTTAGCACTATTTGTGTTTAAATTACAAAGGTCATCGTGTACACCCCACTGTAGCAGGGGAACCAGCGCACGACTGCACAAGGTAATATCGATACTTGAATAAGTACCGTGTGCAATAGAGAAGTGCGTAGGTTCCCCTGTGTTCAACAGACACAGGTCCAGCCGCCTGATCAGCCTCTCAAAATCTCTCCCTTTACCGCTAGTGGTAGCGGAGCCCCAGATGGTGGTGGGCATTAACATCTCCCAGAAGGAGAAAAGGAGGGGGGAGCTGAGAGACTAGATCCACCAGCTGGTCGTAATCCGGCTGAGAATCAGGCGGGATGTACACGTTACATACTGTTGCCATTACTGGCAACGAAGTACGAACTGCAACTGCTTCTAGCTGAGTACGCAACGGCACCTCTTCACTAAAGAGGCTAGAGTGGACGAGAGTGCAGACGCCACCAGCGGCCACAGCTCCGTCCACCCGGTCTCTAGAGAAGAGTTTGAAGTGACCCATTGTTGTCTCATATCCAGGACGAAACCTGGATTCCTGAAGACAGACAATGGTTGCCGAAAACGAAGATATTAATTGACGTAACTCAGCGAGATGAACAGAATAGCTATTACAGTTCCATTGTAATAGTGCCATGGTGTGGACTTAAGTAGAAGTGGGTCTTCTACTTATGCTTGACCGTTTGCCACCCTTCCCCATCTCTAGTTGGAGATGATGGGGAAGGAGAGCACACCTCAATCTCCACATCTCCTTCCGAAGACAAAGAAAATGGAGTGAGCGCTCTCTTGGGTTGCGCGCGGTCGTCGTCGGACTTCACGAGTCTCGCTCTTGGGGAAGTGCGAGAGCGGTGTCGAGGGACTTTCTCCCGGTCCGAAGACTGGATGTCTGTCCCCGACACGTCCCGAAGAGGTTTCTTCTTGGATCGGCGCAGACGCGTGTTTGGGGAAGTAGATGGTCCCTTCCCCACAGACGCCGGGTCCTTATAAAACAAGGTCGCTCCTGCCGGCACCGCTCCACTGGTAGAGGTGGGAGCGGGATGGCCAGCAGATACGTGAGCAGCCCTGCCTTTAGGAGAGGAAGAGAAACGGCGCTGAACCGTTCCCCTCTCCTCCGCCGATCTATTTTCTTTTCTATAGGGGAGTTCCTCCATACGGACGGGCTTGGCTTCAGCAGGCTTCGCTCCCTTGGTGGTCGTGGAGGGCAGGAGGGCGAGAGAGACAGCGACGAACCGTCTCCCTCTTCTCCACTATCTTTGTCTTATCAGGTGGGCTGGATGATGATCCAGCCCCGGTCGCAGAAGTCTTCTTTGCCTCATTGGCAGGGGAAGACTTCTTCTCCGACCGTTTCGGAGAGGAAGATGACTTCTTCTCCGATTGCGCCGATTTAGATAGTATAACCGGCACCTTTTTCACAATGGCCGAAGAAGGTTTTGTGACCTTCTTTGGGCTGACAGGTCTCGCTAAGGACAGCGAGGGGAGACTTTACGATCTCAGAGTAGTTCGTCGTCGAGGGTACAGCACGGGGAACGAAAGTGGCAGGGGTGATAGGTGGTGTCACCTTAGCCGCGAAAGATACCGGAAATTCGGGTGCAGTCATATCACGGTATCTCTTTCGAGCGTCGTGATATGAAAGCAGATCCAATGTTCTGATTTCTTGGATCTTTGCTTCCTTGCAGAACTCAGGGCACTGCTTCGACCGCGGAGAGTGACTGCCTTGGCAGTTAGGACACGTCGGGGGAGGCGTACACCCCACACCGTCATGTGTCCCCTTGCCACACTCTCTACACGCCGCCTTGGCAGTGCACCTGGCAGAAACATGGCCGAATTTCTGGCAATTGTAGCAGCGCATAGGTGGAGGGATGTACGGTCTAACGTTGCAATGGTACGACGTGACCTTCACCTGCCTAGGCACTACATCATCCTCAAAGTGAAGAATGAAAGCGCCAGTATCGACGCTATCATTTCCAATTTTCCGGGTGATGCGCCTAATCCTGGTGACGCCTCGCTTCCCCAGATCCCGCATAAATTCCACGTCGCTGTTTTGTTCGCCATCTCTTGATGAATACAGTATTTTTGCATTTGTCAGTTGGCACAGGCTAGAGTAAAAGGTGGCTTTTCACCGATGTCTCATTCTCACTCATGGCTGTGATTATATGGAAGCTACTGAGGTATGGGTGGTGCTTAGTAATGGCATTCGGGGCACAGTCAGTGCCTGTGAATGCTGTGAAAGGTTCAACTCATAGGGTTAGGACTACTGTTCTGACTCAGTGAGGAAAGCAATGACAAACTACCTCACTCCTCTTCTTGCCTAGAACGCCTCAAAATAGCGCTGCCTTGGGTTTTTGTGGGTATCTACTCACATAACGTAACGGCGGTACTTTCTGAGGATCCAACCAGCCTTCGGGCTGACTACCTAACAGACAGACAGTTTAGAATGAGGTCGCGATGGAATATAACTCCACGGACCTCATCGTGCTTCTCAACCTTAACGGGAATTTCGCCGAAATGCGTGCATTCCAGCGACGCTTCGGTTTGCTGCCGGTCAACGGTATGCAGCAGGAGCTGCCCGTTCCGGAGCTTGGAAATCCCATTAAGGTCGCGATATTTCCCCTCGATTTCCTCAGAAAATAGGATCGATTTTACCTGTTTAAAATCTCCCCCGTCTGTCCTGGTAGCTACCAGGTAGCGAGGAGACCTGTCAACAGGGAACTTCTTATTAAATGCCTCATCCCAAGGCGTATACACCTTGGGATTCGGTCTACACTCCAGAGACGGCTTTTTAAGGGTGCCACCCTGTACAGGTGTCCGTGATCGCTTACTATAAGGCACCCAACGTTTAGAATGAAGCACTGGTTAGATAGGGATATTCTTCTCTCTTTCTGTTGCACGTAAGACATGTATGACGCTGTCATTTTCCAGCAATCCACTGTTGCCATATCAGTCGAAAATTTTTCTTTGTCGAAAAAACAGCATATTCGGGTAGAACTATGTTTTACCGATCTTTTTTGTCCTATACTAGAACTACGTAAACTTGATAGAAATGCTAGAAAAAGTAGATATCCATATTTTAAAAAAAACCTATAAACTGTGTCCCCTTTTTAGTAAAATCGATCTTATATCATGTTGCATTGACTTTGTGGTGCCTATTTTTCACACACGTGTAGCTAAATGTGCCGACTTGATGATGGCTTGTTGAAATATTTTATACTGTTAATATTACAATTTTCATGTAGGTAAAACTTCTGAATATTCTCTCATAACCGCATAGCAGCAATGAAAAAGTTTGTATGCTGCCAACTTTTCTATTTTTAAAGATAACCATGTCATGTCAGTTTGAGAGTTGTAGAGGAATGTTGGAAGAAGTTTTCTACCTGCTTACCCAGAGTGTAGGTTTAATTGTTTACACAAGCCGGGCTGTTCATTGACCGTGGATTATAAGAATGAAGTTTCAAAGTACAACGGGGTGCAGCTTGCTACTCACAGCTTTATTACTGTGCCCTTCGAGCTTTTATGTCAGTAGTTCATCTGTCTCTATCTTGAGTGTGTGTGTGTGCAGCAGTTCTGTTAGATTTAACGTGTTGTATTTTACGTATTTCACGTACAACAATGGATAGATTTGTGAAAAGAAAGCGTGATCAAGTGCTCAGAAGGAGGAAAAAACAGGTCGTAATTAATGTGTTCAGTTATTTCAAGAATCTTAAACCTAACGAAAGTATAAATCATGAAAGGTAAGCCAGTGAGGAGTATTTTCTTTAATAACGTACTTCAACTTTAACTGCAGTCGAAACTTCGCACATTTTCTTGTGCTTGTACTTTCATTTTGATTCTTTTCTTTATGTTACATTCAGCATACGTTATAGTTAATTTAATTTCGTTGTATGTGTTATGTTAGCCTACTATTAAGTGTTATTATACAGTACTTAATTCAAGTCTTCGTCACTGCACAATCGCTGAATATGCAGAAAGTTTACGCGAAGCGCTTTGTACTGCCTCCTCTCATGGAGTGGCAACCCCGTCGTAACACGCCATAAGACCAATGCTTCATTCTAAACGTTGGATGCCTTATAGGCATCCCGGACGAAATCCTCCCCGAATACTGCCCACTCCGAACGGGGGCTATCACTGTGGGCGCCACCCAGCCAAGGCAATACCTACCTGGCATAGCAGATATTGCCCGGGGTCCCAGTGCCTCGAACAGGCACTTCCCCCTCGGCATGCACAGGATTTATGCAGCTCCAGTATTCGGCCATGCAGGGACCTTCGTTGTAAGGCGGATACTACTGTAGGGTACATGGCGCACCCACCTGACGGGATGGGGCATACCGTCTAGGCTTTCTGGCCAGATGGCCAAGCTGGTGGCCCTTCCCCTAACAGCATGCATGTTTATTTCTATTGGTCAAACCAGAGCTGGGACCAGAAAACCAAAATCGGCCTTTATAAGTCGCCTTTTACGACAGGCAGGGGATACCGTGGATGAATTCTGCCCTCCCCATCCACAGGGGGTCTGAACAAATCAATAACTGGCAAGTTATTCGGCCGTGTCGGCCCTATTAGTCGCCTCCTACGACAGGCAGGGCATGCCGTGGGTGTAGGAGCTACTTGGGGGAGCACTCAAGACACACTCAACAAAACCTACAATACTTACATCAAACCTATCATAAAATATGGCAGTGAAGTGCTCTCTACAGCACCCCAGTCAAACATTGATCGCCTCGAGAGGTGTCAGAATAATGCCCTACGAATCATAACAGGTGCAATAAAAACCACACCTATAACCGCCTTGCAATTATATACCCACAACTTACCAATAGAAGAAGAGATGAAACATCAAACAGCCAATGCATATCTCAGTATACAAAGACTACCTCAAATGACATGGATCAAAAAACCAGTTTCTAGCCCCAATCTTAAAACACAAAAAGATCCCTTAAGTTTCGCCAAAGAATATATCAATAAGAGCAATCTGCAAATAAAACTTGAACCACTCTGTATGCCAGTCAACCCCATTGAATATATACAAGTGACTACAGATATTACTTTGCTAGGTCTGCAAGAAAGACTCTTCACCACATGATCGAAAACAACTGGCCCTCTGTACAATAGAAGAAAGATATCCGTCTAATCAATGGCTAAATATATTTACAGATGGCTCACAAGACAAAGAAAATAGAACTGGAGCAGGAATACATTCATCTCTCTTCTCACTCTACTTCCCAGTAGGTCAAAACAAACTTTGATGCTGAGATAAGAGCAATTTCACATGCACTCCATCAGTTATTAGGCAGAAACATTAGATTATCAAAAATGTGTTATCATTACAGATTCAAAAGCAGCCATCCAAGCCGTCTCGTCAAATTATAAGCCTCAAAATAAAGAACTGAAATAATTTTTTTGGATGATGTGAATTTGTTAATGATAAAAACCCTTCAAAGACTCCACAAACAGATCTCATTTCAGTGGATCCCTTCTCATGTTGGAATAGCAGGTAATGAAGAGGCAGACAGATTAGCAAAAAAAAAGGTACCACTCTACAAGAACCTGTCAGTCAGACTGATTTTATGTCAGCAAAAAGGATCTTGAAAAATACTATCAAAAACAGGTATGAAGAAATGGCAAAGAAAACAGCAGAAACCAAATTATGGAAGGACATTGATGCTAAATGGGATCAATATAAATTAACACCAAGAAGAGAAGCTGTAGCCTTCTTCAGATTTAACACTGGCCATTACTGCCTATCAGCTCATCTGAAACGAATCAACATCCTGAGATCTGAAGAATGCACACTTTGTCACGAACCTGGAAGTAAAATGGATAAGGGGCACCTGCTACATTGCAACAAACTTGATGCGACTGCTAGAACTTCAGGAAACCTCACACAACTCTATTGGAACGCAAGAAAGCTGATGGATTGGAATCCGGGCTAGCCGGAAACAACAAACAACAACATATTTACCTGTAGGGGTTGCTCATTCTGTAAGGTTTGCTTGTCAGCTGCCAAGTCCCAAAGTGCAGGAGCTGCAAGACCCGTATCCGACTCCTTGATGCCCGTCAGCTCATTAACACGCTTAATTACAGTTTGAATGTCTTCTTCCACTTGCTTGATGCTCTTTGTGTACTGGCCTTGGCCCTACAAACAACAATTGAAAGGAAAATAAAAATTTGCTTGGGATATATATATCGCAGGAAATTCTTTTACTGCATTTAAAAGAATTAGGAAAATAAATCAAAAACTCAAATTTGAATTTTGTTCAGGACACAAGTTGATTATGTTGTTGGTATCATACAATTTGGAGTTTCACCAGCTATTGGCTTAGTCACAACCATGCTATTTTTAAATTAACTTGAGATGGTAAAGTTGATGTTTCTTTAGGGACTTTGTGGCATTGTAGCCCCGTGTACTTGGGTGTGTGTGGAATTTTTCTCACACCCTGTGTCGCTGTGATATCTGAACTAGTGTGTGTATTTGTAATTGAAGTAGGAAGCAGCCGTGGCCACAAGTTAGGTACAATCCCGGCATTTGCCTCAAGTAGAAGTGGAGAAACCACAGTAAACCACTTCCAGGATGGCTGAGGTAGAAATCGAATCCGCCTTTTCTCAGTTGTGCCTCACGAGGCTAAGTGTGCCCCGTTCCAGCCCTCAAACCAGAATTAAATTTCTTAGCAGAGTCGGGAATCGAAACCGTGCCTCCACAGTGACAGCCAAGAATGCTAGCCACTATGCAACGAGGCGGACTTGAGATGGTAAAATGCTTTCTTATGATAACGGGTAAAGCTACAGAACATTTTGAAGCACCTGACGGATGCTATTCAAAATTTGCTTTCAGAAGATACCTTCAGATGTTCATTTGTTAGCATTGCCATGGGATATGGTGTGTTTTTTATTGCCAACCGTGCTATAAACTAATCAGTGGCTAGCGACAGGATAGCATAAAATCTGAAGAGAGCAAGTGTTGGATTCCTTGTAAGTGCATGCGTGTGTGTTTCTGCTTATTGTAAATGTTTGGTCATAGACAGGTTAGCGTAGAACCTTGTTACATCACAATATATAGCCTTCTTGAAGTCTCTCATTTAATACCGAATGTAAAATAATTATTCCGTGGTATGTTAGTATAGATTTTGGTTTACCTTTCAAACAAGAGACTGAATATGGATTATGCAATAAGTTGGAGGAGACAATCACCCCTTAGGAGGTACTGCCCCAACATATGTCTGAAGTTGAAAATTGGAAAGCACGGTAAACCATTTCAAGACAGTCGAACCCAATGATCTCTCGAGTCCAGATTATTCAAGCCACGTGGTTTCATATGTTAAAAGAGTGAACATATCTCCTACCTCGTAGTAAGAACATATAAATTTACAATAGTTGCCCTACTTACAAAACTCTGGCCACTGAATTCACTAAATTAATAGAGTGCCATATCCTCTCCAGGGACGTAGGCGACCTGAATTAGAGCCCTTGACTCTAACCAGGCATCCCGAGCCGGAGTTTGTGTGTGGTAGGGTGGCCAGTTCCTTTCCACTCCTCCTCCTGCCATAGCATCCGGCATGTTCCCATTTTGTATCACGAGGCTGGGAGATGCCATACCAGACCATACCAAGACTTTTAAATTCTTGGCAGAGCCAGGGATCGAACCCGGTACTTCGGGGGTGACTGCCAACAATGCTAGTCACAACGCCACGAGGTGGTCACTGAATTCACTAGCTTTACATAATAATGGACCAGATTAAACATTAGAAAATCTAGACTAGAAAATATAACACATAACCAAAATATGCTCTCTTTTGAATCATGCTCCAATAGGCATGACCATAATTCAGGACATAAGAATAATAATGACGACAATAATTGAGCGAGTGCTCGCTAAAAACGGGCTAACTATAATTTAGCTAAAGCTGAGAAAATAGGACATTTGCGTTTGGGTAAAAAAAAAAACACCGGCATTCTATATCTCCGAAACTATTACTGATATCACCCTGAAATTTTGTACGGTGATAACGGACATTGCTAGAAGTTCACCTATGTGACTTCAAAACACTGTTAAGTACAAAACAAACATGGCGGCCAAGCAAAGTTGAAACTTTCAAAATAGCATAAACTTCAAAGTCATGTACTTCATTAAATAAGCATCTCCGATGTTAGTCCATTTCAGAGAAGATAGTTCACACATTTCTCAATAGATTTAACAACATACCTCAATTTCTTAAAAAAATATGGTTAGCCCGTTTTTGCGAGCACCCACTCAATTGTTGTTTTAAGAGGCCTAACATCTCAAATATCGACCCCTAGAGTGATAGTGGAAATGAAGAAGATAAAATGAAACCTACAACTAAAACTAATTACCGCACTGACTTAACTGGCATAAGTACAGGACACAAAAAGGAAGGAAAATAACAGGGAAATCTGCATATCAACCTTTGAAGAATGAGGACTGATGGACATAGAAAAAGTAGAGCCATGAAAGGCAGATATGAAAGGGAAAGAGGAGAGGGTCTGTTCCAAAGGTAATGGATCAAGGACCGAGCTCAGGAATCCCTTGAAGTCGCCAACTCTCGAGGTCACCAGCCGTGAGCCTGAAAGGGTGTAGCACTATCTAGGGTACACCAGTAGTGAAGCTACATTCACCCTTTAATCACATGTATGATAATGGAGTAATCAGATATTACCAGTCGAACAGCTGCAACATTAAGCTAGTAAAATTTTGTAGTACTGAAATTAACCAATGCTCCTAAGACACCCATATCTAGCCTTTAGGCAACGATTGGCTCATGTCGTGTATATAAATTCACACTTAATTTACCATCCAAAACATTACCTATTAAAGTCAAACACTTCAGTTCCAAGATTTAAAAAACTGATAAACTTTCGTTCTTATACATGATATCTGAAAATAAGTTGCAGAAAAAGATTTTAAATAATTTAAGAGGAATCGTCATTGATTTCTTTTCCAATTTTCACCTGCAACAAGGGCAATACGACTGAAAATGTGAACAGCAACTTAAAAAGGCGCACTATACCAGTGTGCTCATCCTTGTTCCTACCGGCTTGGCGCTCTAGTCCAGTGGCCTTAAGGCCAATTTCCCATGGACCTCAGCAGTTGCCAGAGAAAATAATTAATCCCCAAGTGCGGTCACCAAATTTGGTAGACAGAAGATGAAATCTATGCTATGACATTAAAATTTGGTGTTTGTGAACTAAAAATCGTCAATATTTCTAAAATAAATAATTAAATGAATATAGTCACAACAGTGCCCTCTTAAATGTAGAATTTAAGTCGATCAACTCATGATAAAAAATGTGTCAAGACTGCACAATACAAGTGACATCAGCAAACTTAAAGTTGGGAACACTCCCCGCTTACGCACGGTGTAACTAATGTGAGTCGAGAGCTAGGATAACTCGCCCTGAATTTAACTGAATACATTTCAATACAGAAAAATGACAGTATTAAAAGATATCCCAATTTAATTGATCCCTAGGTTAGAGGTAACACCTTTAATCTCTCCAGGGACCTCGGAACTGAAGTGTTTGACTTTAATAGGTAATGTTTTGAACGGTATATTAAACTGAATTTGTATACGTGACACGAGCCAATTGTCGCCTAAAGGCCGAAATGGGTGTCCTTTTGGAACTTTGGTTAATTAAAATTAAAACTAGGATTTGGTTTACTTGCCAAGTGGAAAGGAGGAGGTATTTTGCTTTAATTTCCTTTGTGTATTCTGAATTGTTTTAGGTTAATTGATTTAAGTTTAGTTCTTATGTTATCAAGAACAACTGGTGGTAACAGAAAGCTGAAGAGCTTCAACATTATGCTGATGCCTGAAATCTTTGGAACTTCTATGAGGGGATTAAAGAGATCTATGGTCCGATTCGTTCTTCTATTGGTACTCTAAAGGCAGATGATGGAAGTACTACACTTACTAACTCCAAAGACATCCTGGAGCACTGGAAGGAACATTTCTCTACTCTCTTAAACCGAAGCTCCACTGCTGCAGAAGATTTCCTACAAAATGTGCCACACCTTCCTTCTCAACCTCGGATGGCGATGCCTCCAGCATATCAAGAATTCTGTGAGGCCCTTAATAGGCTGAAACCCAGAAAAGCTTCAGGACCAGACAACATCTCACTGGAACTAATTGAAGCTGGAGGCTCACCTCTAAAGACGAGGCTATTCTCCCTTATACTGTCGATTTGGGAAACCTATCGAGTACCCAGTGACCTCAAAAATACCAACATCGTCACTTTATTCAAAAAAAGAGGACCGTAGCAAATGTGGCAACTACCGGGGCATTTCCTTGCTATCTATAGTTGGAAAAATACTCGCTAGAATACTACTGAAACGCCTTCAAGTCATCTCTGAGAGGACTCTTCCAGAGTCTCAGTGTGGTTTCCGTGCCTCCAGAGGCACCGTTGACATGATATTTTGCGCACGGCAACTCCAATGGACTATAAGGAGGATAAAGGAGATGTACAAGGGAAGCGTGAGCTGTGTGAAAGTGGGAGGAGAGAGATCGGACTGGTTGGAACGGAGAAACGACCTGAAACAAGGAAGTGCACTGTCACAGTAACTTTTCATTGTGGTGATGGATGACAAAATGACCCGAGTGGCACAAGTAATTGGGGAAGGAAAGATGAAAGCAATGGTGTTTGCAGATGATTTGATGATTTGGGGAAACGAGGAGGAGGAGGAGGAGGTACAGGAACAGTTGGACGTGTGGGAAGGAATAATTCAAGGATATGGGATGAAATTTAGCATAAATAAGAGTGAGATGGTGATCACAACAAGGAAGAAGGAAAGAACCACAACGGGAATAACAATTGGTGGGGAACAGCTGAAGAGAGTGGAGAGTTTCAAGTATCAGGGAAGCCTGATACAAGATTATGGAAGAAACGATAGAGAAGGGGGAGACAGGCAGAAGCATTCCGGAGGAGTGTGAGAAGCATGTTATGAAGCAAGGATGTCCCTCAGAACAGCAAAAAGATCATATATTGGACGTACTATGTCCCTATCCTGACGTATGCCTCGGAGACCTGGGTTATGAAAAGAAGAAAGAAGAGCAAAATACAGGCCAGTGAGATGAGGTTCTTGAAAAGCAGTATTGGAGCTACAAAGATGGACAGAATAAGAAATGAGAGGACCAGAGAATTAATGAAGGAGGAACCATTGCAGGATGGTATGGAGAAATCTAGACTTCGATGGTATGGACATTTAAAACGAATGGAGGAGAAGAGGATACCCAGGAGGATACACGAGACAAAGTGGGAAGGAAAGAGACCGAGAGATAGGTGGCTGAAGGGGGTGGAAGAAAGCGTGAAGAAGAGAGGAGAAGGCTGGACAAGGGTGGAGACTGAGAGATGGTGGGAAGACAGAAGACGTTGGAGAGGCTTGTGTTCCAAACAGACCCAGCCAGTGGCTGAAAACTGTGCAAGATGATGATGATGATGATGATGAACTCCAAGAAAAATGTAAAGAACAACACAAGGACCTTTTTCTTGTGTTCTACGACCTGGAAAAGGCATTTGATTCCGTCCCAAGACCTGCGATGTGGAAGGTACTGAGACGCATTGGTTGTCCCGATCAGTTTGTGGAACTGGTGCGAGCACTTCATGATGGTATGACTGGACAGGTTCTCCATCAAAATAACATCTCAGAAGCATTCCCAATCACCCATGATTTGAAACAGGGGTATGTCCTAGCTCCAACTCTCTTTGCCTTGTACTTAGCTGCCATGCTGCATGAGACATCGAGCAAACCAGGAGTAGATATCAGATATCGCTATGATGGTGGCCTCTTCAACTTGGCTAGACTTCGAACACGACTTACAAGTGTCACTAAGATAACTGAACTGCAGTACACGGATGACACTGCATCACCTGCCCTTACACCTGAGGACTTACAGCAATAGCTACAAGAATGTATAAGATCGTTTTGGCCTCACCATCAATCCAGGCAAAACAAAGGTACTTGCTCAGCCCGCTCCTGGGTCTAGCATTGCAGAATTCAACATCTCCATCGCCAACACAAATTTGGAACAAGTAGACCATTTTACATATCTAGGGAGCATCTTATCTAAGAGCAGTACTTCTGAACAAGATATAGAAGACAGGCTTCGAGCTGCTCATGTGGCATTTGGTCGATTATCACACCGTGTCTTTAGAAACAAAGATCTTACAATCCTCACGAAACTCATGGTATATCAGGCAGTGGTTATCTCATCTTCACTTTACGGATGTGAAACGTGGACCTTATATTGTCGTTACATCAGAAAATTGGAGAGTTTTCACCTGCAAAAGCTCCGTTCGATCATGAATATTAAGTGGGATGACTATGTATCCAATCTTGCTGTCCTTGAGAAAGCATGTACCAAGAGTGTAGAAGCTATCATCTTTGGTCATCGACTAAGACGGACAGGACAGGTCCGCCGCATGAATGACACGAGGTTGCCACGTCAATTCCTCTACAGTGCACTTTGCACTGGTAAAAGGCCACAGGGTGCACCTTTAAGGCGCTTCAAAGACCAGCTGAAACAAACCTTAAAGTTGACAGAAATTAACCCTCTAACTTGGGAGGCACTGGCTGAAGATCGTGTACGTTGGAGGCAAACTAAATCTGCTTTGGTAAATCATTTTGAACAGGAACGTCGCAGACTGGCAGAAATGAAGCGACTCCAACGCAAGCTTCGTCAAACCCGTCTTCCAACTACAAGATGCTTAGTATGTGGCCGCATGTTCCATGCAAGAATTGACCTGTTTAGTCACCAGAAATTCATGCATAAAATGCCCTGATTTTGGAAGTGTATTGTCAGAAAAATGTATACTCGGAAACGAGCTGCAGCCGACGATGATGTAGTTTACGCATGTGGTACGTTGTCTTTTAAAGTGGATGTGAATTGTGCTTTATCTTGTGAGCTGTATTAAGATTTCCTTCGTCACAGTCAAGTTCTGATTTACTGTGTCGTATTTTCTATTTTATGGCACGTTGGCTGTTAATGTTCATGACGAACATTTTCTGTATGGGATGGGATGTGTTCTCCTTGAAATGTGGTAAACTTGAAAACATCTGAAAATTTTTATGTAAATATTGACTTCCCCTGTGGTTGTCAGGTTAGATCACGAGTCAATCCAAGATTGGATGACAGTGTGACACTGTGTAGGATGAAGTATTTTGCCCGAAACATTTTTAACGTAACTTGGGCTGTAGTGCCAGGGGTTATTTATTATCCTAAATATTAATTTACTTTTCCTTTGGTTTAATTGATCTGTAATTTGATGTGAAATATTTGGTTAATACTTCGTAAATTTAACTTAACCAGATTGAAAATTTTGCACTTGGCATATACAGTAGCTGAGTTCACTGCTTTCGTATTTTTGACCCTGGCATGTCCAGGTCTTCAATAGGTGGGTTGCACGAGTTGGTGGTGGGGCGGACCAATGCGAGTGCCATCTAATGCATCTCCCGAGAAACAAAGCGCCATATTGTTGTAAAAGCCGGAGTAAATACTTTTAGTGATAAAATGCCTTTTGTGGAGAAGTACATTTGTCAAACCTGACTCTACCCCTCAAACATCCGACCAAAAGGTTGGATTTTTGTTCACTGCCTGAGATTATATATTGAGCAGACACTGTTTGAACGAGGTATGGTGGTCGGTGCCCGACGGATGTGAAGTGTGATTCCGGTAGTGGCGCGGGAATTCGGCTTCATACAGTCAACCATGTCCAGGGTGTATGGTGAATGGTTGAATGTGGGTGTCACTGGCCGTTCACCTACCCTCAAAGACCGTGAATGGCGACATCTGAGACGGATTGTCAATAGTGACAGAAGGGCAACAGTGCAACAAATCACGGCTCAATTCAACACAGGCCATGCTAGACGCGTCTCTCAGTGGACTATCCGTAGGAACATGGGTTCCATGGGGTATGGGAGCCAGTGCCGCACACGGGTGCCACTGTTAACCCAATGTCGACACAATGACGCGCATTTGTCGCCAATCACCAGGGGTGGACACTGGAACAATGGCGTAACGTCACATGGTCGGACGAATCATGATGTCAATTGCACCATGCCGATGGAAGGCACCGTGTGTGGCACAGACCACATGAATCGATGGATCCCGCCTGCCTCGAAGGTGTGGTCCAGGGAAGTGGTGTCTCTGTTATGGTCTGGGGTGCATGTTCCTGGTATGAATGGGCCCCCTGGCTGTTCTAGAAGAGACTTTGATTTTCTGCAATATGTTGAGCTGCCAGAGGCCTCACATGCTATTAGGTGACTATCCGATGAAATTTCCTAAGTCAGTGTACTAGCTAACATGGCAAAAATCATTGATTCGGATAAAGTTTATTGACGAGTAGTACCGAATGCGCAATATTGTATTTTGACCCATTATTCACGTGTATTATGGCGGACACAACTGGAATTTTACTAAGTTATATAAGTTGTGATCTAAAAAGGGGATGGTGGGTGGGTTATAGACGACGGAGGAGAAAACATCTATTACCACAGCATTTCTACAATATTATTATCCATTAGAAAAGGCATTTTGGATAATTTAAGTAGTTTTGTAGAATGTTCACCACTTCTGAACTGTTACCAATTTTATTATGGCCCTCGTGTGGGCGATTAGTCTTCAGGCCAGTTAACACACACTATAGAATAATATTTCCACTCACAGAATGACTTATAATATAACACCTCCTCAGAATAACACTTTGCCACGAATTCCTACAATGCCCTGATAAGAAAGAAGAACTCTTGTTCGCTTCGACCGTCCTGCAATACCAAAACAGGTCACCTCGCGTTCCGACCTACTACTGCCTCAAAAATACCACATGAGTCATACCTAGGCAAATATGTTTGACCTTGTGCTGGGTTGGTCAACATCCCTCGGAGGCAAGTTTAAAAGCTGGAGCATGGCGCTTTCTCGCTTCTTTGCTATTGTTGCATAAGGGCTGTGACATCGTGGTCATTTGGGTGTGTGCGTGTGGAATTTGTGTGATAACCTGTGTTATTGTGATGGCTGAATTAGTGCCTGTATTTGTAAATTGGGAATAGGATGAGGAAGGAGGTGGGCATGGCCTTAAGTTAGGAATCGTCCCAGCATTTTCCTGGAGTAGAAGTGGGGAAACCATGGAAAACCACTTCCAGGAATGCTGAGGAGGGAATCTAACTGCACTTTACTGCAGTTACCACAGTGACACATTTTATCAGACAAATTCAACATACACCCAAATACATGGGGCTGATGACCACGATCTCTCAGGTCTTACCGATTTATGTGAGAAAGCCACAGTGCTCGGCGTTTC
Source organism: Meconema thalassinum (assembly GCA_946902985.2). Lineage (NCBI taxonomy): Eukaryota > Metazoa > Arthropoda > Insecta > Orthoptera > Tettigoniidae > Meconema > Meconema thalassinum. Next base: position 1,074,589,598 of record OX336388.2, read on the forward strand.
TCGCTTCGTTTCTTCTTGAGTTCGCATTGGTTCCTCCTTGTGATCAGCTCTATCGTTGTTGGTCCTCGTGTGACAAGCAACAATTGCACAGCATACCATCTCGAATTCAACGATGAAAAGGGCTATTTTCTACGTTTTATCACCCCAAATGCAAGTACCTCCCTATTGTTTACCAACTGGCCTTTACAACAAGATGGCAGACAGGCTGTTTCTGAGTACGGCGCATAGATGGCGGTAGTTTCGCAGGAGTAAAAGTAGGCAACCCACACGACTCGTGCAACCCACCGATTGGTTCTTTGTTTTCCTTTGTAGTTCTGCTTCATGCCATTTCTCACACTGTTTTATTTTGCCAGCCACATGGGTCAAGTTCATTGTATTTGGCAAAGGCCTAAAGTAGATTCTTTCTTTCATTTTTTTTTATTCGTTTTGTGTTTCTGCATTTCTCTTGCCTGTATTTAAGTTAGGATATGGATTAGGTAGTGACGTCACGGTTAAATTGTAGTACAGTGAAGATTGTGAATTTCTGCTTTTTAAGTACCCACTGCAGAGAATGCATTTCATTATAAATAATCAGTTGGAAAATAAACTCACATAGGTTTTCAAAAGAGCGATGTCTCCTTCATCCAAAGCTGAAAAGAAAAGAAAGAAAAAATCACACACATTAGTCATACAAGAACTGAAAGACCCCTCATTAAGATAAAATGTAATTTAAAAGTTTTTAAGGTACAGCTTAAACAATAGTAATTATGTATTAACCTGTATGTTTGTTTAGTGGAAAAACAAAATACTGGAGCAATGGAAAATAAATCAGTATTTTAATTCCCAGAAGTTAAGAGATTTACATGGAAACAGATGTTCAGTAAAGAACATTTAGCCTACTTTCTCCTCAATGTATGAGTATACAGTAGTATAGTTACAACTCATAGTCCTTATCAAGGAGTATAATTTAATGTTGGTCGTAGTAGTATGTTGAAATACGTGGTGTAATATACGTTGATTGTTGTTTTAAAGCGGCTTCGGTGGCGTAGTTGGTAGCATGCTGAACTGCTGTGCCCAAGATAGCGGGTTCAAACCGGGCCGAAGTCATCGGATTTTTAAGAGCTTTAAAAATCCTTCAGTATGCCTTCCTTCGGAGGGGAAGTAAAGCCAGCGGTCCCATGTCATAGATTTATGGCATGTAAAAGATCCTTCCACAGACTAAACTTGTGTGAAGCTAAATTGTTAGGTTAGATTTCATTGGAACGCTCTATCAAAATTCCAACGTTTCACCACTAGGTATCATTGATATCTGGTAGCAAAAGTTGGAACTACTTGTAGCTCATCCTAAGGGTGTCCGCTGAAAGCAGCTACAGACTCAGACGAGCCGAGCATATCCTCGGGCACTCCCGGCACTAAAAGCCATACGATAAATAAATATGATGTTTTAAGATGTGGAACAGTGAAGTCATCCGTCCCAGTATTAGGCCTATATGTTATACTATGCTACAGATTTTACTTAATTCCAATTATTATGGTACTTCCTGAGTCTAACTTAACTCAATGTGGTACTTTGGTCGAGTGGTCTAGATGCTTGATTCTCACCTGTGTAGCTGGCGTACGAATATGTAAGACTTGTTTTTTTTAAATTTGTGTTTTATTTCATTCGTTGTTTTATAATTACCCGTATAATTACAGATAGTCATTCATTCCATTCCTGACCCGGTCGGAGACTTGAAGCAGGCTGTGGATTTTCATTTTCATGTACAGTATTTTCGAATGGAAAATAAATATGAATTACACAGATAGTTTTATTGCAAGTTTCCACAAATGGCTAAGGATTCCTACATCCATCCATTGGCCAAACATTACATTATCTACTATAATAATAATAATATCGTATGGCCTCGAGTGCTGGGTGCAAGCTTTGTAATTTGATACCCAGAGGGTAGCTTGCATGTCGAATTTAGTTGTTCCTTGAATCACTATGAAAATCAAGGAGGTTAGATACCTAACCTCCTTGAACACTATAGCACTTTCTAGTAGAGAAATGAAGAACTTTGTGTTGGCGGAAACTCCCGAGAATAATTTTGCCATTATGAACACGGCCTACTGAATTCAAATGGGTTCTTTGACATGCCAACATCGTATTTTTGCCGCCATTCAAAAATCACTTGCCACGGCCAGGAGCGAACCTGCAATCTTGGGGTTAGTAGACCGACACTCTATCCACTCACCCACCGTGGCAAGCATTATCTACTAGTAATATAATTATTATATTGCAGCCATTGGCCATACAGCACTTACATAAAATTATATGTTATAAAAACACCGTTAAATTGAGATCGTCATTCATATGAGTCTTTTCCTAACAAAATCTTCTGAGCGACATACGCCGGTTCTCACAGAATTGAATGTGATATAGATTGCATAATTTGCCACACTACAAACAGGTACAGTCATCAGAAGGTTCATAGAAGTGACTGGTGCAACATATTTTAAAATGAAATACATGGATAGCGAACCTTGTTACAAGGTGTCTCAGCTTGAAGTTCGCGTCCTTCCAATCATTTGTCAACATCGCATCTGTACTGTAGAATTCAAACTATATGTCTTGCTTTTCCCTCCGATGATCGGATACTATTCCTTCGAAAGCTGGCGAAGATAGCAATTCAAATTGTAGATGAAGATCTTCCGAGAGCATAGTTTAGCTGCACAACTCGTAGCTTAGTCGAGATGGGGAAAGAATACTACTGGGTTTACATGTCAGAAGTTGGCTGTATCGCTGACCAAGAACAAATGGAAACCGCTGTGGTAGAGTGTTGAAATATGTGGTGCTACAAGTATATAAAATAATACTGTATTTTCCATTGCAAAATACACACTATATAAGCTTAATATACATAACGTCTGAATTCTGGATAAAATTTAAAGTTAGGCATGCAGTACCGGTTTGTGGAAAAAGATTTAAAATTTATTTAAAAAAAAGCGCTGTAGTATTACTTCAGGATGGGTGCAGTTTACGTTAATCAACATCAGGAGACTCATCTCCGGTCGTAGGAGAATCACCACCGAGTATGATGATCACTTCCTTGCGATGCAAGATCTTCGCAATCGGCACACAACAACTGTGGAGGCCAGAAATCATTTGCAGGAGTACAGCACGTGAACAGCTGTGAAAGGACAGTAAGGAGTGGGCTGTACAGAGGAAATTTAAAATCAAAGAGGCCCACTGCAGGACCCTCATCTAAATGGAGCACAATGCCTCTTGCATGTGGTTTGCCAGTGCTTATGAAAATTGGACCAGGGAGGAGAGGAGCACAGTATTCTTTACAGATGAATAAAGATTTTGTTTGAGAGGTTCAGATGGAAGGGAAAGAGTTTTGAGAAGGCCTGGGGTACATTTTTCACCATGTTTCCTCTTTTCAACAGAGGCTCAGTGATGGTTTGGGATGGGATGAACAGTGTTCACTGAGAATTGATTTCTCACAGTTCATCAATATATTGAGGAGACTCTGGCATATCATGTACTGTCTATTGCACTTGCCATTGGTGAGAAACTCATCCAAGTGCAGAGCAATGATCAACCACATGCTGTTCTATGTTTGAGTGAGTACCTGGATGTTGTTGGGACATGCATAAGAAACATGACAGGAGTTACTTCCTTGACACTGGCTGATCTTTGGGTTGCACTACAGGATAAATGTTGCCTCTCCAACCACAGGAAAACATTGCACATCTCATCTTCGGTAAGCCTAATCGGATCAGTTGTAATGAGGGCATCAAGTGACACTGTCAATGAGGTGTCGGACATGTGCCACTAACACGTGGGTTGTCGTACAATAATTGTGAGATTCGAGTTATAATTTTTGCATTTTACAATTTACAGTTCACAATTTTTTCAATGTTTCTCATTTTATGGCATTAAAAATTATGAGTCTGAAGTATCCCTCAAAGGCACCCTAAAGCGTGTTAGAATGTTGTTGCATTACAGTGGTACCATAATGTTTCCAAATGGTATGGTTTTATATTGAAACACACACAACTCACACAAAAAAAAAAAAAAAAAAGTGTTTCGCTTTGATTGCCAATGAGTGTATTATAGAAAAGGAATTTTATGTCTGTATACAGTTTATCCATCATTATCTTTTAATGGTGAACATAAGCTTAATTAGTATGAAAACATTTTGAACCTTCATGCCCCCCCCCCCCCAATTATTTTACTTTCTTTTTCTCCTAATGAACCCCTGATCTTTAGGCCTCAACATATTTCAGGCTACTAGCTAAGTTACTTATTAGTGGTGCATTTAGTGAACATTGAGTGCCTTTGCTGCCATATTTTCAGATTTGTAGATTATGGCCCCCTGTTCCCCACAATTTCATACAAAATTGAAATTACATAGTTTGCATGTAAAGAGGTTATTATCAATAGTTCTGGACTGAATCACTATGCATTTATATAGCTTGAAAAATAAGATACCCCATCCCATTAACCCTCTTTTGGGTTTAAATTTGGCCTGTTTTCAAAAATGGTACCCTTCGATATTCAACAAAACTAAATTTAAGCTTTCTGGCTATTGTGGAAGTGGGAGAATTAGTGATTAAGTGCTTTTCTTTTTATATATGAGGGTAAGTCAATAAGTATCTGCAATCAATTTTTATAATTTATTACAAAAAAGAGTACAGTACACACTTAATATTGATATATAATTTTTCAACATAGTTCCCTTGCTTTTCAATGCACACGGTCTACTGTTTCACAAGCTTGCTGATACCCTCTGCAGAAAAGGTTTTTGGTTGCGCAGCAACTTCGTACTTCACCTGTTGATCGGAGCTGAAGCTACAGCCTCCTAGAGCATTTTTCAGAGGACCAAACAGATGGTATTCCGACGGTGCGAGACCGGGACTGTACGCAGCATGCTCCAACACCTCGAAACGCTGCGTCTGAAGAGTTTGAGTGGTGTGGGCGGCGGTATGTGGACGCGAATTATCATGCAACAAAAGAACTCCTTCCGACAATCAACCTCTGCGTTTCTTGCGAATTGAAGGTTTCAGCTTGTTTACCAGCATATCACTGTAACGTTCACTGTTTACTGTTTCCCCCTTTTCCAGGATTGGCCCTTGAGAGTTCCTTAACATTGTGAGCATCACTTTTCCAGCAGAAGGTTGGCTCTTATATTCTTTTCTGATGGTGGATCCAGGATGCTTCCATTCCTTGCTCTGACGTTTGCTCTCTGGTACGAAGTGGTGAGCTCATGTTTCATCTCCAGTGATGATCAGTTTCAGAAACTTTTCACCTTTGTTAGCATGACGGTCCAGTAGGTGCCGACAGATTCACACACGATTGCGCTTATGCTCATCGGTGAGTTGTTTTGGAACCCATCTCGAACAGACTTTGTGAAAATTAAGCCTGTTATGCATGATTTCATATACAGAATCATGCCTATGTGCAAATGGTTTGCCACGTCATCAACAGTCACTCGTCTGTTATGCAGGATCACATCACGCACTTGTTCAATATTGGCATCCTTTACGGCTGCAGATGGACACCCGGATCTTTCCCCATCCTTCAAGCTCGTGCGACCCCTTTTGAACTGTTTAATCCACTGATACACACTTTGCTGTGGCAAAATATTGTCCCCGTATTGTGCTGAAAGTAGTCTATGAATTTTCGCTTGTGGTACGCCCTCATACCACAAAAAAATAGATTACGGAACGCTGTTCTTCCTTGGTGCAAACAGAGAGTGGCATAGTCATCTTTATGTCGCAACAACGCAAGCTGTACTGATATGATAACACTATAACCTACCACAGACGTTCACAACGGTGCCATCTAGTGGCTGGTGAGCACACAACGCCATATAGCCAATCTAACGACACTTAGAGCACAACTGCAGATACTTATTGACTTGCCTTTGTACATGCTCTGATTTCTGTTAGCATTTGTTACACCATTAACTTATTAGCTTGATGCTAGGTTTTTCTTAGAACACAGATCCATCACAAGTTCTTGAGAAAAATTACAGATTTCTCAGAGGAAAAAATTATTGCTGCTTCATTTAAGGCATAGAGACCATGTATTCAGTATCCTTGTGTAAGGACTAGAACCTCACCGAATTTCTCTATACCGAAATACACAACTAAGCACTGCAACAGCTGAACACCCTCAATAACATGAATTTCATGTCCATCCTACGAAACCATTTACAACATAATGATAAAACCTTTGTTTATACCTTTTACTGTCCATAAGTCATACTTTAAATTCACAATTAATTTGTACTGGAATCTGACCAACCAAAGAAGGCCATTGAAGAGGAAAAAGGAATTTATAAGCCCAACATTCCATACTTCAAGAAGTACTCCCTCAAGGAGATCAATGCCTTCTCAATACCGATATTCACTACTAAGAGTGCAAAAGCCTTAGAACCTCAAACAACCTCAATAATATTGTCATTGACATAATACGGAATTCCATGTCCATCCTAAGATATCAATAACAGGCGATCTCAATTCGGTGCTCTTTCAATCAGGAATTTTATCACTTTGTAATATAGTGTTTTTTTAAATCTAAAGTAAAAAATAACTGGACATCCCTTTTTTATGAGTAACTTATGTAAATGTATTTTACATGCAAGAGCCATGCAAACAGTTGCAGCATGCCTGGTGAGCAGTGAATCCCTAGCTATTTCAGCACTTCATAGAAAGAGATAGGAAAAGCACAGAGAGGAGCCCGCTTGATGCATCGAACCCGGGACCTCCGGGTGAGAGGCAGGTGCGCTACCCCAACACCACGGGGCCGGCATTATTATTATATTCGATTTAATGGTGCTCGGTACTTAGTATGGCATGGAAGGGGTGCTCACAGTCTCAAAAGGGTTGAGAACGCCCGATCTATAACAACATAATGATAAAACCTTTGTTTATTTCTTTTACTGTCCGTAAATTAATAATTAGTCAGAACCCACAAGTGTTATGTATTATTCAGATGCTGAGAAGCATACCCGAGTGTAACTGGACATAGGTCAGAGATGTTAGTGTTTTCTCTCATGTACAGTACTCCCTCTGTAATCCGGCATCTCAGCTCTCCGGCACTCCCAGTAATCCGGCGTTTTGTATTAGAGTACAAGCTCAACACTTGATTTGATAATGCGTCCCCAATACTGTATGTTTCCCATGCAAATCTTAACGAGAAAGTCATCATTTGCTCTTGGAAACCTCTATGGCTGGACATGACACTACTGGATCAGTACAAAAAAGATGAACCGAACAAGAAAGCCAGTGAAGAGAGGGAGATTTATCTACTGCAAGACGTGGATTCACCGGATAACACATTGACAACTGATGACGTAGGCGTGTGGCTTACCGGTGAAGATGACGAAAACAACCACTTTATGACAGAAGATGACATAGAGGAAGTGGACAAGGAACAGGTCGAAGGAGAAGTGACAGCGGCTGTACAATCAATCTCTCACGATGCGACCATCGCCTCGTTTGCCACGTCAATTGCCAGGGCGGAGGAAAATGGCGTCTCTGCTAATGATGTCTTAGCTTTAAGAAGGTTACAGGAACAAGTTCTCAAAGTGCCTCTCAACCGTAAAATGCAAAAGACAATTGATGCATATGTCCATCAGTCTACTTCCAAGGAATAACGTGAGTTATATGATGTATTTTCGTACGTTTTTACTTTGTATAGTACAATGTAATTAAAACTGATTTTTTTTCAAATGATATCTGCGTTTTTCTCGATATTTTCCAGTAATCCGGCGTTTTCGGTAATCCGGCAGTGCTCTGGTCCGATATCTGCCGGATTACCGAGAGAGCACTGTATATGTTTTACGGGCATTTCAATGCCAACCTAACCATAAACTTCCTACATTATGAAACAATAAGAGGTAAGACTGCAATTATGATGATTAGTAGGTTATATTAGTGTTGGTGACACTGTCTTGCAGTTACAAAGTGAGAGCTTGTCTGTTGAAAACCACCAACATATTGTACCACATGATTTTTTTCGAACATGCACTATGACAGCAAAATATAAAAATGCCATCATACAATGGGATCTCTGTAGAGAACGAAAAGCTATTCACTGCTTAATAACTTGCACATCCCCACAGAATTTAATACAATGGGTCCCGTGGCTCATGATCTCAAGATTAATGGTCACGTTAAACTACAAGCTTCCTTTTAATACAATGGGGCTGATGCCCAATAGCTCATACACCTACTATAGCTCTCGACTGCTATATGTGGGCGTTTTAATAATCAAGTCATTTTTGTATATATCAATCCTCGTGTCAGGTTACTGACACTATAATTATTTTCATGAAACATTCCATTAACACTTACAGAAGGACATTATCAACATTTTAACTTTGCTGTAAGTTAGTTATTGTTGTTTTAAGGGGCGGAACTACGAGGTCATCTGCCCCTCTTAACACAGATTAAAGAATACAAATTTTGAATTGAATTTAAAATTTTGAGGTGGACATCTAAATTTAAAAAGACCAAAAATTAATAAAACAAAAACAAACAATTAAATTTAAAAAAAAAAAATATAAAAATAAACAAAAATTACGGAAAAAACAAAAAATTATCATTCAAAAACGAACAAGTCGTTGAGTCAAAGTTCACTGGAAAATTTAGATTGCTGGCCCTAACCCACTCTCACTTATAAAGCGGATAACGCGATCAGCAGCCACCGCGTCATCGGCTAATATAAGTTTGAGTGTCGTCTGCAAACCAAGGTTTCTTCGTAAGTCAGCAAGATCCACACACTCGGTGAAAATGTGGGCCACGGTGAATACGGCTCCACAGGTACAAAGTGGGGGGTCTTCCCTTCTCATTAGGTACGAGTGGGTGGATCTTGTATGACCTATCCTTAGCCTACACAAAATGACGGACTCTCTCCGGGCCCGGAAGGAGCTCCGCCAAATGCGAGTAGTTCCCTTGATCGCTCTCAGTTTACTGGGCAGTGGGTCAGCTAGCCACTGACTCTCCCAAAAAGCCAGAACTTGTAGGCGTAACTGAGAGCGAATATCTCTAGCGGGTACCTCCATTGGTCGAGGTGGTAGTGATACCGCCTCTTTTGCAGCTTGATCTGCTAACTCATTTCCCGCAATTCCCATGTGGCTTGGAAGCCACAGAAAGGTGATTCGAGTGTCAGCGTGGCACAGCCCGGCTAGTAGGTCGTGGATTCGCTGCACTAGGGGGTGTTGCGGGAAACATGTAGCAATTAACTGCAACGAACTCAAAGAGTCGGTACACACGAGAAAGTGGATTCGAGCATCCTGTAGTGCAAACTGCAGAGCTTCATAGATGGCAACGAGCTCCGCAGTAAACACACTACAGGCCTCAGGCAAAGAGATCTTGGTATTTGCACCATCAATAACGTAAGCACAACCCACCTTCTCGTCCACCTTCGAACCATCCGTGTATAGAATGCCAGCGTCCGGAAATTGGTGAACTATGCTGTGGAACTGCCTCCGGTAAACGGAGGCATCCGTGTTCACCTTAGGACCTCGGTGCAGATCTAACCGAATTTCCGGACGCGGGACTTGCCACGGAGGCACCTCGCTAGATGTCCGGATCATACAGGGACCTACAGCCACTCCTATTTCGGTACACGAGCTATCAAGTCTAATACCAACCGGCCGAGTGGCACGAGGCCGGTTGGCGTACCCCTGGTGGTTTTGGGTACCGAAGAGAGCTTGATAGGTCGGGTGTTGCGGCATTTGACGCACATTGGCAGCATATGCTAACAGCATATGTTGGCGTCTATAATTTAAAGGTGGAACACCCGATTCGGCGAGTAGGCTGGGTATCGGGCTGGTCCGGAAGGCACCGGTAGCCAGCCTAACGCCACTATGGTGGATACTGTCCAGCATTTTCAAGGTTGCCGGCCTTGCTGAACCGTATGCCGCAGAACCATAGTCTAGCCGGGACAGGACGAGGGCTTGGTAGAACCGTAGCAGCACCGCACGGTCAGCCCACCACGTAGTGCCACTAAGAAACCTGAGCATGTTCAGTTTCCTGAGACATGTCATTTTCAATTGCCGTATATGGTGCTGCCACGTTAACTTGCTGTCAAAATGGAGCCCCAGGAAGCGATAAGCGTCAACCACCGGCAACGCAGAATCCCTGAGATGTAGTTCAGGGTGTAAATGTAGCCTCTGTAGCCGACAAAAATGGACGACGGAGGTTTTCGCTGCTGAAAAACGAAAACCGCGGTCGTGAGCCCACCTGTCGACCCGGTTGATAGCTAGCTGCAATTGCCGTTCCACGACTGCCATACTTCCAGAGCTGTAATGCAGAGCTAAATCGTCTACATACAGCGATGGAACTACCGCGGACCCAGCGGCGGCAACAATGCCATTAATGGCAATCGCGAACAAGGTGACACTCAACACTGAACCCTGCAGTAATAAAGTGATGAAAACATTAGTTGCCATGTTCAATAAGGCTTGAAACAGATCATTACAGGGTTAAACTATTGTATTAATGAAACCATTGCTCACTGCTGAGTTAGACCACTGTCTGGACAAAAATTATTGCTCGTACTGTACTACATGTTTGGGAGTTTGGGGCATAAGCCCCAAGTTAGGCCTTCTTTTATGTGTAAAGCCCTATTAACATGTCCATCTCGTCCCTCAACCCTCTCTCTCTCGACCAATATTCAGTAGGGAAATGTCGGTTTTTAATCTAAGTTGGAAAAAATAGTCCTAAACGGCTCCACGATTCAAACTATGCGCCAATACATGCAATCTAGTGGCAAATGCAATGATGATGGCACAACTCAAGAAATGCAATACAGTAAAACCTGCCTTCAACGGAATGGTTCCAGCTAACAGAGGTAGGCCTATGCTAAAATAATTAAACCATGAACATACAGAGAAATAATAAAATTGTTCACACCTTTTTCAATGTTGTATTTACATATTCGTGCTATGGATATTAGTACAGTACTGTATCACTTTTACTCTTGTGTTAAGATCAAGCACAACTCTTGCTTTCCAAGCCATAATCACTACCATTGAACTATGTCAGTAATGTGTAAGTTTAGAAGTGCTCGGTTAAAACCTGAATTGTAAGCTGATAGACAAGTGCCGAGACAAAGACAGGCATTTGTAGATTGATGGCTTATTAAAGCGAGCATTGGGAAAGGCTTGGGAAACAGATAGGCAATTAGCCGTGCACTATGATGTCGCAGTTGGAGAAAAAAAGAAGGAAGACCTATTTGAACATTCCTCGTTATCTAAAAAATTAGCGGCTATTACAGTAAACAAGATAGACTTTCACAGGCTGCCTGAAAATTTTCTAAATACTGCATTCCATTTCTAAACACTGCATTCCAGAACTTGGAAATTTTCTGTTAAAATGGATATTTTGATTTTTGTTTTCTGCGTAAAACAGTTTGCATTTAATGAAGGGATTTTAACACGCTTTTCACCCCTAAGTTCATGTGACCGTCAAATATTTATGATTAAGACAAGTTTATGTTCAATAAAGGGTTCGTTGATGGCAGGTTTTACTGTAACACCTCCCATCAACTCCTTCCTCCCGATCAGATTGCCTATTAAGAATAATTTATTCTTATAGTAAATTTTGCAATATTTCATGGCGCTCAACTACTTATAACAGTAGAGTTCTAAAAGTCACTACAAATTGTAAGATATGCAATATTGCCTATGTAGGCATACTGCTAGTAACTCACCCACTAAAGTAAAAGTTCCATCTACACAATTGTTAAGGGCTGTCTGTAGTTAACTTCAAACCAAACATCTACCCATGTCTCTAAATCAAAAGGGTGGCAAATTGTAAATGAAATGTAATTGCAAGCAGGCCTATAGTTCAAACATAACTTCATGAACATAAAGGACATTATGCTGAACAGAAAATAGGTAAAGCCCTGCGCATATTTTCACCATGTGGATATAGTTTGTATTGCTGTGCGGATAGCGGATAAATGTTCAGAGTAAATTTGAGGGTAGTTTTTAGAGCACAATGTTGAACGGATTTTTTAAGAATAATTTTAGTTTTTGCTAAGATCTGCAATGGTCAATGATGTCCACAATTGCTATATTGCCCTTGCTCCTTAGTGGTTTCTGATGATGTAGCTGAATTAGCTGCCCTTCGCAATGGCAGGTAGTGTCAGTGTTGCCAATTTAAGAGAAACATCACTAAATATAGGATATATGTAGGCAACTATGGGGACAAAAATTTGCATTTCCGATGAAAGAGGGATGCAGTAGCCTACTAGACGTAGCAAAAGCATATCTTGGGACAAAAGTGTGTAACACAGGAAATAGCACAAATCCTGGTTGAATGGCACAGTGAAGTCTGCTTGCAAAAGTAAAAAGAAGGCTTACAAAAGTCAAGGATAAGAAATGTAGGGGTAGACCAAGGTTAGAATAAGTTAAACAGATTGTGTCGGATGTAGGGTGTGGTAGCTGTGTCGAGATGGAACAATTAGCTCAGGACAGGAAAGCATGGGGGGCTGCATAAGACTCAAACAACAACAACAACAACAACAACAACAACAACAACAACAACAACAACAACAACAACAACAACAACAACAACAACAACAACAACAACAACAACAACAACAACAACAACAACAACAACAACAACAACAACAACAACAACAACAACAACAACAACAACAACAACAACAACAACAACAACAACAACAACAACAACAACAACAACAACAACAACAACAACAACAACAACAACAACAACAACAACAACAACAGCAACAACAAAAATGGCTCTAACAAGGAATCCGGCAGACAAAGAGCTATATGTAGTTGAAAGGAACAAACAAATAAGAGAGTCAAAAAGGAAATCATGGGAGGAATTTGGAGATAAATGAGAAAAGTTAGGGCAAGAGGAAGGAAAACCTTTCTAAAGTGTTATAAAGAATCTTAGAAAAGGAAGAAAAAGAGAAATAAGCAGTGTTCTTGATCATTCAGGGAAACTTTTAATTGTAGATACCAAGGAAGCACTGGGAAAATTGCAGGAATAACTTACTTCGAGAACTTGCTAAATGTTAATGGAGACTTATCTGGCACTTTTGAGATTACGCAGGAGGAGGAGGAGGAGGAGAAGGAGAATTGGAACAGGATCACGGTTGAGGAAGTAGAGGGTGGTAAATAAACCACAATGTCACAAAGCGGCAGGGGTAGATGAAATTAGGCCAGAAGTGGTCAAGTATAGCGGGAAACCAGGGCTGAAATGGTTGCAAAGGATAATCGAATTAGCATGGGTTTTAGGAAACGCAGTAATCTCCCCAATTTATAAGCAAGGTAACAGAATAGATTGAATTAATTTGAGAGACATTTCTTTGATAAGTGTACTGGGCGAAGTGTATTCAGGTATTGTAGAAAGGAGAGTTCGAACATTGGCCGAGAGTAAGATGGAAGAAAACCAGTGTGGCTTCAGACCACTACAAGGATGTCAAAATCAAATTTTAGTACGTGCCAAGTTATTGAGAAATGCTATGAGAGGAATATACAGTTGTGTTAGTGTTTTGAAGATCTAGAGAAGGAGTACAAGATTTAACATTCTGAGGGATTATGGTACCAAGGGAAGGCTGCTACAAGTATTTATGTTGACAATCAGGCTGCAGTGAGAGTTGATGGTAGAATGAGTTACATACCGTAGTAAAATATCCAGCTATCTCTAGACCAATCGCTTTAGCTATGCATATGCCAACCTCTTATGGTGGTGTATTTTATATCTTACATGTTAGCAACACTACCTTGACGTGAATGTGTCGTCAATGTCTCCACCCAGAAAAAAATTGATAAACGCTCATCACTTGTGCAATACGGCCGTTGTTGTTCAATGAACAAGAAAAATCGCACATATTTACGTAATTCAACACACATTTCCTGTGCAGTAGTGATAATGGGACAGTAATTTCAATTGATAATGACTTCCGGAATATCAAATAAGGTATGAAAATCATATATATTAGCTAAGTGAAAGTGTAGGATCTTGGTTCATCACTCCCAAAGAATTACCGTCAATTCTTCCGCATGTTCTTGTCTCCTAAACTGTTACCAGAATGATCACTGAAGATAATATTAATTATGCACGTATCACTAATTTCTTTTTCACTTCCATTTCGACAATATATAATTTTCATATCTTATTTTACGAGGGTAATTCCGAAAGTAAAGTCCGATTCGCCGTAAATATTTGAAAGCGGCGCCAGGGGCAAAACACGCATGTGCGCCGACTCCTGGCATGCCTTGCGTGGCAAAAGCTGCCAGTAGCATTGTTACTGTTGCTGTTGATAGTGTCAGTTCACAATGTTTAAGACAATTAATCAGCCCGCCGATTGTGAAGTAAGGGCAGTGATACGGTTTCTGTCTGCAAGAAACATTTCTGCGGCAGAAATTCATCGGCAGATTACTGAAGTGTACGGTCCTAACATAATGAGTGACAGTAAAGTGCGCAAGTGGGTGCGAGCCTTTAATGAAGGACGGGAAAATGTGCAAGATGAACCCCGCTCTGGCAGACCATCAGTGATTTCAGACGAGTTGGTTCATGCGGTTGACGACAAAATTCGTGAAGATCGACGATTCACTGTTTCAGGGACAACGATCAATAAAGCCGCCTACTGCGCTACCCTGACTAAACTTCGACGTGCAATCCAGAATAAGTGACGTGGTCTTTTGTCGTCTGGAGTGTTGTTTTTGCATGACAATGCCAGACCCCATACTGCGAATGACACGCAAACTCTAATCAAGAAATTTGGATGGGAACAGATGGACCACCCACCTTACAGTCCGGACTTGGCGCCAAGTGATTTCCACCTGTTCCGTTACCTAAAGGAGTATCTTGGCAGCAAGCTCTTTGACACAGATGATGAAGTGAAAGAAGCTGTTAAAGACTGGTTAGCTTCGCAGGCGGCCGAGTTCTACGACTTAGGCATTCAAAAGCTTGTGGAACGATGTGACAAATGTGTAAATAAGTATGGAAATTATGTAGAAAAATAGAGAAAGACATATGGAATGTCAATAAAACAATTGTTTTGGAAACAATTTTGATTTTGGATGTTTTTTTTTAACCGGACCTTAGTTTTGGAATAGCCCTCGTAGCTTTTGGGGGGACATTATCAATTTTAAATACCAAACTTAATCACTTTTCCACCGACTGCACCCAATATATGTGCAAAATCACGTAAAGTGTGTTTTATTTAACAACCGGAGCCATGTTCGTTAGATGTCTTTAAGTATGTGAAACTCGCTCACGCACACGTTGACGTCAGTGGTTGTCAACATGTCGGATACAAAATACACCAGACGACACACGTAACGTAATTATGTGAAAAAAGAAATAATTGGGCTTTTGTGTAGGTCTATTATTTGTATTTGTAAATGATGCTTGTATGAGGCAATGGTGCCAACTTCACTTTGCAATCTCATGTAGCGAGGTTCAGCGACTGTCTGGACGAAAAATACTGATTAACTAAAATGGGTGTCTGGTCTAAACCATTGAGCACTACTTGGTTAGATGACTGTCTGGACGAAGATTACTGAATGCACTACAAGAAAGGGGGTCTAGGGCATAAGCCCCAGGTTAGGCTTGTTTTTTATGTAGAACAGCATTGCATTGGTCGCTACTTCATTAGACAATTGACAGGGCGAAAATTACCGATTTCACTACAAGCATGGGGGTCTGGGGCGTAAACACCAGGTTAGGTTTGGAAAAAAAAAAAAAAAAAACAACCAAAAACACACATTCATTGTGGTGCTTCTGTAACAGCTTCAGCAACACTTTACGGGCATTGTAAAAATGCGGACTGAAATTACTTATAGTAATCAGACAGCTTGCACAATCCTTTGCGATCTGGTTCAAACTCAGAGTACCTACAAGTGAACTCGGCGCTATTTTGTTTCACGGTACCGTGCATATACGAAATAGTAGACCTACCGTAAGTGTGGGGTTGGCTATACTGTATAAGTGCATAATGAATGGCGAAAATGGCGGACACAGCTGGAATTTCATATATAAGTCGTGACCCTACAGTATTTGGGATGGCGGGTGGGTATTTTCCTGACCATTACTACAGGTATTTTGGTTAATTTTTCTACTTTAGAAAAGTTATGACGGAGTCATACGTCATGCATTGCTACCAAGATAATATAGTGTCAAAAGTGATAAAGGCAAGAATAGCTGTAGGCAACAGGTGTTACTACAGCTTTCTTAACATGCTACGCTCCTCAAACCTCACAAGGCAGCTGAAGTTGATAATGTGCAAAATGGTTATGAAACCTATTGTAATGTACGAGTCTGAAACAGGGACGATAACACAAGTCAGAAATAATTATCTTTGGTACGTGGGAACGCAACGTGCTGCTGAAGATAAACGGCGCAATAAGTGAAAATGGCATGTGGAGAATCCGGACAAATGCACTGTATGAACTCTACAAGAACCCATCAATCACAGAATTAAATTACCTAAAATACACCAAGAGGTCCAGGCGCAAAGGTGTGATCTTACACTCCCATTCGAGATATCAGAACTAAACAAGGCTATCAAGGAGAGCAAATCTGGTAAGACACCTGGTTTAGATGACATCCGTATGGAACAAATTAAGTATTTCGGGCCAGCGGCAGGAAAGTGGATCCTGCAGCTTTTCAACAATTGCCTGAGCAAGTGCCAAATTCCAAAGATCTGGCAAAAAACCTGGTAAGGAAGTACACCATCCTAAGAACTTCAGGCCAATTAGTCTTCTGAGCCACCTCTATAAACTATTTGAATGTATGATTTTGAATAGAATTCTACGTGTAATTGACCCTCTTCTCATACCTGAACAAGCAGGATTTCGACCAAATAAAAGCTGTACAGGGCAACTTTTAAACCTTACTCAGTTTATAGAGGATGGGTTTGAAACTCGGCAGGTGACAGGCATGGTCTTTGTGGATCTTTCAGCAGCGTACGACACTGTCCATCATCGATTACTCCATGCCAAGTTGTACAGTATGACCAAGGATTTCAATCTAGTTAAGACTTATCAGCACTCTCCTTCAAAACCGTAGTTTTTTTGTGGACTTCCAGGGGCAATGCGGTCGTTGGAGAGTACAGAAAAATGGCCTACCTTAGGGAAGCGTCCTGGCTCCAATTCTCTTCAACATCTATACCAACGATCAGCCACTGTCCCCAGACACAAGAAGCTTCTTGTATGCAGACAACCTAGCCCTAGTTTTGAATCAGTGGAAAGAGATCTGACATCTGCCCTGAGAAATCTATCGAGTTATTACAGTTGGAACCAACTCAGACCAAATTCATCTAAGACACAAGTATGCGCCTTCCACTTAAGGAACAGGGAAGTGAGTTACGCATAGAATGGTCAGGTATCCGATTGCAGCATTGTAACACCCCTAAATACTTGGGAGTAACCCTTGATAGAGCTCTACATTCAAAACCCACTGTAAGAATAACAAAATGAAAATCTCCACACGAAACAACATGATTCGCAAACTAGTAGGGACACAATGGGGCTCACATCCAGAGACTATTCGCACTTCTGCAATGGCATTGTGCTTTACTACTGCTGAATTTGCTTCCCAGTTTGGTACAGGTCATCTCATGGCAGACAGGTAGATACAGCTCTGAACGAAACCTGTAGGTTCATAACAGGTTGCTTAAAACCTACCCCAACAGCACCACCTTGTGTACGCAGAGAGGTGGCTGCCAACAGGGAGAGGCTGAGAGTGGAAGAGAACAGCGCCCACCCACTGCATGGATATAATCCTCCTCAGCAATGGAGGTCCCGAAAGAGCTTTCTGAGGACATCTGAGATGATTACCGTCTCAACGGAGAAGACACGGCTGGATATATGGAAGAAGTCGACCCCTCACCCCTGCGGTTGGATGCCAGTAGCTGAAGAACTACCACCTGGACACAATGAAAGCTGGTTGGTGTGGAAATCCCTAAACAGGTTATGATCAGGAGTTGGAAGATCCCGAGACAATCTGAGGAGATGGGGCCTCAGTACATGTGACATGTCTTGCGAATGTGGACAAGAACAAACCACAAGACACAAGCTTCATTGCCCTCTGTGCCCTTCATCTTGTGCAGAGGAAGATCTCCTGTTAGCCACTCCGATCGCCTTGGATGTTGCTCAGTATTGGGCACGTGTTATATAATTAGACAGTTTTATCCTTATATGAGGGGCAGATGACCTCGTAGTTCCGCCCCTTAAAACAACATAACTAACTAACCCTTATATATAGCAACTGTACATTTGTATGTTTCCAACACGAGAAATAAAAAATAGAACTGCGGAGGCAAGGAGGTTACAGTGGTTGGGACATGTACAGAAACTGGATGACCATTGAGACCCAAAGAAGGTGCTACATACAAAACCAGTCGGTCTGTGGGACGACCAAGATTAAGGTGGCAGGATGAGGTAGAGGCGGATTTGAGAAGATTAGGAGGGCGGAATTGGAGAAGGCTGGCAAAATCGAGAGACAACTGGAGGAGACAGGTGGTCGACAAGACCTGGGTTCTACATAGGCTGTAGAGTCGGATAACTAAGTACCGGTAAGTAAGGAAATCAAGTAAGCAGTCGGCCAATGTTTATGAACTGGTTGTAATGGCAAACTAGGCAAAACCTTACAAGTCAACTTGTTAGAACTTGAACAGAAATATAGGGAGTATGGTATTAAGATCAACATTTAAAAGACGAAGGTTATGTCGGTAGCAAAGAAACACAAGAAAGTAGAATGCCAGGAAGGAGGAACTAAATTGGAGCAGGTGGAACATTTTAATTATTTGGGCTGTGTATTCTATAGGATGGTAGTATGGGGAAGGAAATAGAGTCGAGGTGTAGAAAAGCCAATGCAGCGAGTTCTCAGTTGCAATCTACAGTATTCTGCAAGTAAGACGTCAGTGTAGTGACGAAACTCACACTATTTAGACTGGCCTTGCTGTATGGAAGTGAGAGCTGGATAGATTCAGGATATCTCATACATAAGCTAGAGGTAACTGACAATATCATATTATGAAGGTAGCACTAATGATTGCTGGGACAAATATATAGGAGCAAGGGAGGAAGGTACTCGTAACGAAGAGATAAAGGCTAAGTTAGAAATGAACACGCTAGATGAAGCTGTCCGTATGAGCCGACTCAGATAGTGGAGTCATGTGAAGAGAATAGGAGAGGAGAGATTACCCAAGGTTAATGAGTTCTGCTGTAGAGGGTAAGAGAAGCAGAGGTAGACATTGGAGGTGATGGTTAGATTCGGTGTTGAACGATTTCAAAGCAAGAGGTGTAGAAGCAGAGGCTGCAGTGCTAACTGGTAATAAGGGATCATGGAGGTGACATGTTCGCAAATGAATACCTGGGAGGTTCACTTCCAGAAAATCTTAAATAAAGTATAAAACAGAACAGGTCCTCAACTACAGCGTTCGAGCCAAAACGTTTCCCGAAAATCACAGCTGTAGAAGTAGCAGGCACAATTATTAATTTAAAGGTAAATATACCAGTGGGAGCCGACCAAATTGTTAATGGACACTTACAAGAAACGAACGAACATTTATCGGAAATATGGGCTCACCTAACAAATGGCTTCAGACGAGTACAATACCAGAAATGTGGAGGACTTCGATAATAAAGACACTATATAAAGGGAGAGGTGCCAGACTCATACTGAGGTGTAGCTCTTGAAAGTGTGGTATTCAAGGTTTTCACAAAGATCATAAATAACAAATTGACACAATTAGTAGAGACGAAGATACCTGAGGA
The DNA here is from genome assembly GCA_946902985.2 of Meconema thalassinum. Taxonomy (NCBI): domain Eukaryota; kingdom Metazoa; phylum Arthropoda; class Insecta; order Orthoptera; family Tettigoniidae; genus Meconema; species Meconema thalassinum. Next base: position 1,074,609,346 of record OX336388.2, read on the forward strand.
ACAATTCGGCTTTCGGAATGGAAGATCAACTCTTCAAGCTGTGCAAAACCTGCTAGACGATATACAGGAAGCATTGAGAGATCCAAGTGGCAAACTGTACGCTGTGTTTATAGACGTTCGACTTGCTTGATAAGACAGGTTAGGTTATAATAAAGAAACTGAGAGCGATGATAGGCAACGAGCACTATCTGACAAGAATCATCAAAGAGATTCTAGATTTCAACAACGTTATAATTTATGACAATGTGACGTATTCCACATCACTGTCCCAAACAAATGGTGTTTACAGGGTGACCCCTTAAGTCCCATTTTATTCAATATAGCGACAGATGACATAGTCAATATCAAAAACAGCAATGTCAAGCTGTACATATATGGTGATGACATGGTCATCGCAGCAAGAACAATTCATGAGCTACAGGAAAGCTTCACTAAACTTACGAATCGGGCCGAGGTAAATAGCCTACAAATAAACCTGAACAAAACGCTGCAAGTAGTTTTCCGAAAAGGAGGGAGGGTGGCATGACAAGAACACACAGTTTATGGAGCAGAAACACTACTCACCATTAACCACTTCAAATACCTTGGAGTGACATTCCAATCCACCGGAAGGGCATTTGGTATCCATGTCAAAGATAGGGCTATAGCTGCAATACGAGCCATCAATGACATTGGCCACCTGCAAGAGTTATCCCTACAGACAGCAGTAGGCCTAACCATCTTTGCAACCAAAATACTACCAGTACTAACATATGGTATCAATGTTTTATGGGACCACCTAAAGAAAAAGGATCTCAAAACCTGGGAAAATGATAAAGCCACTTTCTTAAAAAGAGCAAAGGGGGTCTCAAAATGCACCCCTTCCAGACTTGTCTATATACACACAAGAGAACCTTCCCTTATAGAAGACCTATGACTGAAGTTGACTCTACCAGCAACGGACGCATATAAGGATTGTATACGGGAGCGATATGAGAAAGCGAAGAACATCCATGAAGAATTTGTCTGCAACAGTGCCATGACTGACAGGAGTTGGACAGGAGACACTGAGATATGTTGTGACAAGACTTGCGGTGCATGGGTCCCATCATAAAGAGTGGTCCAAGACAAATTATCATATCCCAGACGACAATATTGTGTTTGTAAACTCTGTAAATTGCAATAATCCAAATACCATGTGTTATGCTGCAAGCAAAAAGTAAGTCAGTGGCAATGTATAGTGTAGAACCTGATTAATGTCCTGTAGCCTATATTCTGAATTTATCATGCACAGTTGTGCGAATTTATTAAACAAGGGGACCTGTGCGAGAAATCTTGCGTGTTCATTTACTGTTATGCTTATTTGTTTAACTTCACACTTTTTAAGCAAATTGTCGATATTGATGAAATCAGAGTGCAATTCGTCACTGTTGCGGGTAATTCTGTTTTAATATTTGTTTCAATGCACAATGGGTTGTGTGCGCTCCATGTGTACAGACTACCCGTCTGGATCTAGTGTTATGCGGGCTGGACACGACACGGTTCTGCCAGGGGCTATCGTCTTGTTTAAACACTCTTTTTAAACAAATAAATATATTTCCATTGACTTTTCAAAAAATGCAAGATTTTTCCTGTACTATTGAGATGATTTGGAAGATTTTGGCACAAAACGCACCTTCTAACTCCTTCTGGTTCAGGATCTTACATTTTTTGTTGGATAACTTAGCGTAGCATATTATATAATAGATTATTAAATAATAATAATAGGCTTTATTGCAGCCAGATGGCCATATTACATAACTTATGTGTGCACGTAGAACAATTTTTTTATTTTATTTTTTATTTTATTCTTTTATTATTAATGCAGCCAATGGCCATGTACTTATCTTTTCAGGACGAGTCAGGGAAGGGATATGGGAAGGAAATCGGCCGTGGACCTATTGAATGGAACCGTCCCAGCATTTGCCTGGTGGTGAAAATGGGAAACCACAAAAACCATTTTCAGGACGGCCGAGGTGGGATTCGAACCCACGCTCTTCCGATGCCAGCGAGGCACGTGGTAGCGCTTTAGCGCTCACGGCCACCACGGCCGGTACGTAGAACAATATATACAGTGATTCACTCAGTTTTTAGTCCTTGCTATATGGCACTATTGACATAGTTCTTGTGGTGGAACCAGTGGACTGCTAGCCTCGTCACGACGTGTCTCATCTCGGATAGGGTTTGCATCCATCTTCTGTCCATCATCGCTTCTGCTGCATAGAATTCCGTTGGTATGTCTTGTCCTTGTTTTGCAGGTCTTGGAGCAGTTTTCTATAACTTTCTGTAGATGGTAACATTAGAAGTGTCCGGAAATTCTCTATGAGGAACGTTTCGCGAGCTCGTATACTAGGCCTAGCCGGGATTTGGCAGTCCTGGAAACTCTGAGGGCTCGTTTGAGAAACGTGGATTTCACTTTTTCGAGTTTTTCTAGTTGCTTATCCTAGTTGGGAAACTCCCATATTAACTCTAGACCGCATGTCAGTACGGGTACGATCTTTGATCGGAAACGTGCCATTGCAGTTTCCAGCGATATTAGAGTAATATGACTTTCATTGCGGCAGCTGCTTTTGCTCTTTTGTGTAGTCTGAAGCTTCTTACTATTAAGTTAAGGTTTGCAGACTAGACTGGACGATGAAAGGCAAAACAGTCACGAATGTATATGGGTAAAACTTCACAAGAGGGTTTCACAATGGTTTTGCCAAGACCAATAGTTTCGTCCAAACCAATGGTGGATTGATAGCGCGGCCCTGCGGGCCGCGTTAGCTAATAGATAACACCCCTGGTTTTTGTCACGCACAGTGGGGGAAGTCACGCTTCAATAATCTTTATCCAGGCCAATAGTTTTGCCTTTTATTTCATGTCGTGAAACCCTCTCGTAAAGAATTAATATCGATTCTTATAAATGTATTCCATAAGGTTAGCAGACCTTTAAATACTTCAAGTAATCTACTAATTTAGGTACACCACCGAGTAGAAGATTCAGAAATATTGTCTTGTCACTTAACCTAAATTATATTTAAGAAAATATGAACCGCGTTTACATACATTTGATTTCCTTTTCTTCTTCTTTCTCCTCCTTTTTAACTTTTCTCATCTCCGCTCCCAGATGGTCTGGCATTTTTACTTATTTATTGAATAACCACAATGAACAATTCAACTTTTCGCTGACAAGCAACTTTTCAGAGAATAACAAAAGTGCTTCCCTATATCAAAGAAATCAAAACAATACAGACTGCTCACTCGCAGAGCCATAGAAAAAATCACGGCCGACTGAATGCGCTCATACCGGCCTAGACAATGAGACCTTTTTCATGAAATCTTGTTAGTTAATCAACTGCTCACACAGCGCTGTTCACCAAGCATTGCACGACTAAGACTTATCTCTACTTAGTGTAAAACAAAGTCCCCGATTCTTGGATATCACGGGTAATCTCGAGAACCACTGGATGGATTTTGATGCGGCTTTCACCATTCTGTACAGGTAATATCGGGGAAGATTTCTGTACAAAATAATTTATTTATGATCAACGGGAGCCAAGCAGTAACGATTTTAGATTTCAGTGAATAGGTCGAAGAAAGAACTTGACGTCCGTGCGCTTTTTAAGCTTACGCTGGACAAACCGTTAAAAATATCAATATACTATGAGTGTAAGAATTGTTCAGCATGAAAAATTGTACAAAAAAGTCCGCGTGAGCATATCTCTATCTTCGATACATCGCCCACTATAAGTGTTTTTAGTTTGGACGGGAGGGGGATTTGGCTTGCACCTCACCATTCTTAAATTACGTCTGACAGGAATTCCTTGCACATTCATAACTGTTCCCGGGCGAAGCCGGGGCGGGTTGCTAGTTACACTATTATATTATCATTATAATTCCCACAATATCAAAATGCAAATTATATCACAAAATAAAATAGCGTGCTAATAATTCTAAGAGAAATTAGACATACCGTGCACCTCGTTACATTTGAATTCGATCAGAATTACTCGGTTTTCATTAAAGTTTATGCATTTTTCTGCTGAATGGTTTGGAAGTTCGGCAACAGGAAACTAGGACTGTTATTTACTTAAAATATTCATTTTTGTATTTTTGTACTATTTGTGTTCATGATTTCATTACATTGTCAGAATTACCGACAGTAGTGGCTACGCTGGCTAAAGAGCAGCGTTAGGCCATGGGGCCAAGCTCTCTGCTGACTCGGTAGACGCGTGTGTTCGAGCCCCACCGTCGGCCGTCCTTGAAATGATTTTCCGTGGTTTCCCATTTTTCAACACCAGGCAAATGCTGGGACGGTACCTTCTAACAGGCCACGGCCGCTTCCTTCCACATCCTTGTCCAGTTTCATTCATCTTCATCCATTCCATCTCTCATCCTGACGCGCAGGTCGCCCACGGACGTCGACTAGAAAGACCTGCACTCGGCCTCTCAGGAGGCCACACGAAAAAAATGTCAGAATTAATGCTTTAATTAGTAGGGTATACTATTCAGTGTACCTATTATAAATAAAAACCGTGAGGTTTCTCACCTCCCCATATTACGTAACCCGGTTGCCTGATACGGGGAAAGTGCACTTTTAAAGTTAACAATAATATCAGAGGGTATTACAACATCAAACGTGCCCATATTTGTAATATACATAGTATATCGCCTGAGGTCTACATTGGTGAGAAAACCAAAATTATTCCGTTCCTTCTTATGTCTAATGTGAGCCCTATAAAAAAAAACTCCCCATATTTGGCGACTTTCCTCTACCCATTTTTAGAAGATACCTTATGCACTGGACAGCTGAATCCGTGATTAATTGTATAGGTAGCTTCGTAAGTCTCAGAACTCAGGAAGTCCTTTCTAGCAGCGTTACTAGCAGCTTTCAAAGTTTCAAGGTAAGAAAGAAAATATTCCTCTAGCCAGTTTAGGCGACTGACATTTAATGAGAAAAAATGCCCTTTATCTGGATTTCTAGACTGAATATGATGATATGTGATGCTTACGTCATGCATAGCGAACCATTTATTAACGTTTTTCAAAAAAAAAATGGTTGCTTCTGCGTCCATGAATGTGTACGCTTCCGGGCGCATGCCCATATTTTCTTTCAGTGTACTAATGGCACCAATAACTTCTGACGAGAACACTTCCTTGGCACGCCGAATATTCATTTTTTCAAATTTAGTGGGTTCGATGTGTTTTTAGTGAGGTGTCTGACCGGTTTGACGATCTCACCCTTTTGCATTGTGTATAGTAATGACAAGTATTTCCCTGAAATTATTCCAGTACCATCAGTCATCTCTCGTTAAAGAAACTGCGTTCTAATGTTTTTTTTTAGAATGTGACAATGATCAAAACTAGGGAATACATTCCTAGACTCGTCGTATGGGTGATTGACCATTGGTTGCAAATTCCCTCCCCCTAAATGCCTCATCATTGTAGTGTTAGTTTTATGATTATCAGAGACAGTTATTATAATTATGAAACCGCATTGTTCAACCTCGAGAATAACGTCCAGCAGGAGTTTATGTAAGTCCCGTCCTGACAGCTGCTTCGTGAAAAAGAAGGCACACGGTATCTGATAATTAGTCGAAAGATCTATTAGCACAAAACACAACACACGATTAGCTGCTACTTGTTCCCGGCTGTAATTTTGATCCTCTCTTTCCTTTTAATGAGACGGTGCTGGAGAAGTGTCCTTTTACCCGAAGAAGGTGCAAGGTATGTCTAATTTCTCTTAGATTTATTAGCACGTTATTTTATTTTGTGATACAATTTTAATTTTGATAATGCGGAAATTATAATGATAATAATTATATAGTGTCACTAGCAACCCGCCCCGGCTTCGCTCGGGAACAGTTATGAATGTGCAAGGAATTCCTGTCAGACGTAATTTAAGAATGGCGAGGTGCAAGCCAAATGCCCCTCCCGTCCAAACTAAAAACACTTATAGTGGGCGATGTATCGAAGATAGAGATATGCTCTCGCGGACTTTTTTGTAGAATTTCTCACGCTGAACAATTCTTACACTCATAATATAATGATATTTTTAACGGTTCGCCCAGCGTAAGCTTAAAAAGCGCACGGACGCCAGGCAATTTTTTCGACCTTTTCACTGAAATCGTTACTGCTTGGCTCCCTTTGGTCATAAATAAATTATTTTCTACACAAATCTTCCTCGAGATCACCTTTACTGAATGGTAAAAGCAGCATCAAAATCCATCCAGTGGTTCTTGAGATTACACATTTAATATACGTACTGTACAGATGATTCCTTATCGCGCCTATAATGGGAGGGGAGTGCGCTCTACCGGCAACGAGTAGAAACTTTCCAATTACATGTTATACATGGGTTCTGACTGGGAATGTCAAGGCCGGTATAGAGCGCAGCTCGTATTCAGTCGGTATAGAGCGCAGCTCGTATTCAGTCGGCCGTGAAAAATCGCCAAGTAGTGAGCATGCTGGCCACTGCAGCGCTATATCAATGGAGTAAGCCACACTTCCCGACAGCAGGACACCCTACATGGAGCATTGACATCACCAACATCCAGGACACAGATCTCACCGTTCCATGAAATAATCAAAGGGAAATACAGATGAAGCTGTCCAAGAATTGAACCAAATAATGCAGCATGCAAAGCAATATGTCAATCCATTTCAAAGAAAAGGAAAACCATGGTTTAACGCTAACTGCTACAAAGCACGGAGGAAAGCATTGAATAAGCTCCACATGCTAGCCTTGAAGGACCCCTCGACAGAAAATCTCAAAATTTATGCAGCATGTCGCCGAGTATACAAGCAACTCATAAAGTAAAGAAAAACAGAACATCAAGAAATGCTAGACGTTAAGAAAATTGAAGAAGCCGAGCGCCATCCTTATGAAATACTGAGCTAAAGAGAGACAACCCCCCACTCCCCCAAAATATCGTTTCAGTTCTTACTTGCTTCGTGAAATTCATTATTTGACTGCTCTGAAACCATTGACTACTTTGTGGCTGGTATGGGAGGTATATTTTGTTTGAGTTTTTGTCCTTAAAAGTTCGCGTTTCTTCGTGATCCATCGTCGTAATGTTCAGTTCTTAAAAGCAGATAAAAACTAGTGGTATTGTTAATCTAGTTCGCCAACTTTCTAAACAACTGAACATATTTTCATATAATCCCAAATTACTAAGTTAAATTAAACTGTGGAAATATCCCAACACATGAATCAGAACAATTATTTAAATAGCACTGTTTTCAAATACGATATGGTAGTCTATCTAGTTTGTACTGGCTGTTACAGCAGATCGACACGTTTTTCCTTTTCAACACAACCAATCGGAAATACTTCGCATTGCTCTTATTAGGATCATAAAACACTTGTAGCATATGAAGTGATTAACTCGTAGCGTGAGCCCATTGTTTTAGTAAAAATTAGTTTCGGCAATAAAAATATTTCGCTTGATAATTACTAACCACTAAGTAAAATAGATAAAAACGACTATAGCATGTACTTCTTACTACCGGTATTCACATTCTCAAGAGGCGGTGCTACCGTTTGACTGAAACAAGAGGAATGGTGCTACGAACGTAAACAAACCACTACCTTCAATGTGAAATTGAGCGTTATGATCAAGCTTTTCTCTGTTTATGAAAATAAAAGGCGATAAAAAGAAAATAACAGATATTGTACAATTTCGTAGAGTTTTCTACAATTAACAAGTGATATTTCGCCGTATTATTTTTCCTAAATGTAATACATACTTGTATGATCGAGTGAGTCATGTCACTCGACCGATTTCGAAGAAATAAGCAGATCGGCGTTTAACATAGGATGATTACTTTTTCCAGGCCAGTGAGTATTCTTCTTACCTGTGACGTAAATAATATACTGTCTAACCAATCTAATACAAATACTTTTGAGTTTTTTAAATATATGTATATTAAGGCTACCGGTATCCTTAAAGAGGGGAAAATTAACCTTCTTATATTCAATAACTGGCATTGTTGTAAATGTTGTTGCTTTATTTGTAAACAGGTTTAAACTTCACCCCTTGTACTTAACTGAGTGAAAGTCCGGTTTATGTAATAACCTGTGTGATGTCAGTAGGCGAGTGTGTGTGTAAGTAATGATATTTCAGATTATCGGTACCGTAGATTTGAGATGAGTGCCCTGGAACATGAAACATGATGCAAACTTGGTATTTACCTGAAGGTAGTGTTGACAATTTCGTACTAGGGATGGCTGCTGTCAGCGAAGGCAATCAAGTTTCGAATATTCAGGTAACCAGTCCTCATCGCGGAGCTTAAATTGAGGTACTCATTTACATAGATGGGCCTAGGGATCAAATTGTTGAAGTAAAAGGCAGGAGAATGACGACTGGGCGTGTATGCAGGATACATGTTTAATACGACTAACTAACAGGCGTCACTTACAGGCAAGAACAGGTAACTAAAACCGACACCAAGGGCGTTGCGCTTCTTGGGGCTTAATTTAAACCATAGATCAGTATTGGGTTACATATTTCTAACACACCCACTTAAACCAAACCAATAGCTGATCTAGAATGTAACAGACATTTGTCAACCAGACTTCAATCATAGAGTACCGTACCCTACATAAACATAATACAAATTCTGAAAACATTTTTGAACACAATGTACACTTAAAGTACTAATTAACAAGTCAATCCCATTCCTGGGGTACAATACACATGGTTTGTTTTAGGTAAAGGTTTGGTGAGAATATCTGCAATAATTTCTTGTGTGGACAAATAGTGCAATGAAATGATTCTGTCTTGAACCTTTTCCCTAATGAAATGATATTTGGTGATGATGTGTTTAGTGCGCCTATGAAAAACAGGATTTTTTGCAATTTTCTGTGCACTTTGGCTGTCATTATACAAATCAATTTCTTGATTACAATCCATCAACACACACTGCAAATCACATTCACAGTTAACAAAATTCAATTTTATTGGACCTTGATTAGAACCAATCAAATCAAACATCAGATTCTTAAGATAAACTGCTTCCTTCGCAGCCTCTGACAAAGCTACATACTCATCCTCTGTCGATGAGGCAGCAAATGAGCTCTGCTTGCGAGCTTCCCATGACATGGCAGCATTAGCAAGCTTGAAAAGATAACCAGTGTATGACTTACTTTCACTATCTGTGGTAAAACTGGCATCTGCAAACCCTACCAAATCTAAACCAGTGCTCTTAAAAATGAGTCCTTGGTTTATCGTACCTTTTTAAGATACCGAAGTACCCTTTTAGCTGCAAGCCAATGCCAAGAATTAAACTGACTTAAATATGACAATGCATAGGCAATATCTGGTCTAGTACACACACTCAAGTACTTAAGTGAACCTTTTCAGCTGATGATAAGGTTTATCGTCCACATTTTTGGCTTTAGACAATTTCATATTTACACCCATAGGAGTACCGATGGGATTAACATCAGTCATCTCAAACTTATTGAGCAGATTCTTTATGAACTGCGTCTGAGAAATTTTGTGTATAGTGTTATCTGTGTCCCTTTCTACTGTATATTCATACCAAGAATCTGAGCAGCAGGTCCAAGGTCTTTCATCATGAAATTTTGTTTCAAGACATCTTTTAGTTTGCTAACTTCCTGTGGATTATTGTGGAACTCAAAAAAGTCATCAACATACAGAGCAACACGGATTACAGTATTGCCGATACTCTTTCTATAAACACATGCCTCATTATGACTGTTTGTGTAGCCCGAAGCAGACAGAACAGTATGAGCCTTTCTGTGCCACATATGTGCAGCCTGCTTTAGTCCATAAATGGCCTTTTTGAGCCACTTGGTCTTCCTTTCCCTTCACCTGGAAGCCCTCTGGCTGACATATAAATATTTCCTCCTGTAAATCTCCATTGAGAAAATCAGTCTCAAATTGTCTAGATGATGAAACTGTAAATTTAATTCAACCACTAAAGCAAACAACATTCTGAGTGTGCCATGCCGCACAACTGGTGAGAATGTATCAACAAAGTCAATGCCAAATTGCTGTGTAAAGCCCTTTGCAACCAACCTTGCTTTATATTTTACAACATCACCATTTGCATTGCGCTTAGCTTTAAACACCCACTTATTCTGTACAATGTTTTTACCTTCGGGCTTAGGAACTAAACCCACGCCCGATTAACCATAATGGAATCCATTTCGCACTACATGGCTTTACGACATTCCTCAGAGTAAGGTGATGACAAGACTTCACTTTGTGAGGTTTGAAGCCATTTTTCAGTGTTGCCTTAGTAAACAAAAGTTTGGTGCTTCTCAGTCGGTCAACACGAATGTTCCCAAAAGATTAATAATCTTAATCTCATGTTTTTTTAGGATTAGGGCATAACCCAGCTCTTTTGGGTACATTTGTGTTCACCGACTGAAAAAGCACCAAACTTTTGTTGAGGCTTCACTTACTGTAGCCTACATGGTTCATTTGGATCAGAACAATAAGTGTAATGCAGAATGTAATCAGGATATTGTCTTGGTCTTCTTTCTCGCTGGGGGTAGCGACGCGCTTCCTCATTGTGCTGTGATGGATTATCTTGATGATCTGGCTCAACTTCCACTGCTTCATTATTCTGAGGAGCTGGATCTGGAACATCCCTATCACATGCAGTCAATAGTGGTTTACTGATTTCAGTGGTTAGGGGTATTTTTGTATTCCCTGGTACCACTGGAGGTACTGTTAGACCAGAGAAAGACACTAATCAAAAACCACATATCTCGCTGTGATTAATTCATGGGTCACTGGATGCAGGAGCCGGTACGCCTCTTTCTCATCCGAGTGCTTTTAGTCTTGGGATCAAGTTTTCTTCTCAGATGATCTGGAACATGAACGTAGGTATTACAACCAAACATTTTAAGTTCGTCAGGCCTACTTTCTCTTCAGTCCACATTTGTTCTGGTGTTGAATTTGGTGTTTTCGTGCAGGAGACTTGTTGACAAGATGTGAAGCTGTATTGACAGCTTCTGCCCACATCCGTTTGTCACAAGCCGCACCTTGCATCATGCCGAGTGCTCTCTCTTTCAGAGTCCTGTTCATGCGTTCTGCAGTTCCATTTTGAGCTGGTGTGTACTAACAGGTTTCTTGGGTTTAGTATTCTTGAATCCACTCCTGTTAAAGTAGAGTGCTGGTTCTTTGCTGGAGCTGCGTTTGTCTTCCTGTAGCAGTTTACATTTCACAAAGTCACTAATCAACTCTGAGCCTGAATTATCTAATGCCATAATCATATGTTCATAGTCATCAGGTAGTCCCTGCAAGAGCAAGGCACCTAGAAAATCATCATCAAGTGGTTTATTAACTGCTGATAGCGCCTGGGAGAGCCACAAATCTGTGGTGACATATTCTTCCATAGTCTTGAATTGTTCAAGCTTGGTGGAACTCAGTTAGCGAAGAATTCTTGTGTGCTTTGTTGTATCGTGGGAGATACAAGATAAATACCACACACTTGTTAATATTATCAACGGTTTATTTAACACTAGTTGATGCACAAGGTGGACGTAACTTCAGCGGTCCAGAGTGGATCTAGCGTGGAACTAGCGTCCACAGTCTGCGGGTGCATATATTGCACCCTTCAATAAAGCATGGTTTTCTCAAGAGTCATCTACGGGGTCGTGTTCAGTCCTGACTGCGTTATACAGCAAAGTTCGCTTAAAAACAACATGCTCTAATGAATAGAAAGGTTCATGACAGAGGCTATACTATAAATAAAAGGAATAACAAGTAGAATAAAAGATAATGTAATGACTGAAAATTATGTGCATAATAATAAATAAAAGAAATCCTCCCTGACTTTCACCCCCTTAAGAAATAAATATATCACTGAGCGGTAGGAACTCGCTCGTCACAACAAAACAATATGAATACAGCTTCACACGAAATAATTAATCAAAACATAAACTTTGAGCTGTAAGAACTCGCTCGTCAACATATGGATACAAGTCCATTTTTCCTGGTCAAGAAGTTATATAATGCGTGGTGTACTGCTCGTTAATAAGAAACTTAGTACTGATGCGAGTCCGTTTACAACTGAAACAGTCATGTTGCTCACGGAGTTGCATCTTTTAAATCACACTACGGCTATGGGACCCACCCTTAATTAATACACTATAATTACTACTGACACATGCAAGATCTAATAATACAAAAAGATCAAGAACCTCTCTGAGATTCTAGCTGGTGCCAGAGCACACGAAATAAACAAAAAGAGCATGACAGAAATAGGCCAAAACGCTCTCATCACAACTTGGGAACATCGCCTCGCGCACCCTAATGCCACACGGGTCATTGAACACGTAAAATAAACACACAAGAATTAAAGCAAAAGCAACAAAATACAAGCCTAACGGCTGAAAAACTATGTTGACATTTATTTAAAACGCCAGACAAACAGGAGTTTCGGAAGCTACCTTACAACTATGGACAGCACCCATTTAATCAATCAAATACTCATTATAACCGATCAGGTTTGTGAATTTAAAACAACGTCTAAAATTGAAGTACAGGATCCTGGCCTGCTACTAATGACAAGTCGCGTTATCTGATTTGAGCGCGCCCCTCTTGTATGAGTCATCGCTGCCTCAATTATCTCTCTCAGTCCCTCAAGCTAGGTGCAACTTCCATCTGGAAATGCCAACATATCTCACCCATCCACCTGGATGGCAAGAAAACACAAATATATACCACAAGTCCAGCCTAGCGAGGTCATGAACTGGGCTGACGTGGAGCAAGTCAGAATAATCACAATGATATATTCTCGCAAGCACATCATAAAAAATCACACTACGCATCAAAAACTTGGACTGACTCACATAAACACTGGGTCGGCTCAAAACAGATCAACCATACTGCGTCCATTGACACATTAATAAAAAATACACAACAAAAACTCGGGTGCAAAGTGCCATCCCGTTCAGATCTGCTGAAAAAGCAACTATCAAATAATCCTGATCCGTCATAAAATTCTACTCACAAATAATCTTTACCCTCCAAATTCTATTTTTAATCTCAAAATTAATTCAGTTCCATTTTTGTTATAAGGCATACCTTCGAATAATAATGCTTGACCGCGATTTACGCAAGCGAATGCGAGCACGAGCTGCGCGTCGCCCCGTATAGTTGAACAAAACACACAAAAATTTACAAATTTCACAACGCTCGGCTTGTCCCATATTTAATGTGCCAGTAAACCAAGAACTAATAATCTACATTACCAAACAAGCAAACAAATATCTACAAAAATATGTCCCATAATACCATAGCTGATTTAATAAATAAATAAATAAATTCATTTGTACTCAATCCTTTAAAACAGCGTCAAGGAAACATCTGCAGCCATCTCCTTTAAGATGTTTATCTCGTCATCGACATCTTCTGGCAAATGTCCTGCTGGTTCCAAGATCCGGCCTCGTTCCTAGACGTCATCTCGTGCTGAATTATATAAAGTTTTGTCAGATACACACACGATATATTTCCTACTACATTCACCTATCAAGTACTAAATTCCTTGACAGTCTATTTGGTGAATTATTTCGATGAACTGGTCCTACTGGTAGTGCTGGGACTACAAATGAATCACTGAAGTTACACTTATAACTTGTCGAAACTGTTCCATGTTCAAATACATGAAAATATTGAAGAGTATGCCTCGTGTCCTCGGACACCTTATGTCCTCAAATGCTCAAAAACAATCAACTTTACGTCCTCAGACGCACAAATTAAAGTGTCGACGTTACGTCCTCAGACGCACAAAATAAGTGTGTTCTCTCGAAGCTTTCTGGATCCTTATAAATGAAACTGACTAGGGTAGGTGTGGAAGGGGATTTATGAAAAAATATTCCATAATAATTATCAGACTAGCATGCGATCGGTATCATTGAGTTCGTAGCGATGTGGAGGTTACGATTATGCTGTAGCTGGCTCGAATCGACCGTGGAATTAATCCGTAGATAACTCCCGCGTTAATTTACCAGGGTGCGTTACCAAGCCGAGTTGCCGTTAAAACAAGGCGTCTTGATATTATTGGTCCAGACCCTTGTATGTCTTTGCGCGCTTTTACATGTATTTCTGCGACAGGAAGTGGTTAACATGAAGATTGACCAATTACATCGTAGCATTCGATTTTCTTCTTGGCGCCAACACTCATAGCAAGAGGCCATATTGTGCGTGCCCAAGCCATCTCCACGCTAAAAGTTGCACTTGTCCTATGTGTCAAGAATATGTATGCTTCTTCCTAAAATACCACAGTAGCTTAAACCATTGTGTCCTCTCGGCCACTGATTTTGTCAATATTTCCCAACACCGTCGGGCTCTCATATCTGCTGTCTGTAGAAATGTATCAAAAGATGATGAATAATTTATTAGAATCCTTTATACAGTCTGTGGATAAAGGGTTCAATATATAGAGTAGTCCATTTAACAGAGGGAGGAAATGTTGTGTATGTACTTGAGATAACACGAACATTCTAGTTGCTATGCCCAGCACATTCTAATCTGGAACATTCCTATCTGGAACATTCCAATCTGGACCCTTCCATCCCCTCACTCCATACTTAATCAGGAGATATTGTCAATGGAGGTCGGCGCTGGCGAGTACTTCTGCGGGGAATAAAAGGGGTCTGGGAAATAGGTGGTGCCCTGTTTACATGTGCAGCTGGTGTGGCTGGTGGTGTTTGGACTGTTTCTGGTGTCTCGGTGAAGGGAACTCGTCTTAGGATTGGTTGCTCAAAGGTTGGTTGTTGATCGTTGGTTGATTGTTGATCGTTGTCCAAGTTGGTTTTGCCTTTGTTGGCAGATGAGCTCAGGAGCAGTAGTCAGCGTTGGCGTTGGCTTAGAATGTCTTGACGATGACGTCGTAGTCGAAGTGTGCTGGGTAATCGGCATAATTGGCCATGTGACTGGTGCACAGGACCGGTAAAGACTTCTCGGGGTGCAGGATCTGTGTGAGAGGCTTGTGATCGGTGATGAGAGTAAAGTGGCGAGTATACAGATAATTAAAAAACTTCTGCACAGCCCACACTATGGCAGCGCTTCCTTGTCGATCTGAGGGTACCTTTGCTCCGTTACTGTCATCGTTCGGCTGGCGTAAGCGATTGGACGTTCTTGTCCGTTGCTGAGCCAGTGTGACAGTACTGCGTCCAGGCCGGTCTTGCTGGCATCCATGGCCAACAGGAGTGGTAAGGCTGGGTCATACTGCATGAGTACCTGGGGTGAGGTTATGGTGTTCTTGATGTCTTTGTATGCCCTGTCACCCTCTGGTGTCCAGATGAGAGGGTCCTTGAACAGCATGTCCCTAAGTGGTCTGTCTCTGGTAGACAAATCGGGGATGAACGAGCTGTAGTAGGTTGCTTTACCAAGGAACAGTTGGAGTTCTTCTGGTGTAGTCAGTTTCGGTGCATCACGTACAGGTCGGATGTGTGCATCAGACTTGTGGATGCTCGACGCATCGATTTTGTGGCCAAAGGCTTCCAGGGATGTTTGAGCGAAAACGCATTTGGCTCGGTTGAGCTTGAGGGTGTGTTGCCGAAACCGTTCCAGAGTGGGGCTGAGGGCCTGCATCAGATTTTCAAAGCTATCAGCAAAAACTATGCTGTCATCGAAAAAACTTACGACGTTTGGGAGACCATGCAGGACTGTGTCCATTCGCCGCTGCCAGATAGCGGGGATGTTACCTGCTCCATATACTGCTCGCGTTGAGTGGATCAGACCGTGAGTTGGCGTGTTAAGCGTGAGAGCGTGGCTAAACTCATCGTCGACCTCGAGATGAGTGTACGCGTCGGTGATATCCAGGTGGCAGAAGAGAGTGGTGCCGCGCCTTTGGTTGAACAGATGTTCCACCTTGGGAATCAGATGATCATCGATGATTAGGTAAAACGGGTGAAATAGTCGGCTACAGTCGTCCCGTCGGTTGTACGATGCGGTTGTATTGTGAACTGTGGCGATCGAGGCTGTGATGATGATGTTGTTGACCTTGTTGTCTGTCGAATAGCGTCGGCGATGATTGCCGAGAATTGTTGGAGTTGCTCAGAGGTTAAGTCCGGAATGGTGAAGATGAGTTGAGAATAGTATTTCTAATAACACGCACTGTGATGAACTTAGATCGGTGCACACACTTGCGTTGAGGTTAGAAAGTTCACTCGGTTTAGTAGTTCCAACACGCACTGCGATGAAAGTAGTTCGGTGCAACACATGCGTTGAGGTTAGAAAGTTCACTCGGTTTCACAACGTTATTTATGTTATCCAACCTCTGACACCACTGTTATATCGTGGGAGATACAACATAAATAACACACACTTGTTAATATAAGTAAACGGTTTATTTAACACTAGATGATACACAAGGTGGACGTAACTTCAGCGGTCCAGGGTGGAACCAGCACGAAACTAGCGTCTACAGTTTGCGGGTGCATATATAGAGTAGTCCAAGTATGGAGTGAGGGGATGGAAGGTTCCAGATTGGAATGTTCCAGATTGGAATGTTCCAGATTAGAATGTTCTGGGCATAGCAACTAGAATGTTCGTGTTATCTCAAGTGGATACACAACATGCCTGTTGGCACCTTTGTCTTCATATGCCATCTCGAGCGAATTCCATGCTGCTTTCGCCGTTTTTGCTTCCATGACATACGGGAAAACACTCTTTTCCACCATAAGGTTAATCTTGCACAAGGCACGTTCGTCGCGCCGTACCTTAACCTCTGCGCCCGTTTTATCATCTTCTGCATAACCAGATATGCACTTCCAAAGTTCATCGTGCATAAGATAATTCTTCATCTGGAAACGCCAGTCAATGTAGTTTTCTCTCCCCTTCAGTTTCTCGAAGTTATAAAGAGAACCGGTGCTGGATTCCGCCATGATGCACACACTAATTATTGCCCGCGATCACAGTTTTGATCATTCAAATAGAATCACACTAGTCAAAAAACTGTACACTTGTCAATGATCCTGGGCTAATAACCTGTTGAAGTAAAAGGCAGGACAATGACGACTGGGCGTAATATACCGGTACTGTCTAACCAATCTAATGCAAATTCTTTTGAATTTTTACAGGTACCGTATGTATTAATGTCTGGTAAGTATATGATACGCGTCCAAAATTGCCTGCCTTGCAAGAGAGTTCCATTGCAATCATACACAACATTACGAAGTCTATCACCATTGAATTCACCATTTTGTCTACATTCGATTGAGAGTGCGAATCTTAGCCGCTATGATTACGGCCCAAACATTGCAGGACAATTAAAAATTGCTTAGGTTGTACAAAATGTAACACTGCAGGTTGAGAATATACAACTACAATGGTAGATTGCTGTTCATTCGTAGCAATAATCGCTTTGTTCTCAAGAAATGAGCCACTGTACTATTATTCACCTTAAAAATAAAAATGTACATTATTTCGCGGCGTAAATAACAATCGCGGAGAGGAAAGCCGGCGTAAAAATGTCGAGAGTATAATACAGTCAGACCCATGTTTAGGGCAAAAAAGACAACTTTGCTGCCCCCGACTTGGAATACAGTATGCAGATTTATTAAAGTTTCCATAACATATGGAGCTGTTTCTTCACCTGAGTGTGTATTTTGTTGCAATGTCTTATTATCATAAAGATAATCAATTGTTCTGTACAACTTTGGTTTTTAATTTTAGTTAGTATGTTGCTAATGCTTGCTTGCACTATGTTTATTTACAGTATCTTTGTGATGAGCAGGCTGTGACTCCCTGTTCTTATATGTAATCTTTGGTCAGGAATGGAACGGTTAAGGAAGTAACGTCGAGTTTTTCTCGTTGGCCGTGATTGAATCAATCAGCTTATCAAGCCAAGTATGTCGCGAGACGCAAGTAACATGTATGTAGTCACTCAAGGAGTAATAAGGAGAGGCCCTAACGGCCAGGAAGTGAAGCCACAAGGCTTGTGCTCGTCTTGTGCTCAAAACATAGCGTTAGGCTCATAAGAATAGCATGGGATGGTGTGACATACGTTCTAAAAAATGGCAATATTTCGCGTGTGGGTCGAAATGTCGACGTGTGGGGCATATGTTTGCAGAAACAGAACTCCCATCTGCCAAAGTAATGCCATTTCACAAGAAAATGCACCTTATTTGGCATTTATTGTGTTAAGTTTCAGGGCCGTGGAGAGCCGCCACGGGCCCTGGAGCTAGACTCAGCCCGGGTCCCCCACTCCCCCCACCCCCGCGCTCCCCCCCCCCCCCCCGCGCTCCACCCACCCCCGCTTCTTCCCCTCCCCTTCCTCTCTCTCTGTCCTTCATTGATAAGTCATATTCTATTATCCTGGGTTATACTGTAATAACAATACTAATAATAATGTTAATAATAACAATGATTATTATTGTTAATATTATTATTAATATTATTATAAAATTGCATAAAGTAATTGAATATTAACAGACGTCTATTTTGCATAAAATAACAAAATCCTAATAATAACACTTTAAAAATCACAAGCTCGTCCCCGTGCAAACAGGAGGCCTTTGCCCTTACGGGATGGGATGTCTGTAGGCTAATTTTATTTATTTCTTTTATTATGCTCAATCTGCACGTCGGGGATGAATTTAATGTTGAAGACATCATAGAATTCCACTGGAGATTCAAATCTTCCGAGCCTGGCCGGGAATCGAACCCAGGAATCTTCGGCCTAAGCCTAGTATGTTAACCACTGGACTAATAATACCGTATTCCAACATTCACGCGTGCTTTAGGATACCGTATTTTTAAGTGCGACGGCCTTGGAAGCTGTTGATTTGACTATTAACAGGGGGCGGATCCAGAGGTTGGGCTGATAGGACTGCAGCCAATATGCTTCCTAAATTCCTAGAGAAATTAGACTATATAAACAGCGGCAACTTTTGGTGTTTAGAATTTGAACTACAATGAAATGTGTATTAATCAGGAATCAAACTTGGTCCACCGGGGTGAGAAGCAAGCAGCTGGACCGCTGTGCTGTCTTGTCCCTATGTAACATGCATAATATGAAATGTGTAAGGGTGGTATGATTGCAGTTTAATTAAGTAGTTCTCCAGTTCTGTGTTTTATATGTATTGAAATTGTAATGGCGAATGCTTAAAACTTAGCTACAGTTTTAATTTAATCCACACACACACAAGCATATATCAAAAAGGAACTTATCACACAGGAGTTAAATTATACAATAAACTACCCCAGTATATAAAACTTGTCCCAAAAATAAAAACCTTTGATAGAATGTTGAAAGCTTATCTGCAGTGCCATTGTTTTTACTCTGTAGTTGAATATCTTAGTGTATAGAAACAATGAAATCTATTATTATATTTTACTTTTCTATTTTAATTGTAATACCTAGCTGTAAGTTGTTGTATTTATAGAATTAAGTTTTCATATTATAATAATAGAATAAGGTGTAAATAGTTGTCCAATAAGATTGTATCTCTTAAGATCTGTTATTATAATAAGTTATAAATAGTTATAGTATTAGTATTACTGTATATACCCATTAGTACTTTTATTTTATAGATGTAAATTCCGACGTGTCCTATATCAAAAATGTATTGTATACATGTATTTGATCAAATGGAATTAATAAAACTATCTATCACCAATATTTGCATTAATATTAAGCAATTTTCTATCCATTCTTTGATAGATGCATAGAAAACAGAAACGTGTAACAAAAAAATCATGGAAACAGTAATTCCCAGTACCGTAATTTTCTGGCCGTCGATCTTGGTCTCCATGACCGGGGTTCTACCTCACTGTCAGGCAGCTACTCAATTGTTCTCACGAGGCTGAGTGCACCCCGTTCCATCCTCACGTCAGTTTCTTAAATCCCTGATGGAGCCGGAAATGGACCCCTGGGCGAGTCTGAGGCAGGCGTGCTGCCCAACACCACGGGGCCGGCAATAATAATAATACTATTATCAATAATAATAATAATAATAATAATAATAATAATAATGAAAATGAAAATCCACAGCCTGCTTCCAGTCTCCGACCGGGTCAGGAATGGAATGAATGAAGCCCCCATCTAGCGGCGAGGATATGGACTGTGCCGGCTGCCGAGGCCTGACGCACTCCTCTAGGGCAATGATTAAATGAATGACAGATGAAATGAAATGATAGTGGAGAGTGTTGCTGGAATGGAATTTTGACAGGGAAAACCGGAGTACCCGGAGAGAAACCTGTCTGCCTCCGTTTTGTCCAGCACAGATCTCACATGGAGTGACCGGGATTTGAACCACGGACCCAGCGGTGAGAGGCTGGCGTGCTGCCGCCTAAGCCACGGAGGCTTCAATAATAATAATATACTCTATAATTTCATGCCCATCATTTTTTTATTTACTATTGCTTGTCAGTATGTGTTATCATCTCTGAACATTTGGAATATTTGGCTGAAAATTTTTATTTATCCCGGATGAGGTGTTTAATGACCAAATATATCTTCAGTTTGAATGTTGGTTTGTTTTGGTTTGGGTTCAATACTACCAGAGCGAATGGCATGATCAATCGTATGTAAGTAGAATGCAGCAATAAAATAAAACTAGGCTACAAATTGAAATTGTTACACAGAGGGATGAGGGGTGGGGGTCAATAGTGCTACCTAATAACGTGGTGTACGAAAAGGTACGTATGGAAAGAGTGCTACCCATTTAGGTCCCCAGGGGTTTGCTTTTGAGAGACTACACCAGACATAAAATTTAAGTAATGGAAAACACCAGATTCCAATAACGTATATAATATATTTTAACCATTTTTTAAACATAAAAATAACAGAAATCTTATTAACTAGAAACCAACAAATTAGTTTAGAAATGAGGAAACCAAACTATAAAATAATTACCCCTTTGACGAAGTATCGTGTCCTTAACTTCAAACAAATCAACTGACTAAGATCATTACAGAATCGCCGAAATAAATTAAATGTACGTCTAATGTAACTTGACCATCTTCTGATCATATGGTCATCAGTAACCATCACTCAAAACGAAGAAATTACTTACATATGTCCAAACGCAGACCAGCAATTAGTGGACACGTCTTATCATAATCAAATTCTAAAATGGAGTCCCGAAAACAAAAACTATTTAGACAAAATGCAGTACAATAATCCCGTAAGTAGAACAATGGGAAATAGGTTACCACGCCAACCGATACCCCCCCCCCCCCAAAAAATCATCATCATGATGTTGATACAGACTCTTAGGGAGCACGCTAAAGAACGGAAGCAGGGGAAAATAAAATCAAAATATTAAATTAAGTTAGAAAGACTGCTTCGAAATTAAAACAAAATGTTCACTGTTAATCAACAGATGAAAACCTGGCATGGCTTAGTAAAATATAAGAACCTCTGAAACAAACACAATTACACTTTTTGGAAGACAAATAGTTATTTCTGAGAATAGCATATAGAAGAGAAACACTCACATGACACATACGACCTTCCATAACAAGAGATCGACCATGTGTATGGACCTAAACGAACTAGGTAACAAGAAGTACCAACTTACTAGAAGAATAAAATGTCAGGTCCCAAACACACTCACTCATACGACCAACCAAACACAAGACACGTACTATAGTGGATCTCGACTCAATGAACACATCAAAAACTATAAAATAGTAAAGAGAAGAATCCAATATATTACCAAACATACTCACGACAACACCCAACACATAACCAAACCTTTCATGTAACTCATCATCCATACTGATCATAGCCTAATAACCAATTGTCAACCATTGCATTAGAACGTACCTTCTGTCGGAATCAGTCACTTAATAAAATATTATTATATCGTGCTTAAAAACGTGACTTTTCTTGACTTTTCCAGTTTAGTACTTCTTGGGTGTTTGAAGTCAGTTATGGAAAGTTCTGGGCGTAGTCATAAAGACTAGCCTATCCCAAATAGGTATCCACGATACACGTTGCATCTTGCTCCTTCGATGTCAGAATAGGTAATTATCGTTATTATTTTCAACAAAGTTGATGTAGGTTGTCAAGACGACATATTCATAGATAGTCTCGGACCCAGACGAAGATCGTTGACTAAATTCACAATACAGCCCGAGCCATCAAGCGGATACCAGAAAAGCTCGTGAGACAGTTCCCAGAAAATCCGTTAGGAGTAGTGCGAGTCCAAATAGTGACAGAACCCGTTAAGTTCATAACTTGTCTCATAGATGGAGCGGAGTCTAACTTATTTCGAACACACATCAGTAGATTCCTTAAGGATGGATAAAATATGTATATCCGTAATCAGTTAAATACAATTGTCACAAATAGGAAACCTCAATTCCCTGCAGCAAGCCAATTGCGCAATCTGTATCCTTCTCTTAAGAGCCGACCGGAGTTGGGACGGCCGGCCGCCAGCCCAGCTCTTGTTGTAACATGGGTCAAAAGTTTGTGAAATGATTTATAAATAAACGGGACAAGGTAAAATTATTTTGTTTCTACAGCGCGCTGTAGTATTTTATACACTTTTCATCAGTGTGAAAGCATATCGAACAGGAATACAAAGATAGTTCTAAAAAGTGTGGTTAAAATGACAATTCTCCATATTAAATAGAGTTCTGAACTGTGATTTTCCTAAACTCTTCTATGCCTTCAGATGATGTTGAAAACAGAAACAAACTCCACTGCGAGACAGCTTATAGTTTTCTCTAGTGTGCTACTGAAACATATTTTAAAATTAAGAACTCTGTATATGTTTAATCGTGATTTAAGAAAATGTAAGCATATTGATTGAGTTGCTAATGCTAGCCGTGTCGAGGTGCTGGTAGTTCAGGCAGTTACCGTCAGATACCGCATCGTCGCAAAGTCATGTTCTTGTAACAGGGTGAAGGAAGACAGAGCCGGCTTCTGAGAGATGGTAATCTCATGCCAGGAAGTTATGAAATCAGCTCATGTCCAGGTGCTGTCAGTCGCTTCATTACAATCGGCAGTGTACACGGTGAAACTACTTTGTTACATGCTATTGTCTTAGTTGTGGTACGAACTTCCAATTGCGCGTTCCTTCTTTCTATTATTGTTTTTATAATCAGTGTGGTTGTCGCTGTGTAGTACGTTTTTTTATTGTGGTGGGTTTAACACAGAATAAAAAAGATTATTGATGTCCACCAAACGGAAAAAAAAGAAGACTACCAGAACAGCTACGCAAGTACGTCGAAAACAAAAAGTAAGTAATCAGTCAATACATTTATTGGGTTAAGTTCAGACCTAGATCGTTAACGAATTCTACACTACCGTTTAGAAGTAGAAATGTGTTTTAAAATCATTTACGGTAATTGAATTTGAATACATTAGTTAAAATTACCAATTATTTCTCTCCGTACAGGGCACGAAACAACTCACATAAAATTTAAATTCCCAAGAATAATGATCGTAATGACGAAGCTAATAACAAGCAGAACAAAACATTTATCACGCCTACTCTAAGTGGACGAAGAATTATAAACATAGGAGACGTGTTCGACCAGCTAAAAGACTTGGACAATCATAGTTCATGTGGATGTTCTTAAGACATGTCATTTTTGAGAGAAAAGAGATCTGGACTTCGATGCGGTTTTATTTTTAAATTTAACATGTGTAATCATAAGAAAACTAACTGGTCAGAAAAAGACAATAGTGATGAAATGGACATTAACACATGTGCAGTCAGTGGTTCCATTACAACGGGCAGTGGACACGCCCACCTCGAAGAACTTTTATCATCAATGAATATACCATCAATGACTGATAAAACTTTTCGACGGTATGAAGAAGTTCTATCCGATAAATGGCACGCTACAGCAGAGTCTCAAATGAAGATAGCTGCTGAAGAAGAAGCAAAACTGGCCTTAGAACGAGGAGATGTCGACAAGGATGGTACACCATTGATCACGGTCGTCACGGACGGTAGCTGGTGCAAGAGGTCGTACAGAACTAACTACTCTTCACTTTCTGGAGTGGTAAGTTGGATTTATTTATTAATTCATTTATTCATTTATTCATTCATTCTTCATTCATTAATTCATTCATTTATTTACTCATTCATTTTTCATCTATTCATTCATTTATTTATTCATTCTTTATTTATGTATTATTCATTTAATTATTATTTATTTCCTTATTATTTATTTATTTATTTATTTATTCTTTCTCTCTTTCTTTCTTTCTTTCTTTCTTTAATTCTTTATTTATTTCTTTGTTATTTATTTATTATTTATTTTATTTTTATTTGATTCTTTTTTATTTGCGAATTGACCACTTCAGATCACGCTACAATTTCATTTTTGCTTTGCCTGAAGTTTCCCCTTCCTCCAGTACTCCTTCATATGGGCGCTATGCTGTTTCTTCTGCTCATCCGTCCAGGCTCTTCCCTTCTTTGTGGTTCTTGTGACGTGAAACCCTTCCAAATTTTGAATTATGTACCGAAATGTTTCCCTGTTTGACATCTGAACTTCCTGGATGTTGGAATTTTCGAGATCTTTTCGAACTTCCTTAATCCATGTCGTTGTTGTCTTCCTGTTCCACAGGTAGTCGAATAACTGTTTGGTTAGTCTAGTTTTGTCCATTCTGTACAAGTGTCCGAGAAACGATAACCTCCTCTTCTTCATGGTCTCTGAGATTCTCTCCACATTTTTAAAGACTGCATTGTTGCTCCGAAGTTTCCAGCCAGTTTCAGTCTGGACTGGGCCCATGATTTTCCGTAGTATTCTTCTTTCTAGGATCTCTAGCTTCTCCAACTTGTAATTCATCGAGAGGCATTCGCTGGCATACAGGCATTCTGTTTTTACTACCGTGTTGTAATGTTTTAGTTTGGCATTCCATGAGAAGCATTTCTTGTTGTAGATGTTTTTAGTTAGCCCATAAGCTCTTTCCATTTTTGAGATACGATCTTCTACAGCAGCTTTCTCTAGGCCGTTCTCTTGTATGGTTTCACCGAGGTATTTGAAAATTTTCACCCTCTGAATCCGTCCAATCTCTGTTACAAGGAATTGTGGTCCATGTTTGTCATTCATCATGAACTTGGTCTTCTCTTTCGAGATCCAAAGTCCTGTCTTGCTGGCGATCTTTTCTAAGAGGTTGATCTGTATGGCCGCTTCTTCTAGGTTTTCTGAAAGTATCGCAAAATCATCAGCGAAAGCCAAGCAATTGACTTTGATTCCTCCCGTTTTTCGTCCTAGGCAGATCGGGGCTATCTCTTGATTTTCAAGTTCGGAATTCCAAATTCTCACAATCCTCTCGAGGACACAGTTGAATAGTAATGGTGATAATCCATCACCCTGTCAGTAGTGGGATGATAGGAGTTCCAACTCACTCCAGAACCCTCCTCGACCCACTACTAAGCCTCAGCCATGTTAAATATCACTCGAACGCATGGTCCGATTTTGACAAATGACGTGTCATTGGACTCGGGCTGACGTCCTCTTTGCTTTGGACCACTCGTTATATTTTTGATTTTTTTTTTGAAAATTTTCGTTTTCGATAATAGGTAATAGTTTGAAAACCAAAGATGATAGAACGTTGTGCCATGGCTCAAACAAATGGTCTTTATGACCTTTATTTTTTTAATAAAACTTTTTTATTTTTTTATGTTTTTTGAAAACACTCGAATTTTGAAAATCCTATATTTTGGAAACTAGGAAGTTTACAAAAAAGTTTGTTTGACGTAAATAAATGATCCCTACCCCCTCTACCTCCCAAAAAAATTTCAAGTCTCTAGGTTAAAAACCTGACAGTAGTGGGATGACACGGGAGCTGCATCACTTCTTATTGAGCCACCCTCGTATTTGCCCCGAACCTGATATCTCGCTAACCAATGGTCGGATTTGAACATACAGGGTGTCCTAGCACTCGTAGTGATGCCCCCTACTTTCCTATAGGCTCTTTATTTAATTAAAAGATCAAAACTAGAAAGTCATCCGCTTTTAATATCTCGCGAACCAATCATGCTAGAGGCATGAACGAGGGTCCAAGGACTCGGGCTGACGTCCTCTT
The DNA here is from genome assembly GCA_946902985.2 of Meconema thalassinum. NCBI lineage: Eukaryota > Metazoa > Arthropoda > Insecta > Orthoptera > Tettigoniidae > Meconema > Meconema thalassinum. Next base: position 1,074,635,332 of record OX336388.2, read on the forward strand.
TGCTATGGACCACTCGTTATATTTAAAAAAATGAAAACTCGATTTTGGGGTAAACATCTGTTTTTTGTGATTTTGCCGATATTTCACGAACCAATAACGCTAGAGGCATGTACGACGGGTCCAAGGACTCGGGGTGACGTCCTCTTTGCTACGGACTACTCGTTGTAATTTAAAAAATTTTCGGAAACTCGATTTTGGGGTAAACACGTGTTTTTTGTGATTTTTGCCGATATATTACGAACCAATAACGCTAGAGACGTGTACGAGGTGTCCTAGGACTCGGGCTAACGCCCCCTTTCGAGTGTGGTAGATATTTTTTCCAAAAAATAATTCACAAAGGGCCTAACGCCATACATGTTGAAAACCTTTTTCTTTTTCTTTACCTGTTTATAATGTCCATGAAGCGTGGTGGTTGAGAGAGACGATACGGCTGGGTGTGTGTGTGTGTGTTTCAACGAACCTGTCGCTAACCACAAGGACCATGCTTAATAGAACAATTGCTATTTCGGCGGGTCGGTGTATGACAGAGCGAGCGTGCGTTTTCCTGATATTTTACCTTTGACGTGTGAACGGTAATGAGAACTTGGTTCTATGTTGGTCGAAGCGAGTACAGAAACCAAACTTGCCGAGGAGCAAGAGGTGAATGTCATTTGAGCTTATTGGAAGGCGTTGATCTGACTTGACAGCAGGTGCAATGGAAAAATGACCATGACGCTTCAAGATGAAATAATCTGACCATTGTGGTGGCAGGGAAGAGCGAAAGGCATGTGAACACATGTGTGAAACCACAGGCACGCTAAACAAGTTACATCCTGTCTTGCTTCGTACGTGACAAAATGCAAGTCCAAGTGAAATTTGATCTTCCACAGGTGTTCACCTTGGACGTTATCTGTCCACGTGCGCGATAACTGTTAACGAGTCACATCCTGTTTTGCTTCGTACGTGACAAAATGCAAGTTCATGTGAAATTTGATTCGCCACAGGTGTTCGCCTGGGACGTTAGCTGTCCACGTGCCTGATAACAGAATGGTCAAAGCGTAGGAAAAAAAGATTATACATGCAAACGTAGCATATATAAAGACATGTCGTTATCATTTCCACTCTCACTTGGGTGGACTACCTTTGAACACACTGCGTTGCATGAAACCCCTGGTCTTGTTTAACAGTTTTGGTGTTGGTGGAAAATACTTAACCTTGTTGTGGGGTAGGTATTTATTTATATATTTATTCATTTATACATTTATTGATTAATATATAGCCTATATTTACAAGCAATTATTTATTGATTAGGTAATTCATGATTTTATTTATTTGTTTGCAGATAACCGGCATACCTTACATGTCTGAGGGAGAAGAAACCATTGCACTTTTGAGCCCACTAGAAGGGAAGAGCAACAAGTCACTGCAAGTAAAGGTGAGATGATTTTTTTAAACTAACTTGTTTCATTTTGTTTTGTTTTATGTTTTATTTTATGAAATGTATGTATTAACTTGAATTTAGGTATTTATAGCGGTTTATTTTATTTATTTTTAGAAACTTGGAAAGAATAGTCTTACCGACGTAGCAGTCGCTGAAAAAAAACCGAAACGCACTAAAGCGAAACCACTGCCAAAGAGTGAACTGTTTAAAACTCAGGTAAGTCCAACTTAAAAATGCTATTCCATTTTACCACTACTGAAAACTCGTAGACAAAAAAAATTCATTACCTGTACATGACTGGGACAATGATTGCTTTCTTGATTAATGGCTATGTTGTTGTTGTTGACTGGGAAAAGTACAAGGCCATGTTGGATTTTCTAAAAATAAAAATAATACATTTAATTTATGGGTGGTTCTCTATGGACTCAACGAATATCCACAGGTTTGAACATGATAATGTGAGCAAAATGACATGACATTCATTTTTGTTTATATATTGGTTTAAGGGAGGGTGGGGGAATGTAAATGACTGTAGCTTTATAAAAAAGAAAATAAGTACATGGGTTACTGTTAGTGCCAACATACAGTTTATTTTTAATGGTGTTTTGATATATTAATGCCAATTAACGTTAACGTTTTATTTACAAGTATTGATTGATTGATTGATTGATTGAGTGATGGGTTATTTTGTTTGCTTTTAGGTGTCGTCATGTGCCATTAACGTAATGAACAGACAGTGAACAAGCATGCATTATGCTTTAAAGTACTCTGTGCTCTTGTGCAATGTTATTAACTTACAATAAGAAAAATTTTATTATTTACACATGGCGTTAGTACCAAATACAACAAGTGAGCAAGTTGGTTTACCACGTGGGTTAAATTTAAAATCAGAACATGATCGATGGTTAACATTTGAATCCTGGCCTGTAGGCTTTTTGTCGACGCATGAACTTGCAAAAGCCGTGTTTTTTTTTACTTGAACCGAGAAGATGAGGTGCGCTGTGTGTTTTGTCGTATTGAACTTTCACACTGGGAAGAAGGGGATGATCCCTTTAGAGACCATTTGCGATGGTCTCCTCACTGTCCTTACATGCTTGGAAAGCAAGTGGGTAACCTACCCGTGCATTCATTTTACCGAACCACAAGGCCTTTGGCCGCTACTTACGTTGCTGAATCACAAATAAATAATAATAATGATGTATTACCAGTCAACGGTAGTGTCGATATATGTGGTCCATATGCCATAGACAGTGTTGAATTGGCGTGTGCTTTTGAAAAATTGGGAGTTTGCAAGACTAAAGCACTAGCACACCCAGAGTACAGCTCTGTTGAAAAACGTTTCGAATCTTATAAAAATGTTTGGCCATTAATATTAAAACACCTTACCAAACAGCTAAGTGAAGCTGGATTTTTTTATACTGGTGAAGGGGATAAAACAATATGTTTTTATTGCGGATTTGCTTTAAAAGATTGGCAAATGACTGATGACCCTTTAGTGCAACACGCTCGTTGGTTACCAAACTGTAAATACATGGTGTTGCTTAAAGGTCAGGAATTTGTGAACACTATTCGTAAAGAAAAAGTGATTGCAGCACAAGACATAAACGTGCCTTTAGAGTTAGAGCACGCGGAGCAAATACATAAGGCTGAAAGAAAAGACTTGTCTCACGAACAGATACAAAAGTGTGACCAACAATTATGTAAAATTTGTTATCAAGATGAACTAAGTGTTGTATTTTTACCCTGTGGACACATGATAGCCTGTGTCAAATGTGCATTAAAACTTAACACTTGTGCTATATGCAGAAAAGTAGTATCTGCTACAGTTAGGGCATTTCTTGCGTAACTAGTATAATTCATTCGCCATGCATAGTGCAAAATCCCTAATTGCACAATATTATTAAAACTGTTTTAGAGTGTAATAGATATGCTATTGTTTTGTTTATAGACTACTACAATGAATGTTTTGAATGCTGTGGGACAATCATGTGGCTTAGAGACAAAGAAGCTCAGCGAATTGCCAACGCATATTCCATTCCGCATTATCAAGATTCGGAAATTGAAAACAGCATATGGTGATCGTGTACTTTGTGTATGTGAAAACTTTGAGACATTTCTGCCAATACGGTTTAATGGTATGTCGGAAAGTGTTTTGATGAAGTCAATAATGCTGTGCAACCTGTACACTTAATTTATGAAGGTTTTAAAAACAATAGGTGCATGATTCGTTTTAATTAAATAAAAAAGTCAAATAATAATGGAAGATATAAGTCATGACAATGGACTGAAAGAAAAAATATGTGTATAGAATAATAATGTCTTAGTGTTTAGTATTGTCTTAAAAATATTATCATGAAACCAAAAAAAATTTACATCAAGTTTGTAAATAAATGAAAATAATGGTACAATGTTGTTTTATTTTCTATAGAAGTCAGAATATTTAACATTGCAGAGTATACATGATTATGACAATAAAAAGCACACTTAATACAAGTCTTTGCCTTTACGATAGTGTGTTATAGTTATAAAAACAAAGCTTGTTGTAGATCTTTTTTCTTCCACGGTAAACAATAGGCATGAAAATGTTATTGTCCTGTTTTGGATCATCATCACTATCATAATCATAAGCTGCATGACCTATATCATTATTATTATAATCACTATAATTATCCTCAACATTATCCTCAACATTACTAAAACCAGTTAAATATTCCTGGTCCTCTTCCTGTTCCTCTTCCTCTTCCTCTACAGTGTCCTCATGTAGAGTCTGCGTGGCTTTTGATAATGTTAAGGGTTTTTTGAACATTGAATTATTTTCAATAGTAGTATTGTTTTGTAGCACTTGCTTTTTAACATTTTCATGATTTTCTGTTGACAGAAACAGTGTTTCATGCACTACACTACATTGATGATCACTGACACTTAAAACCACACTATTTTTGCTTTTTAGCTCACTGCGACATTGTTTTGAACGTTGTTTTGTACAACGCCAAATAACAGTTCCATTTTTATTGGTTCGTTTCACAATATATGAATATCCTTTATAGAATGCATGAGGCTTACCATACCTAGTCACAGATACTTCCATATCAACTGTCAAGCTTAGACTAAGCTCTAGTAAAGACAACTTGGTAATAAGAACAATAGATTAATGTGCGAGCATATATGGGTGCAAATGTGGGAGCAAAAAAAGTGGGAGCAAGAATTGGGATCAAAAAAGTGGGAGCAAAAAAGTGGGAGCAAAAATTGGGAGCAAAAAGTGGGAGCAAAAAGTGGGAGCAAAAATTGAGAGCAAAAAGTGGGAGCAAAAGTTGGAGCAAAAGTGAGTGTAAAAGTGAGTGCAAACGTGGGTTCAAAAGTGAGTGCAAAAGTGAATGTAAAAGTGGGTGCAAAAGTGGGTGCAAGAGTGGGTGCAAAAGTGGGTGCAAGAGTGGGTGAAAAAGTGGGTGAAAAAGTGGGTGCAAGAGTGGGTGCAAAAGTCGGTGAAAAAGTGGGTGCAAAAGTGGGGCAAAAGTGAGTGCAAAAGTGGGTGCAAAAGTGAATGCAAAAGTGGGTGCAAAAGTGGGAGCAAAAAGTGGGAGCAAAAAGTGGGATCTGAAGAAAGTAGGAGCAATTATGGGAGTAAATGTGAAAGGAAAAGTGGGAGCAAGTATGGGAGCAAATGTGAAAGCAAAAGTGGGAGCAAAAAGTGAGAAAAAAAGTGAGAGCAAAAAGTGGGAGCAAATATGAGGGCAAAAAAAAGTAGGAGCAAGTATGGGAGCAAATGTGAAAGCAAAAGAGGGAGAAAAAAGTGAGAGAAAAAAGTGGGACCAAAAAGTGTAAGCAAAAGTGGGAGCAAATATGAGAGCAAAAAAATGTGGGAGCAAAAAGTAGGAGCAAAACGTGTAAGCAGAAGTGGGAGCAAACAAGTGTGAGCAAATATGGGAGCAGAAAGTGGGAGCAAATGTGAAAGCAAAAGTGGGAGCAAAAAGAGCGAGCAAAAGTGAGTGCACAAAGGGGGAGCAAAATGTGTGAGTAAAAAGTGGGGTCAAATGTGGTGTTTTACTAAAACAATCCCCCCTAACCTAACCTAACCTAACTTTACTCAACCTAATTTCACCTAACCTAACTTCACCTAACCTAACCTTCCAACTCTCAGATCAAAAATTAAATTCTGGCCATAGTCGCGTTGGAATCCAAAACCTCTGGGATAACACCCAAGTATACTAGCCACTACACCGCGAAATGGGCAAATTATCATGCAACACAACACAAAAATAAAAAGTTTTCTGTAGTGTAACTCATTGGCTGACAATCATAGTTGAGAATTCAAACCCAAGACCTCAGGACTTTAGTTTTGAACATTATCAGAAATATTATTCCATTTACATTTTGCTGTTGCTTATAGTTATAAGAGTTGGCATTAATATGGGAGCAAAAGTGAAAGCAAGAAGTGGGTGCAAGCATGGCTGGTTGTAGAGACTTTCATATCAACTAATACACATAAATTAAATTTTAGTAAAGTGACTTGGCTAATAATAATAATAATAATATTAACAGATAAAAAAAATTCAAGGGGATTGATATTTTTCAGGGTGTAATTTCCAAAGTACTGTCAAGAATAATAATTACATGAACAGATTCCAAGAACTCTAGAGTGCTTTTAAGGTTAATGATTGGCTAGGAGTGAGATAGAGCTAGCTAACCTAAGTTAACCTCAGCTCAGTAAACCTAACCTTGTCACATGGCATGTTCTACAAGTATAGACTTGCTTTGAGACTGGCTATGACGTCACAGATGAATGGCGGTGGGAGGCTGGACACGACTTTTTATTACCCAAAAACATTTTCCTTTTTGCCAGCCTCCCACCGCCATTCATCTGTGACGTCATAGCCAGTCTCAAAGCAAGTCTATACTTGTAGAACATGCCATGTGACAAGGTTAGGTTTACTGAGCTGAGGTTAACTTAGGTTAGCTAGCTCTATCTCACTCCTAGCCAATCATTAACCTTAAAAGCACTCTAGAGTTCTTGGAATCTGTTCATGTAATTATTATTCTTGACAGTACTTTGGAAATTACACCCTGAAAAATATCAATCCCCTTGAATTTTTTAAATCTGTTAATATTATTATTATTATTAGCCAAGTCACTTTACTAAAATTTAATTTATGTGTATTAGTTGATATGAAAGTCTCTACAACCAGCCATGCTTGCACCCACTTCTTGCTTTCACTTTTGCTCCCATATTAATGCCAACTCTTATAACTATAAGCAACAGCAAAATGTAAATGGAATAATATTTCTGATAATGTTCAAAACTAAAGTCCTGAGGTCTTGGGTTTGAATTCTCAACTATGATTTTCAGCCAATGAGTTACACTACAGAAAACTTTTTATTTTTGTGTTGTGTTGCATGATAATTTGCCCATTTCGCGGTGTAGTGGCTAGTATACTTGGGTGTTATCCCAGAGGTTTTGGATTCCAACGCGACTATGGCCAGAATTTAATTTTTGATCTGAGAGTTGGAAGGTTAGGTTAGGTGAAGTTAGGTTAGGTGAAATTAGGTTGAGTAAAGTTAGGTCAGGTTAGGTTAGGGGGGATTGTTTTAGTAAAACACCACACTTGACCCCACTTTTTACTCACACATTTTGCTCCCCCTTTGTGCACTCACTTTTGCTCACTCTTTTTGCTCCCACTTTTGCTTTCACATTTGCTCCCACTTTCTGCTCCCATATTTGCTCACACTTGTTTGCTCCCACTTCTGCTTACACGTTTTGCTCCCACTTTTTGCTCCCACATTTTTTTGCTCTCATATTTGCTCCCACTTTTGCTTACACTTTTTGGTCCCACTTTTTTCTCTCACTTTTTTCTCCCCCTTTTGCTTTCACATTTGCTCCCATACTTGCTCCTACTTTTTTTTTGCTCTCATATTTGCTCCCACTTTTTGCTCTCACTTTTTTCTCTCACTTTTTGCTCCCACTTTTGCTTTCACATTTGCTCCCATACTTGCTCCCACTTTTCCTTTCACATTTACTCTCATAATTGCTCCTAATTTCTTCAGATCCCACTTTTTGCTCCCACTTTTTGCTCCCAGTTTTTGCTCCCACTTTTGCACCCACTTTTGCATTCACTTTTGCACCCACTTTTGCACTCACTTTTGCACCCACTTTCGCACCCACTTTTTCACCCACTTTTGCACCCACTCTTGCACCCACTTTTGCACCCACTTTTTCACCCACTCTTGCACCCACTTTTGCACCCACCTTTGCACCCACTTTTGCACCCACTCTTGCACCCACTTTTGCACCCACTTTTACATTCACTTTTGCACTCACTTTTGAACCCACGTTTGCACTCACTTTTACACTCACTTTTGCTCCCACTTTTGCTCCCACTTTTTGCTCCCATTTTTTGCTCCCACTTTTTGCTCCCAATTTTTGCTCCCACTTTTTTGCTCCCACTTTTTTGCTCCCAATTCTTGCTCCCACTTTTTGCTCCCACTTTTTTTTTGCTCCCACATTTGCACCCATATATGCTCGCACATTAATCTATTGTTCTTATTACCAAGTTGTCATTACTAGAGCTTAGTCTAAGCTTGACAGTTGATATGGAAGTATCTGTGACTAGGTATGGTAAGCCTCATGCATTCTATAAAGGATATTCATATATTGTGAAACGAACCAATAAAAATGGAACTGTTATTTGGCGTTGTACAAAACAACGTTCAAAACAATGTCGCAGTGAGCTAAAAAGCAAAAATAGTGTGGTTTTAAGTGTCAGTGATCATCAATGTAGTGTAGTGCATGAAACACTGTTTCTGTCAACAGAAAATCATGAAAATGTTAAAAAGCAAGTGCTACAAAACAATACTACTATTGAAAATAATTCAATGTTCAAAAAACCCTTAACATTATCAAAAGCCACGCAGACTCTACATGAGGACACTGTAGAGGAAGAGGAAGAGGAACAGGAAGAGGACCAGGAATATTTAACTGGTTTTAGTAATGTTGAGGATAATGTTGAGGATAATTATAGTGATTATAATAATAATGATATAGATCATGCAGCTTATGATTATGATAGTGATGATGATCCAAAACAGGACAATAACGTTTTCATGCCTATTGTTTACCGTGGAAGAAAAAAGATCTACAACAAGCTTTGTTTTTAAAACTATAACACACTATCGTAAAGGCAAAGACTTGTATTAAGTGTGCTTTTTATTGTCATAATCATGTATACTCTGCAATGTTAAATATTCTGACTTCTATAGAAAATAAAACAACATTGTACCATTATTTTCATTTATTTACAAACTTGATGTAAATTTTTTTTTGTTTCATGATAATATTTTTAAGACAATACTAAACACTAAGACATTATTATTCTATACACATATTTTTTCTTTCAGTCCATTGTCATGACTTATATCTTCCATTATTATTTGACTTTTTTTATTTAATTAAAACGAATCATGCACCTATTGTTTTTAAAACCTTCATAAATTAAGTGTACAGGTTGCACAGCATTATTGACTTCATCAAAAACACTTTCCGACATATCATTAAACCGTATAGGCTGAAATGTCTCAAAGTTTTCACATACACAAAGTACACGATCACCATATGCTGTTTTCAATTTCCGAATCTTGATAATGCGGAATGGAATATGCGTTGGCAATTCGCTGAGCTTCTTTGTCTCTAAGCCACATGATTGTCCCACAGCATTCAAAACATTCATTGTAGTAGTCTATAAACAAAACAATAGCATATCTATTACACTCTAAAACAGTTTTAATAATATTGTGCAATTAGGGATTTTGCACTATGCATGGCGAATGAATTATACTAGTTACGCAAGAAATGCCCTAACTGTAGCAGATACTACTTTTCTGCATATAGCACAAGTGTTAAGTTTTAATGCACATTTGACACAGGCTATCATGTGTCCACAGGGTAAAAATACAACACTTAGTTCATCTTGATAACAAATTTTACATAATTGTTGGTCACACTTTTGTATCTGTTCGTGAGACAAGTCTTTTCTTTCAGCCTTATGTATTTGCTCCGCGTGCTCTAACTCTAAAGGCACGTTTATGTCTTGTGCTGCAATCACTTTTTCTTTACGAATAGTGTTCACAAATTCCTGACCTTTAAGCAACACCATGTATTTACAGTTTGGTAACCAACGAGCGTGTTGCACTAAAGGGTCATCAGTCATTTGCCAATCCTTTAAAGCAAATCCGCAATAAAAACATATTGTTTTATCCCCTTCACCAGTATAAAAAAATCCAGCTTCACTTAGCTGTTTGGTAAGGTGTTTTAATATTAATGGCCAAACATTTTTATAAGATTCGAAACGTTTTTCAACAGAGCTGTACTCTGGGTGTGCTAGTGCTTTAGTCTTGCAAACTCCCAATTTTTCAAAAGCACACGCCAATTCAACACTGTCTATGGCATATGGACCACATATATCGACACTACCGTTGACTGGTAATACATCATTATTATTATTTATTTGTGATTCAGCAACGTAAGTAGCGGCCAAAGGCCTTGTGGTTCGGTAAAATGAATGCACGGGTAGGTTACCCACTTGCTTTCCAAGCATGTAAGGACAGTGAGGAGACCATCGCAAATGGTCTCTAAAGGGATCATCCCCTTCTTCCCAGTGTTAAAGTTCAATACGACAAAACACACAGCGCACCTCATCTTCTCGGTTCAAGTAAAAAAAACCGGCTTTTGCAAGTTCATGCGTCGACAAAAAGCCTACAGGCCAGGATTCAAATGTTAACCATCGATCATGTTCTGATTTTAAATTTAACCCACGTGGTAAACCAACTTGCTCACTTGTTGTATTTGGTACTAACGCCATGTGTTATAATAAAACTTTTTCTTATTGTAAGTTATTAACATTGCACAAGAGCACAGAGTACTTTAAAGCATAATGCATGCTTGATCACTGTCTGTTCATTACGTTAATGGCACATGACGACACCTAAAAGCAAACAAAATAACCCATCACTCAATCAATCAATCAATCAATCAATCAATACTTGTAAATAAAACGTTAACGTTAATTGGCATTAATATATCAAAACACCATTAAAAATAAACTGTATGTTGGCACTAACAGTAACCCATGTACTTATTTTCTTTTTTATAAAGCTACAGTCATTTACATTCCCCCACCCTCCCTTTAACCAATATATAAACAAAAATGAATGTCATGTCATTTTGTTCACATTATCATGTTCAAACCTGTGGATATTCGTTGAGTCCATAGGGAACCACCATAAATTAAATTTATTATTTTTATTTTTAGAAAATCCAACATGGCCTTGTACTTTTCCCAGTCAACAACAACAACATAGCCATTAATCAAGAAAGCAATCATTGTCCCAGTCATGTACAGGTAATGAATTTTTTTTGTCTACGAGTTTTCAGTAGAGGTAAAATGGAATAGCATTTTTAAGTTGGACTTACCTGAGTTTTAAACAGTTCACTCTTTGGCAGTGGTTTCGCTTTAGTGCGTTTCGGGTTTTTTCAGCGACTGCTACGTCGGTAAGACTATTCTTTCCAAGTTTCTAAAAATAAATAAAATAAACCGCTATAAATACCTAAATTCAAGTTAATACATACATTTCATAAAATAAAACATAAAACAAAAAAAATGAAACAAGTTAGTTTAACAAAATCATCTCACCTTTACTTGCAGTGACTTGTTGCTCTTCCCGTCTAGTGGGCTCAAAAGTGCAATGGTTTCTTCTCCCTCAGACATGTAAGGTATGCCGGTTATCTGCAAACAAATAAATAAAATCATTAATTACTTAATCAATAAATAATTGCTTGTAAATATATATATTAATCAATAAATGTATAAATGAATAAATATATAAATAAATACCTACCCCACAACAAGGTTAAGTATTTTCCACCAACACCAAAACTGTTAAACAAGACCAGGGGTTTCATGCAACGCAGTGTGTTCAAAGGTAGTCCACCCAAGTGAGAGTGGAAATGATAACGACATGTCTTTATATATGCTACGTTGCATGTATAATCTTTTTTTCCCCACGCTTTGACCATTCTGTTATCAGGCACGTGGACAGCTAACGTCCCAGGCGAACACCTGTGGCGAATCAAATTTCACATGAACTTGCATTTTGTCACGTACGAAGCAAAACAGGATGTGACTTGTTAACAGTTATCGCGCACGTGGACAGATAACATCCAAGGTGAACACCTGTGGAAGATCAAATTTCACATGGACTTGCATTTTGTCACGTACGAAGCAAGACAGGATGTAACTTGTTTAGCGTGCCTGTGGTTTCACACATGTGTTCACATGCCTTTCGCTCTTCCCTGCCACCACAATGGTCAGATTATTTCATCTTGAAGCGTCATGGTCATTTTTCCATTGCACCTGCTGTCAAGTCAGATCAACGCCTTCCAATAAGCTCAAATGACATTCACCTCTTGCTCCTCGGCAAGTTTGGTTTCTGTACTCGCTTCGACCAACATAGAACCAAGTTCTCATTACCGTTCACACGTCAAAGGTAAAATATCAGGAAAACGCACGCTCGCTCTGTCATACACCGACCCGCCGAAATAGCAATTGTTCTATTAAGCATGGTCCTTGTGGTTAGCGACAGGCTCGTTGAAACACACACACACACCCAGCCGTATCGTCTCTCTCAACCACCACGCTTCATGGACATTATAAACAGGTAAAGAAAAAGAAAAAGGTTTTCAACATGTATGGCGTTAGGCCCTTTGTGAATTATTTTTTGGAAAAAATATCTACCACACTCGAAAGGGGGCGTTAGCCCGAGTCCTAGGACACCTCGCACACGTCTCTAGCGTTATTGGTTCGTAATATATCGGCAAAAATCACAAAAAACACGTGTTTACCCCAAAATCGAGTTTCCGAAAATTTTTAAAATTACAACGAGTAGTCCGTAGCAAAGAGGACGTCACCCCGAGTCCTTGGACCCGTCGTACATGCCTCTAGCGTTATTGGTTCGTGAAATATCGGCAAAATCACAAAAAACAGATGTTTACCCCAAAATCGAGTTTTCATTTTTTTAAATATAACGAGTGGTCCATAGCAAAGAGGACGTCAGCCCGAGTCCTTGGACCCTCGTTCATGCCTCTAGCATGATTGGTTCGCGAGATATTAAAAGCGGATGACTTTCTAGTTTTGATCTTTTAATTAAATAAAGAGCCTATAGGAAAGTAGGGGGCATCACTACGAGTGCTAGGACACCCTGTATGTTCAAATCCGACCATTGGTTAGCGAGATATCAGGTTCGGGGCAAATACGAGGGTGGCTCAATAAGAAGTGATGCAGCTCCCGTGTCATCCCACTACTGTCAGGTTTTTATCCTAGAGACTTGAATTTTTTTTGGGAGGTAGAGGGGGTAGGGATCATTGATTTACGTCAAACAAACGTTTTTGTAAACTTCCTAGTTTCCAAAATATAGGATTTTCAAAATTCGAGTGTTTTCAAAAAACATAAAAAAATAAAAAAGTTTAAAAATAAAGGTCATAAAGACCATTCGTTTGAGCCATAGCACAACGTTCTATCATCTTTGGTTTTCAAACTATTACCTATTTTCGAAAACGAAAATGTTCAAAAAAAATTTCAAAAATATAACGAGTGGTCCACAGCAAAGAGGACGTCAGCCCGAGTCCAATGACACGTCATTTGTCAAAATCGGACCATGCGTTCGAGAGATATTTAACATGGCTGAGGCTTAGTAGTGGGTCGAGGAGGGTTCTGGAGTGAGTTGGAACTCCTATCATCCCACTACTCCTGTCGCACACCTGTCTTGATTTCAAATGACTGAGACAATTCTCCCATGAACTTCACCTTAGAAGTTGTGGCTGTTAAGGTTTCTCTGATAATATTGGCCAGTTTGGTTTTGACTCCAAATTCTCTAATGATCTTGTCTAGGGTCCCTCTGTCCACCGAGTCGAAGGCTTTTTTGAAGTCAATGAATGAAACCACTATACTTTTGCCGTTCAGCGCTCTGTGGCGAATTATTGATTTCAAATTTAGGATTTGTTCGGCACAGGAGCGGCCTTTCCGGAACCCACCTTGGTATTCTCCAATTTGCTTATCTAGGATTCCTTCTATTCTATTCAGAAGTATCCTTGAGAGGATTTTGTAAGTGACTGGGAGTAGCGACACGCCTCTGTAGTTGTTAACATCTTGTTTGTTCCCTTTCTTATGGAGTGGGTGGATCAGCGCTGTTTTCCATTCGTCTGGTAGCTTTTTCGTCTCCCATATTTGTTGGAAGATATGGTGCAGGTCGTCTAGGATTTCCGGTTCTGCCCACTTCAACATTTCTGCTGATATGGAGTCTTCCCCGCTTGCCTTGTTGTTCTTGAGACTTTTCAGGGCTTCCTTTATTTCTTCTTTTTTTGGTGGCATATCACCTTTTGAGTTTATAGGATGAGTCTGAAATTCTAGTTTTTTGGTTGGAGGTGGGCAGTTGAGGAGTTTCTCAAAGTATCTGGCTAATATATTGCAATTTTCTTGATTGTTCAGTCCAATTTTTCCTTCTTCGTTTTTGAAACTTATACTTGGAATTTGATATCCTCTAAGCTTGTCCTTGAAGGTTTGGAAAAAATCTCTGGTGTTATTCTTAGTGAAGTCGTCCTGGAGGTTTTGTAGCTTTGCATTCTCAAACGATCGTTTGGTCCTGCGGAATACCCCTGATGTTTCTTTCCTTTGGGTTCTGAATTGTTCCAAATGTTCCGTATCTCTTGAACGTTTCCATTTTCTCCATGTGTCGGATCTCTTTTCAAGTGCTTTCTCACATTCTTCATTCCACCAGATTGTACGTTTCCTCTTTGCCAGTCCGAATGTTTTCTTAGCGGCTTCATTGATCTTTGTACAAAGATGTTGCCAGGTCTTTGCTCTAGAAGAGCGGATTTCTTCTCTGAAGTTATTTATAATATCTCCATTGATGTTCATTCGATTGGTGTTGTATTTTTTCAACTTAGGTGGATCCTTCTTTTGTTTTGGTGGAAGAAAACGTATTTTAACTTTGGAGAGATAGTGATCAGAGTCAAATTTACCATTTCTAATCACTTTAACATTCATCACCTCCCTAGTATGTGTCCTTGATATTGCTACATGGTCTAATTGGAATTCTCCTAGGTTGGGATTTGGAGATACCCATGTCTTTGCTTTTCTTGGAAGTTTCCGAAAATGAGTCGACATGAGATTCAACTGGAAGATTTTGCAGAGTCCAAGGAGCCGTTCGCCATTCTTTTTTGTCCTCCTGTGTGCTGGATAGTCTCCTACCATATCTCTGTATTTTCTTTCTGTCCCTACTTGTGCGTTGAAGTCTCCCAGAAGGATTTTTACATGGTTCACAGGTATCCGAGCGATTTCTGTTTCTAAGAGGTCCCAGAAGTCATCGACTTTCTGTGGGTTCTTCTTGTTGTCTTCGTTGATAGGAGCATGGCAATTTATGAGAGTATAATTCCTGTTTTTGCACTTGATTGTCAATAGGGATAATCTCTCAGATTTAGATGAAAAGTCTGTGACACTATCCACTATGGTTTTGTCTATGTAGAAGGCAGTCCCAAGGAGAGGGGTGTTAGCCATTATCTTTATTGCTGGCTTTCCTTTGAATACTCTGTAGTGCTTTATATCCATGATGTGGTCATCTAGGAATCTGGTCTCTTGTACAGCCAAAATCTGGATTTGTTGGTCGTCCAGGAGCTTTTCCAATTTTTTCTGTTTTCCGACTCGCAGGAGTGAGTTGACGTTAATGGTCCCGATGAAGTATTTCCTCTTGAATTTCAATTTGGAAGGTGTTTCAAGACGCTCCGACTCATCTTGTATGCAGGTGGTGGGACTCCCCAGAATCCTAGGTCCCGATGCATTGCCTACTACAATGGTGGATTTCTCTTTCAAGTTACCACCTGGGGTAGTGCTCTCATTTAGCGACATTTCCATTCTGCATTTGAAATTGTGTTGTGTAGGTGTAGGAAATAAAATTCCGAAATAAGATCGGATTGTTAGTCCTAAATTATTGTTTTTTCGTGGTTTACTCCACTAGGTTCTTCCGCTCTCTCTGCCGTTGGGAACTGAAATTCTTCATCCGCCTTTGAGACCGTTGACCATGTTTCACCCTCCTCCTTTCTCAACCGGGCTTGGGACCGGCTATGGCGATTCTTTATTATTTAATTCTTTCTTTCTTATTGCTTGCCACGGTGGGTGAGTGGTTATAGTGTCGGACTGCCAACCCCAAGATTGCAGGTTCGCCCCTGGCCATGGTAAGTGATTTTTGAAGGCGACAAAAATCACGATACTCATGTCATACGTTGTTGGCATGTTAAAGAACCCATTTGAATTCAGTAGGCCGTGTTCAATGGCAAAATTAATCTCGGGATTTTCCGCCAACACAAAGTTCCTCCATTCTCTACTTGAAAGCGCTGTAGTGTCAAGGAGTTTAGATATCTAACCTCCTTGACTTTCATAGCGTTCAAAGGAACGACGAAATTCGACATGCAAGCTACCCTCTGGGTGTCAATTAACAAAGCTTGCACCAGGCACCCGAGGCCATACGATATTAAATTATTTTTCTTATTTATTTGTTTATTATTTCTTTATTATTTATTTCTTTATTATTTCTTTATTATTTATTTCTTTATAATTTCTTTCTTTCTTTCTCTCTTTCAATCTTTCATTATTCATTCATTCATTCATTCATTTATTTCTTTCATTTATTTACTCATTCATTTTTTAAAGTCAGTTAATCGTTTCGGATTTCCATGGACCAAGTTCCTTCAACTGCCTTTCCCTTCGTTCTTTCACATTGGCGCCGTGTTCGCGCATTCGTCTTATTTATTTCCTTATTATTTATTTATTTATTATTTCTTTCTTTCTTTATATGTTTCTGTATTTATTTATTTCTTATTTATTTATTTGTTTATTATTACTTTATTTCTTATTATTTTTATATATTTCTTTATTATTTCTTTTTTCCTTCTTTCTTCAATTATTCATTTATTCATTCATTTAATTATTCATTTACTTATTCAATTATTTATTCATTATTTATTTATTTATTCTTTATTTCTTATTAATTTCTTTATTATTTATTTATCTATTATTTAGTTCTTTCTTTCTTTCTTTATTTATTTCTTTTGCATGTGAGATTTTCGAAGCGAAATGCCATGCCCTGTGGTTCGGATTCCACGTAAAAAGGAGGTCAAATGGCTCATGATCTCGAGATTAACGGTCACGTTAAATTACAAGCTTTCTTTCTTTCTTTCTTTCTTTCTTTCATTCATTCTTTCTTTATTAATTTCTTTATTATTTATTTATCTATTATTTAGTTCTTTCTTTCTTTCTTTCTTTCTTTCTTTCTTTCTTTCTTTCTTTCTTTCATTTCATTCTTTCTTTTTTCTTTCTCTTTTCCTTCTTTATTTCTTTTTCTTTCTTTCATTCATTCTTTCTTTCTTTCTTTCTTTCTTTCTTTCTTTCTTTCTTTATTTATTTATTTATTTCTGTAGTTCTTTCTTATTTATTTCTTCATTTATTATTTATTTATCCATATATTATTTATTATTTATTTACTTATTACTTTATTTTGTATTTGAATAGGTCATTTCTAAAAGGACCCATGTACATGGAGACTAGTTTTGAGAAAATCACAAACATATGTTTTACATTTAAACTATTGATCTGAGATTAACAATGTTTAGTACATTACATGTCACTGCGATAATAGCTGTTTTGACACAAACTTTGTTTGGTTTGGTTCATTAGAAAGGACAGCATAAGCTTCCAAATTCTGAAAAATAAGGGCCTTTTAGAAATGACTCTCAAGAGTCAATATTTATATGTACTAAATATTTAATATTCTTCTAGTTATTTGTTTTTTTAATGATCACTTATATTAAACTTGCTAAAATCTTTATTTTGTAATGTTAACATTCTCTAATGTACACATATTTTATACTTCTTCTTCTTAACGTCATCCCGTAGGAATGGGGTCCGCTTTTTGGATCAATGCATGACATTTCTTGCGATCTAATGCTTCGCGCGATTTCAAGTTCCTTCATCGTAAATCTGCGTTAATAGTGTCCAGCCACTGCAATTTTGGTCTCCCACTCTGTCTCTGGCCGTCGACCGTTAGATGGTAGGTCGAACCGATGACTGAACTTTGTAGTGCACGGACAACGTACCCATACCAACGGAGTCTCCATTCCTGCATTTTCTCATTGATTGGAGCCACGCAAACTGTATGTCGAATCGCTGTGTTGGGGATATGGTCGATCAGAGAAATGTCTAAAGATCTTCGCAGCATCACAGTATAGATACCAATACAGTATGGACACTTCGGCAAAACCGGAAGAACGGATTTTCAAAAAAACAATTGATAAGGGGGAGCACCAATACACCTGTAAGCCGCTAGGTAGCACCACTTATGGACAACCACATGATAAACAGCTGATTGATGAATGTATATTTTGTGTCATTTATTTAACTCTATTTCAACACACTAGCTCTCATTATAATCAGATATTTTAGGAAAATAAATAACAAGAAAATAGAAAGTGTTAATACTACTGTGTTTTAATTCTAAGAAGTGTGGAATTTAATGTTTAACACCACATTCCTCCTCCAGTCCTGTGGTGTCGCATTGTGATTGCATCGTGACGATGAAAGGTTATGATATGTTTTTAATGATTAAATTAACACACGATATATTGAAAAGTGTGGGGGAAATGTGGATTTTGTTTCTTAAACTTTTGTAGTCTGAGATAATGCAATTCAAGTTTTCTACAGAAACTGTAAATAAGTGTTAATTTTTAATGTTCTTAGCTTCCTAACGTAAATACCCGGGAATTTATTTAGTCAATAAAAAGTCATGTTGATGGGTGGGGACAGCCTTATTATGCAGTGTTATTTTCACATTTCATGATATGCCTAGGCTACTTCTTACTCCTTATTTCTTAGCCTACTCACACTTCCGTTCATTATCTTGTGTTCCAAGAAGAATTCAATACCGGTACTGTAAGTCATGTGCTAAGGAATCTCTTTTCATTACCTTTATTAGTTCCACGTCTTTGTATGCCTATTATAGGAGCAACAAGTAGCTTTCAGATTCAACAAATAGACTATACATTTACTGGTAGATTGTTTTGTTTAGCCTACAGATGGCCTAAAAATAAGTAAAGTAAAGCTGAAATACAAGCTCAGGGCTTACAGTAAGTAAACCGGCCAACCACCCTTCGTACAGAGGCCTGCTTCTTTAATCCTAGAAGCCAAGGTCACACCCAGATCTCCATTCGGAGATCCTAAAGTCGTCATATTATAGTTTTGGACTGGGTTTTGATTCTTGGTTAATGCATGTTAGAATTCCAGAGTTGCATCCCGTGGTTCAAATTCCAAATATAAAAAAGAAAGGTTCTGTGGCTTATGATCACGAGAGCCACGTGAAGCTACAAGTTTGCTTTGCTTTCTGTCGCTAGTGAATGTAATAAAGTAATATAACTGGTAAATAACACTATGTGCAATGGTGTCGCCAATCAATCAAGTAAAACGCTCAGTCCTAAACTTGCTCTAACCATAGCTTAACACCAATCAGACCTAACTTTAACCTCGTCACGACTAATAAGTTGCCATCTATCCGCACCGCACTTTTTACTTGTCAGTGGTATGTCAACTCCTTATTCTCCCCATTCTGCAGAAATGGAGATAATGTAGGATGAGTTTTCCATGCGATGGATGGTTTTTACACCTGGATGAGAGAAATGTTAGGCTCATAATGCTGTGTTGCTTTTGGAGAGGCCTGGGGCAGGTCTTTCCAGTTGGTACCTGTAAGCGACATGTACATCATAGCAGAATTAATACTGGTCATTAGGAGGCCTAACTACATGCCATAGTTTCAGTTACTAGGCCCAAGAGTTAACAAAGGGCTATCGTGGTGTTATCAGTTCACACTCTGCGCAGAGTGCTGGGATTCAGTTTCAAGTCTTAACAGCAGTCTTATTTTAAACACTAAAGTTTCAAAGTATGTATAATTTTATTAATGCAGCCAATGGCCATGTACTTTTCTTTTCAGGACGGGTCAGGGAAGGGATATTGGAGGGAAATTGGCCGTGGATTTATTGAAAGGAACCGTCCCGGCATTTGCCTGGTAGTGAAAATGGTAAACCACGAAAACCATTTTCAGGACGGTAGAGGTGGGATTCGAACTCACGCTCTCCCGATGCCAGCGAGGCACGAGATAGCACATTAGCGCTCTCGGCCACCAAGGCCGGTTCAAAGTAGGCCTATGTATGCCTCTTGGTAAGCTATAATCTGGAGTCATTTATATAACCATATTTTTTGACATACCGGTACTGTATATATTATTATAGTTCCAATTAGGACCTCTTTGGTCTATGACCCGTGTACTTGTGTGTGCATGGTATTTGATAATCAGTGTTGTGGTGAATGTAATGTAATTGTTGTTTTAAGGGGCGGAACTTCGAGGTCATCTGCTCCTAGAGTGTTATGGTGACTAGCAGTGTTTGTAACTTGAACAGTACTCCAAAAAAGGTTTTGCATATTGGGATTTAGTGTTTTGCTATGTGTACTATCCTACCAGCGAATTGTTACCGGTGGCGGAAATCGGAACTAATGCACTCCGCCCAGCCACACTCCTGCGATAGACGTGCAGTTGTCGCCAGAGAAACCTCATCGCATGTCATTTGTGTGCATGATTCGTGCTGGGTCGTGCGCTGTGCGGTGTGTTCTCATTGTACGACTGTGCATGCGTTCCCCCTCTTGGCCAGCAACCGCTCGCGGCAGCCATAGCGAGGCGAGCTGACGTAATGTATACACAACAGCCGTGCTCCACGTCTAGCAGTAACAATTCCCTGGTAAGGTAGTATGTAATGGCATACAAAGAAAAACAACACACAATATGTTGTGCAAAAGAGACAAACACTAAAAGCTTAACAAAAGTGGCAATCTTTTTCTAGTTGGGGCATATCAATACCATGTATGGCCACCACGAGCCCTAAGGCATGCTTGCCGACTAAGAGGCATACCGAACTACGAACCAACCGGGTTTGGGGCAGATTATCCCACTCTTTGAAAGCAGCTTCAATCAGTTGCTGAATGTTTGTTTGTTTGTTTGTTAGAGGATTGGGACAGTGCGAAACTGCACTCTTAATCTTTTCCCATGGATGTTCGATACTGTTCATGTCCGCAGAATATGCAGGCCACTCCATTCTCAGTATGCCTTGCATCTGAAGGAACTGATGACCACCCTAGCTCGATGAGCATTATCGTCCACTAGTGTAAAGCCCTCACCCATTGTGGCAGCGAATCCTGTAACGACAGGTTTGAGGATGTTGTCTCTGTATACCAGACCGGTCATGTTACCGTGGATAGGAATTAGAGGCGTACGTCGACCAAACATGATCCCACCACAAAACATGACAATTTCCTTGCTGTTGGAGGCGTTCCTGGATGAAGAGCTTGTGAAATCTCTCACCCACCCGTTGCCACACTCGATTGCTCCTGTTGTATGGGTTTCTTCTCACGCCCAAGTACACAGGGCTGACGACCATGATGTACAACCTCCTACATGAAACAACAAGCATTAGCATAGCCACCTGGCTATGGCTTCATGAGACAGTGACGGCAGAGAATCCCAATCTTCGTGCTCCAATAGAGGAACAGTTCGACTATGGTATAATGCGCCGGATGTTACAGCCATTCCAATAGACCAAGAGGCACTAAGGAGCGATCTGGCCACCATGTTAGACAACTTCTGTACATCGACTGCAATCTGTTGTTTCATTTCAGGGGCCTGGACATCGTGGTCATTTAGCCCCGTGTACTTGGACGAGTGTGGAATTTTGATTGATAACCTGTGTTATTGTGATGCCTGTCTGAGTATGTGTATTTGCAATTCCGGTGAGGATTGGTAAGGAGGCGGCATTGGCTTTAACTTAGGAACCATCACAGCATTTGCCTGCAGAAGAAGTGGGAAATCTCGGAAGACCACTTCCAAGATGGCTGAGGTGGGAATCAAACCCTCCTCTTCTCAGTTGTGCCTCACGAGACTGAGTGTGCCCTGTTGCAGCCCTTAGACCAGAATTACAATCCTTGGCAGAGCCGGGAATCAAACCCAGACCTCTGGGGCAACAGCCAAGAATGGTAGTCATTACGCCACAAGGTGGTCCATGACTGCAATCTAGATCTGCTGTAAATATTCTCAGAATTGCTCATTAACATCACACATAGTATGGATATTTATTGTTATTTATGGGGCGGAACAGCAAGGTCATCTGTCCCTCTTAACACAAAATAATACAAATTTTAGTTGAGTTAAAATTTATAGGTGGATGCCTAATATTAATTTTAAAAATAATAATAATATGTATGGAATAAAAATTCAGAAAAGAAAAAGTTCTTTGAGCAAATGCACATACAGGTAAGGTATTTTTCTCACCAAGATACGATGAACTATATTATTAGTAGGGCCATGATTCTTATGCAAGATATGTTTACGTAATAGTAATAATGTGTGAGTCCTCCAGAGAGACTCGTGCGGGTATTTTTAAAGTTAACACCCATATACTGTACATTCTAAGAAGACTATTGAAACCGTAGTCTCCGAACTACCATTAAAACGAAACAAACAAACAAACCCCGTGGCACTACAGTCCATGAAGGGCCTAGGCCTACTAAGCGATCGCCACCCAGCCATTTGGCCTGCAGATTATGTGGTGACGCGTGGTGAGCGCCTCGGGTCCCCTCGGCCGTTAATCTTGGTCTCCATGAGCGTGGCGCTGCCTCATTGTCAGACAGCTATTCAATTGTCCTTGCGAGGCTGTGTACACCCAGTTCCAGCCCTCACGCCGGTTTCTGAAATCCCTGACGGAGCCTGGAATCGAACCCGAGGTCTCCTGATGCGAGGCAGGCGCGCTACCCCAACACCACCCGAGCTATATTACTCCATTTAATTGGGCATGCAAAATAATTTGAAGATGGAATGTTTGGTGCATGGAGCATTCTGGGAGGGGGGAAGGGGAATTAGAAACCATAGAAATTCACTTCTATTAGGACCAAGAGGTGGATTAGAATCCATCCCTTTTCACTTAGATCACCTCGTGGTGTAGCAACTAGCATTCTGGTCTGAGGGCTGGAACGGGATACACTCAGCTTTGTGAGGCAAAACTGAGAAGAGGTGATTTGATTCCCATCTCGGCCATCTTGTAAGTGGTTTTCCTTGGTTTTCCACTTCTACTGCAGGTAAATGCCGAGACGGTAAGCTACCCCTAACGTAAGGCCATAGTCGTCTCCTTCCCTATCCTCACCTAAAATTATAAATGCACACACTAATACAGCCATCACAATAAGGCAGTTTATGAGACAAATGATACACACATCCAAGTACACATGACTACAGGCCAAAATTTAAATTCTCCTTGGCAAAACCAGGATTCAAAACTGGGCCAACCAGTTAGAAGGCAGCTATGCTTACTTCTAGACCATGGCAGTAGCTGTGGAAACAATGGGCTTATATGTTTGGCTATTTTTATTTCTTGGATATGAATATTTCTTTTATCCCCTTACTTCACTCCCAAAGTCTTTATCGTCATAATTGACAGTGTCATGGAGCCCTTTCATTCTAGAGAAAAGGATCATCCATGCAGCCTCAACGTAGATGGAAAGTAGAAGAGGCTAAGAAAGGAATGGGGAAGTGACTGTGGTCTATGGGAAAGCCACCATCTCAGCATTTTGAGATGAGAAACAAGGAAGCTAACTTGAAATGACAGGTGAAGGGACATGAACCAACTTATTTCACAAACCAGGTCTTCAGTGTGGTGATGTGATTTGCAGTTAATGTTGTACAACATCCTTAGGCCTCAAACCCCAATCCTTCCATTTTCTAACGGGATGGGATAACCCAGAACTAATGGATCGTTGCACCTGTCTAAAACCATGGAGGATTATGTTAAGTCCTTTGGCTGTCCAACAATAAAATTGTAAGTTATTTTGATTTAGAAGTTATTGCTTTATGAGATTACTTCCAAATCCTTTGTTGTAATGCAATAAACAAACATTCCTGATATCGCCATGATCTCAAATCACTGATTTGATTTCTGATAGAGAGAGTCAGTTTTTGAAATAATGAACTGCTTCAGACCTGTCTATCACATTTGTTGACAACAAGACAAAACTATAGTTATCAGTCACAGAAGCTGCAGGTTATCTGACATGAATTCTAGTTTCTCCACTAAAAGGTAGCGATAAACAATATGTTGGTTTTTGGTGTAAAGATTTGCCTAGGTAGCTCCATTCAAAAATTGCACATTAATTTTCTTAGTAGGTAGCTAAAACCTTGCAGGTATAGTATTATTAAATTTCTTTCGTGTTAGACCAACTTAAATGTTACAGTATTTAGGAAGTTAAATTTGCTCCTCAATGACAATGCCAGGGCATTAAAAATCACTATTGAGAAAACCTCTTTACGATTAAACACTCGCTACCATATTTTATATACTCTAGGCTTCTAGGCCAACCAACTTCAGGATGTAGTCACAAAATTGGTGAGCTTCACCTCTGAAAATTGAAAACAGGAAAAAATAATGTTTCTTAAAAAAAAAGTCAAATGTTTCCATGAAAATATATCAGAATACCCAAACATTTGCAGAAAAATATGCCTGTTTGAGTTGGAATGTTTAGGCTTTCATGGCCAGAAAATAAATTACTGCAAATTCTTCTAGGTACGGTACTATGGATATGATGGGGCACAGACATAGAATTCACTGTAATATTTGTACGAGTTGATTCTACATAAACCATGTAAACAAATAAGTAATACTGTAATGCAGAAAAATGTGCGATTGCAAGCAGAAGTTTGTTCTTGACACTTTTCATTCTCTCTGTGGAGTTACTTCAGGAAGAATATAGTGGTCGTAACCAGATGTGGCTGGTTGAACAATATAGGGGAAATCTGCCGTGACCTTTCCTTTTAATAGGTCACAGGCTTTTCCAGTACCTTGCCCAGTTTCATTCATCTCTAATTAACTCTGATGAGTATAATATTTCTTGAATTGTAATCTTCTGTAAATCTTTCTGCCTAATCAACCCTTAAATGAATAAATAATGTGCAAATAGTAGGACATGTTCTGGATATTAATTACATCCTTCATCAGCCATTACAATTTTAGTATGTCATTATAAAGACACACCACTCTGTCCTTCACACATCCTTAAAAAGAAAGGAGACAACTTTTCCTAAGCATCACTTCACAAACCATACGATTCCTGACCCCCACAAAAATATGAATAATCAAACGGTAGAAATTAAAATTGATGCACATTCTGAAATTTATACCGTACCACATACTATGACAAGTGTAGCAAGCACAATGCCTATGCAACATTGACATAGAGGTACTGGTACTGGATACTTGAGATAAACATTTATACCAAATTCTACACCTTTAGCTTGTATCACATGAAACCTTGGCCATGTTTACAGCTAGTATTAAACAGATTATTTCTGCAATGATGAGAATCAAGTCCTTGCCCAACAATAGAATAGGATGTGAGTTGCAGCTTGCCATTATCTGAGGAATTTCCGACATCCCTGAACAGGTTTGAACAATGTGGCTTAATGTAAACATTGAAATCTGTTGCTATGACTTAAGATAACTGTAAATTTTAAAACCATTGAGCTTTAAAATGGTATATGAAACTTAAATTTATGAAAATGTTTGGATAGGCAGTAGGCTATTTTCATGTAGATTTATATAGAATATATTTATGACCAAGACATTACATTTTCGCGAGACCACCTCGTGGTGCAGCAGATAGCTTTCTTGGCTGTCACCCCCGTAGGTCTGGGTTTGACTCCCGGCTTTGCCAAGAAATTTTGATTCTGGCCTTAGGGCTGGAATGGGTTACAGTCAGCCTCGTGAGGCAAAACTGAGAAGAGGAGGGTTCGATTCCCACCTCGGCCATCCTGGAAGTGGTTTCCCTACTCAAGGCAAATGCAGGGATGGTTGTTAACTTAAGGGCACAGCCACCTCCTTCCCAATCCTATCCCCTATTTACAAATACACACACTAGTACAGCCACCACAGTAACAAAGATTATCACACAATAAGCCCACCCAATTTCTCAATTCCCGAGTGATATAAGTGCAAGGCTTGTTGACACCCAGAGTTTGGTGTTACATCTCCTCACATATGCAAGGCTCCACTCTTGTATGATTATTATGTACCGGTATTCATTTTCAAATAACATGGACCTATACAGTATTGCTTTAGTGGTACCATGTTCTGCATGTGACATAGTGAAGAAAAATCATCCCTAGGATCGTTGCTGAAAGTATAGAAGTATCCAGGAATTTGATCAGTGTGTATCGAAGATACAGTCGTTGTTGCTTATTTTAAGGGCTGAGACATCGTGGTCATATATCCCCGTGTATTTGGGCGTGTGTGGAATGAGAGGGAGGTATCACTTGAGAAGAAATTGGGTGGGCTTATCATTTACATGGGTGGGCAAACTTTTAGTGGTCTCACAGAATTAAATAAAATTAAGGGCATTGTGATATGTCTATGAGTTAGGAACATCAAGGTTAACAGCCCTGGTTTTTAAGTCACACAGCCTTAATGCCATGCAGAGCGTAGTGAGGGGTTGCTAACCTCAATAGTTTGTCTCTGAAAGCAACACTATTTACAATTTTGATGGACTGGAGTACCTTGTCATTTCATGGGATTGTAGCTTTGGGTACACGACAATCCAAACTTCTCCAGAACTCTTCAGGAATAGCACAAAGTCCCATAGGTGAGGGAGCAAATGTTAAATCCGATTTGCATTGTAGCTTGTAATTAAAGCTCTTAATTCACTGTAAAGGGCTGCAGCTTAACAAATTACAGTTAATAAAACACATCAACTAACTTCAGTCAGGAAACCATTTACCTCCTAGGCTAAGTGGGGTTAGAAAACGGACACATTAAAGGAGACAATAGCTTCTCTAGGGTGGAGATTTAATGTTTGTTGGGCAATATTACCTAATCTCAGCCTAGCACTGCCCTCCTTGTGGTTTAAAACACTTCCTTTGAGAAATAAAGGCTACATACCCTGTATATTGGCGTGTAGATTTGCCACGTTTGCCAGTAAATCCTCCTGATTACAGGCCTTTATCCAGTCATTATATCTGGATTAGGAATGAGGAATTTGTGAATTAATGGATAGGTGTTTGAGGGACTGACATCTCATGGATATTAAAACCAGAATTATTCGATGAAACGTGTGATATTTGTATTTACCGCTCCAATGCACGAGAAACCGGAATGCTGTTATGTCCAGTGTGACAAGAACTGCGCAATAAATTACCGCACAGATGTTGGTTTCCCACATTTCTGCCATTGGTTAAAATGCAAAATTATATTTCTGAGTTGATTTTAATAATTACAAACAATGTTTTCTTCAGACAAAATCGACAGGCCGCACCAAAGAATATAGGGGAGAAAGGTTACTCAGGCTTAAAATTTGATTCCAACTACAACCGTCAGGATTACGTCATCAACCAGCCTAGCCTGCTACTTAGCGGTAGCGGTGAGGCAGTGTACTAAAATTTAAGCGCGGGCGATTTGAATTTTATTTAATCGCGTACTGGTACCACCGCTTACCCCCCCCCCCTCCCCCTGTACCGCTCCCTTTGTATTTACACGTAGTAATATGATATATGTCGGCGTATTTTATTTATTCCTGTTCCTTTTGTTCTATTTTATTTAAGAGCAGATATCAAAACAAAGGCTCATAATAATGGATTATTACTATTAATATAGTAGAAATACCAGCCTGAAATCTTTAGTTTTGATATCTGACCTTGCGTAAAACAGAACAATAGGAACAGTGAATAAATACATTTTATTGACATAAATCATATTACTACGTGTAGTTACAAGAGAGGGATACAGGGTTAGGGGGAAGGATAGGACGCAGGATATCCTTTATTATTATTATTATTTGAAACCTGTACCACGGCAGTTGCGTAGTACTCCCCCCACCTTTCTCCCCATGTCCCCTCTTTTAATTTTTCTAGTATTATATGTTTTATTCATGATAGTTTTTCTATCATTAACATTTCTTTTATAGTTTATATTTTTTTAATGGCAGTGCTTAAAGGTTACTTTTGCAGAGGATGTCATGCGAGATGAACTGGTGACCTTGGGATTTCCTTCCATAAGTCTCAGCTGAGTTCGGCCTTTGAACCCATGGCCTTGTAACACTAGAAAGTCATTCACCTACTACACAGTACTATAAGTTATAATATCAGACAGGTAGAAGAGAGGTTTAGTTGCCACCAGTGTTGTGGGATCACAGTAATCTAAGAAGAATGTAATAAACCAATACAAACCATGCACACCCTATAAAATATGAACTTATTAACCGCTGTTGAATGAGATACGATACTGGAAGGAAACAGAATTCTGAAGGAAAAAATGAGGACAAAAATAAGTGTTTATATGTTCATATTATATTCTTCTTTCTTAGTTTTTACAGATAATAAAATCCACAGAACATTTTCATGAAAAGAGTAATATTTAATTTCATCAGGTCATTGTCCCAGTAGATAATTGTCATCACATGGTAGAGCCACGCATATTGCAAATCTGTAAGAGAAAAATACAATTAAAATCCTAATAATGTTGTAGGGGCTTTGCGATATCGTGGCCATGTGGCTTTATGGTACTTGGAAAGTGTATATGGGATATGTCTGATTACCCATGACATTGTGATGGCAGTAGGTGTGTGTATTTGTAATGGAGCCAGGACCTCGGGATATGAAGTTTCAATATGAACAGGTGTAGCCAATTGACTGTGCAGCGCTGCTACTCTATGGCTCGCACGGCACATCTATACCCCGAGACCACAGAAGGTGAATTCCTTACAACAAATTACATTGTGTACCTAAATAGTCGTTACACATACATCTCATAATAAAGATGTTGAAGCAACAGCTTGTGACAAGGACAGTAAACAGCTACTCTCTAGGTTACAATGTTAAGCATGCACATATAGAACTTTTGCTGCTCATAGAAGGAGGAGACAAGTGTAGTGTGGATAAACTAAGTTACCCGATCACTTTAATTCCATTGTTATTAATACTAATAATACAATATTATTACTTTCCTAATTGGCCTGGATGTGTGTAACAGGCCTCACCCCCTGGGTGAATGCCACTGTAGCCTCGATATTAGGATAATGCTGCTTTAATGAATGCACAGAAGTGCATTTAGAAAAATATATAAACTGGAACTAATATTAGATGTTATTTGAAGTGGAGAATGCCACTAGCCAGTAACTTACATCAGAACAAATCCACCATCTCGGAAGTTCACAATTTACCCCAAGCACAGTAAGCAGTAAGATCTATGTGTATGCCCCCCTCTTACTGTGATATTATATAGCCCATCCAAAAACATCCATAGAAGAAAGAAAAAAAAGAAAAAATCTCAAATGAACAATATTAATTTGTGGATTAATTCATTTGTTACACAAATAGCCTACCAATCAGTAAACCGATTGAAGCATTTCTTGATGCAATATGCATTGAATTCAATTTTGTGATTGACTTAAGGGGAACCGATAGGCCTAGTCATTATATTCACTGCAATGTTATATAGGCTATATACTGTACATGTAGCCTTTTATAGTCCAGTCTGCAAGCCTCTGTTTGCAAACAAGTCACCTCTATGATCCCCTGCTTCTACACCTCTCACTTTAATAAATCGTTAAACACTGAAACTAACTAACTATAGCCTCCTACGTCTATCTCTGCTTCTCGTATCCTCTACCTCCGAGCTCATTAACCTCTTAGGTAATCTCTCTCCCCCATTCTCTTTGCATGACCCATCCGAGTCTGCTCATACGAACAGCTTCATATAGCATTTCATTTCCAACCTAGTCTTTATCTCATCATAATTACACATATTATCAGGCGGATTACACACAATCAAGCAGTATACGAGGCTGATGTTCACTATGTCTAAAAGCCCTAAATGAAGCAAAGACTGCAACTATTCCTAATAACGTCACCTGTATATTTTGATTATCTCCCTGCAATAGTGTCATGATTCCAATTAGGTTTACTGTGTGCCATTCACAGATAAGGACACGTGGCATGCACTATCAAAAGACGTAGGGCACATTCCAGTTCCTCAAGTGACTTTCTCACACATCTAACAGTATGCCAGGGTGCAATAGGCTATATGAATTTATCAGAGGGGGGTATGAACTAAGTGTATTGCTAATCAAAACCTACATAACACCTGGGCCTACCCTATACCGGTACTGGTGTAAAATTAATAGATCAAAGTTTCATCAATATGGTAACTTACCTTTGCTGAAATAGGATTAGTATACAACTGTTCGGACAACAGAATCAGGCAACTCCTGTCTATAGGCTATTGGACAAATGTAGTATATAATCTGCTTTCCTTGAAGTGCCTCATTACCTGAGAAGAGAAAAGAAACACAATAAGGTAACCAGTTCACAACCATTCTGCACATACTGTAGGCCTAGCTCTGGTTTCAATAAAGTAGGGTTAGGCTATGTAAAGCCATTCATATAGTTCACAATACTTCACAAAATCATTCTAATATGCCATCTAGCTAAAATCATTTTGAATTGAGAATACTACACTGAACGAAGTAATCACAATAAAGCCCACAATTCGTAAACAGAAACACTATCATAATGGGTAGATATTAAAATCATATCCTGGCAACAAAACTGCGAAGTAACTATTGAAATAAATACCTACCGTATTAATGCAATATCCTACGAAGGAATGTCATGTTGGAAGCCTCAAAAGCACAAACACACACGATCATGAGTAGGATAGCCAGTTGCCAGCGACATGTTTAAATGTAACCGGCGTATCCACCCCGCATGAGCTTCAACCAATAGCAATCGAGTTGGACCGCAGCGCTATGGCAGCGCAGCGAGTGCTCAGGCAGTGAACCTGTCAGTTGGCAGAGAGGCCTTGGAAGCGAAGGATCTATAGTAGTTTCATCCCCCTGGGCCGCACTCAATGAATACGGGTAGACTGCTCTCTCGCGGATACATGGTGAACCGTCGCCGCCATGCGTGCGTGCGTGCGGTGCTTCCGGAACCGGCCGATTCAAAACCATGACGAAAAATTTACATGGTAAAGGCCTGATGTGTCCTTACTGTATGGTTACTATACTGTGGCAGCATCCGCATTTCCATGACATGAAGTGAGTGCTCAGCACTTCTAGATGCTGGCCAACACTCGGTACCATATAATGCAACTGGTATCACCATTGTGCGGTATATCTTTGATTTAGGCGGATAGGCATCTTCTTATCACAGAGAACACCGGTGACATCTCTGAATCGCATCCAATTCGCATTGATTCGTGCTTGCACATCTTCATTCACAGAGCTGTCGCCATATTTTATACATATAATGGTATTTCATAACATGGAGTAGCATCATGTATTCCTCTTGTGTATGGCTCTAGGTGTCCTCTGTTGGGCATCTCAATACATCGTCATAATACTCCACCAATTCATGTGGGATGTAGATCATACTTTCTTGATGTTCGACTTAATGGGAACACGTCCGTCCTACACAGGGTACTAAATTCGCCAATAATGTTGTATACCCACAAAAGTTCCACACGTATTGGCAACTCAAACTAACACTTGGGGCGCTGCGGTCGGTCTGGATAAGTAGGGTAAAAATACTCAATAACACGTGTTTGATATGGAACACTTTTTATTTTTCGGTTATAATCAGTAAATGAAGTCCCTAAAATAATGACAGTGTTATTTTTAATTGTATATATGTATAACTGTGCGATACACGTGATCTAATTTGTGTGTTCCACTGGATTTTATGTGTCAATTGTATATTATCAAGCATCGGTTGTCTGCTGGTATTTGTTTTTGAGCAGTTCGAGTCATGGCGCTGTTACGTTTGAAAGCTATATTTGAGTTTGCTCACTGTACCATAGACTCTAGAATTTATTTGCTGCTTGGTAGGGCGAAGGGATGCGTTTATCTTGTATTAAAGCTCGGGGGATACAGGAATTGCTTGATTTGGATGGTTAGCAGGTGGGTTTGGTGTTCAATATCGGACTGGTAGCAGGTTCTCTCAGAGTAGATATTTACCTTGCGAAGTCAAATTAGGCCTATATGACTCGTAGTGGAATGGCTCCGATATCGCAGAGCGAGGCGATTGCGGTTGGTAGGGTTATTGGAAATGAACTAGGGAGCGGGGAAGGATACCTGACTGATGAAGCTTGGCTGTCCTCGACTGGTGTAGGCTTGGCTGTCTTGGTACGGCTTGGCTCGGCAAGACTGTGCTTGGCTGTCTAGGTGCGGCTTGGCTCGGCGTAACAGTGAACAACCCGCCCTGTCGTCAGTGAGTGGTCCAACCCACTCCTGTTGCCCATATTTATTTGGTATAGTCAACTTTCGGCTATTGCTATTTGCATCTTTTGGAAAGTGATGAAAACGTATATCCGAGCCCTCTTATATATCGACTTACAGCCGTAAACTGAGCAATATACTTTGCTTTTACTCATTTTGCACTCTGTCAACGAGTAAAACTTATTACTTATGTATAAAGACACGAAGAATTTACCATGATCTGCTTACCAATACAAGAAACCATATACAAACAGTCACCACGTGTCAAATGTACCCTACTTGATAAGTTTCTCATTTTTACCGCTAGATGTCATATCAGATAGCTGGAGTTGCCAATAGCCAATATGAAGCCCCATCTTATTATAATTCAGAACTCATTTTGCTCATCCCTTGGCATCAGGGCGGGTCATATCAAAAATTCTTTCAGACAGAAGATTTTAGAGGACTAATGACCATTTTAAACGGTTTTGATATTAAGCCTATTAAGGGAGGTTTGATTGTT
Organism: Meconema thalassinum; assembly: GCA_946902985.2. Classification (NCBI taxonomy): domain Eukaryota; kingdom Metazoa; phylum Arthropoda; class Insecta; order Orthoptera; family Tettigoniidae; genus Meconema; species Meconema thalassinum. Next base: position 1,074,667,688 of record OX336388.2, read on the forward strand.
TTTCTCTCAAAACTCAATTTTTCTCACCCCTTTGGTCAATGGTTGGTGCTGTCAAAACACTTCTCTGACTAGTGAGACGTTTTTGGCCCTTATTCGATGAATAGAACGATTGCATCCGTTTCTAGCTTGCTCTGGTTCCTTGCTAAACTGCCCCTTCTACCGCAGAAAGGGCCCTTTAGAAATGAATGTAAATAGCACTGCCATCCTGTGACTACACTAAAAGGTAGAAAGGAGCCTTTTCAGCATGGAATGGTGAGTTTACCTCTGAAGAACCCCAATCCATGTTTAACTCATTTTCACAAAAAATGTCATAAAGGGCCTTTTAGAAATGACCGATTCATTTATTTATTCTTTATTTATTTCTTTACTTATTTATTCATTCATTATTTCTTTCATTCTTTATTTATTTATTTATTTATTTATTTTTTGTTTATTTATTTATTATTTATTTATTATTCCTTTCTTTCCTTCTTTCTTTCTTTCTTTCTATTTTTTATTTATTTCTTTCTTTCTTTCTTTCTTTCTTTCTTTATTATTTATTTTATTTTTATTTGATTCTTTATTATTTAATTCTTTCTTATTTATTTCTTTATTATTTCTTTCTTATTTATTTCTTTACATTTTCTTTCTTTCTATCTATCTATCTATCTATCTATCTATCTATCTATCTATCTATCTATCTATCTATCTATCTATCTATCTATCTATCTATCTATCTATCTATCTTTCTTTCAATCATTCATTATTCATTTAATCATTTATATCTTTCATTTATTTATTCATTCATTCATTTTTTTAAATCAGTTCATCGTTTCGGTCTTCCATTGACCACGCTCTTTCAACTGCCTTTTCCCTCGTTCTTTCACATTGGCGCAGTGTTCGCGCATTCTTCTTATTTATTTCCTTATTTATTTGTTTATTTATTTATTTATCGTTTCTTTCTTTCCTTCTTTATTTGTTTCTGCATTTATTTATATCTTATTTCTTTCTTTCTTTATTTGATTCTGTATTTATTTATTTCTTTATTTCATATTTCTTTCTTTATTATTTCTTTATTTATTATTTCTTCATTTCTCAATTATTTATTTGTTTATTATTACTTTATTTCTTATTATTTTTATATCTTTCTTTATTATTTCTTTTTTTCCTTCTTTCTTCAATTATTCATTTATTTATTCATTTATTTATTCAATTATTTTATTCATTATTTATTTATTTATTATTTGTTTATTACTTATTTATTTATTATTTAATTAATTATTATTTATTTCTTTATTATTTCTTTCTTATTAATTTCTTTATTATCTAATTTTTTTATCATTTATTTATCTATAATTTAGTTCTTTCTTTCCATCTTCTTTCTTTCTTTCTTTTTTTCTTTCTTTTTTCTTTCTTTCTTTCTTTCTTTCTTCTTTCTTTATTTCTTTCTTATTTATTTCTTCATTTATTATTTATTTATTTATTCATATATTATTTATTATTTATTTACTTATTTCTTTGTTTTGCATTTATTTATTCTTTATTTATTTCTTTATTTTTGGTTTATTTATTGTTTATTTATTTATTATTCCTTTCTTTCTTTCTTTCTTTCTTTCTTTCTTTCTTTCTTTCTTTCTTTCTTTCTTTCTCTTTCATTATTTCTTTCTTATTTATTTCCTTCTTTATCATTTCTTTCTTTCTTTCTTTCTTTCTTTCTTTCTTTCTTTATATTTATATATATATTTGTTTATATTATTATATATTTACTTATATATATATTTCAGACTGCAGTAGTGGCCTCATTACGAAGAATGTGCTTTATGTCGGTGTCAAAAATAAATACTGTACCCCTTGCGCCCGAACTAATGCAGCTGGGGAGGAACCAAAGCCTCACACATGCTACAAAAACTGGAGTCAAGGTCAGAGTTCTTCAAGTATGGAGCCTGCTATTATTACAGAGGGTTTCTTGCGAAGCGAAGAGATGTACGGCTTACGGTATGCTCGTCTTATTGCTGATAGTGATAGTAATGTGTATAAGAAAATTTTAGAAAGTAGGCCTTACAAGTCACTTACCGTAGAAAAGATAGAATGTAAAAATTACTTATTAAGATTTTTTAAAATATAAGTTAAGGTCTATTGCTACAACTAGCACCAACAATAACAATACAGTGTGGTTGAGGAAAAAGATTGGTGACATTGCTTTGCGTTGTAGAACAGCTGTCACTAAGGCAGTAGAATTTAGGAAGAAGCAAAATGGAGATACTAACAAGAATATCAAAGAGTTACGACTATATATTTTGAATATCCCAAGTCACATCTTTGGGGAACACAAACAATGTGCCACACATGGCTATTTTTGTGAGTTGCAACCAGTCCCTTCCTATGAAGAAAAAAATTTGGTGCCTAGTTTGCTTACGACTGGTCTGTATCATCATATCAGATGCTATAAGGGACTTGAGCAGGCACAGCAGGAGCCTACTTGAAGATGTCACCAGCAATACGGTCGAACACTACAACGCGATAGTTGCCAAGTTTATAGGCGGCAAAAGAATACACTTTGCTCTCAAGGGATCGTATCAAGCGAGGTGCTCGGCGGCTGTTGTACAGCACAATTCTGGCAAAGCACATTACCATCTTCACAGGGAGATGTACGGGTGTAGTCCTGGATGATTTACGAAAAAAAAAAAAAAAAAAAAACAGAAAGTAAAAGAAAGAGGAAAAATGAAAGAAGCAAACAGAGGAAGAGATGTAGAAAATCCTTATACCCAAATTTGCAGAATGAAGAAAGAGATTATGGTGTATTGGCGCAGCGCCCAGATTTGGCTGTACAAATACTGGAAAAAGAATCTGAGGAATTTTTGAACAAGCTAAACAAGTCCAATGAAGAGTTGAAACGGATCGAAACTGACACACTTCAGCAAAGTGAGATCAGTCAATGGCTAGAAGTAAGAAGAAATTTGCTAACTTCGTCATATTTCGGAAATGTCTGTAAAATGAAGCCGACAACTGGATGCCAGTCATTAGACAAACAAATGTTGTATTCGACGTTTGACTGTCCTGCCATGGAATATGGGAGAAGACACGAAGACACGGCCCTTCAACAAGTTTTGGAATTAATAGGGAAGAAAATTGAAAAATATGGCCTGTTCATTGACCGGGAACATCCATTTCTTGGAGCGAGTCCGAATGGACTTATTGAGGACGATGGTGTCATTGAAATAAAATGCCCATCTTCCGAGAAAAATTTTACTCCAGAAGAGGCAATAAAATTGAAAAAGATAACTTGTTGGAAAGTTGGAAAAAATGGAGAAATAGGCAATTTTGAAACAAAACACAATTTCTACTTCCAGATTCAAGGGCAGCTTCATATTACAAGAAGGCAATATTGTCTATTTGCGGTATGGACTCCCCAAGGAATTAAAACTGAATTGATACCGAGAGATGACGACTTTTGGCAGAGTATATTCCCGTTGCTTGATCGGTTCTACAAACGTTGTATCCTTCCAGACAAAGTAGATCCATGCCAATAAGAAACCCAGATTATACAATAGAAGCCCAACAGCGAGCAGAAGACAGAAAATTAAAGAAGCTAAGCAAGCAAACGCCACGGTAAATACGAAGTTGAACTTCATGCATTGTAAGGATCCCATCTATGTATTACGACATTGTAATTATTGCTAATCTTTTCATTATGTTGTTGGAAGCCATTTTTCAGTGTTACCTTAGTAATAGAAGTTTCATGTTTTTCAGTCGGTAAACACGATTGTACCCAATTGTAATCGGTGGTTCCCTAATCCTGAAAAATAAATTACATGAAATTAATGAATACACTTGGTTGACCAGTTTCGATCGTCAATCGATCATCATCAGATCCTTTGTACTTAGGCTATTAAATCTATGTGCACAAGTATGGTTGATAGTATTTAAATTTACATACACACTTATTAAGCGGCTTCGGTGGCGTAGTCGGTAGCATGCTGAACTGCTGTGCCCAAGATGGCGGGTTCAAACCCGGCCGAAGTCGTCGGATTTTTTAAGAGCGTTAAAAATCCTTCAGTATGCCTTCCTTCGGAGGGGAAGTAAAGCCGGCGGTCCCATGTCATAGATTTATGGCATGTAAAAGAGCCTTTCAAAGACTAAACTTGTGTATAGCAAAATTGTTAGGTTAGATTTCGTCAGAACGCTCTATCAAAGTTCCAACGTTCACCACTAGGTATCATTGATATCTGGTGGCAAAAGTTGGAACTACTTGAAATTGAGCGGAACTTGTAGCTCACCCTTTAGGGTGTCCGCTGGAAGCAGCTACAGACTCAGGCGAGCCGAACTTGTCCTCGGACACTCCCGGCACTAAAAGCCATACGATAAATAAATAAATAAATAAATAAATAAATAAATAATACACACTTATTTAGTTGGAATAGTGCTAGTTTAATTTCTACTGCAACTAAAAAAGTGTATATATTGTAAATACCATCAACCATACCGTACTTTTATATATAGATTTAATAGCCTAAGTGCAAAGGATCTGATGACGATGGCATGACGATCGAAACTAGTCATCCAAGTGTATTTATTAATTGGTTGTTCTTTCTTTTTTCAGGATTAGGGAACCACCCATTACAATTGGGTACAATCGTGTTGACCGACTGAAAAACATTAAATTTCGATTGTAATATTCTGTAAATATTGTTTCTATTTTATTGAGTATTTAGTGTCATAATAGGCCTCTAGAATGTCTTGCTTGCTCGAGGAATCCATTGCACTACAATATACATTTTTGTTTGTAAGAACCTTAGGCTAAAATCCCTACATAAGTCAAAAAATGATAGATAGGTAGATAGATAGATTTTATTAATTCCATTTGATCAAATACATGTATACAATATATTTTTGATATAGGACACGTCAGAATCTATATATATATATATATATATATATAAAGCACAAAGTTTGTCTGTTTGTCTGTCTGTCTGTTATGTATACAAATCTACACCGTTTCACCGATCTGAACCAAAATTTGTATACTTACCCTTTGGAACCCGACGAGTAACACTGTCAACTTTAAATTTCGGACAGACCATCCCATTCCCTGCATTTAGGCCCTTTTGCACAAATCTACACCGTTTCACCGATCTGAATCAAAATTTGTATACTTACCCTTTGGAACCCTGCGAGTAACACTGTCCACTTAAAATTTCGGAAAGACCACCCCATTCCCTGCATTTAGGCCCTTTCGTCCAAATCTACACCGTTTCACCGATCAGAACCAAACTTCGTATTCTTACCCTTTGGTACCCTGCGAGTAACACTGTTTGAAATTGCGGACAGACCACTCCATTCCCTTCATTTAGGCCCTTTGGACCAAATCTACACCGTTTCACCGATCTCAACCAAAATTTGTATATTTACCCTTTGGAACCCTGCGACTAACACTGTCTGCTTCAAATTGCGGAGAGGCTACTCCATCCCCTGTATTTAGGCCCTTTGGCACAAATCTACACCGTTTCACCGATCTGAACCAAAATTAGTATACTTACCCTTTGGAACCCTACGAGTAAAACTGTCCACTTAAAATTACGGACAGACCACCCCATCCCTGCATTTAGACTCTTTGGCACAAATCTACACCGTTTCACCGATCTGAACCAAAATGTGTATACTTATCCTTTGGAACCCTGCGGGTAACCATGTCCACTTAAAATTTCGGACAGACTACCCCATTCCCTGCATTTAGGCCATTTTGCACAAATCTACACCGTTTCACCGATCTGAACCAACATGTGTATATTTACCCTTTGGAACCCTGCGAGTAACACTGTCCACTTAAAATTTCGGACAGACCACCCCTTTCCCTGCATTTAGGCCCTTTGGTCCAAATCTACACCGTTTCACCGATCAGAACCAAAATTCGTATTCGTACCCTTTGGTACCCTGCGAGTAACACTGTCTGCTTGAAATTGCGGACAGACCACTCCATTCCCTGCATTTAGGCCCTTTGGCAAAAACTACACCGTCTCACCCATCTCAACCAAATTGTACATACTTACCCTTTGGAACCCGACGAGTAACACTGTGTACTTAAAATTTCGGACAGACCACTCCTTTACCTGCATTTAGGCCGTTTGAGAAAAATCTACAGCGTTTCACCCATCTCAATCAAATTTTACATACTTACCCTTTGGAACCCAATGAGTAACCCTGTCTACTTGAAATGTTGGATAGACTACTTCTTTCCCTGCATTTACTTTTAATTTTGGGCAGACCACTCCCTTCCCTGCATTTAGGCCCTTTGGAAAAACCCACACCATTTCACCCATCTCAACCAAATTTTACATACATACCCTTTGGAACCCGACGAGTAACCCTCTCTACTTGAAAATTTGGGCAGACCACTCCTTTCCCTGCATTTAGGCCCTTTGCTAAAAATCTACACCGTTTCACCCATCTCAACCAAATTTTGTCTTGCTCGACTGTGATTCATTATTACTATTACGTTAGTTTGTAAGTTTGAAGTGCCAATTCAATAGTTGTAGTGTATGTATATCCCCTATGCGTTCATATACCATTCATCCGATTGCGATGATACTTGGGTCAGTTGTTGTGTGGATTCCACAAAAGGGTGAGGGACTTAACAGGAAGTTTTAAATGCCACAGTAACCCAAATGCACAATGCCAGTTGTGATGATGATGATGATGATGATGATGATAATTGTTTTTTAAATGGGCCTAACATCGAGGTTATCGCCCCTAATGGTTTGGTGAAAATGAAACTAATACTAAAACTAACTACAAAACTTATGGGCTAGAACAAGATAAGGACAAAAGAAAGGAATAAGGGAAATAAAAGACAGGAGGAAATGAAATGCCCTCAACCCTAGATAAATGAGAATTGAGGACTTTGAAGGAAGGAGAGCCACGAAATGCAGATAGGAAAAGGAAAGAGGACAGGGTCCGTCCCTAAGGCAATGGATAAAAGGGGTAAAACCGGACCCAGCTCAGGAAACCCTCAGGGTTGCCAGCTCCCGAACTCACCAGCCATGAGCCCTTGAGTATGTAGCACTATCCAGGGTGCACCAGAAGTGGCGGGGCTTCACACACCCTGCCTCCTTGAGGGCCTTGAGCAGAAGACATGAGATATTAAGAAAATAAAAACAAGGCTGACATCTCGAAGAATGAGGCTATCAGGAATGATTAGACAAGGGCCAATTAAGAAGGGAAAGTGAAAGAGTCGCTAGGCCTCGGATACCCTGATACCATCGGGGTCGGAAGAGAACAAGAGTTTGACCTAGGGAGGCTGACTGGAAAGAGAACTGAAAGGAGCCCGGCACCAGTAAGTAGAAGCAATGCCGGACTCAGCTGGGGTCCCGTGGTCGCAAACCAACGTCCCACAAGTTGTGAGGCCCTGGGGGTGGAGGGTTGGAGGAGGGAGCAGGTGTGAGAATTGCTTGCTGATTCATGGCGAGGTGACATGAGAGGACTGTCCGGAGGCCGCCCTGTTACCTGGTATTGCTGACTATGCTGATGTTCAAACAGGGCCTTTGCTCAAACCACTGTAGTGTTACGAAAGAGTGAGTGATTCATTGGCCAATATATAGGACCGGGACCCCCCCCCCGAACGTCTGTCATCATATATCGTCATCATCTGCGATATTCTCAGGTTCGTGCAGCTTGGACCCGAGCAGTACTTCGTAAGCTCTTACACTAGACGCTTCGAGTATAGGCCTAAGCCAGAAAATAAGGTTCAGACTTTGGAAGACATCGAAGGCAGAAATCTGAATTACCTATATCAGATTTAAAATCACACCATTTTCGTTTAGTAGTCATTTTTCATTAGCTTATTATTATCATCACAAGGGCAAATGACCTAGATGTTACGCCCTTTATACCACTAATCACCACACACAATACGTCTACATCGCCTGTGAATTTTGAAATATTTCTATCACGGTAGTCTGTAAGTTTGTCGTGTCAATTCAACAGTAGTTTTCATTATCATCCTCATCAAAAGAGCAAATGACCTAGATGTTACGTCCATTAGGATACTACTAAGCAACAGCACAGTCTTCATCGCCTGTGATTTTTAAAATGTGTACTTCCATTAAATTGTAAGTTTGATATACCCGTTCAGTAGTAGTTGTCTTCATTATCATCCTCATCAAAAGGGCAAATGACCTAGATGTTACGTCCATTATACTACTAAGCAACACCACAGTCTACCTAGCCTGTGATTTTTAAAATGTGTATTTCCATTAGATTGTAAGTTTGATATACCCATTGAGTAGTAGTCGTCTTCATTATCATCCTCATCAAAAGGGCAAATGACCGTTACGTCCATTATACTACTAAGCAACACCACAGTATACCTAGTCTGTGATTTTTAAAATATGTATTTCCATTAGTTTGTAAGTTTGATGTACCCGTTCAGTAATAGTCGTCTTCATTATCATCTTCATCATTAGGGCAAGTTTCCCACATGTTACGCCCATTACTATAGTAATAATCACCAACGCATAGTCTTGCACGAACTATGATTCTTAAAAATGACTTTGTCTATTAATTTCTAAGTTTCATGTGTTCAATGCAATAGCAGTCATTAGGGGCCAATGACCCATAATATGCGCCGTTCATACTACTTTTAAATAACACGACATAAAATCTTTATTGACTGCGATTTACAGGTACATGGTACGCCCTTTGGTATAGTAACAATCACCAACGGCTTTCCACTACCATTTTTTAAACTATTTCAAAATGCCTCCCAAAAAGCGACAATCTATTGGGAATATCAGCCAACAAACCAAGAAAGTTAGATTATTAAGGGCTGCTGAAACACCTGAGCAGTGTCAATATCGTCTTGAACAGGGCGAAAAAAGGCACGCTGAGCTCAGGGCTGCTCAAACTCCTCAGCAGCGTCAAGACCGGCTTGAACAGGATGAAAGAAGGCACGCTGATCTCAGGGCTGCTGAAACATCCCAGCAGCGTCAAGACTGGCTTGAAGATCAGCAAATAAGGCAGTCTCAGACTAGGGCTGCTGAACCATCTGAGCAGCGTCAACATCGGCGTGAACAGTATGAAAGAAGGCATGCTGAGCTCAGGGCTGCTGAAACACCTCAGCAGCGTCAAGACCGGCTTGATATCGAACGTACGCGACTTTTTCAATCTAGGCAAACATTTAGGCAGTCTGATTTGAAATTAGAGGCATTTCAGTACGATCACACTTACGATTATGGAATACACCCCAAAGTAACAATTAGAAAAATGGATGTTGTATGCCATCACTGTCTAGCCAAAAAATTCAGATCGGAGTCGCCTGGAATATGTTGCTCAAACGGGAAAATTAAGCTAGCCGCTTTAAATCCTCCTCCCGAACCACTTCTTTCGTACACGTCAGGAACGATTCAAGAATCTAAACACTTCCTGAAAAACATTAGGAAGTACAATTCATCCTTCCAAATGACTTCTTTCGGTACAACAGCAATAGTAAAAGAAACTGGTTTCATGCCAACTTTCAAAGTGCAAGGACAAATTTATCATCAACTTGGATCAATTCTTCCCTTCACTAATGAGAATCCAAAATTCTTACAAATCTATTTTATGGAAGACCAACGACAACAAGCCGATCAACGTTGTAAACATATTCCCAGCACCAGAAGGGAGGTTGTTAATACTCTACAGAGGTTGTTGCAAGAGCCAAAGGATGAATATAAGGTTGTCATATCAGCAGACAAGGGACCAGTAGGCGAACATGAACGTCGTTTTAATGCTCCGACCATTGACGAAGTGGCCATTGTAATGACAGGACAAGAATTCGAGAAACGTGACATAATCATTCATAGACGGAGTGATGTTTTGCAACGAATTTCAGAAACACACAGATCGTACGATGCCCTTCAGTACCCATTACTATTTTGGGAGGGGGAGGATGGGTACCACTTTAATCTGAGGCAAACTAATCCAATCAGTGGTACAGCCACGAATAAAAAGATATCAGCTATGGATTTTTATGCCTACAGAATAATGATTAGACCAAGATCATCAAACCATATTCTGAAAAGCGGACAACTCTTCCATCAATTTATTGTTGATATGTACGCCAAGATAGAAAGTGAACGCCTGCTCTGCATCCGATTAAACCAAAATAAACTTCGAGTTGATGATTACATTCATTTGCCAATGATGGCAATGTTGTGGACATTGGAAAAAATGTTATTTTACCGGCAACATTTACGGGAAGTCCAAGACATATGCACGAATATGCCCAGGATGCCATGTGCTCTGTTCGGTTATACGGATGTCCAGTTTTATTTATCACATTTACATGTAATCCTGCCTGGACTGACATTAAGGAAGAACTTTTCTGTGGCCAGGCAACTACTGATCGCCATGATTTGACAGCGAGAATTTTTAAACAAAAATTAGCAAAGCTCTTGGATATAATAACCAAGAGCCATATTTATGGAGAAACTCGCTCTTGAATGTACTCAAGTGAGTGGCAAAAAAGAGGCCTTCCACATGCTCACACATTATTATGGCTTAAAAGCAAGATACGTCCAACTCAAGTGGACAGTGTTATTTCCGCGGAGATACCCAGTAAAGAACAAGACCCCATGCTCTTTGATATAATTACAAAGAATACGATTCTTGGACCATGTGGAGCTATCAACCCTAAGTCACCCTGCATGAAGGAAGGAAAGTGTAGCAAAAAGTACCCCCGAGTATTTGCCCAGAAAACCCAAACCGGAGATGATGGCTACCCTCTGAACAGAAGACGAAAACCAGGAAATGGAGGCTATACTTCGAATATTAATCTTAAAATAAACAACCAGTACATACAAACTGAGGTAGTCAACAGTGGGTGGTTCCATATTCTCCTCTACTTTCTAAAATGTTCCAAGCACACATAAATGTTGAATACTGCAATTCAGTGAAATCCATTAAATACATCTGTAAATATGTCAACAAGGGTAGCGATATGGCAGTATTTCAACTTGAAGGACAAACCAGGACTATCGATGAGCCTACACAATTTCAGTTGGGAAGATGTATCAGCAGCAACGAAGCAGTTTGGCGTATCCTTAATTTCCCAATTCATGAACGTTATCCACCTGTTGTTCATCTCAGTGTTCACCTAGAAAACGTACAACGAGTTCATTTCACAGCTGATAACGCCCAAGAGAGAGCTGTACAACCTCCTAACACGACACTAACAGCCTTCTTTCTTTTATGTCAACAAGATCCATTTGCTAAAACACTGTTGTATGCAGAAGTTCCAAAATATTATACATGGAATAAATCTACCAAAGTGTTCTGCAAGAGAAAACAAGGTGCTTTAGTTCCTGGACATGATGTGCGTGCAAATGAAGCCTTAGGCCGGGTATATACAGTACATCCCAACAACGTCGAATGCTATTACCTTCGATTACTACTTCACACAATTCGAGGGCCAACATCATTCAAATATCTGGAAACTGTGAACGGGGTAGAATTCCAAACATTCAGAGAAGCATGCCAACAGCGTGCCTTACTTGAAAATGACCAACATTGGGACATAACATTGTCCGAAGCATCCCTCACATCTTTTCCATCTCAACTAAGAAGTCTCTTTGCAATTATAATAACAACTTGCTCCCCATCTAACCCTCAGGCTCTTTGGGACAAATATAAAGAGAGCCTTAGTGAGGATGTACTTAGAGAACATCGAAGAGCTAATCCAGTTTTTGGATTTGAATTTTTCTCCTCATGTATTTAATGAAGCCCTCATAATGATTGAGGATAAATGCAACGGCAAAACTCTCATGCAGCTTGGTTTGCCAGCCCCATTACGCACAAATACTGACGTACTTGATAAGGACATATTGAGAGAAAGAAGCTTCAACACTGATGAGTTAAAAAGGTTCGTTGAAGACAAAAAGCCTCTCTTAGTTGATGACCAAAGATTTGCATATAGTGCCATAATGGACTTAATCAATAACGGAAATGGTGGAATTGTTTTTCTTGATGCACCAGGAGGAACAGGAAAAACGTTTCTCATTAATTTGCTACTTGCAGAAATTCGGGCACAGAACGAAATTGCATTTGCAATGGCATCATCAGGAATTGCATCCACACTACTCACTGGAGGTCGAACAGCACACTCAGCTCTGAATCTACCATTAAATCTTGCGCAGTCAGAAACTCCAGTATGTAACATCAAGAAGGGCTCCGGAAAAGCTGAAATACCGTACTAAAAACATGCAAAGTTATTGTTTGGGATGAGTGCATTATGGCCCATAAGAAAGCTCTTAAAGCGCTTGATCGAACTCTGAAAGACATACGAGGAAACAATCAACTAATGGGAGGAGCTGTTATAGTTCTGGCGGGTGACTTTCGCCAAACATTACCAGTTATACCACGATCAACTCCCGCTGATGAACTCAATGCTTGCCTCAAAGCATCGTATCTTTGGAGACATGTTTACAAAATGACACTGACGACCAATATGAGAGTCCATTTACTAGGAGATGTTACTGCACAGAATTTTGCGCAACAACTCCTGCATCTCGGTGATGGTGATTTCAACTATTTAAACTACTGTCACTGAATTCATTTATGCCAACGATCTGGTACTCTTCTTGTGAACCTGTACTGAATCATGTAAGCCAGTCACTTAGAAAATTCACAGTGAGTGTTATAGTATATCGTACATCTCTTTTCTATATTTTATTCCTCTCATTCCTTTAACGAATCAATTTTTCCCATTCGTTGACAAGTTACATGTGCCAGTAGTCGCTTCTATGTTCATCATCACTATGTAGAAGATGTTTTGCGTCAGAAGAAAAGACAACTGGATGCTCAGGAACGTTAACAATCGACTGCGAAATCTGGAACCTTCTCTTGGAGGAATTGCTTCAGACATTTATCGTACAGGTGAAACCTTAACAAGACGAAACTTTTAACCAGATAGCGATCTAAGTGGGAGCTCTTTGGCAAATAATAATCAAGTCTTTCCCGAAATGTGAGTCCTAAAAATAACTTTTTCTATTATTTTCTAAGTTTCATATGTCAGTTATGTAGTAATTTTCAATATCATCCTGATCAGTAGGGCAAATTACCTAGATGTTACGCCCTCAACGTCATTGGGGGCAAATGACCTAGATTTTAAGTCCATTATATTTCTAATCACCACCACATAAAGTCTTCTACGACTGAGATGTCACGAATTCTGGGACAGCTAACGACATATCTCGACTCGGACGGAAGACAAATATCATGAGAATGATCATTATTTTACAGAGCCTTCCCATAGTGACTTAAGTATAAACATTGTCACTGGGTTTGATAATGTAAAAAATGAATACATAAATAAATATAATTTATCACGTTGAGTGTTAAGGAGACTGAGATATTATCATCATTCCACCGGGCGAAGCCGGGTACTACTGCTAGTTTACATCTATAAAATAAAAGTACTGACATGTATACTTTACTAATACTATAACTACTTATAACTTATTATAATAACAGATCTCAAGAGATACAATCTTATTGGACAACTATTTACACTTTACTCCATTATCATAATATGAAAACTTAATTCTATAAATACAACAACTTACAGCTAGGTATTACAATTAAAATAGAAAAGTAAAATATAATTATAGATTTCATCGCTCCTATACGCTAAGATATTCAACTACAGAGTAAAAACAATGGCACTGCAGATAAGCTTTCAACATTCTATCAAAGGTTTTTATTTTGGGGCAAGTTTTATATACTGGGGTAGTTTATTGTATAATTTAACTCTTGTGTGAAAAGTTCCTTTTCGATATATGCTTGTGTGTGTGTGTGTGTGTGTGTGAAATATGAATGTTTTGATTTTGTCTTGTGTTATGCCTATGAACATCATTGTTTGTTTAAAGAAAAACATCCTTATTCATTAAATTCTTTTTAAAAAACATAATACTTTCAAAGATATATATGTAGGGCAGTGGGAGAATGTTTAAATCTTTAAACAGAGGTATACATGATTCTCTAGTGTTTACATTTGCCATAATTCTAATCGCCCTCTTTTGTATCCTAAACGTGCTTAGTACATCTGGCGACATACCCCAAAATATCTTAAGTATGAATGGAAATATGCAAAATAAGTATTTCTTAATGTGTGCATTCTAGTGCAGGTTTTCAAAATACGTAACGCAAAGCACATCGAGTTCAGTTTTGTATTCAGATAATGTGTTTGTTTATTCCATTTCAAGTCTTGTTGTATCCATATTCCTAAAAACATTGTTTCTGATTTATTTTCTATTTGATGACCATTTAATGTTATATTGGGCTTCGCAGGATTCCTATTCTGTATAGTGTGGAAATTTAGACATACTGTTTTTTTATAGTTGATTATGAGGCGATTATCTTGTGACCATTTGGTTAATTCTCCTGTAACGGAGTCAGCAGACTGCTGTATGACCTGTTTAATTTCACCTTTTATTACGAGTGTTGCATCGTCCGCAAACAAAATGTCCTTATGTGAATGAACATTCTGTGTTATATCATTGATATATGAGTAGCCCAGGTGCAAAGGCCGCTAAGGGCACTTTTTGTCGATTTTGAGTTGGGCATATCGTCACGTTCGTCTTTTAACTGGCTACACGATGGGATAAGTTTCAGGGTGCATATCCCGCTCAAAACCATTGAAAATGGCCAACAAAAATCGCATTCGTTTGCATAAACCGCTAAAAGCATGTTGGCTACGGTTGCAAAGCCAGTTTAATATTCCACGTGTCCAAAGACCGCTAAGTTCCGTAAGTATGGCGCCTGCCTTGCCACATACGGCTGCAAAACACGCTAACTGGTACAAGAACTGCCAATATTCCTCCCACAGAATTCCTTTACAATAAATAATTATTTATTTCGATCGGGAAGGATAGTTTTGTGTTTCAGATTACAGTTGGCTGCACTATCGAGGAAGCGTACGCAACAATGACATGCTGCCTTGTCGAAATACACCGTGTAAAAGCACATTTGATTGACAGGTTGTTTCTTGGTTGTGGGCATTTCAAGCCAGAAAAATGAGTGATCTTGTTGATTTAAGTGAAGCAGTTATTGCATTTGTGGACTGTAATACTATTGTGGATGTTCCAAATACGGAGAGAAGAACAGAAACGGCAGAAGTAGTGGGAGAAATAGTGCAAGTTGAAGTAGTTGAACGCGTTGATATCGGAGGTTGAGAACAACTTCTTACGTCTGGTTAGAATATCATCAACATGCCAAAGCATCAAACCAAATAGCATCGATACTTCTTCACAAACTGGCCAGCATAAATTTTTAAGATGGAAAATATTTCGGTTTTTCTCTGATGGCTGTGGGGGTCAGAACAAAAACAAGACTATGATCAGCATGCTATCTCACTGGTTACTGCTAGAAGCTCCCGCATGTCTACAGTTATGGTTCCCAATAATTGTGGGCCGCTCATTTATCCCACCTGTCAGAGTTTTTGGAAATATTGAACGGCAACTTCGCAAAGTGAGTGTCTTTGAAAATCCTTCCGGATTCATCAAGCACATTGAGAAATTTGCGACAGTAGTTCGCCTGGTACAAGATGAATGTCCTGTTAGGGATTGGAAAGCGTATATGGATGGCATGGTAAAAAATCTGGGTAGTAAGCATTTCCAATTCCAAAAAGCGTAGAAAATCGTGTTCACAATTAGCAAAACAAAAAAATAACATGTCTGGTCTGAGGGGAGCCGTTCTACAATTTTGAGGTGGTACGAATTTTAACAAAGCATCCTGGTCCCTCACCAATTCAAGAAGGTGTTGCACTCAAAGAAACTAAACTACAAGACGTCTGACGGCTTTTAGAGCTGTACTTCGGCGAAAACTGGCCAGCGAACGGCAACCTAAAATTCTTCAGTGAGGTCTCCCAGGAACTAGAAACCATTCGCAACAATATCGTCCGACCTCAAGAGGAAGAAGACGAAGAACTAGCAGATTTTGAGCTGATGAACGGTGTCGAGGATGACCTGAGATAACTTAAGTGCCATTTTTTCTTGTTTTGTGCACTTTCTTAATTTGTAAATTTTTATGCTGTCTAAATGACGTTGCAAGGTGTTTAAGATGTATTTAAAAAGGAAAAATCCTTTTATCACACCCAACGTGGTCTATTTTTTCAAAATATATTTTTCCTGATAAACGAAATTGAAACTAAAATAGTTCTTTATTAAAAATCTCATCCAAATGACATTCGTAAAACAAAAAATAGCGGGTTTTGCAACCTAAGTTTCAATAACGACTCTCGTTGTCACGGGTGCAAATGTCGTTAACTGCACAAAACGGGTGCAAAAACCGGTAAGTCAATATTTTAATTTAAGTTTCGGGACAGAAGATCCAACCGTAGATTTCACAGATTTTAACTGAATAATAAATGATTTTATGTTGATTTTCAGGGGTAAAAACTATGGTATTAGCTTAAATAATTTGGTCGTAGCAGTTTTTCGTCATTTACTCGGTTTCGTTTATAATGCACTTAGCGGCCTTAGCAAACGGACTACTCATATAGAAGAAAGAGTAGTGGGCCCAAAACCGATCCCTGGGGTACTCCAAATTTAATTCATTGGACAATGTTTCATTAAGTAATTTGGTTCCATCATCCTTGTGTCTCAAGCTTACTATTTGTTTAAGCCTTGTTAAGTAAGACTCTATCCATTTATTAGCTAGACCTCTAATACCATATTGATTTAGTTTTGTAAGGAGGATTTTATGGTCAACAACATCAAATGCTTTCGATAAATCCAAGAAGAGGCCAGTTGCAGTATAGTAAAGATGTTCCTATTTGGTTGATAGTTTTGACATATTTTATGGAAGGAATATATTATTATAACCTGTAGTAAATAGAATGCTGCTTTCTAAATCATCATATTAGGGTGTATGGCCTACAGGTCTTTTGCAGTTCCAGTGTTTATTATGAGCTTTTTAGTTCTTTATAACATGCCTGTAATATAGTATAGGCTACTTTCAAGATTATGCTATTGTTGTACTGTAAATAGATTTGTTGTTGTTGGTGGTGATTCGTTTAGGAGCTTTGGGACATGGTGGTCATGTAGCCGCGTGCACTTGGGTGTGCGTATAATGTGTCTAATAACCTGTGTTATTGTGATGGTTGTGTTAGGGTATGTATTTGTATTTAGGACTGATATTGTATATGCGGCGGCCGTGGCCTTAAGTTAGATACCATGCCAGCATTTGCCTGAAGCATAAGTGAGGAAACAACTTCCAGAATGGCTGAAGTAAGAATGTAACCCTTCTCTTCCCAATTCTGCCTCACAAGCCTCAGTGTATCCTGTTCCAGCCCTCAGCTCCTGTGTTGACAGCTAAGAAGACTAGCCACTACGCCACGAGGTGGATTGTAAATAAATTGTTGCTTTGTTAGTCTAAATATGACGTAGTGACTACTGGCCTTTTGAAGTTACAGTAATTATTATATGAGTAGCAAGAGTCACTAGTTAGTAATCATCACTAAAGTGGGCCTGAATTTCATTAAACTAATTTGTTTATTTATTTATAATTATTTGTTTGTTTATTGATAGTTCTTCTAACAGGTTACAACCTAATTATGTGAAAGAACAATATGAATTACACTTAATATTTTTATTATTTTTCTTACACTAATATAAAATGATACTTATAATACGTATGACTAAATATTATTCTAGTAAGTATCGTACTTCAAATTATGTTACAAGTCACTGATAAGGAGTGTATGATATGAAGTGATTTCTCTACAATACAAATGAACAAAAGGTGCGGTCTGATATATTGAAATGTGTGCATGTTTTTTTTAATTTGTAGATATTGAATGTGTTCGATACAGGCGAATGTTTATGTTACTCTGTATTGGTTCTTGGACAGTGGGATTATACGTTTCGGCATTATTGACCGCGAAGGAACTTATAGTTCAAATTCAGATGACAAATAAGGTCTATCAAAGATGTTATCAAATTATTTAAATGTAATAACCTGCCTACTTTTCTCTAAAGTCTTTAAAGAAAAAGTTACAGTAAGAATTTATGCTTAGCATATTTAAAGGAAATGTGTAGCTTATGTTACCGTCAATTTCGCGATCAATAGCCACGGGACCTCCTTTTTACGTGGAATCCGAACCACTGGACATGGCGTTTCACTTTGAAAATCTCGCATTGATCGGGAACCGAACTCGGTCCGCTGTGGTGAGAAGCCAACAGCTTGACCACACCACTGGGCCACCACATTCCCGCTTAGCATATTTAGGATATACATTTGTCCTTTTGTATTCCAAGAATATAGGGAATTTATTTTTTATAGATTCAACTCTATCGTTAGCATTCGCACATCTTGGGTTCCAAACTATCGAGCCAAATTCAAGTCTACTTCATACGAATGCATTATACAATCTTTAGCAATGTACAGGTTCCTAAAATAAAATGTGCATCTTCTTATATATCTCAAAAATTCGATCAATACGGTGAGAAAAGGATAACTTTTTTAAAATCAAAGTATAGCCTACCATAAACCTAGATGACTTGATATGGGAACTACATAGGAAATTGTGGTGTTTTCTATCAAAATTTGTGTGTTTTCGTGTAAATGCAATCGGATAACACTTATAAATCTAAACAATTTGTTTTGTTCCAATTAAATTTTTCTTCATCTTTTGGAGCAGCATACAATCCCATAACGAATAAATGTATTTAAACGATTACACGACATTTGCACACAATAATAATAATGATATATTGGCATCCCAGAGATGGTTAATTAAGATAAAAATTACAGTGGCACAAGATTCGATCCCTGGGGAATACCAGAGGGCAGCCGCGGCTCGTGGCGTTGGAGCCGGGGAAGGCTCAGCACGTAGTGTCAAAATGCTGGTATGACGCATTTCTTATATGACACCCACATGCACGGCTGCAGGATTTTAAATTTCACGGTGAAAGGTGTGGGAGCTCGGAACAGATTTCTTGTTGACAAACAGATTGGCTCGTAATAAATAATATATAAACAGATTGGCACCATTATATTATTTTATGAAGCATTTTTTCCTAATTAAAATGAATTTATTTACCTAGTTTCGAAATACGGGAAGAAGCAATGCATTCGTTTTCTAATTTAACCTAGTCCCCATTCTAATTAGTCCCGATCAGAGAAGTCTGTTTCACGGTTGTACACATCAAACAATCGCATTTTACTTAGAAAGCAGCGTGCTTACCAGCTAGAACTGTAAGGGAATTGATCTGGAACATAGGCCGAAAGTGTACCCGATCTTGAGGGATAAATGGAAACAAACACAATTGTAGATATTAAGAACAATGAAGCTACTTGCTATTACTTTATATAAACACATGACCTACCTTAATTCATTGGTTTGTAAGTGAAGTCTGCCCTCCTCTCCTTTTGCGCTGCAAAGTGGTCAATGACAAGCTCATTGAAGTTCGGTGACTCCAGCAACTCCTTCTCTGTGGAACACATTGCAAGTGCACAGAGTCGGCCTTCTTTCATTGTGTTACGTAAAAATGTTTTCACTCGTTTTAGGGTAGAGAAACACCGCTCTGCCTCTGCTGTGGTCATTGGAATGGTCACTATGATCTGTAGGAGTTTAACGCTTTCGGGCATAGCTCCCGCCAAGTTGTTTTCGTAAAGAAAATTCAACAAGGTAACGCACCTGATGCCTTTGCAAAGTCAGGTCGGCTGTATAGCACATTCAGCTCATGGCGCAGTTCTGTAGAGTTTAACCTAAATAAGTCGACTGCTATTTTCAGTTCTTTTTCAGGGAAAACAATGCGATGTTTAGGGAACAATGACGGCTCAAACAACTTGGCAATTGTCAGGTGGTCACTAAACAGAAAGCGATCACTGATCTGCGTCATAATGATATCACAGACTTCTCTCGCACACGCACTCCGCGACTCAGTGAAACGCGCACGTTTTATGGACGGTCCCTCCCCCTCACAGAGTTGATCAGTATCAAGCGAAGACCTAGCCCGCTGAATGCTTGAAACAAAATCCGACACATACATCATTGTTTTCACTGCATCAACACACTTTTGTTGAAGTTGATTGAATAAAATGTCACAATGAGGCATGACTTTGTTAAAAAACTCCAACCAAAAAAGGAAATCGTCTTCTTGTAGGAAACCCTTTATTCCCATAGCCTTATTAACTGTCTTATAGTCATTTGTAATATCGTCAATAATTTTGACCAGGCACTGCACTATTTCATCCTTGTATTTGTGCACAGTGGACACGCAACGGGATTTGAAATTCCATCTGATGGACTGAGGACAGCTAGGAATTCGCTTTTTTACAATCTCATCAAGAACAGCTGTTCGTTTGGGAGACTGCGAAAAGAAGGTGGAAATCCCTTCCAAGTTGCTGAAAAATAGTCGCACTTGCTTATTCCCAGTTACACAACGTTCAACAATTAAATTTAACTGGTGTGCGTAACAGTGAATGAAGTGGGCGTTCTGATATTTCTCTTTAACCCTAACTTGAACCCCACTCCTTTGACCACTCATGACTGGAGCCCCATCGTAGCTTTGAGCAATGAGTTTTTCAGGGGTCTCACTTACTTTCATTTTTACCAGCTCACTAAATATAGCTTCAGTGACACCTTCTGCACTATGGTCTTTTGGCTGAACGAAACTGATGAATCTTTCGTTTATTTTTCCCATTAACTCGTATCGCATAATCAAGACCAGCTGTGATAGAGAGGCACAGTCTGTGGTTTCATCAACTTCGATTGCTACATAATTAGTCTGTGACAGTTCAGTTCTAATCAAATGAAGGCAAACTTCGTAAATCGAGTCCTACAATTCATTTTGAATTGTTTTTGAGAGACCTAGGAAAACTCGATTATCGGTCTTTTCTATGTGTTGCTTTAAAACACTGTCGAGTTCGGACATTAGACTAACTAACCCGCGAAAAATTCCTGGATTTTTGGAATTGTCTGTTTCGTCATGTCCCCGCAAGGCGAGCTCGAACTTACCGCAAAACTTGATGCAATCTATGAGCTTGCCTAATATATACCGGTTCTTCGATACATTTTCATTATATTTCTTTACATTCAAGCGGTAAGCACTGTCTAACTGGCACCTTATGTCCACTTTCCCTAACATGGCAAACTCAATAAAGCCATTTAGGTGATTTTCACTGGAGTTATGTTTTTTAACTTTGGCATGAAAATTCTTCAAGTCCGTAATACCTGTCTCAGTCCATGAACTATCATTTGAATTGGTAACAAGGCAGGTGAAACAAAAGAAGGCATTTTTTTCCTCGCAACCACACAACCATTCTGCTGCATCGTACAATGCTCTATTAAAATTTCTAATATAACCCCCCCTGGATTTACAATGTTTCTGAGTTTGAGAGATTGTAAGATCTGGTTTAGGTGCCCCAAGACCTTTCACAATGAGTCTAGTTTCGTGGTCAAGAATTTTGCCCGATACGCTACTAACTGAATTCATTGTCTTGAAGACATACACTTACCACTAATGTAGCCCGTAACACGCAAATTAAGACTTGCCACTGACAATCAACAAAATTAATAAACTTGTAAGTTACACCAACGATTTTCACGCGCGAACACTTGTTTACAATACACAGCATGCATGAACAGCGGCTGATTTTAAACAGAATACTTCCGTTAAGTCTCGGTAGATGGCTCTGCTACTCCTCGCCACCTCATGGTGCTATCTGGCGGAAGTATTTTAGTTATTATACTTCAAGGAATGCCATCTGAGTTCTCAATAATGAATATCACTTATTAGTCGTCTAACTGTTTCTGGTAACTTGTCAATTAATAATCCTTCTGAAATTAAAAGAAGGAAAGGATAAACTTTCTCGAGAGTGGTATGAGTCTTCTAGAACTAATTTCAATGCATTCCACTGAATAGAAACATCCTGTCGGCGTTGGCAAGCCTGGGTTAGGCTGTAGCCGCTTGAGCCTTTAGCGATACAATGTAAACGAATGGAGCTTTCCAAACCACGCCCCCCAGCCCTGTTACATGGGAAGGAATGGCACAGTTAAGGCGCAGCCTAACGGCGCTACTACCCATCATAAGAACATTCTTTTATCAACAGTTCCAAATATATTGACTCGTGACTTAATGGATTAGTGAAATGTATAAATGTTTCTAATTAATATAAATTATAAATTCCTCAATTAAATATGTATATTTATAGAATCTTACAAGAGAGGCGCCGCCTAAGAGCCTTTAATCACCAGCCGCGCCTGCCAGAGGGTGAATGGAGCTTTTCTCTATGATACTAAGTGTTGCCTTTTACATACAGTAAGTATGTTCTGTAATAGGACATTCGTAAGTTGTAGGCTACGTCATGGTTAACTCTGCCAATAATCTGTATATATTACATCGACTCGTTATCCTTTAATCTAAACCAGATGACTCCTGATTCGTGAAAATTGGTTATTGTTGATCATCGAGGGATGAATCCGTGTTATGAATCGTGAATAAAATGGCATGTATGCCTGAATAATTATGTGTTCATGAAGTGTTTGCTCGTAAAGTTTGTTTGGGGAAAACATTGTAGCTACCGGTACTGTTCGGTAGTTAAGAGATCTTACCCGACTTGTGAATATGACTGACTTTAGTAAGTTTCCATTTCTCTGGAAATATCAAAGATTTGATCGATAAATTAAATTTAATATCAAGAGGAGAAGCTATTTTTCCCCGGATCTTTTTATCAAATATGGAAGAATAACGCCAGGATCTGCTACCCTCTTGTGAACCATATATTCATCATAAGTATCGAAGTGAGAATGTCACTACGGATTACCTCATAATAATTAAGATGTCAATTTCGAGATGACTTTCTAGGTTATCATGCGTTAAAATGTCATAGTTGGATCCATTTTGGCAATATACTGATGAGTAAGGCTAGGATTTTAATGTAATATCTATCATCATCATAGCAAACACTCGTATCGAGTAGATTGGCCTTACAATCCGGAATGTCTCTCATTGGTGAGTTCGGAGGTGACTATACAGCCCAATGCGGGAGGCACACAATTTGCCGCAGTGATGGCAGGTGGTTCCACGTGGGGCATCTGCGTTCCTTCCATTTCTTCTATGTAATATTACATTAAAAAATTTGAAATATATAATATTGATTTAATTTTTACATAAATCATATACATTGCACATGATATTGCTTGTAGATTCTTCATTTTATTCATTATATTTTTTGCAAAATAAAGGGTGGTACACTAATTAATTAATTAAGCATGTTCATATCATAGGAAATTTAAATAAATTCCATGATTATGTATGAGAAAATGCGTTCGAACTCAACAATAAGTATTGTGAGAGTCACTTTTTGTTTGCGAGGTGGGTGAAAATATAGGCTAGTAGCCTTTATGAACAACACGTTGAAGAGTTGAATCTCGGGCACTCACTGGACAACTGAAATGAACCAAGTCCCGCCGATGAGTCTCCGGCAATGTGTGTTGAGAATTCCCATCCCTTTATCTTCACTAATATCTTACTTGGAATTTTTCCCTTGCCCTTTCTCAGCAGGTTATGAATAGCTTGGAAAATCCGTTTCATTTACCTGAGTTTCTAGTGGACAAATATTGTTATAACTGGTGTTTTGAATTACCGTTTATTCACTTGCGAAAAAATACTTTTTTTTTTCAATCACAGTACCAGTAAGAGACAGTATATGTAATTTTACATAAAAAGTAAAAAATGCCATTATGATAAAATATACCAACACGTATATAGCCACCACGGCTACGCTCGCTAAAGCGCAGCGTTAGGCTGTGGGGCCAAGCTCTCTGCTGACTTGGTACACGTGGGTTCGAGCACCACTGTCGGCCGTCCTTGAATGGTTTTCCGTGGTTTCCCATATTCAACACCACAAATGCTGGGACGGTACCTTCTAAAGGCCATGGCCGCTTCCTTCCACATTCTTGCCCACTTTCATCCATTCATCACATCTTTCATTCCGACACGCAGGTCACCCACGGGCGTCGACTGGAAAGACCTGCAATCGGCCTCTCATCAGGCCACACGACAAAAAAGAAAAGGATCAAATATGTAAAATATACAACAACATGTAATTACATAATGGCTAAGGTTCTAATTCATGGACATTTATCATTTTTAGTTGTGTATAAGGAAAGGGAAACAATATGTATTTATATAAAATTCCTAGCCCTACTCATGAGAAATAGTTCGGAAACCAGGCGCGGCTAATTTGGACCGGGGAGATGATTTCGGGGTTCCCCAATTACGAAAATTTTAAACATATGAGGTCTTTCCTTTATAATTGTTCATGGATTTTAGAAACAGTAAAAGTAGTGTATTTGTAACAGTTCTGGCACCACCGCCACCGCTCCACCGCTGGAATTTTAAGATGGCGATATCATTCGAACGAATTATTGTAGGAAGTCGTGTCAGGTGTCAAATTACTCGTGGTGACGCCTCCTTTCCTATGAACAACTTATTTCCACCACAAAATAAAATCTACCCCTACTAGGTGGTGAAATAACAATTTTTAGGTAAAAGTCGCTTTCCATGTGCATGTGGGAGTTTGTATGCCAATATGAAATTAAACTCTTTCCACATAAAGTGCATGCATACAACTAAATGCCGCTATGATTTATCATTTTGTTTTTTGTTTTACGAATGCGCAATTGAGGTTTTTGTAAGATGGCGGGCTTTTTGAATAATGATTTATAGATAAGTTTTTTAAAACAAGTTAACCAAAAGATCAAAAAACTAATAGGTCATTGGCTTTCTAATATCTTATGAACTAAGAAGGCTAGGGACTCGTATGAGGGGTCGTTGGACTTGGGGTGACGCCCTGTTTTTGAATGTATTATACATTTTTTTCAAAAGGGCCTAACTGCACTTTCGTTAATATCTCGCTAACTAATAATCACAAAGGGTCAAGTGAGGTGTCATAGGACTTAGAATGGCCAACCATTCCCCATGACCATTGAATTTACCCCAAAAGACCCAAAACAGCAAGGTCATTGACCTAAGATTGTATCAACTAATAATCAGAGAGGGACAAGTGAGGTGTCACAAGACTCTGGATGGCCAATCCTTTTCCATGACCAACGGATTTACCCAAAATACCCAAAACAGCAAGGTCATTGACCTAAGATTTTATAAACTTATTATTAGAGAGGGTCAAGTGAGGTGTCATAGGACTACAATTGGTTAACCCTTTCCCATGACCAATGAATTTACCCCAAAAATCCAAAACAGCAAGGTCATTGACCTGAGATTTTATAAACTAATAATCGGATATCAACATGTGAGGTGTCATAGGACTTAGAATGGTCAACCCTTTCCCATGGCTAATGAATTTACCCAAAATACCCAATACATCAAGGTCATTGACCTGAGATTTTATAAACTAATAATCGGATATGGACATGTGAAATGTTTACCGTGAGTGATGAAACATAGCTAGGTAGTGAAAGAATTATTGTTGGCTACATGTATGGTGACTGACAAGTCTTTCACCATTGGAACTTGTTTTCAGATCAAACTGCAGTACAGAGAGAGTATAGGTTGTAGGTATGGGTTAATAAATGACAAATGATGTACACAAAATCTGATTTATCGATTCAAGAAATAAGAGTAGAAAATTTTTAATTGATTGGTTACAGAGGATAGCTAAAATCCAAAATGGTGACTATATCGAACTAAACTGATCCAAGCTGAATCAAACCCAACTAAACCGAACTAAACCGAACCAAAACTTAATCAAAAACAAGTCAAGGGTTTAAGTGTAAAACTTGTGGGTGAATGTGGTCATTGGTAATGTCAGAAAGGAAAGGGATAACGCTCTACCTATAGAGGGTAAGGTAAAGCTAGTGCATGGTGCTATTGCACACACACAAGTACATGAACCACAAACAACTAACCTATAATGTTTTTATGGGTTGACTGTTAAAACTTGATCAGTGGTTACTGGGACAAAATGGTCGCTACACACAACAAGCTTTAAATACTTGAGGCTAATAATCTATACACACACACTTGTTCTAAACGAAACTGTCTTGCTGACAGTGCTCACACTGTAGGCAGATGACAGAAATGTGCTCACACTGTAGGCAGATGACAAAAATGCTTGGCTAACAGAAATACAATCATTTCCGGTTGTCTAATGTTATCAGCTAACCATTTTGTGCTGCAGTGGCAAGCACATGTGCCTCTTACACTAGAGATTTTAACTCGATTTCCAGTTCTAAGGCCAAGAACGATTCAAACTAAGAAAGAAGGGCATGGTGGCGCTGTGGTTAAGCTGTTAGCCTTTCACTTAAGTGGACTAGGGTTTGATTTCAGGTTAATACGCATGTCATAAACATATAAAAAAGCAGATATAATGTTTTAAACTGATTACACTTGTCTCTTTTCAAATTATTACTTGGATTACAAATACAAAGATGGACTGGGTGTGATATACAGTTAATGCTGCCTATCGCACACTAAACTGTAAGGAAGCCATATGTAGAGCTATATGTAGAGAACTACCTAGCGATTTCATGAACTGGTATATCTATGTCGCAGAAACGGTGCAGGATACAATCCAGCAACTATAATTCGTATCTTGTGGAACAGAGAAAATGCACTTTTGCCTTGATGGATAACAAATGTGTGCAGACGAATGACCTACGCATTAGCCTACCAAGGGGTTATAACCACGAGGAGGAGGTGTGATTTCTATATTTTATTGTTTAGAGACATGGCTTTTGTAACCAGTAGATTTAATTGATTTAGTATGTTGTAAATAGTTTTTTTTTTGTAAAAAGTGGAAACCATTTATTTTTTTAATGGTAAATGTTAAATGTATAATTAAAGTTCTTTGGGATGAGTGTGCATGTCAATGATGATTTTGGGGATAAATAGAGTGGTTGGGTGTTTTTTTCTCAAAGACAGGCATGGTTGAGTGGATGTATGACCAGCGACGGGTGGGGGGTTTAGGGTTTAACCCCCCCCCCCCCCAGAGACATTAGTTTACATGACTCCTTATATTGTCCCATCTATCGCCTGGAAAATGTTTTGAATTGCTGCCAGTGAGGCTTCTTTAGGCTACCCCTTTGTAATGTATTTTAATGTAAACACGTTCTTCACGTGGTAAATGACCTCCACTCAACTCGCAACGAGACTTCTCCAGCTTTGGCGCTAGCTACTGTTTATGGCCTTGGGTAAACACCCTTAAACTACATGTTAAACGGGGCAGGAGAGGTAGATGACCTCGCTGTTCTTCCACTTAAAGCAATAATAACTAACTACACTAGGCGAAATATCAAAATTGTCGTTTTACTGTTACAGTGTGTGATTGGTAACTATCGTAACGCAGCTTCTTGCTGCTTTAAACGTGCATATCTGTGAACTGCCAGATCGTGAGTCGCACTTTTTTCCGAGTTTATTTGTAATGCGTAATGGATCGATTTATTATTAAAAAAACAAGAGTAGATGTTACATGCAACACTGCCATTGCAAGTTGTTCATCTTTAGGAATTGAAAATGAACTTGAAGAATTATCGGCTACTACCAAGCCGGCTACCGACCAAATACATGGAACAGACTTAGGAGGTTATGCTGGCCAACAGGTGTGTTTACAATATGATTCATTATAATCGCTATTTCTGTAACTGATTTGCATTTCGATACTTTACCTATTATGTTATACCGGTATTTGTATGGCCTTGGCCTACGTATGTGTCGGTACATGTTAATTATTTCAATGTTGTGATTTACTTTTTTCTTTAGATTGATGATTATCTGAAAAATGAACTGTTGGAAAATGCCTGGACACCTGGAAGAAATTTTAATTTCCCTTTATCGGGTCCAAGAAATCTAAAATTTCAGTTGAACTGGTTATCAGAGTGGAAATGGCTAGTTTATTCTCCTTTAAAGAACGGAGCCTTTTGTAAATATTGTTCGTTGTTTTGCACCGCTGTTGGGAAACAATCTTCATCGCCAGGTAAACTAGTAAAATTTCCTTACATGAACTGGAAAAATGCGAAGGAGGATTTCAAAAAACACCAAGAAACCAAGTATCATATGGAATGTACGGAAAAGGCTGCGAACTTTCTCACCATATACAAAGGTACAAAACCTGCTATTGACGTGAGCTTGGATAGGGGTGTTCAATCCAACATATTATGCAACAGGGAGAAACTCATACCAATAATTAAATCTGTGATTTTCCTTGCTCGAATGGGCATTGCTTTCCGTGGTCACAGGGATTCGGGACCTGTAAATTTAGATGAGCCTCTCAAGAAAGGGGAGGGAAATTTCAGGTCTCTTCTCAAGTTTCGAGCAGAAGCTGGTGATACAATACTAAAGGAACATTTGATGACAGCATCCTTAAATGCAACATACGTAAGCCCACGGGTTCAGAATGAAATTATTTCATCTTTGAATGACATTATATTGAAAAGGTTAGTCGATCAGGTGAAAAAAGCTAAATACTTTTCTGTCTTGCTGACGAGATCACAGACATCAGCGGTGTGCAGCAAATGTCACTATGTGTCCGTTTCGTTCAAGATAATTCCGTACATGAGGAGTTTCTGCAATTTATTGCTATCAATGATGCTTCTGGGTTAGGCCTTGCGAACAGCATATTGTCTGGTTTGAAAAGTGTGGGACTGGATGCAGAATATCTCGTAGGCCAAGGTTATGATGGAGTTAGTGCCATGAGTGGATCCTACAGAGGTGCTCAGGCCATTGTACGAAAACAGTTTCCCAAAGCCAAGTATGTTCACTGTAGTGCTCACTGTTTAAACCTGGCCATTTCTGAAGGGCGTAGTGTTGCAGAGATTAGGAACTGTATGGGTACAATTGAAAGAGCTTATGCCTTTTTTAGTACTTCACCAAAGAGGCAGGCTGTGTTGACAAATGAAGTTGAAAGTATGGAAGAGAAATCCCGAGTGAGTAAACTCAAGAAGTTATGTGCAACGAGATGGATTGAAAAGCACGAGTCTGTTCGTTCATTCATTGAACTTCTGAAACCTTTATTGTTGGCATTAGAAAAAATAGCAGCATGTGTTGATAAGAAGGCAGCTACAGATGCGCAACTTCTTCTGTGCGCTATCAGCAAATTTGAGTTCTTGATAAGTGTATTTGTCATTCATGAAGCATTTCAAATCCCACTTCCTCTCAGCAAATACCTTCAAACTGAAAATTTGGATCTCAATCAAGCAATCAACGCCTCCATGAATGTTAAGAGGTCTCTTGAAGAAATGAGGGCAGATGCAGACGCAAGGTTTTTGTGTGCATATAATTCGGTTTTACAGTTCTGCAAAGAATTTGGAGTGCCTGTAATTCAGCCTCGAACTGTTGTTCGACAAACGATGAGGAACAAAGTTTCATCTAAAGATCCGGAAGAATATTATAGGCGGGTTATTTTCATCCCATTTCTTGAAGAAACTATTTCATCACTTGATGATAAATTTGTCTCCCATAAAGAAACTCTTCAGCCATTGCAAACGCTAGTTACCACAACTGAAGACGAAATATCCAACCAGAGCATAGCTGAAGTAGAAAATGTAGCTGAATTTTATGGACTTCCCTTTAATATTAGAGGCGAGCTACTTCTCTGGAAACAAACTCTGAAATCTATTGAAAAGAAGCCCAAGAGTGCTATAGATGCTTTGTCAATATGCAATAAGAACATGTTTCCAGTTGTGTATAACCTGCTTGTCATCATGGCTACCTTACCTGTCACAACCTGCTCGTGTGAAAGATCGTTTTCGTCCTTAAAATTCTTGAAGAACTATTTAAGGAATTCAACTAGTGAAGAACGCCTTAATGGATTAGCTTTGATGTTCATTCATGATAATGTTGATGTTTCAATTGAGGAAGTACTGAATGACTTGTCTTGTCAAACATAGAAGGCTTGATATACGATTGAAGTAGACTTGTCTAAGTCCTTCAACAAATTCCAGGGCAAATATCTACTTAATCAGATTCTTTGGTTTAGCCCGATTGACAATTTAGACATTTCTTTTTGTCCGTTTGTATCTAGTGCAATATCTATATTGGGCTAAACTCTTTTCCGTATTTTTATTAATCTTTTATGTTTTCAATTCTGTTTGTAATATTGATTAAAGTGCTGAAAAATATATTTAAAATAGTTTTCATGCAAAGAGAATAATCATATATATATATATATATATATATATTCTTTCATTAGTATAGATACCTCCTGTGGCGCTCAAAAGCGACCGATCGTGCCAAATGAGCATTCAAATGAAAGAGAATAGACATTAGCAGTGACGAATTGCACTCTAATGTCATAAATATCAATAATTTCTTTAAAAAATGACTTAAAAATGTACGAAGTGTTAGATTTGTCGATACTGTTGCTGTAGGAAAATATGCTCCGTAATTGCTGTCCACTTCACATTTTGGACGCTGTGACGCCTATTTCGTGTCATTTTAACATTATGAGGTCTTTCCTTTATCATTTTGCATGGATTTCAGAATCAGTAAGTCAAAGGAATGAGTACTCAAATCGTTTAATTTCAAAAATATCGAATAACTGGTGAGTGTTACAGCTAAGATAAATCAATGGACTCAGCACACAAATGACATTAGCAGTGACGAATTCCATTCTAATTTCATAAATATCAATTTTTGTTAGAAGTGTGCGATTTGCAAATACTGGAGCTCTAACATGCTGCAATTAATTCTCTCGTTATAAACCTATCGGGGAGGGGTGGTTTATGAACATGCGAGATTTCTCGCTTGGGTCCGGTAGTGTTTATTTAACTGAGTTGTTGCTTTTTATGAATTATATTCGAATTATCATTTTTAATATAGGACATTACCATGAATGAACCCCTCCCCCCCAGAAGGAAATCCTGCGTACGCCACTGAGTATGAATACACAGAAAGAGAGAGAGAGAGTGTAAAAACAGCCTTACCTGCAGTAGTAGTAGTGGTAGACCTCTAAGTTTTGCATACACATAGACAGACTGTACCATCGCCATGGCCAAGCACTCACTTTAACACCATTTACAAAAACTAAAAATGAAAAAATCATGTTTCGCAAATATGAACTTTTGACATAAACAAAATAAAATAAAATGTGTAAACAACAAATTGGAAAATCCATGTTTTCATATCATGAAATTAAAAAACTTTAAACCGACATTTAAAAGAAATGCAAATAGAAAATTGACAAATTGCAATGTGTGAAATGTGAAAATGAACAAATGGCTATCATTATTTAAAAAAAACATGGTGCTGTATGGTTGAGGTGTGAATCAAACCCTCTCTACTTATTTTGAACCACCCGAGACTGAGTATACTTGTTTTAGTCCTCAAACCACTTTAAAAAAGTTGTGTTAAAGCTAGGAATTGAACCCAAGAGCTTGTAGGGGGAGAGCAAGGTTAGAATATGTTAAACAGATAGTCTTGAATGTTGGGTGTGGTAGCTATATAGAGATGAAACGATTAGCTCGGGACAGGGGGGGATTGAGATCTGCAGCAAACCAGTCAAAAGACTAAAGACTCAAACAACAACATGTAAGCTCACCAGAATAATGTTGTGTAACGGTAAATGTTAGTCAACGAACAGTAATGCATTACTAAAACCCATGACACGATACCTAAGAGCTTTTCTAAAATTATTTTAAAATGCCTTTAACCCTATATTAAACACCAAGTTCACAAGACTCACAACTGCAATGTTATGGAAAAACAAAACAAAATCTATATTTCAAAACAAGCAAGTGGTTTAATCAATGTATACTGGGAAAAGTTTTGTAAACACTCAAGTCCACAAGATTAATTAAATTAGTAACTGTCAGGTTAGTCGAGTGGTTAAGGTTTTTAACTTAAGATCAAATTTTCTGTACAAGGAAGCAAGGGTTCGAATCCCTTACCTGACATAACTATTGACTTAACATGGCTTGGCCATACTGTATTATTATGATACTCGGTACACAAACCATATACAGAGTGTATTGTTAAGGCACTCTCTTTATGAACATAGTCAGAGACTGTTGATGGTTAACAATTGCATTAATAGTGGGACATGGGGATAGCAATTAAGAAAAAACATACCCATACAATATTTTTATTCATTTAGGTTTTTTTTTACAATAGTTACACACTGAATACAACTTTTTTCTCCTTACCATTGTTTGATATAGATTTTAAACACAACGCTTGTTGTAGATCCTTTTATAACTTTCTCCAGGTACTCTTGTTCTTAAAAACAGGGGAAGCCGCAATGTTTTTATAGGCATTAAACCCTCATCCTCTTCTTTTTCATCATCATCATTATAAATATTATCTTCATAATTATTATAGTCATTGTCACCATCATTATCATCATCATCATCATCCCCAACATCACTAGAACTATCCAATTCCTTTTTAGCCTACTTTCGATTTTGCAAAAAATGAAAGTAGACTTATGAGATCAACACAGGGCGAAAAATTGTGTGTCTGTCTGTGTGTGTGTATGTGTGTGTGTGAGTCTGTGTGTGTGTGTGTGTGTGTGAGTGTGTGTACTCTGAATGTCTGTCCCCCCTATCAATTCGAACACGGTGAAACCGAATTGAACGAAATTTTGTACAGAGGTAGCACTAGCAAAGGGCACCTCAGTGTCATACTTTATATCGCCGCTATCTTTACCAAAACAGAATGGCGGCCACTCAAACGTTCAAAACGTAAAATCAAATTACGGCTTAACTAATCATCCGATCTCTACCAAATTTGGTGACAACATACCTTTATATAGGACGCGTCTTTCATACAACATTCAAGGTCATCGGCCGTGCCATTTAAGGATGGCGGCCGTGTGAATTATTCAACCATTTTAATCAATAGCTTAAGACCCACCAATTCCGATTATCGAGCCTAGGGTGGTTTAAGCTATCCTGAGGGTCGTGATCCGTTATTTATTATAATTTAATATTATAATATTATACTGTATGAGTGGCTTAAAAGAGCTGAGCTGTCTGTGTCACACGACAAGATGGCAGCTGTCCTCATGTGCCTGTCTTATATTTCAATAGTTTTAGTATGTTGTATGTGATATACCCTACTGATACAATAATATAAACTTTGTATGAAACTATCTTTAATGAAGATGTACTGCTGTAAAGAAATCGTTTATTTAAAGTCATTATTTGCCAACAGGTTGTATCTAAAATGTCAGTTAAGAACACCATGATGTTAAGGATAGGATTAGCTCTGGGCTAGCGTGTTAGTCTGTCACGCAGTTGGCTGGGGATCGAGTACTGCTACAGTTAACCTTTTTTTCTTGAATTCTTTTACAAATGATGTGAACGAGCTCTTTCCACAGATACTGAATAAGATGTTATTTAGCTCAAAGGAGAGGCTAATGTATACACTCGTTTATTAATAAAATCACAGCCCCAGCATCGCACATAAACAGAAGACATTAGGAAATGGAGAATAGAAGAACTAGATACACGTTGTCATTAACCACAGCCTTCTTAATGCCTCTGTACGGTGCTGTCCTCTGGTGGGTTATGTGGGTAATATTGTTCCAAACTTACCGCTTTGTAAATACCTGGCCTCCTCAAGTATGGCAATTTTGTAATACTGGTAGTTCAACTATTACCCACGATCGCGCTCCGATTACCTTTAAACACTGCCAGATGGATCGCCTCCCTCTTGGCTACTTTAAACTGTCTATAGAGCATCCAGCGTTTAGAAAAGACTGTGGGTCTTATGGGCTTTTACTTTTAACGGAAATCCCCCCTACACTGGTTTTGTTGTCTCGCCTTTTATCATGAAGGAACTCTGAACAGATATATTTTTTTCGTCATAACAGCTTCCTACAATTATCAGCCAATTGATTACATTTGTTATTGCGTACAAGTATCGCTTATATTACGTCTTAGTAATTTAAAAGTTTTCGAGGTTAGCACGCTGGAAAGAAGAGCCTCGTCCCGTGCTGCATGCTCGCCCGGAGTGGAGCACGTGCTCAGTTCCGCCGACAACATAAGTTCTGAAGCACTATCCGTCATTGGTGTTACTGTTGTGGGTTTGTTTTATTTTCTGTTCGATCGAATCATGACTGCCGACAGTTGGGTTCCAACCCACTATCTCCCGAATGCAAGCTCACAGCTGCGCGCCCCTAACCGCACGGCTAACTCACTACAATATTACAAATATTAATCTAAACAAAACAACAAGAGTAAAATTGAAAAAAACTAAATTACAGCCTAACTAATAACTAAAGAGGTGATGATCAACAGTATTGCTGACATAAAAATTGTTAACATCGTCTGCATACATCCGAGAAGGAATCAATCGGTAATGCGTCATATCACAACGAAATGAATGTCGTTATTGTTTCTGTTCGCGTACGATATCCTTAATACCAATCTGTTAACACCTGCAAAACTGCTCCTTCATGGGCGTGTTCTATTTCAGGTAGCTACTGGGGTTGTGGTTGTCTCGCTAACTTATGAAAGCGCAGTACTCGTAGCGGATGAACATAACGTATGACGTCAGCGCTACCTCTGCCTAGAGTTAGCAACACTGTCGCCATAAGGCTCCACAGTCTTTTCTAAACGCTGGATGCTCTATACTCATTCAACACCCTTAGGCCACTGCCATCGTAGTACACTACGATGGCAGTGCATAGGCGTACAACATAAAGATTAATTCACTGATAGGTCGCAGCACCAACCTACTGTGATCGGCGCGGATTTTTAAAGGGGAAGATACCCAAAACGGAAGATTCTTAACTTTGCAGGCTGACTTAATATAGAGATTAACGGACGTGAATGCATTACAATAAGTTAGTAGTTTTGTTATTCAATCTTCATAAAGTAAACAATATTGATTTTGACACTTACTGGCTAATTATCAATATAAAAGAAAACAAACAATACATGGTGGTAGAGGTGATTGTGTTAGGGATGAGGACAAAGAGTCATAAATATACCCATACATTTAGGAGAAAATAGGCTATATGTTCTTTGCTGAACATCTTGTTTCCTTTTCAAAAGGGACCTCTTGAAGTGTATGTGTTGCTTTTGATAGTGTTACGGGTTTTTTGAACGTTGACAACTGTCCTAACATGACTTTTTGAGGAGATAAATGTTTTTTCACAAGGAAGTCACTATGTTGAGTAGCACTATGTTTTTGTTAGACTTGCTTTTTCTTGTTCTTTTGATCATGTTTTGATCACACTAACGATGTTTCATTTGGTATACCACATTGATGAGTACCCACACTTACGACCTCACCATTTTTACTTTTTAGATGACCTAGACATTTTGTTGTTCTTTGTTTTGAGCACTGCCAAAATATGATGCCATTCGCATTTTCTCGCTTGTAGTTATAAGAGTAGCCATGATACAGGGCACGTGGTTTACCTTTATTGGTTATAGTATATTCCATAGTAGCCACTGTCTTGTATAGTCGATCCGCCTACTACAAAGGTCTGAACACTTGTGGTGAAAGAATGATGTTGTGTTGACGTTTTATGCAGGATGATGTTGGTCGCATATGTTGGTGACTTATGTGGGTGGCGTATGTTGATGCATATGTTGTTGGCTTATTTTGGTGGCTTATGTTGATGGTTTATGTTGGTGGCCTATGTTGATGGTTTATGTTAATGGCTTAGGTTAATGTCTTAAGTTGGTGGCTTAGGTTGATGGCTTATGTTGGTGGCTTATGGTGGTGGCTTATGTTGGTAGCTTATGTTAGTGGCTTATGTTGATGACATATGTTGGTGACTTTTGTTGATAGCTTATGTTGGTGGCTTATGTTGATGACATATGTTGTTGGCTTATGGTGGTGGCTTATGTTGATGGCTTATGTTGGTGGCCTATGTTGATGGTTTATGTTAATGGCTTAGGTTAATGTCTTAGGTTGGTGGCTTAGTTTGATGGCTTATGTTGGTGGCTTATGGTGGTGGCTTATGTTGATGACATATGTTGGTGACTTAAGTTGATGGCTTATGTTGGTGGCTTATATTGATGACATGTTGTTGGCTTATGGCGGTGGCATATGTTGATGGTTTATGTTGGTGTGGCCTATGTAGATGGTTTATGTTAATGGCTTAGTTTAATGTCTTAGGTTGGTGGCTTAGGTTGATGGCTTATGTTGGTGGCTTATGGTGGTGGCTTATGTTGGTGGTTTATGCTAGTGGCTTATGGTGGTGGCTTATGGTGGTGGCTTATGTTGATGACATATGTTGGTGACTTATGTTGATGGCTTTTGTTGATGGTTTATGTTGATGGTTTATGTTGGTGGCTTATGTTGATGGCTCTTAATGATTAATGATAATGGTGATGACGATTGTATCACTTTTGGAGAGGCGGAGTGTAGGTATTTGTAGTTGACGCTTGTGGGATACCTGTGAATTGTAATGAGGATAAAGTGATAATGAAGATGTAACATACACTCAGTTTTCAAGCCACAAGAATGAATCATAAGAGCTTAAAAACATTCCTCCTCACAAGATGGCGTCGGCGCGCAACGACTTAGTGGAGGAATGTGGAGGAGGGTCTAGAGTTTTGTTTTTGCACATGCCCACTCATGACTTTTTGTAAAAGGGCGTGCTTTTTAAAGATGGCGGCTGTTGTGTAATCTAACCGAACCTAACACAACCCACGAGGTGTGATTAAAAAGCATTCCAAGCAGCACTTGTCGATAGGCAAACCAATAATCAAAGAGGGGTATGTCAGACCTTGAGGCGATAACCCATTTTGATTGATCCTTGTTGATTTGTCCCTTTGGCTTGAAGATTGAGTGTATGTTACATCTTCATTATCACTTTATCCTCATTACAATTCACAGGTATCCCACAAGCGTCAACTAAAAATACCTACACTCCGCCTCTCCAAAAGTGATACAATCGTCATCACCATTATCATTAATCATTAAGAGCCATCAACATAAGCCACCAACATAAACCATCAACATAAACCATCAACAAAAGCCATCAACATAAGTCACCAACATATGTCATCAACATAAGCCACCACCATAAGCCACTAACATAAGCCACCAACATAGGCCACCACCATAAGCCACCAACATCAGCTATCAACCTAAGCCACCAACCTAAGACATTAACCTAAGCCATTAACATAAACCGTCAACATAGGCCACCAACATAAACCATCAACATATGCCACCACCATAAGCCACCAACATGTCATCAACATAAGCCACCAACATAAGCTATCAACATAAGTCACCAACATATGTCATCAACATAAGCCACCACCATAAGCCACTAACATAAGCCACCAGCATAAGCCACCAACATAAGCAACCAACATAAGCCATCAACCTAAGCCACCAACCTAAGACATTAACCTAAGCCATTAACATAAACCATCAACATAGGCCACCAACATAAACCATCAACATAAGCCACCACCATAAGCCAACAACATATGTCATCAACATAAGCCACCAACATATGTCATCAACATAAGCCACCAACATAAGCTATCAACATAAGTCCCCAACATATGTCATCAACATAAGCCACTAACATAAGCCACCAACATAAGCCATCAACAGAAGCCACCACCATAAGCCACCAACATAAGCCACCAACATAAGCCACCAACATAAGCCATCAACCTAAGCCACCAACTTAAGGCATTAACCTAATCCATTAACATAAACCATCAACATAGGCCACCAACATAAACCATCAACATAAGCCACCAAAATAAGCCAACAACATATGTCATCAACATAAGCCACCAACATAAGCTATCAACATAAGTCCCCAACATATGTCATCAACATAAGCCACCCACATAAGCCACCAACATACGCCACCAATATAATCCTGCATAAAACGTCAACACAACATCATTCTTTCACCACAAGTGTTCAGACCTTTGTAGTAGGCGGATCGACTATACAAGTCAGTGGCTACTATGGAATATACTATAACCAATAAAGGTAAACCACGTGCCCTGTATCATGGCTACTCTTATACCTATAAACGAGAAAATGCGAATGGTATCATATTTTGGCAGTGCTCAAAACAAAGAACAACAAAATGTCTAGGTCATCTAAAAAGTAAACATGGTGAGGTCTTAAGTGTGAGTACTCATCAATGTGGTATACCAAATGAAACACCGTTAGTGTTAACAAAACATGATAAAAAGAACAAGAAAAAGCAAGCCCAACAAAAACATAGTGTTACTCAACTTAGTGACTTCCTTGTGAAAAAACATTTATCTCCTCAAAAAGTCATGTTAGGACAGTTGTCAACGTTCAAAAAACCCGTAACACTATCAAAAGCAACACGGACTCTTCAAGAGGTCCCTTTTGAAAAGGAAAAAAAAAGGAATTGGATAGTTCTAGTGATGTTGAGGATGATGATGATGATGATAATGATGGTGACTATTACTATAATAATTATGAAGATAATATTTATAATGATGATGATGAAAAAGAAGAGAATGCGGGTTTACTGTCTATAAAAAACATTGTGGCTTCCCCAGTTTTTAAGAACAAGAGTACCTGGAGAAAGTTATAAAAGGATCTACAACAAGCGTTGTGTTTAAAACCTATATCAAACAATGATAAAGGGATAAAAAGTTGTATTCAGTGTGTAACTATTGTAAAAAAAACTAAATAAATAAAAATATTGTATGGGTATGTTTTTCTTAATTGCTATCCCCATGTCCCACTATTAATGCAATTGTTAACCATCAACAGTCTTTGACTATGTTCATAAAGAGAGTGCCTTAAACAATACACTCTGTATATGGTTTGTGTACCGAGTATCATAATAATACAGTGTGGCCAAGCCATGTTAAGTCAATAGTTATGTCAGGTAAGGGATTCGAACCCTTGCTTCCTTGTACTGAAAATTTGATCTTAAGTTAAAAACCTTAACCACGCGACTAACCTGACAGTTACTAATTTAATTAGTCTTGTGGACTTGAGTGTTTACAAAACTTTTCCCAGTATACATTGATTAAACCACTTGCTTGTTTTGAAATATAGATTTTGTTTTGTTTTTCCATAACATTGCAGTTGTGAGTCTTGTGAACTTGGTGTTTAATATAGGGTTAAAGGCATTTTAAAATAATTTTAGAAAAGCTCTTAGGTATCGTGTCATGGGTTTTAATACTGCATTACTGTTCGTTGACTAACATTTACCGTTACACAACATTATTCTGGTGAGCTTACATGTTGTTGTTTGAGTCTTTAGTCTTTTGACTGGTTTGCTGCAGATCTCAATCCCCCCCTGTCCCGAGCTAATCGTTTCATCTCTATATAGCTACCACACCCTACATTCAAGACAATCTGTTTAACATATTCTAACCTTGGTCTCCCCCTACAAGCTCTTGGGTTCAATTCCTAGCTTTAACACAACTTTTTTAAAGTGGTTTGAGGACTAAAACAAGTATACTCAGCCTCGGGTGATTCAAAATAAGTAGAGAGGGTTTGATTCACACCTCAACCATACAGCACCATGTTTTTTAATTTTTTTTAAAATAATGATAGCCATTTGTTCATTTTCACATTTCACACATTGCAATTTGTCAATTTTCCATTTGCATTTCTTTTAAATGTCAGTTTAAAGTTTTTTAATTTCATGATATAGAAACATGGATTTTCCAATTTGTTGTTTACACAATTTATTTTAATGTTGTTTATGTCAAAAGTTCATATTTGCGAAACATGTTTTTTTTTTCATTTTTAGTTTTTGTAAATGGTGTTAAAGTGAGTGCTTGGCCATGGCGATGGTACAGTCTGTCTATGTGTATGCAAAACATAGAGGTCTACTACTACTACTGCAGGTAAGGCTGTTTTTACACTCTCTCTCTTTCTGTGTAGTCATACATCCACACAACCATGCCTGTCTTTGAGAACAAACACACTACCACTCTATTTATCCCCAAAATCATCATTGACATGCACACTCATCCCAAAGAACTTTAATTATACATTTAACATTTACCATTACAATAATAAATGGTTTCCACTATTTACAAAAAATTAACTATTTACAATTACAAAAATAAATATTTACAAAATACTAAATCAATTAAATCTACTGGTTACAAAAGCCATGTCTCTAAACAATAAAATATAGAAATCACACCTCCTCCTCGTGGTTATAACCCCTTGGTAGGCTAATGCGTAGGTCATTCGTCTGCACACATTTGTTATCCATCAAGGCAAAAGTGCATTTTCTCTGTTCCACAAGATACGAATTATAGTTGCTGGATTGTATCCTGCACCGTTTCTGCGACATAGATATACCAGTTCATGAAATCGCTAGGTAGTTCTCTACATATAGCTCTACATATGGCTTCCTTACAGTTTAGTGTGCGATAGGCAGCATTAACTGTATATCACACCCAGTCCACCTTTGTATTTGTAATCCAAGTAATAATTTGAAAAGAGACAAGTGTAATCAGTTTAAAACATTATATCTGCTTTTTTATATGTTTATGACATGCGTATTAACCTGAAATCAAACCCTAGTCCTCTTTAGTGAAAGGTTAACCACTGCGTCACCATGCCCTTCTTTTTTAGTTTGAATCGTTCTAGGCCTTAGAACTGGAAATCGAGTTAAAATTTCTAGTGCAAGAGGCACATGTGTTCGCCACTGCAGCAAAAAATGGTTAGCTGGTAACATTAGACAACCGGAAATGATTGTATTTCTGTTAGCCAAGCATTTCTGTCATCTGCCTACAGTGTGAGCACATTTCTGTCATCTGCCTACAGTGTGAGCACTGTCAGCAAGACAGTTTCGTTTAGAACAAGTGTGTGTGTATAGATTATTAGCCTCAAGTATTTAAAGCTTGTTGTGTGTAGCGACCATTTTGTCCCAGTAACCACTGATCAAGTTTTAACAGTCAACCCATAAAAACATTATAGGTTAGTTGTTTGTGGTTCATGTACTTGTGTGTGTGCAATAGCACCATGCACTAGCTTTACCTTACCCTCTATAGGTAGAGCGTTATCCCTTTCCTTTCTGACATTACCAATGACCACATTCACCCACAAGTTTTACACTTAAACCCTTGGCTTGTTTTTGATTAAGTTTTGGTTCGGTTTAGTTCGGTTTAGTTGGGTTTGATTCAGCTTGGATCAGTTTAGTTCGATATAGTCACCATTTTGGA
This sequence comes from Meconema thalassinum, assembly GCA_946902985.2. Taxonomy (NCBI): domain Eukaryota; kingdom Metazoa; phylum Arthropoda; class Insecta; order Orthoptera; family Tettigoniidae; genus Meconema; species Meconema thalassinum. The sequence goes on from OX336388.2 coordinate 1,074,708,774, forward strand.
TTTTAGCCATCCTCTGTAACCAATCAATTAAAAATTTTCTACTCTTATTTCTTGAATCGATAAATCAGATTTTGTGTACACCATTTGTCATTTATTAACCCATACCTACAACCTATACTCTCTCTGTACTGCAGTTTGATCTGAAAACAAGTTCCAATGGTGAAAGACTTGTCAGTCACCATACATGTAGCCTACAATAATTCTTTCACTACCTAGCTATGTTTCATCACTCACGGTAAACATTTCACATGTCCATATCCGATTATTAGTTTATAAAATCTCAGGTCAATGACCTTGATGTATTGGGTATTTTGGGTAAATTCATTAGCCATGGGAAAGGGTTGACCATTCTAAGTCCTATGACACCTCACATGTTGATATCCGATTATTAGTTTATAAAATCTCAGGCCAATGACCCTCTCTAATGACAAGTTTATAAAATCTTAGGTCAATGACCTTGCTGTTTTGGGTATTTTGGGTAAATCCGTTAGTCATGGAAAAGGGTTGGCCATCCTGAGTCATGTGACACCTCACTTGTCCCTCTCTGATTATTAGTTGATACAAACTTAGGTCAATGACATTGCCGTTTTGGGTCTTTTGGGGGTAAATTCATTGGTCATGGGGAAGGGTTGGCCATTCTAAGTCCTATGACACCTCACTTGACCCTCTGTGATTATTAGTTAGCGAGATATTAACGAAAGTGCAGTTAGGCCCTTTTGACAAAAATGAATAATAAATTCTAAAACAGGGCGTCACCCCAAGTCCTACGACCCCTCATACAAGTCCCTAGCCTTCTTAGTTCATAAGATATTAAAAAGCCAATGACCTATTAGTTTTTTGATCTTTTGGTTAATTTGTTTTAAAAAAACTTATCTATAAATCATTATTCAAAAAGCCCGCCCTCTTACAAAAAAAAACAATTGCGCATTCGTAAAACAAAAAACAAAAATGATAAATCATAGCGGCATTCAGTTGTATGCATGCACTTTATGTGGAACGAGTTTAATTTCATATTGGCATACAAACTCCCACATGTTGCACATGGAAAGCGACTCTTAGCTAAAAAATATTATTTCACCCCATAGTAGGGGTAGATTTTATTTTGGGGTGGAAATAAGTTGTCCATAGAAAAGGGGGCGTCAACATGAGTAATTTGACACCTGACACGACTTCCTACAATAATTCGTTCGAAAGATATCACCATCTTAAAATTCCAGCGGTGGAGCGGTGGCGGTGGTGCCAGAACTGTTACAAATACACTACTAGTAAATCAAAGAAATGTATACTCAAATCGTATAATTTCATAAATTTCGAATAACCGGTGAGTGTTATGATGATCAAATTTTCAGTGATTGCCTTCTTAAGTTAGGGAACGTAGAACTTGGAATTCTAAATGAAATGAAAATAGTGTTCTATCTATAATCATTTGGTTTGAAATAAAATCATAACAACCTTTCTCCTTAAATCTCTCATTATAAACCTATTGGGGAAAGTCTGGTTTATAAATGTGCTAGATTTTTCGCGCGGGACCGCTAGTAATAAAAAAAAAGGTACTATTGGAAATGATGAGAGCGGTGTGAAATTTAAGAAATTGGGGTAATTATTCGGAATCATCTAATATTTCTGCTTCCTCATGTTGTTGTTGTTGTTGTTGTAGTTGTTGTTGTTGTTGTTCTTCTTCTTCTACTGCTTCTTCTTCCTGCTGGGTGCAGGTTAATTGTCCTAACAGCGATGAATCAGATGTCTCCTTGCTGATATCGTATGAACACTCTTCTGATGGCAATCAACATTGGAGCATGAGTGGCCTTGACAACTGGTACATGCGAATGAACAAAATAAACCAACTTTTTTGCAACCGCATTTAGCATTAAATCCCTTTTTACAATTGCTGATGTCCTGATAATTGAAAGAGCAATAGGACAGTTCAACTTGACAAATACAACTATTGTCGTTGGTGAAGACGTTGACTTATATTACTGATATTACTTACTGCTCGAACTCCAACCGAATAAATTATTTATTTTTTAAAACCTGGGAAAGATCAACATCAGTTGGAACAAAAAACAAATGCAATTACCTTGTCTCCCTCCAACCTCTGCTTCTGCTCATCAACCTCTATTTCGGTTATATTATCAAGTTCAAGTGTGGCTTGGTAATCAGCTAAACCCAGGAGAGTGGGGTTGGAAGTTAATCGACAATACATTAGAAATGCGGCTGCAAAAACGTTGGATTATTTTGTTCATTAGCATGTGCCAGTTGTCAAGGCCAGTCATGCTCCAATGTCGATTTGCCATCAGAAGAGTGTTCATACGATATCAGCGAGGAGACATGTGATTCATCGCTGTTAGGACAATTTACCTGCACCCAGCAGGAATAAGAAGGAGAAGAGGAACAAGAAGAATAAGAAGAACAAGAACATGAGGAAGCAGAAATATTAGATGATTCCGAATAATTTCCCCCAATTTCTTAAAATTCACACCGCTTTCATCATTTCCAATAATACCATTTATTATTATTAAATATTATTGAATTAAACAGGATCACAATAGATAGTGGAATAGGCCTACCGGGGAAACCACGTTAAAAAAACGCGCCAAGTACACTACCTCACAGGTGGCGAGGAAACGTGTGCATATTATGAAGAATACAACTTTTTCAACTTTTTGAATCGTTATATCTCAAAAACGGTGACTTAGGGGAAAAACTGTTGAGACAATGTTTATAGATAATGGCATGATCTACAATTGTAGTCTGACCTATTTTTTAAATAAAAATTACCGTTTGGCTGAAATACGCAAAAAAAAACATATTTGCGAACTTTGAACTTGATTTTTTTTGCCGTTGTCGGATCGATGGGGACTTTTCACATTTCGTTTATAATGGTGTTTCGACCATTAGTACACATTTTCAGCTCTATGGGAATTTTTGTAACCTTGCATGTCTAACTTGACCGGGCTACAAGCCGGATTCTAAAAGCTGCGTGCTGCGTCCACATTAAAATATGTCATATTCACAGCGTTTATCTATTTTTTCGATGCTACTAATGCTACCAGTTGGCTTAAAAAAGCTCAGCTTGTTTACACTAATATTGTTTAGCTTACAGTATATGGCTATAATAACAATAATAATAATAATAATAATAATAATAATAATAATAATAATAATAATAATGCCGGTAATAATAAATCTAATTATATTAGTCTAATAATAATCATAATTCTACTACTGATAATCATAATAATAGCAGAAAATGAGATTTCTCAGCTATTAGGTGATGTTGGATACAAGACGTAAGTCAAAAAGTGATAATCAGACAGTTAAAATGTCTTGGTGCGACGTGAATTCGAACCGGGTATCTTCGGATCGAATCTCTTTCAAATCGCTTAACTGCCTATAGGCTACAGTCGTAAGAAATACAAGCCTCCTAACAATAATAATAATGTTTTCTTAGTTCTTTATAGATGAACATTTTCCTCATTCCACAATTATTTCATGTACGTTCGGCAATGGAAATACCCTTACATCACGCATCATATTTATCCGGCATTTATACAGAGCGGAAATTAATTCCAGTGTGGACGAAGATTAAATAAACGATTTTCTTACCTAGACAATGGAAATGGAGTGAGCGCTCGTCACACAAAGATCACTAGAAAAAAAGCAACGTGACGTTCCAAACACAGTCGCAGAGGAGACTAAGCTTCATAATTGCGACAGGTAATGGTGAGGAAATCAGTTTCAAGTTTGGTATACAAACCAAAGAAGGCTGTCAAGTAAGTTACATTTAGAACCGAGGCATGCGCCCCCCACCACAAGTATATAATCTGAGAAATTCAGTATTGTATGACTACGTTCGGGTGCTCTGGTTCAGCTGTTTCCAGGGTGCTCTGACTAAAGTATTTGACCTAGCCTATGCTATTATTCTTGCACCATTTTGCACAGACGTTGATTTTTTAATCAAATAATTGTCTATGATAAATTTTATTCATGAAAGGAATACTTTGCCCGGCCGCCCCCCCCCCCCCCCCTCCCAGATCCGGGCCTCGGGACTGCAGCCCCGACACCCCCTCTCGTCGGGCCTGTTAGAGTAGCCAACTTACGCTACTGTTATAGTATCTGTACCGTTGGTACAATCAAGCCTGGCAAATTGGGGGCTATCCTAAAATAAACTCCCTGGAAACATCTGAAATAAAAATCCAACAACTTCCCATTTCCCCCAAATATGACTTTCTGTGTGATTACTCCAATTCTACAACATGTTGCAAACTTTGGTGGCACCCTGTAGGCCATGTCATCTTGGAAATTTCCAAGGTGCTGGTTGTGATCAGAAACATCTTGGCGCTAGTGTTCCAGTAGCAACTGTTAAAACTCCAAGGTACCAACTTAAGAGGACTCCAAACTTCCATTGGCATATGACCATTGTTTTAATCTGTGACGATTTGTAGTGGTAGGCCTGGATTGGCCAATATGGAGGATCCTAGCTCTATGAGTAAGGCATGAAGGACTGTGTCTTTTATCGCCAGCAACTGAGGTACGTGGATGTGAAAATTTCTACGGGAGACGCCGACCAGGCGGCCTCGGGTTCTCCCGAGGACTCTGCCATGTGAACAATAATTGTATTTTAGGTGGATCGGCCACGGGACTGATGAACATTTAAATTTCATTCTTTGTAAATTTGTTTCTATTGATTTAATTCCATTTAGTGTGCGTGGTCAGAATGTAAAGTTGACTTAGTTAAATTGCGTAGTAACGCGGGCCGTATTTTCAAAGTGCTAATTTTATGTATCACTTGCAATACCTTGTTTTCTGTTAAGTAATGTTTATCGCCCGCCGTTGCATTTCAAGTCCATGTTGGTTTAATTTACGTAAATATTTTGTCTGCCTCGTGCAGGCCAAAACTTGTTTTAAAAGCCGCGTCCGTTGGTGACGCTTTAGATCTGACCACGTGCAAAGTTAATACTATGAAGAACACCAGTTATATTTTTGGTTTGATTTAAGAGATAAGCATTTAGGTTAAATTACTAAGTAAACATTGTTCTCGGTTCATTTTGATGGGGATTGATTTGGTAAATTGTGGGGTTTGTTGTCGCTAAATTTCGGCGCGATGTCGGCGTGTTTGCGTGATGTGTTCTGAGTTATTAGTTATTGTCGGCATGGTATTTGTTTGTGCCTTTCGAGGTCCAAACAAGTAATTTGGTGGATCATTGGATCTAGGTTGTTTAATTAGCCTTCAAGGGGGGGATTTGCTGTTGAGTAAGTATGTGATAGGCGTCAAGTTTATAAGATCTATATATTTGTTAGTATGTGTTTTGAGGTTAAGTAATTCATAGGCGTCAAGTTTGTAAGACCTATTTTGTTGTATGTTTGTCATAGGCGTCAAGTCTGTAAGACCTATTTTGTTGTATGTTTGTCCTAGGTGTCAAGTTTGTAAGACCTAGAAAGTGTGAAGTAGGTTAGTTTGACCACTGGCAAGAAGCTTCGTGCTTTTTCTTTTATTTGTACTTGCCAGGGCGATTCTTCTTACTATTGTGTTTTGTGAATGTATTTTCTTCATGCTTTGTGGGGAAATTCTATGATGGCAAGTTTGTCATTTTATTATGAAGGTAAACCTTTACCCCTGTCGATTGTTTCTCTTATTCCTCTACTCAGGCGCGTGGACAGTCTAGCTCTTGTTCGTCTTTAGTGTTCCTTGAAATTATTTGCATTTGGGGGAAGGGGATATCATTCCAGCTTGTTGGGTTTTCCATTTGTTAATTTCTGTTTCTTTCATTTTAGTTTAGTGGTATGGTGAGTGTATGTGCCGGCAGTGTGAGTGTGTTTTTCTTTCAGGTTAGGTTAAGTTTTGCGCCTTGCTTAAGTAGTAATCATTTTCTTTTATCGTCGAGTCTTCGTAGCTATTGTTCCAGGCATCGTCCCAATATGTAACTTACAAACTTATGAATATCAATTTAACACTTTATTTAAATGTAAATGGGTGCGACGTAGTTTAAGGTTCATTTATTTGTATTGTTTATTGTTATGGAATATATGATTGTGAGTTAAAATGAACATCTCTTTTCGTTAGCGACTATCCCTAGGCAACCTGTTTCCTCTTCCGGACCTCTGAGATTAGGGCTCACTTCCATCATCCCGAGTAGTAGGGTACAAACGTAGCTTGAATAATTTGTACCCGAATAACCACTGAAAAAATTGATAACACATTTGATTTTCCTTAGTTCTCCTTTTAATCGGTTACAGAATGGTAGCAGAGGCATGGTTGATGTTCTTCTCGGCTGATATTGTTAGCTAATACAAATGTTGCAGTATGTCATGGTTCACTTATTGTCTTCTTGCAGCAAATCTTGTGGTGTCAAATTCCCCTGTCATAAAATTTATTGTCATAAAATTTATTGCCAAGTTATCTAGGGTTGTTAATACTCTTGTTTTTGTCATGGTGGTAGTTTAAATTTGGTTAGGTGGGTAATTAATAAGTTGTATCGAGAACCATAGAATGTATTTACTGTAGGATTATTGTATTGGTTTCTAATTTTGTTTTGTTTCTTTATTTTTCATGCGTACGACTGTCCATAACAAAATGCCTTGACTGTTTGAGTGGTTCCAAGAGGTGGAGTCGGTCGGCTGAGTAAGTCCCAGTTCATTATTTTATTTGAAGTCAGTGTAGTTAACTTATTTCATTAGTAAAAAAAAAAAGTTAAGTGAACGGTTATGTTTCAAGTGTGGTGCTCGTTTGTGTCCACGTTGACTTTGGTGTGTTAAGTCATCTGTCTACATGTGAAGTGATAAATTTTCTGCCAGTCAATTTCTAAATTTGGTTGTGTGCTGCAAATATATTTTTATTGATGGTAAGTTGCCTGCTCGAGAAAAACAGCTGATGTCTTCTGTGGCAATGTGTTATTTCATGTGTCATCATTTAAGGTGTTCATGTGAAATTGAAGATGGGCTTTAATTGTCGTAACGTATGGTGTAGTAGGAATTTTATATTGGTAATCTCATCGTAAGTAGTAGTTCCGTTGAGGTCAGGTTAGACTTGGTGTTATTTTACGTTATGCGTGTGGTGGTTGAATTGTGATCTTCTATTTGAAAGTAAATCTTTGGTGCTCTGGTAAGTAATATTGTTAAGCTGGTGACATATTTCTGTTGTAGATATGTATCGTTGTTAGGCTACGTTGATAATTTCATAAAAGTTCCTTATGGTAATGGGGTTTCATCTGCTGTTGTCATGTCAATTGTTCGTAGGTATCTTTTATTTCAATTTTGGTAATGGTGGTTTCTGTCTTCACGAATTTTCAATTAGTTACTTGAGCCACCGTCACTTTGGTGTGCTAAGTCATCCTTTATTATGATGTGACCAGCTGATATGCTGTCAGCTGTTTGAGATGCTATACTACATGTGAGTTGTGGTTCACCCGCTTCTAATTACACCTTCTGGATTATTAAGCGAAGACATTGAAACTGGTATAGTCATTTGTGTGGATTTTTGAATATTGTTTCTTCTTGTCGAAGTAGGCGTTGCGAAGTGGTCATCTGGAAATTTTATTTAGCGGCATTATTATTGGTGATTTTTTTATTATATTAGGAGGACGTTCTGGGATGTGTTGCTGTTTGGTGTGTGTATGGAAATTTAGATTTGCAATTAGATTTGAGGGTAGGAATTAAGATAGGTTGTTGGTTTATTTTCTCGGGAGTAAGGTTAGGTCATTTTATTTTTGTCTTGAAGTATTCTTCGTTGTGAGTGACCTAGTATGCCAGTGTGTGCTTCACTGAAGTAACTACTGTATGAGATAGGTCAGGTTGGATTATGGGGTCCAGCCCGGTTCGATTCTTGTGCAGGATGTACATAGTGCTTACACGATTCGAGTTGTCTTTAGAATGGGACGAAGATAACAGCGATGAACGGCGAGAAGTGATATTTTGGGGGGTTCGAAGTTTTGTGAAGAATTTGTGAGGTTATATTGAGAGAATTTTGTGGTTTTCTGTGGATGCAACTGTGAATGTTTTTTTTTTTTTTGGGGTCCTCAGGCAAGTGTTGAGAGGTTGGTGTTAGTATTAGTTATGGTATTTCAGCGACTCATATTTGCATACTTGTGTGTAATGGGAATTTTATTTGTTTAATGGGAGGGATTGTCTTTGGTGAGTTGTGAGATGTCTGCGTGATGGATGAATTATGATGTGAGGGGTCCCAGTTCGATTCTGTGGTCTGATCCTGTGTTCGTTTCTTGCTCAGTCTGGTTATCGTAACTTTTCAATAGGTTTTCTGTTGTGGTAGGAGCTTTGTGAGAAATGTAACCGAACATGTTTTAGTAGAACTTAACTTGGTAAATTTTATCTCGTTGCTGATGAGCTGTGGCATGCTTAAGTTGGCTTCACCTGTTAAAATGGGATGTCGTACGCCATGATTTAAAATTATTTCTTTCATTTAAGTATATATGGATTAATGGTAACTGCTTTATTGTAAAGATTAACGTAATAATGTCAATGTAAAGCTATGATTGCCTGCTGATGTTGAAAGAAGTTTTATGTAACTAAAGTTCATACGGAAAGATAACTAAGAACCTGTTTAGTAGTGAAGTAACTCCAGTAATGAAAATGTTTTGAAGATTTAATCTGATTTAACTTAACGCTTGATTTGTAATGGTATTCTTCCTTATTTAGGGTTTGGTTTGATTACAGTAAATTGATAGGGAAGTAATAATGACATTCAGTCCAGATATCGCTTGAGCGTGAAAAAAAACAGACTTTGGAATTTAAATGAACAAGAGTGCAGTTCGTCAAAGTTATGGAAGCTAAATTAACTCACATACTGTCGCAGTGCTACCAAGTTTTCAAAATGTGGTGACGGTGTGCATATGTGCTTGGTGTCACGTTGCTGGGTGTGTGTTGAATGTTACAGAGCAAAGGAGATATGGAGATAGAGTGAACGAGCGACCAATGGCCATGGTCAGCTGTTCAACATTGGTGATTCAACATCTGGTGGGAGTATCCCTGGTTTTCTGCTGGCAGACATTGGGGCTGTCTTACCTAACGCCGACCTGTTCATCTACCCTGGGAACATTCATAAATCATCTGGTACGCGATCTCAGGAGTTTGCCTGTCACCCCACGCTGTGGATCTGGAGGGGGAGAATTGTACCGTTGGTACAATCAAGCCCGGCAAATTGGGGGCTATCCTAAAATAAACCCCCTGGAAACATCTGAAATAAAGATCCAACAACTTCCCATTTCCCCCAAATGTGACTTTCTGTGTGATTACTCCAATTCTACAACATGTTGCAATAGTGACCAAAATTTTGTGGCACCCTGTAGGCCATGTCATCGTGGAAATTTCCAAGGTGCTGGTTGTGATCAGAAACATCTTGGCGCTAGTGTTCTAGTAGCAACTGTTAAAACTCCAAGGTACCAACTTAAGAGGACACCAAACTTCCATTGGCATATGGCCATTGTTTTAATCTGTGACAATTTGTAGTGGTAGGCCTGGATTGGCCAATATGGATGATCCTAGCTCTGTGAGTTAGTCATGAAGGACTGTGTCTTTTATCGCTAGCAACTGAGGTAGGTGGATGTGAAAATTTCTACGGGAGACGCCGACCAGGCGGCCTCGGGTTCTCCCGAGGACTCTGCCATGTGAACAATAATTGTATTTTAGGTGGATCGGCCACGGGACTGATGAACATTTAAATTTCATTCTTTGTTAATTTGTTTCTATTGATTTAATTCCATTTAGTGTGCGTGGTCAGAATGTAAAGTTGACTTAGTTAAATTTCGTAGTAACGCGGGCCGTATTTTCAAAGTGCTAATTTTTTGTATCACTTGCAATACCTTGTTTTCTGTTAAGTAATGTTTATCGCCCGCCGTTGCATTTCAAGTCCATGTTGGTTTAATTCACGTAAATATTTTGTCTGCCTCGTGCAGGCCAAAACTTGTTTTAAAAGCCGCGTCCGTTGGTGACGCTTTAGATCTGACCACGTGCAAAGTTAATACTATGAAGAACACCAGTTATATTTTTGGTTTGATTTAGGAGATAAGCATTTAGGTTAAATGACTAAGTAAACATTGTTCTCGGTTCATTTTGATGGGGATTGATTTGGTAAATTGTGGGGTTAGTTGTCGCTAAATTTCGGCGCGAGGTCGGCGTGTTTGCGTGATGTGTTCTGGGTTATTAGTTATTGTCGGCATGGTATTTGTTTGTGCCTTTCGAGGTCCAAACAAGTAATTTGGTGGATCATTGGATCTAGGTTGTTTAATTAGCCTTCAGGGGGGGAGATTTGCTGTTGAGTAAGTATGTGATAGGCGTCAAGTTTATAAGACCTATATATTTGTTAGCATGTGTTTTGAGGTTAAGTAATTCATAGGCATCAAGTTTGTAAGACCTATTTTGTTGTATGTTTGTCATAGGCGTCAAGTTTGTAAGACTTATTTTGTTGTATGTTTGTCCTAGGTGTCAAGTTTGTAAGACCTAGAAAGTGTGAAGTAGGTTAGTTTGACCACTGGCAAGAAGCTTCGTGCTTTTTTTTTATTTGTACTTGCCAGGGCGATTCTTCTTACTATTGTGTTTTAGGAATGTATTTTCTTAATGCTTTGTGGGGAAATTCTATTATGGCAAGTTTGTCATTTTATTATGAAGGTAAACCTTTACCTCCTGTCGACTGTTTCTGTTATTCCTCTACTCAGGCGCGTGGACCGTCTAGCTCTTGTTCGTCTTTAGTGTTCCCTGAAATTATTTGCATTTGGGGGGAGGGGGGTATCATTCCAGCTTGTTGGGTTTTCCATTTGTTAATTTCTGTTTCTTTCATTTTAATTTAGTGGTATGGTGAGTGTATGTGCCGGCAGTGTGAGTGTGTTTTTCTTTCAGGTTAGGTTAAGATTTGCGCCTTGCTTAAGTATTAATCATTTTCTTTTATCGTCGAGTCTTCGTAGCTATTGTTCCAGGCATCGTCCCAATATGTAACTTACAAACTTATGAATATCAATTTAACACTTTATTTAAATGTAAATGGGTGCGACGTAGTTTAAGGCTCATTTATTTGTATTATTTTTTGTTATGGAATATATGATTGTGAGTTAAAATGATCATCTCTTTTCGTTAGCGACTATCCCTAGGCAACCTGTTTCCTCTTCCGGACCTCTGAGATTAGGGCTCACTTCCATCATCCCGAGTAGTAGGGTACAAACGTAGCTTGAATAATTTGTACCCGAGTAACCACTTCAAAAATTGATAACACATTTGATTTTCTTTAGTTCTCCTTTTAATCGGTTACAGTATCATTCGTAATGTTTGTGGTGACATCACTGTTTCAGGAATCTCAAGGCGCAGCACCTCCTGCCGATCTGGACTCATGGACGCAGGATCAAGGAGGCTGTGGGAAACAGTGTTATCTCTGGGTATAACCATAGATGATACTAGCGCTTAGGGACAGCCCAGCGGGGCTAACGAAGCGACCCGAATACTCACGACCGCACCGAACATCTATTCCCCTCGAGACAGACCAGCGGAGCAGTCAGCTGTTCCTCGTTGAGACAGACCAGCGCAGCGGGGCAATAAGAACGTACCCGAAACGTCACAACCTTGACCGATCATTAGGGCGAGGATTTGTATGTAAATACTAATTATTTCCCTTTGCTTTTACATAACTGAAAATGATAAAGGTCTATCAATTAGAACCTTAGCTACCGTATCATATAATTACATTTGACTGTTACATCTGATCATAATGACTAGGCTGTATCTCCGGCAGGGTGTTACGTGAATTCCCATCCCCTTATCTCCACTAATATATTTCTTGATATTCTTCCCTGGCCCCTTCTCAACAACTTAAGAATTGCTTGGAAAATTCGTTTCACGTACGGTACCTGAATTTCTAGTGAACAAATATTGTCATACAGACTGTTTAGAATTACCGTATATTTCACTTGCCAAAAACTACTCTCTTTTACAGTAAGAGGACCTATGTAATTTTAAATAAATAAGGTAAAATTATGTTTAAGAAAATGCCATTTTGATCAAATATGTAAAATAAAAACACAGAATATGTAATTTTACATTAGAAATTAAAAATATATAAAACAAATGTCATTATGGTCAGATATGTAACAATAAAATGTAATTATATGATAGCTAAGTCTCTAATTCATGGGCATTTATAAATTTTAGTTTTGTCGAGTTTACTATTTTAGATATGTAAAAACATTACGAATATAACCAGGTCACACTCTTGAAATAAAACATCCGTATTAAATTAACTATAACAAAAAAAATATTTCGTCCATTGAAGTGGTATGTGGAATAGTTCCCATAACACAGGCTGCGTTTCCCTTTTGAATTGCTCTGCCGATTCTCTGCATCAAATAGGTTTTGGAACGAGGATCACCAGAGACTCCACCTATTACTCTTCTTAGCTTGTTTACTAGATTTATTGCGTCATCACCCCAAGGACACATTGTCTCCACAGCAAAGGCCACAAAAATATAGTCCTCCATGATCTTCCTATATTTGTTACCGTATGCTTCCGTATGACGGCGATCTCAGCTACAGATCCTGCTTCTTTAGACGATGATGAGATATAGGAAGGAGCCAACGTATCTGAGCACGTTGCATCCCAAACTAGGCATTTGCCATTCGACCACGGAATTATGGTCATCCCATCAGGGAGGCGACCCTCGTCTCTGAAAATTCCAGATGGTTCAAGAATTGACGGGAATTTCGCAGTAGTGAAAGCCCTCCGAAGCGTTTCATTTATCGAGAAATGACGAGAATGGCGGCCAGCACTCCTTTTACAAGAGAGACCGTGTGTACCACGTGCGGAAAAGAGCTCACCACAGACACAAGTAGGAGGTTTACACAGCGTCGATCCAAGGTGGAGGGACATCGAGATCCTAAAACTAATGTTGTCCAGTGATGTCCCTATTGTTCTCGATGGGATGGCATTTAACCATGAATTATATTCTTTCTTCAAACTAGCCAAATGAATAGCATTTTCCTCATCTGAGTGAAATTCCAGGTTGTCCATTTTTTTTTGCAAACGAGACCGTCCCAATTGGAAACATGCGTAATTTTGCAATGAAAACATATTGCATTGTGATAAGTTGCTTTGTTTTCTGTCATTAAAAATATATTTAAAAGTCCCTTTCCGCAAGGCGAGTAAAACGACCTGTGACGTCACCGTCTTGTACCGCAGGAAGCTTCAGCAGCCTTCGTGCATCTGCTGCTGCTAAAAGCCGAATATTCATTATGCCTATTCGTGATTGCGAAAAACTAAAAATTGATTTCAAAATGACAGAAGTAGGCTTTAAAAAAGCACAGTCTGACAATCTACCATGTGTGGATGCCATCATGGTAGCACCATTCTTGAAAACTAATGACTGTTTTGTGGCTGCAGAAATTCGCGGATCAAAAGCGAATAGGTAAGTGGGATTCTTGTATATAAGTTCTGTAACTCTTAGTGTTAGGATAACAAGGATCGTGAAAAGAAACAAATCACTTAAGTCACATTTCCCATATTTCTTTCTAGATGGGTTCACATGTTAGAAAATACAATCAATTTTCACCATTACCAAGGTATGGTACGAATCAAGTCGGACCTAACACTAACATAACTGTTAGTTTTAATGTAAATCTTTATTTATCAAGTGAGAAATACAATACAAAATACAAATCATCTTTTGAGATGCTTGTCACATGTCACGCGAACACGCACAGACTTTGCATTGACTCGTCTTTTGTTTTCTTCTTTATTGTACATGTCTATTTCGCCAGGTGGCACTACTGTGCTATTTTTCTTTCAAATATTAACACTTCCTCCAAAGAAAAATCAAATACAAATGAAAAAAAAAATAAACAAGATCAACTATTGAACACTTTTCAGCCTCTAAGATGTCATCTTCTGCACGCCAATCCTCTCACGCAGCATCTTGAATCTGACCCTCTCCAGAGGTTTAGTTAGAAGATAAGATAATTGATTGGTCCCGTCGATGTGCTCCAGCTCAAGGTCTCCGTCCAAAAATCTTTCCCTCACATAGAAATGACGTACCTCAATATGCTTGGATTTTCGATGGTACTCCGGATTTTTAGCCAATTTATCTGCACCAGAATTGTCGATGTAAAGCGTAGGAGGTTTGTCAGCAGTTCTCAGTAATTCAGAAAACAGTCTTTTCAGCCAAATCAACTCCTTTGCTCCTTCACTTGCAGACACAATTTCAGCTTCAGTTGTCGATGTTGACACAGACTTCAGTAACTGACTTCTCCACGATACAGCTCCATGATTGTAGGTCGAAATGACACCCGTCGTTGAACGTCTCGTCCTCTTGTCACCGGCGTAGTCAGCATCACTCTTGACCTTCAAAACGTCCTCTTTCCTAGAGACGATTCCATGGTTCACTGTGCTCTTTAAATATCGAAATATCCGTTTCACTTGACTCCAGTCTTGAACTGTAGGATTCTCCATGGCTCGAGCAGCTTTGTTGACCGCGAATGCGATATCTGGGCGTGTAGCTGTAGTCAGGTACATCAAGGATCCCACCGCCTCACGATATGGAACCCTGGCCGAAACCTTTTCTCCGTCTTCACTTTCTTCGCGTTCAACTGGGGTAGACACTCCATTTGACTCGGCCATCCCAATTTTTTCTAGGATTTTCCTCGTAAAATCCTCTTGACTGATTGCAATTGATCCATCATGGTTTTGTTGTATCTTCATGCCCAGGAAATTGTTGAGAGACCCTCTGGTCGTGTGAAATTCCTGCTGAAGTTTTTCCATGAACTGCTCGATGTCTTCTTCGTTGCCAATTACCAGACCATCATCCACAAAGATTACAACAGCCAACCACTTTCCATTTTTGTTGCTGTAAAAGAGACAAGGATCAGCTTTGCTGTTTTTGAATCCAGCTTTCTCCATGAATTTCTTGAAACGTTTGTTCCAGCAGCGTGGAGCCTGTTTTAAACCATATAAGCTTCATTTTAGATGACACACTCGGCCAATACCGTCCTGATGACCTTCTGGCTGTTCCATGAACACATCTTCTTCAAGCTCGCCGTTCAAGAAGGCCATCTTGACATCAAATTGACCTAGTTTCATCTCCTTTTCAACAGCTACTGCCAACAGAACTCGAATGGTATCATACCGTGCAACAGGGCTGAATGTTTCTTCATAATCGATTCCTTGCTGTTGCACATAGCTTTTGGCTACCAATCGTGCCTTGAAGCGAACTTCTCCACTGTCCGTTGTCTTCTGTCGTAGAACCAACCGATTTTTCAGGACCCGTGCACCATTTGAACGCTCAACCAATTTCCAGGCATCATTTTCCTTTAAGGACTCCAATTCTTCATTAATTGCTTTCAGCCACTGATTTTTATCACTAGACTGCAGCGCTTCAGAGTATGAGTCAGGATTCCTTTCAACGATGGATGGTCCAGCCATGTACATGTAATTTTCAGATCATCCACGATGGCTTCTTACTCACACGTTTGCTTTTCCTTCTTTCTTCAGTCACTCCTTCTTCCCCATCTTAAGGGACCGATAAACTCGATGTTAGGCCCCTTAAAACAACAATTATCATCATCATCATCATCATCATCTTCCTCATCTTCGCTTCCTCCGGAACTGGACGCCGAAGCAAAATCTTCAATTTCGCTTAAGTTCTCATCTGACTGACCTCCTCTGTAGGCCTACATCAGACGATGAATTAGACTGATTCCTCTCCACACGTTCTTCAAGCGTGACTTCAACCTTTCCGGCGTTGGAGCGCAGATTGCAGACAACTTCAGGTTTGAATTTCACATCATGGCTTAGAACAACCTTTCCCTGAGTTGGAATCCAGACTCTAAATCCATCCCTGTCGTTCACGTATCCAACCAGATGTCCAAAAACAGCTTTGTCGTCGAACTTTGAGCGAAAATTCTTGTCGATATGCACGTAGCATTCTGTTAAGAAGATCTTCAGATGACTGAGACTTCCCACTGGTTGTCCATACCACAATTCATAGGGAGATTTGTTTTCAATGGATGACTTCCCAGTGCGATTCAGGAGGTACACCGCAGTGTTGCAGGCTTCAGCCCAAAGTTGTTTCGTTAACTTGCTGGGATTCAGCATATATTTTGCGCACTCCACAATCGTTCGATTTTCACGCTCTGCAACTCCGTTTTGTTGTGGTGTGTACGGCATAGTAATGCTGTGTTCTATGCCTCTGCTTGCGAGTAGTTCAGAAACCTTCTTGTTATCAAATTATTTTCCTCCATCACACATGAACAGCTTCACGACGTGTACATTTGTTTTGGCTTCATTCAGGAACTGTTCCAGAACGGTGTACACTCCACTTTTGTGCTTTAAAAAGAAAACTCGTCGAAACTTGCTGAAATCATCCTTGAAACAGACGTAGTAGCGTGCCTTTCCAAGAGATTCAGTAGACATTGGTCCATTCACATCGGCGTGGATTTGTTAACCGGTGGCTGTTGGTCGATTCATTCGTGTCTTGAATGACAGTCGATGCATTTTTCCCAGGGCAGGTCCATCACAGACATCCTCTTTACACATGTCTACATTGATGTTCATCTGCTTCAGTACATTCTTGACATGCGCTTTGTGTTGATGACCAAATCGTTCATGGTAGATCTGCAGTTTGTCCGACGATGTAGCTAAATTACCTTGGATGGGTTGCGCCGGTTTCACGACGCGCATGTCAAGTACATACAGACCATGACTCACACGTCCAGCCATCATCGCCTTTTCAGTAACCTTGTCTTCAATTCTAACAGTTTGGTCGTCAAGTCTTAAACAAAAACCTTTGCTTGCAGCAGCTTTCACAGAAAACAGATGAGTCATTGCATCGGGAACATACAAAACTTCAGTCATCTCAGCACTCAACCAAGCGTTGTTCATCCGCACTTGAATGTTTACAGTTCCTTTGCCGTGAGCTAGCATGCTCACACCTTGTTTTCCTAGCAAAATCTTCTCTGGAGCAGCAAACTTGACGTATGTTGTAAAATACTGTTTGTTCGCGGTGATGTGATTTGTGGCGCCACTGTCGCAGTACCACTCTTGAACAAAGTCGCCGTCTAACGCACTCATAGTATGTGTCAGAAACGAAGCATTGTTCTCCTTATTTTTGTTTCTAGTGTCACCCTCTTTCTTCTTCACTGGACATTCACTTGCCCAATGGCCCAATTCCTTACATTTGAAACATGGAAACTTGTGCTTTACTCGTTAAACATTTTTCTTCGACTTGTCATCAGCGCTGCCTTTGCCACTGCCATACTGGGAATGCTTCTTGGGAGCACTACGTACCACAAACGCAGTCGATTCCACGTTTCCTTGGTCACGCAGTTCAATTGTGCACAATTTTTCAATCAACAAGTTCACAGTTTGATTTTCCGTCGGAATCGTGTCCCACACATCCTTGAAATTATCATATTATTTTCCCAGCGTGGATAAAACTCGACCGTTCAAAATCCTTTCAGATAACATGTTTTCGTTGTGCTTTTGGAGTTCGTCGTTCAGATCCTGATAAAGCTTCTGTATCTTCGCGACATGGGTGCTGATGTCCTCCTTGTCGTCACGTGTCACTCGGAAGAATGACTCGATCAACATGTTCAGTCGCTGCGTACTGCTTCGTTCGAACCGTGCGTTCAATTTTGTCCAAATTTCACTGGCATAGGCGCACGTCAACACGAGCTCGACAACAGATTTTCCTAGCGCACCTGCTAGCAAACTGGCCGCTTTCGCGTCTTCTTTCAACCACTGCTTATATGCCGCTTTTTGTTGCACAGTTGCTTCTGCCGGCAACACAGGACACTTTTTCGAACCATCAACCATATTTTCCAGTTCATATGACCGCAAAACCATCAACACATGCCATTTCCACTTTGCCCAGTCTTCAGGTCCTTCAAGTTTATCCACTTGAACTTTGTAGTCACTGCCGGTTGCCATTTTGAGGTTATCCTTAACTCACAAAAAATAGAGCACGTGTTCCACAGGCGCTCAGCTTCGGATCCACTCACGAGATAATACCATTTACACGTGGCCTGGGTCCATAACCTGTTAGTTTTAATGTAAATCTTTATTTATCAAGTGAGAAATACAATACAAAATACAAATCATCTTTTGAGATGCTTGTCACATGTCACGCGAACACGCACAGACTTTGCACTGACTCGTCTTTTGTTTTCTTCTTTATTGTACATGTCTATTTCGCCAGGTGGCGCTACTGTGCTATTTTTCTTTCAAATATTAACAATAACAAACAGCAAATTTAGGCCTAACACTTTTTAAACATAACTCTTATGCTTAGGAGTATAATTATTGTACAATTTCAAAAATAAATGCTTCTATAATCTATCGATCCTGAAAATAGGTAGATTTTTAGTTGGGGAACTGCCACTGCCATCGTAATGTACATTACGTTGGCAGTGTAACTGCCCTCCCCCTCCAAAGGCCAATGAAATGGAAACATTAAGTATGGTAACTTCAGTTAATTTGTACAATAAAATATAATATTGTTACAGAGCTAGCAGATAAAATTATGGTGACAGCGCTATAGGGTATGTTCAAGTGAAGCGACAAAGTGGGAAATGCATAGTAAAATGCAAAATATGCCCTGAGCACAAGGCCAGATCCAAAAATTATACAGTCACACTAATTGTGGATGAGGAGCAGTACTGCATAGACAGTGTTGAATGCCATGACTTAGCTGCATCTTCTGGTGAGTATATAAACTTGGTAAACAGCATATTTAAGCCTAAAAACTTTTAACTCTTATGCTAAGGAGTACACCCCTTGGAGGAAAATAAAATGATAACAATAATAATTGCAAGTAATCTTCAGTTTGAAAAATTATAATATAAACAGAAAAAAAGGAAGATACAGTATGTAGGCCTACATAAAACCTCCAAAGAGGAAAATATAAAATTCTGCCATACTATTATTTGTATTATTAAGTTATTATTTAATCATATATATAAAATTCTGACATACTATTATTATTTAATCATTTGTACATTATTATTTTCATTGTTATTATTTTTAATATACAACCACAGCCTCTGGTTTTCTCTCCCTTTGCCCATTTATATGTAAATCCATAGGTGTTGTCATTTTGATTTCTTTCCACACAGGTGGTTGTAAACATGCAATAGCATTTCTGATGTGGGTGCATCGTCGAAGTGAGGAGAAAGCTACGACATCTGTGAAGTGCTACTGGAAAAAAATCAGAGCTATCTGCTTTTGGGATATCAAAGAAATTTATCACTGCAAAGAACTTGGGTAAAAAGAAGCAAAGTAGGTACTGTGGTAACAACTGACAGTAGTTTATCTAATGGCTGCTTCTTAAATGCTGTAGTTGTTGCAGGTAAAGAGCCAAAAGAGCTTAGAATATCAACTGTGCAGGTATTTCACAGAAAGTGACTGCATCAAGAAGCTGTCATTGCACTATCTTGCAATCACATTTGCAGAAAGGGGTGGAGATAGTGATTATTTTCTCACATTTGCAATAGAGAACATGGACTTCGAGTCTTTTAAGTTGGTAGAAAGGCAAACTTTAAGGGCGTGTTTCTATCTCCCAAAATTTTAATAATGGCACCCCGTGGCGTTAACGAACAGCTGATTCGCCACCTCAAGTTAAAACGCATCGAGAGTGAAACGCGAATAAGAAGGTCCGAACATACCAGGCCGGGCACGGCCACGGCTACGGCTGCGGCCAGTGCGAAGTCAATTTCCAATATTTACGATCAGAGGGGGTGTCCTAACCAGCGCGGCCACGGCCACGGTCGGGGACGTCAGCTGTGTGTCTCAGTTTGCTGTTGTAGACCCCACGTAAATAGGATGGATGACAATATCTAAGAGGAAGCTTTGCTCTTGGCAGCACTAATAGAAGATGACCAGCGAGTAACGCAACTTATTTCTAAAGAATGGTATATCATATTCAGATTCTGTAGGTTATTTTGAGCACTTATTAATATTCGTTATTTCGTTGTAAGAAAGACGGTCAGTTGGAATTCAAGAGATAAACAAAACTCGCGAACAATATATGGTGAATTTCACACACTGTATCAACAACTGCGACAACATCCGGAACGATTCCTTATTTACTTCCGAATGACTGTGGAATGTTTTGATTAGTTACTGGATCAGGAACGATATCAGAAAGTAACATACACAATACAGAAGTCCCATTGAACCTAGGAACGTCTGTTACCCTCCTATGGTATATTATTATTATTATTATTTGTTTGGCCCATTAAGGAACACGTCATTTCAACTCTCTCTTGTGTCGGGATGTAGTAAAGTTTGCCCAATACTCACGAATTCGTTACCCTTCTTCTCGTAATGGATACTTTGATATCAATGCACGTCATTCAAAAGGTGATTGTATGTATGTCTACCCCTTATTATTCCCGTTTTTCCAACGGGGTCGGGGAAGAGATGCGATGGAAGTCGTTGTGGCGATGGTTTTTACGGCCGGATGCCCTTCCTGACGCCAACCTCATGAGAGGAGTTAATGAGAGATGAAATGAATGATGGTGAATGAAACTGGGCAAGGATGTGGAAGGAAGCGGCCGTGGCCTGTCAGAAGGTACCGTCCCAGCATTTGCCTGGTGTTGAAAATGGGAAACCACGGAAAACCATTTCAAGGACGGCCGACGGTGGGGATCGAACCCACGCGTCTACCGAGTCAGCAGAGAGCTTGGCCCCATGGACTAATGCTGCGCTTTAGCCAGCGCAGCCACTACTGTCGGTAAACGGTGATTAAATATGAATAATCATATTTTTTTCCTCGTCGTAGTCAGTTTACCCTCCAAGTAGGCTTTTCCCACGGACTCAGTGAGGCAGCCCACCTTTACCGCCTCTACGGGCAGTGTCCTGGAGCTTGACATCGGGACGGGGAATACAACTGGGGAGGCGTGACTAGTGCCTCATACAGGTGGTCTCGCCTGCAAAGCAAACAGGGGGCCTCATGAGGGATGGGACGGGATGGGAAGAATGGGAGAGATAGACAAGAAAGAGGGAAGGAGGCGGCCGTGGCCTGACGTTAGGTACCATCACGGCATTTTCCCGAAGACGAAGTGGCAAAATAATCGAAAATACACTTCGAGGATGGCTGAGGTGGGAATCGAACCCCCTCTACTCATTTGAACCAGCCGAGGCTGAGTAGACCCCGTTTCAGTCCTCATACAAGTTTTCAAATTTCGTGGCAGAGCCGGGAATCGAACCTCGGACCTCCGGGGTGGCAGCTAAGCACGCTGAACACTACACAACGGAGGCGACTAATAATAGTAATACGATAATAATTATAACCATTATAATAAGTTTCATAATAAGAGTAATGCGTATGCTCGCTGTACTAAATTTATTATCATTAGAGGGAATTGCAAAGAAATTACACCTCTCCCCCTGCTATGACACCATAGCAGGTTCGTGGATTAAATCCCAAGTCTTATATTTATGATTTGTTTTTGGGAGTTAACATTTTGTTCATTAGAGCACCAAATCGGCATGGATGACCAAGGTGAAGTATTGTCTGCGCACCAGGAGAAGTCAGCTGGTTTGTACTACAGATACCTTCTCGCGTACTGCATACCACGCCTTCAAAAATCATTAAGTCGGTCACTGCCAGCTTCACTCATTCACGCTTTATTTTTTTTCTTTATTTGTACACTCTATTTTGCAAATGGAAAAAGTGGAAAAGGGCATTCAGTGGCAGACTACATACTTAGATCTGGATGAAGCACAATGAGGGAGGTAGCAGTAACTGACTGTCGATATATTTAGGTCAAGAATGGACAGACTGCTCATGCGTACAAGAATCCTTGCTCCCCGCCGCTGCGTTTCGAACTGACTTCTCCTGGCGCGCATACAATAGAAGAGGTGTAATGTCCGGCCACCTCCAGCTCACTTTCACTCTTTCTCAGCTAGTGTGTGGTTTTTTGGAAGATAGACGCCTCTTGCTTGAGTACCAGTGTGGGTTTCGCTCTCATCGGACAACACCGAATATCACAGGGCCACTTTTTCACATGCAGGCCCACTAATTAACTTAGGCGATTGGTCGCGGGCCGTATAAAATGTACGACTTTAATATATGAAAGATATAGGAGGGGGAGCGGGACGGGGCCCCAGTCCGGCGTGGTTGATAATGTAAATAAGATTATGGAAGTTTCATGATTAAGGCAGAGGGTATTATTTGTACTTCACAGCATTTGTACGAAGTAATCGATCGATATTTAATTCACCTGAGACTAAATTATACTATTAAAGGCACGAGAGAGCTTTATTTAAATATAAAATCTGTTACCCACATAGAAGTAAATAAGCATCTTGTTTATATTCTTAAACCCCCTTGCATGAGTGAATTATTTTGTTGGAGCCGAAACATGTGTTATTTTCCGCAATAAGCTGCGATTTCCTTGCAAACAAAATAGGATAGGTTCGCATGGTATTCATGTGCTTGCTTTGGCTGTACTCCAGCGCCGGTTATAGCCTGAGGCGGCCTTCTCTGTCAGAATGTCTACATACAAGGGTGGCCGATCTAGTAATAGTTCCATGATCCTTGCGGGGGAGGGCAGACTTGCATCGCCTGTTTCCACTACCCTCTGCTGGACATGGATGTACAAAACTGCCACAAACATTATTTGGGCATTATAGGTTTTGAGGCGAAAACGTTTGCGTAACCTTGTCCCTTTGGTGCGTCTCTCTGAAACCATTTCAGGCGGGAAACAGAAAATACATTGGCGGGCCGTAGTCTCTGAATTCCACCCTTATTGTCTGAGCTACGACGAAGAAAGTCACGAGATGTGAGAGCTCCCAAAAGATAGCTACAACGGAGCCTAGCATTGGCGCTAGGCAAATGTAGCTTGGCATCGTGGGAATTTTATACTATTTGAAAATGTGATCGGCTTCGTGGGAGAGCTTATATAATTTAAAAAGGGGGGGGGGATTTATTTAAATAATATGTTTCGGCCAACATAAAGGTATGTAACTTGTAAATGTACTGAGTAGTTGAATTTATTATGGAAGTGACTGGTATGTGCGCAGTATTGTTTGTGTTCCACATGGGTTTGTATTATTTGTGATAACCTCTGAAAAGGTTTGGAGCTCATTCTTTCTATTTTTTTAAATGGTGCTGGTATTACCAGTTGAATCGTGCCTCTGATGTAAGTTGTGTGTTTGTTGGTTATGGTACCATGCTTGGATCGAACAAAACGGCGACGTGTCATTTATGACTGTAATAATTCAGTTACTTATATTTTATTTTTAATGCATGTAATTAGTGAAGGTTTTATTTGTCATACCCAGGCGTGCTGCCCTGTTGGTCACCTGACATTCATTTTGGCAACTGTCCTATCCAAGTTTTAATAACCTCTAATTATTTAACTTTTCTTTCGGATAGGACATGTAGAATATTCCTTGGAATACGGTATAATTACCATCTTCGTGATGGACTTTCCTCTTGCTGGTCACGTTACCATATGAACCATTTGACATTGTTCTTAGTTTATCATTATTAAAGCCATGTTTGTTTTTTTTATTTCTGATTTGGAACTTGAACATTGGATTTGACTTGAACCAGTCACACTGATAAATGGCTCCCATATTATCAACCTTCTTTAACTATTTTCTTCTTGATTTTGGGTCCTACCTTGGACTTAATTAATCTGGTTTTGTGGTTATCACCACCTTCAAGGTAATTTATGATTCTACCAATTTTCTTTAATTGAATTATCAATTAACTTCATGGATTTTTCATCTCTTGTCTGGTCCGGTACCAGTCAATCTTTTAGTTTCACATATGGATTTTCATTGGATTTTTCACTTATCTATAAGACAATTATTAATTTTGTTCATCATATTGCCTTGTGGCATACCTTACTGTAATTTGTTACTTATGTTAAAATATATTGGTTACCCTAAGAGTATTTTCTTGGTGTTCTCTGTTCACAGTAGACATGTATTTTGAGTCTCTTATTACTTTGGGTTATATTATGTCCATCACGCTCATTCCAATTTTTAATTGATCTGTTTTGTTGGTATGGTAATGTACTGTACTTCTGGATTATTTTATCTCCTGTTTTTAAATGATCGTATCAGGTCAAAATCTGTCATTTCATGAAAATCCTAGTCACTTCATGAAGAGCCGGCATATGATGTAAAAAGGTACAGTTGCACTATCTGACGTGTGGTTTCATGAAATGACTAAATTTCGCCGTCTCATAGTGCAATTCATTTTGTACATCATCTGACGGGAAGTCCAGCCCGTCACTTCATGAAGTACCGTAGCGGCAGCGGTGATCACGTGTGAGGGAAGTGAGGTTTCCAAGAATTCATCGGATAAAAATGTGGACACTCTCTCTTAAGTTTGCAGCTCTGGGGCTGGTTTGCAGCAACTCGCCAATCTTCTCTATTCTCCGCCATCCTCTTCAATTCACGATATGATTTTGTGTTCGTATCTGCCATTAACTGTGTGATGTATGCAAGTGGTGGTCTTCCTCTACTGTTTTTCCCTTCTAACATCCCTTCGATGACTCTTGCTGGCAGGCTATTATGTCTGAGAATATGTCCCAACATATTTGCTCTTCTTGTTTTCAGGGTCTTCATAAAGCTTCTACTTTCTCCTGCTCTTCTGAAAACCTCTTCATTTGTCATATGTTGTATCCAACTGATCTTAAGCGTTCTTCTCCAGCACCAAGCCTCAAAAGCCATCAACTTCCTCTCTTCCGACTTCCCTATTGTCCAGGTCTCACTACCATACAAAGCCACACTCCACACGTATGTCTTCAACAGTCTTTTTCTTATTTTTAGGTCTATACTTCTGGATGTGAAGAGATTCTTCTTTCTATAAAAGGCGTTCTTTGCCTGAATAATTCTACTCCAAATTTCTCGTTTGCTGGTTCCATCATACGTTATTAAGCTTCCCAGATACTTATATTCCTTCACATGTTGTATTCTATCATTCTCGATATAAATTTCTGGTGCTCTTCTATGATCTTCCTGGTTCCGACTGCATACGAATATTTTTGTTTTATTTTTATTCATCTTCATGTTAAATTCGTTTTTAAGGATGTTATTCATTACATGAAGTATCTGTTGAAGATCATCTTCATTATCTGTTGTTAAAGCAATGTCATCTGCGAATCGGAGCATGTCAATCTTTTCCCCATGTATATTTACTCCAACTTGAATCTCTTCTCTTATCCTATTTATGGCATCTTGGACATACAAATTAAATAAGTAAGGAGATAGCGAGCATCCTTGTCGTACTCCTTTTATTATTTCAACCTCTTCCTGGTTATTGCCAGATCGTATTATCCCCCTTTCATTCTTATATAAACTATGTATTATTATTCTATCTCTATAAGAGATTCCCACTTTTTTTAGTAACTTGAACAGTATATTCCAATTCACGTTGTCAAAAGCTTTCTCCAGATCCACGAATGCTAGACATGTCGGTATTCCTTTTCTATTTCTCTTTTCAATTATTTGTCTTGGAGTTAATATTGCTTCTCTTGTTCTAATGCCCCTTCTGAATCCAAATTGGTCGTCTGTAATGTAGTTATCAAGGTTGTTCTCTATTCTCCTAAGTATAATACGTGTAAGAATTTTAGATGCATGTGTTGTCAGGCTTAATACCCTAAATTGATCGCAATTTTGTGTTCTGGTCTTCTTTGGAATTGGAATTATTATGCACTTAGTAAAGTCAGTTGGTACTGTTCCAGTTTCATACATTTTGCATATCATTCCATACATTGCATCTTCAGCTTTCTCTCCGCAGTTATTTAATACTTCTGCAGGGATTTTATCTACACCTGGTGCTTTTTTGTCTTTTAAATCTTTCAGTGCTCTTTTAAATTCCGATTTTAGTATTTGGCCACCTCTATTCTCTGCATCTGTCTGGTCTTCTTCCTCTATTACTTCCTTATTCATAACTTCATCTCCATAGAGGTTCTCTAGATATTCTTTCCATCTCTTCCCAACCTTTCCCTCTTCATACAGGTATTGTCCATTCTCATCTTTAATACCACATGTCTTCTGTTTCTTCTCACCAAAAAAATTGCTTCACATTTCCATATGCTTTTTCTAAGTTATTTGCTTTAAAATCGGTGTCTATTTCATCATATATATCACATAAGTATTTTTCTTTGTCTCGCTTGCTTTTCCTAACGATTTCATTTCTCTGTCTTCTATATTGTTGTTTTCCTTAGTCACTTGTGTTGTTTTTTGAACCTTCTTCTTTCAGTTATCATTTCTACAACTTCCTCACTTATCCATGCTTTATTGCTGTTTTTATTTTTAATTTTTAGCAATTCCTCTGCAGTTCCTAGTATTTCCTCCTTCAGAATTCCCCACTGACTTTCTATTGGTTTCTCCAATATGTCAGTATTTCTTTCAATCATTTTATCTGTTCTTCTTTGGAACTCATCTCTAATATTTGGCATCTTAAGTTTTGTCACCTGTAGATACTCAGTTTTTCTCGTAACGATGTTCTTATATTTGAGTTCCGCGTGCATCATGACTAGATTATGATCGCTTACGATATCTGCACCTGGATAACTTTCTTTTACCATTATGTAATCCAATTGCGCTCTTCTCGTGTCTCCAGGAGCTTTCCAAGTGTATCGTCTTCTCTTGGGATGGTTGAAGAGTGTATTTGTTATGACTAATTTGTGCCTAGTGCAGAATTCTATCAATCGTTCACCTCTCAAATTTCGGACTCCCAGTCCAAACTGCCCAACAGTTGTTCCCTCTGTTCCTTCCCCTACCGTTGCATTCATGTCCCCCATAATGATTACATTGTCTTCTGCTCTTGTTCCTTCTATCAGGTGATTTAGATCTTCATACATTCTTTCAATTTCCTCGTAATCTTCATTTGTAGTTGGCATATATGTTTGAATTATAACAGTATTGTTTGGCTCCGTATTTATCTTGACTAGAATTATCCTATCACTATGCTGCACATATCCCGCTACTCTGAGTCCCATGGATTTTTCCATAATCACTCCTACCCCATTTCTTCCGAGCGGTCCGTCTTCCGGCCCTGAGTAGATTATTCTCTAGTCATCTGATCAAAAGTCACCCGTGCCAGGCCATCTCATTTCAGAAATACCGAGAATATCTATTTTTAATCTCTTCATTTCTATTTTCAGGTTTTCCAGCTTCCCCACCTTTAATAATGTGTTAACATTCCATGTTCCTATTTTCCTTACGCATTTCTGTTTCTTGCGTTTGTTAATAATACCATTATTTCCTTTAGTTGCCCCCGCCCGGAGATCCGAACGGGGAGCTATTTTACCTCCGGAGAATTTAACCAAAGAGCTTTCCATCATGAGCTGCTGATTCTTGGGATATCCAGTCGGATCTTTAATGGAGTGGTTTCCCGTTGCCTTCTCCATTCTATGCCGTTGGCCATCTGTCGGCTCTTCAGCCTTTAGGAGCAGTTCCCCACCCCAAGGGCAAGAGAGTGCCCTTCTTCTACCCGCTCATCCGCCCTCCTAAAAGACCGTTGGCACTTGATAGAAGGTGGTCTCCTTATCCCGGGAGAAGTTCGGTGTCTGATATATGCCTATTATATGGACATATACCTTTTACTCATTATCCCGAGTACTGGGCTGCCTCTTCCGCCATCTACACTGTTCCGTAGTCCATCTACTCCACTGTCTATGCCGTTGAGGACTTCACCGTAACCCTGGCAAGGGACCCTTACAAGGTACTACCAGCCGGGTCAGCTGGACCGAGGTTTTTTAAAGAGTTGTTACTCCTCTATCACTCACCACTTTGTCCTGGCCCAAACATTGGACCCAGGTTGGCGGGGTTATGTGGACACTAAAGGGCTGTTATTTCCTCAGAAAGTGAACACTGTGACATATAATACTGTTGGTTTATTTGAAATAAATTAACAAACATAATTGAACAATCTTTGAAAGCGATCTTTGGTTTTATTAATACAGCGACTAAATAGTATTATTGTACATGGGACGGATCAAAGAAGATAGAAAGATAAGAATAGTTACTCCAGCTTTTGTGAGTGGGTGTTCCCACATATGGCGCTAGTGTAGTTAAATTTCAATGAGTTATTAAATAATAATAAAGATGTGAAATACATCAACACTCTCCCTTATTTAATAACTTTACAGACCCCCATGTCGTTACATAATTTTCGAAAACGAATTGAAAACAAAGGTTTGGTCAAAATATCCGCGAGCTGATTTTGTGTGTCAACTCTTGAAATGTCTATTTCTCCTGCTGTGACCAATTCGCGAACAAAGAAGTGTCTGATACGAATGTGTTTCGTTCTCCGATGAAACACAGGATTTTGTGCTAGCCGGATGGCTGCTTCGTTGTCGACTTGCAGAATGGGCGTCGACTTCAACTGGCCTAGTTCAGTCAGAAGCCTCTTGATCCAGACGATCTCTCTTGCTGCTTCACTGGCAGCCACGATTTCAGCTTCGGTTGTGGATATGGCAACAGAGAGTTGTCTCTGGCTCATCCACGAGATAGGCGATCCAGAGTACAGGCACAGGACCCCTGAGGTTGAGCGACCCGTACTGAAGTTACCACCGTGATCTGCATCACTGAAACAATCAAAAGCCTCCTCTCCCAGGTTGGCTTTGTAGAACAGTACAAGATCTGTTGTACCTCTCAAGTACCGCAGGATCCTCTTCACTCTGAGCACGTCTCGTTCGGTTGGTTTGTCAAGGTTCCTGGAGGCCACACTGACAGCATACGCGATGTCTGGTCTTGTCCCGCACATGAGAAACATGAGTGCTCCAACAGCTTGTCTGTATGGAAACTTAAAATTCCGAGGGCTCTCTTCTGAATCGTTGTCCTCGGTGATTGGAGTAGTCACAGCCTTGCAACTACTCATGTTGAATCTCTCCAGTATGGTTTCCGTGTAATGAGCTTGGCTCACACGTATTGACCCATCTTTTCCTTGCTTGATTTCCTATCCTAGGTAGTACGATGCTGGCTTAGAGGTGATTTTAAACTACCGTTTCAGATCGTCGATAAATTTATGGAGTTCCTGCTCATCTTCAGCTGCAATCATTCCATCGTCAACATAGAGAACGAAGAATATCTTCTTTCGTCCTTTTTACCTCACGAAGAGACAAGGATCCACTTCACTTCGCCGAAATCCCAGGCTGACGATGTAGTTGCTGAACTTCTCATTCCAGCATCTAGGAGCTTGCTTCAGTCCAGACAAGCTTTTCTTCAGGCGGCATACCCTGGCGGATCCATCAGCATATCCTTCAGGTTGTTGCATATATATAGTTTCCTGGAGGTCACCATAGAGAAATGCCGTTGAAACGTCGATCTATGCTAGTTTCATTTTCTCTTTTGCAGCAACACTGAGCAATGTTCTGATGGTTGATGCCCTGGCCACTGGACTGAAGGTTTGGTTGTAATTTACTCCTTTCCGCTGTGAATAGCATTTGATGACCAATCTGGCTTTTAGTTTATCGACCGATCCATCGGCGTTCATTTTAACTCGGTAGACCCATTTGTTTGAAATAGCTCTTTTTCCTGGAGGCAGTTCAACCAGTTCCTAAGTTTTGTTCTCTTCAAGAGCTTTCATCTCACGACCCATGGCTTCCTTCCACTGGTCCTGTTGATCTGATATCATGGCTTCACTGTAGGATTCAGGTTCTTGTTGAGGGCTTGAGACATACATCACGAAGTCTTGATACTTTGATGGAGGATTGAGAGACGAACGCTCACGAAGTCGTCGAACGATGGTTTCATCTCAGATCGGAGTACCTTTTTGTTCTGGTTGACTTTCAGCTTCGTCTTCATTATTCAGGTCCCAGAATTCATCTTCCTCCTCTTCGCTGTGCGTTTCGTCGTCAGCTTGATATTCTTCAGGGATCGAATCTTGTTCTGGTTGAACAGAGGAGTCTAAGCTTCCCGGAAGATTGACATCGTTCTTGTGCTGCAATACTTTCTCATCGAAGGTGACATCTCTCGATCGAATTAGTTTACCTTCCTCTTCACAAAAGATCCTGTAACCGTCATCGTTGTCGTATCCTATGAGAATTCCTTTGGTGGCCTTGGGATCCATCTTCTTCCTTTTCTGCTTGGGAACATGCGCATAGCAGGTAGACCCGATCACCCGAAGATGCTTCAGACCTGGTTTCCTGCCGTACCATAGCTCGTAGGGAGATGTTCCCTCAGCGTGTGAAGGTCCAGTCCTATTAAGGACGTAGGCTACTGTCTGGATCATCTCAGCCCAAAGTTTTTGTGGAAGTTTTCCATGAGCATACATCATTGCTCGAGCAGATTCGACCACGGTGCGATTCTCTCTTTCGCTGGATCCATTTTGTTCCGGAGTGTATGGCATGACGAGTCGTTGAACAATTCCTTCTTTCTGCAAGATTTTTCTGACATACTGGTTGTCGAATTCTTTGCCATTGCCACTCAGCAACTCCCTGATGTTGTGTCCGAGAGTCTTAGCTTCTGCAACGAATTGGGCTAATTTCTCTGGAACTTCAGACTTTTCTCTTATGAAGTAAATAGTCCTGAACTTCGTGAAATCATCCTTGAAGAGGACGAAATACTTGTATCCTGACATCAACTCGTCGAATTGGCCGCAGACATCTGTGTGAATCCGCTCTCCCGGTTTCGTAGTTCCAGACCTCGTTCCGAAAGGCAGACGATGAGCCTTGCCATAGAAGCAGCCTTCACACAGTTCGCTGTCCAGCTCAACGCGGATTCCCAGCTCTTTGTTCAGGAGGGATCTCACGTGTCGCTTGTTCTGATGTCCGAATCGTTCATGGTAAAGTGGAGAAGGTTGTAATTTTCTGTTGCGTTGACTTCCTTGAATGCAGTGTTGTTCACGCTTCTCACTCTCAGCTTGTAGAGTCCACAGAACCGTTCACGAACTCCAATTAATCTCACTTCGCCGTTCGACGAAATTGCAGACCTCTCTTGACGAGACGAACCTGCTGTCCTTGTTTCTGTCTTGGGCTGCAAGGACTGAGAATAGATTTCTCTGGATCCCAGGAACGCACCATACATCAGCCAACGTGAGCTTGTGCCGCTCGCCGTTAACCACTGCTTCGATGTCGATGTCACCTTTTCCAATGGCCGCAACCTTCACACCGTTCGCTGTGGTCACTGAGTGTTCCGTAGAAAATGGTTCAAATGTCCTAAAAATGTTCCTGTTAATAGAAACATGGCTCGTTGCTCCATTATCTACAAACCAGTCATCAGAGTTGAATTCTGAGTTCATCACAGTCGAGGTTATAGCGACCAAAATCATGTTGGTACCGCTTTCTGATGTTCCTGAGTTGCTGGGCTTGGGCGGTCTTCCATCGGCGATCCACTTCCTACACTGTTTGATAGTGTGGTTACCTTTCCTGCAATAAGGACAGCATATTTTCTTTTTGTTGCTCTTTTGGAGATAGTTTTGCGAAGAGTTCTGCTGCTGGGTTTTCTGTTTGGACGAATCCGAGTAGAGTGCTTCTTGTTGAGGTGATTCTCCTTTGCCTCTGAGCGCCCTCTCGTACGCACACAGCTGACTGGTCAGGTTGTCGACTGTCCTGTCCCTTTTTGACATCAACATCCAGCTAGACTTGAACGAAAAATATTCTTCTGGCAGTGTACCTAGAATTTTACAAATCATAAATACATCTGGCAGATCAGAGTTGATTTCGGCATCTCTGGACATTTCCTGCTTTAGTTCGCTCCACATATTCTTTAATTTTAAAACGTGCGTTGCGATGTCATCCTCATTTTCCTTTTTGTAGCTGAAGAATTGCAGGCATAAGTTGTACACTTTATCTTCGGAGACGCCGTCAAATAGTTTGAGGAGTTCTAACCACACTTCCCGAGCTGACGTGAGACGCATGATTTTTTGTAACGTCTCTTCTGACATGTTAGTGGTTAACACAATCAATGTGTGGCTATCCGCCTTATTAAAAACATCAAGCTTACTCTGATCCCTCGTAAGCAAATACTTATTTTGTACCTCCATGTGTTCCAGTTCGCTTTTCCTTCCAGAACGCCAACGTTGATTACCTTAATTGAATCCATTGTGTATGCACTTGGTAACCTCAAGATTGGCTTCTTGGAGTTTTCGACAAAATATCGCGCACAAAACACTTTGTTTTTTATTTCGCCTAATTACGCACTTTATCTCAATGCGTGACTGAACCCATAACCTGTTGGTTTATTTGAAATAAATTAACAAACATAAATGAACAAACTTTGAAAGCGATCTTTGGTTTTATTAAAACAGCGACTGAATAGTATTATTGTACATGGGACGGATCAAAGAAGATAGAAAGATAAGAATAGTTACTCCAGATTTTGTGAGTGGGTGTTCTCACATATGGCGCTAGTGTAGTTAAATTTCAATGAGTTATTCTCTTTCTTTTCTCTTTTCTTAGTCGTTCACCCTCCAGGTTGGTGGAACCCACGGACTCAGCGAGGGAACTCACCACTACCGCCTCTACGGGCAGTGTCCTAGAGCTGGGAACATCTAATCGGAGTGGATACAACTGGTGAGGGTGGATTGGCACCTCGCCCAGGTGGCCTCACCTGCAAAGCGAACAGGGGCCTCATGAGGGAAGGTAATGGATGGTGAGGATGGATAGGCAAGGAAGAGGGAAGGAGGCGGCCGTGGCCTTGAAGAAGGTACTGTACCCGAAAATACCTACCCTTTACCTGTTGATATCCCTCGTAGGTAACTGGATCGTAGAACCTGAAAACCCCGGCTCAGAAAAATCCCCAGATCCTACCAACAGGGGAAGGGAGTATCAGGGTGCAGCAAATCCTAACAGAGGTGGCATTAAGCAAGACCAAAGCATAGCAGCAAACTGCTCTAAGAACACGAGAATCGTGGGAAATCACCCTCTCAGGAGTGTGGGAAACTCTAGAAATATCTAGCTGTGGCCCTCCTAATGCGACCTCTTTATACTTCTGTAAATCATCACATCGCGTGATTTAAAAAACTGACAAGAATATTTATTTCCAAAAAGAAAATCTGACAGAAGGTCAGACCAAAATGTCCTTGGCTGGACACAAAAACAAAGAAAGTAGGCACTAATATCATGCCAATAAATGCATCAGCAGTCCCCATGGACCAAGAATGCATTTGACCCTCAATTGAAATTATTAATAATATGAACAACAGGTGATCCAATAAGAAGCAAAAAAAAAAAACCAACAAATAAATCACCTTTATGGTTCTTCCACCGATTCCAACATTTTCAAACACGCGAATTAATTCAGATATATATTTACTTATTTACAGCGAAATCATTATTAATATTATTACACCCTCAGATGTAAATGC
Organism: Meconema thalassinum; assembly: GCA_946902985.2. Lineage (NCBI taxonomy): Eukaryota > Metazoa > Arthropoda > Insecta > Orthoptera > Tettigoniidae > Meconema > Meconema thalassinum. Next base: position 1,074,742,034 of record OX336388.2, read on the forward strand.
CTTCCCAAACAGGTAATTCTGCACTCCTCATTGGTGCTTTGTCATAACTGATATTGTATAAATTATATTGCCTTAGCAATGTAGTCAAAATCTATTTTATCAATCAAGCACTTAAGCTAAAAAGACGTGAAATTCGTAATTCAAAATCTCTAAAGATTCAATAATTTCTCAGTATTAATGTACTTATTTAAATTCATCCAGAATTTATAGTATATCGATCATGAATCATATCTAACATTTGCTTAAATCTTATAAATTGAGTACAGCCGAAGAATTAATTAAATGGGGATGCCACACAAAAAACAAACTCTGAGGCTTGACAAAAACTAGATCCATAATTGGAATTACCAATTTATCAATAAATCGTAACAAGAAATGCAAAAGAGAACAAAAACTATGTTCTTTCAAAAACATTCGGAAATTAGTATAACCTTGCACTGAAATACTGTCATTATAATGGTCACTCATGACCTCGATTTCTGAATACAGGTGGGCATTACCACCAACATCACAAAGTTTATATTTTTATAATCGCATTACACATTATGCTTTCACTAGCATCATAACATTCACGCACTTCAACGAGTACTACCGTAAATATATTATACGCCCATTGACGTTTCTTCACACATTATCACCCACATGGTGATTATTTTATTCAATAACCAGTATTCAGTACTCAGCAGGGTCAAATTATCTCTAAGAGTGCTGATGCCCAAATGTTATACGATTTGCTTCTTGTTTTCTTAAAAACGGAGTTTAACCCAAAAGCGGCCCAGTCTATACATTTGGTTGATTTAGTGGAGGGTTCACCTTCGATAAAATCTCGAATTACAGCCTATTTATTATAGACAGAAATATTTGAAAGAATGAGTCTGCATTTTTCTTCATTGTGTGTATCTTACCTGTTATCGTTCCAGTTTTGTTGTTAATTCATTTGGGGGACTTGGGTCCAGTGGCGGCTGGCGGATAATTGTTCTGGGTGATGCAGTATTTTCATTAACGTGGTACATGAGCACCAGCAGGATTTATTCTAGCCCCCCCCCTCCTCGCAATTTTCGTTTCATTTCTTACTAGTTGCATGACATTCATTATTTGGTTGCTCTCAAACCGTTGGGTGCATGGAATTTATACCATGAATTGGAGAAGGCGCGGATCCAGAGTTTGGCTTTAGAAAAATGGTATCACTAAAAACGCAATCACAAAATAAACAAACGTACAAAACCAGACCAATTTTTTTTTGCAAGCTACATGGATAGAAATTTGCTGCGTTTAGCGCACCAAAAATATTCGTACAAATTGCAACGGCGTGTTTTGCGACTTTTACATCGAGCTTTGAGAAAAATAATAAGGTACGTTACAGTTTCGGCAAGTCGAGTTGGTACCGACAAAGGGAGAAAGTCACAGCTTAAATTGCCAACCAAGCTTGCAGTTTGGACTTCGGCATAATTTTTGGTGCGAAAAAAGCCCCAAATTCCTATCCGTGCGTTGCTGCACGTTCATCGTGACATAACTATAAACATCGAATCGGTAATCACAAGGTTTGTTAAACAAAATAGACGAGTTGATTTTGTTATATAAATAATCGTTTTTATATAACAGGTATGAAGTTGTAAATATGTAGTTTTGTAAGAGAACATAATAATTGCAATAAAGATATTTTCAGTATTGAATAAAATGAAAAAAACTGTTTTTCAGTTAAAATTCGTTAAGGTTTATTTGTCTGGTTATTGTGTTGTATTTTTTTTAGTTTGCTAAAAAATTTGATCTCCGTTGGGAGGGGGGTCATGACCCCCGTGACCCCCCCCCCCTTGAATCCGCGCCTGAATGGGAGGTATATATATATATATTATTTTTTTTAGTTCAGAGGTTTTGTCCATTGGAGTTCGCTTTTCTTTGTGAATCATCATCATAATGTTCATCTCTTAAAGACAGGTAAAAATAAAAATCAAGCAGTTCATTATAATGGTAATGTTGATCCAGTTCGCCGATTTTTTAAATAACTGAAGATATTCTCAAATAATCCCAAATGACTAAGTTAAATAAAACTGTGGAATTATCCCCACATCTAAATCAGTTAACCATCAGTCATTTCAATTTATGAAATAAACTGGTGTGACAATGAACAATCGAAATATCCTCGGGATTTCTGGGGGTGGTGGCATGGCCTCTCCTTGCCCCCCCCCCCCTTCCCCGCCCCCAATCTGCCTCCCCTCCCCCAATCCCCCTCCCCCGCCCCCAATCCTCCTCCCCCTCCACCTGCGGGCGCCCATGAGGTGATAGGGCAAAAGAAGACTGCTTGATATCGGAGAAAACTGCATTGAATTGCGCGGTAAAACGGATGTACCTCATTCATAACGAATGCCGCAGTTCAGAGACATCACTTTTTCATCGGATTGAATGGAATATAAGTTAGACTACATGAAAGCCTTCACGAGAACAAAACAACGTACGTTATATACGAGGGCCAGAACTGCCAGTGTTACAAGTACGCCCAACATTGCGATACATAGTATCGGCAGTTGACGGAGCATCTCGGTTGTCTCCGTCCGCGCCTACGCCTCGGCTCCTGGTTTCATTGAGCGGGCAACGACCAGCCGTGCTAACTGTTGGGATAGGGATTCCTCGTTCTAGCATCTCTGCCATACCCTTCAGTATTGAGATCTGGTCGGTGCTTGGACCTGGCAACGACCAAATGGACGAGCGCTCTTAGACGGCTGTCGCGCTACGCTTTCGCACTCAGTTCACAGTAACTTACTATAAGATTTCCTGAATTATTAACGAACAGAATTATGAATTCCTATACATATAGAAGGAAACATACAACTTTTATTACTAAAAATATTATTATGGTATTAATTGTTTTTCATGAATTAATCTGGTCGTTGTGCAACACTGCAACCTTATTACCGGCCGCCACTGCTTGGGTCACCTCAATCATCAGCCCCGTGTGATTGGGTGTGAATTGAACTTACATTTATATGATGACTGTAGGGGTGGGTGGAACCGCATTAAGGAAAGGGATGGGGTAGGCGCCCCGGGACTTGAAGTGGTACTATCCCGACATTTGGGTGAAGGGAGTGTGGAAAATCCACACGGAGAAACCACACACTGGATAGCCACTGTCTTCGCCGGGTTTAGCACCTACGATCTCTCGACTTGCTGCAGCTACTTTTGTGGCCGGGGTGCAAGATTTGTACGTGCAAGGCTATGTCGCGGGACTCATTCCAGTTTCAATGGGCTTGGGGATGATGTTAATCAATTTCTATGTGGCAGGTGGTTTCTAGGCCAAATGCCCTTCCTGATGCCAAACTAATGACACGTTAATGAGAGATTGATTGAAACTGGACCAAAAGATGGAAGGAAAAGTCCGTATATAGCTTGGTTTCATACCCTAGATCGGCGTTCTCAATTTTCTTAAGACTGTGACCACCACCATCATGCCATACCATGTCCCCGACCACCATTAAGCCAAAAATAAAAAATAATAATGCAACAAGCATGCACCTCTCTTTTCATTTCCTGTCTCTCTCTCCCATTGAAGTGCTGAAATATCTAGTTATTCACTGCTCACCAGGCATGCTACAACTGTTTGCGTGACTCATGCAGATAAGATCATTTACGTATGTACAGTCTAGTCGAATCAGCATCTTTTGCGGTACTCATAAATCAGGGATATCCAATTATGATTACTGATGATTAAGGTTCGGATGTTAAGGAAAAGTCATATTTTTTTTCCTGAGCTCATTTTACCCGAATTCTGAAAAATAAGTTTGAATGACGTGTCGCTGACCACGTTTAAAGCAATTTGATGTTGCCTATGAATGCATATTTCGGCCATCTTTATTGTTTTGGTCATACTTGGTCATATTTTAGTGGTATAAGGTCATATTTGGTTATAATTTCAGGATTTTTGTTTAAATTTAGGCGTCGTTAACAAGGTACGTGTTATCTGCGTTGAGTTTCAAACACAGGATTTCCGAATAGTGTAGTAGATACAGTATATTTTGCTTTCTTTTCCCAGAACAGGCAGATAGCAGGTTTAGAAGACCTGATTCAAAGAAGGCGCTCATCTGACGTCTTTTAGCACATCTTTCTGGACAAGTTAGATTGCGCGTCACTCCAGTAGATATATTTAGCTCAGAAGCAATTAGCAAACAAGGAAATGCCATGTTATGTCTTTTAAGAAACCCGAGCAAGAACTGCATCTCAAGGAAATGATACTGAATGAATGTTGAAAATTTGAATGTACTGTAGCTCTCTGCCAGTTTGTTTGATTAAATGTGTCTGGTGTATTATCGCTGATCACGTTTTGCCACTTAAGACGTTAACTGTATATTAGTGATACCGGTACTCTACATATCCCAAAAAATAATGTCATATTTCATAGTTTTTTTAGGTCATATTTCATAGTTTTAAGGTCATATTTAGCTAGTTTTTAGGTCATATTTGCTTGCATATTTTGTACTTCTTTAGGTCTTAAACTTCCGAACCCTACTGATGATTAATAAATACTCTTTTAAAAGATAACATTTTTCACTGTCAAACCTTCTAGTGAAAACCCAATTATTCTTGTTCATGCAACATAATTTAAATTAAAGAATGGATCTCAGGGGAGGTTGTGCTCGCGAGCACGTTTTTGCTCGTATGACGAGAGCACCAAATGTCATTTAAAGAGCACTGTGGAACTCCCGAGCACCAGGTTGAGATCGCCTGGTCTAGAGATTTGCGTTAGTGAATATTGCTACCGCTGTTGGTGATGAATGATGACAAACACACATAATTACTATTATTATCATAACATGCAAACTCTCCTTCACTTGTCTCCCACAATAAATATTAGCCGACAGGAATACAGCCTATAGGCCAAACTATTTCCTCTTTGGTTGATTGAGATTCCAGAGCTAATTCAATCCTTATAATCCACAGAATTTATTAAATTTTGGGAAGATCTAAATAATACAGTGCAGCCTCAAGTGTGATCACTTTTCTGCGTGACAGCGTATACTAGCTTGCTAACGTCCCCCCCCCCTCCCTCCCCCTTCCCACCTCCCCTCCCCTCCTTCAGACAAAGAAATGAAGCTGTTGCCATTTTTAACCCAGCCGAAATTCCTCGACAAATATTTTACAGTATACTATGCAATCAAAGTATTCTATTGAATGTGTGTATTCATTTATTTATGTAGGCTATTTATGTATTTAACAATATTAAGCTACACAGACGTAAGCCCAATTATGTTTCTTCTTGGCATATCAAGTTCAAAAATACAAATTGCATCAGTGAAGGAAAGAGAGAAAAAAATGATACACATTTGAAGAACAAAAAGAAAAACTACAAATAAATTATGAATTTCTGCATTACAGATTAAAAGAAAACACTGTACAAATAAAAAATGTAAAAATACAAACTTCTACACAAAGAAAAGAGGGAGAGTAAAGAGTAACCGGTATTTCACGATTAGATTTAGGTTGTTATGTGAAAATTAATTTCTAAAACCATAATAAACAAGCATTAATTTATTTCTTGGAATATAACAATTAAATGAATTAATGTACGGCTCATCGCGTCAGTCATTTCATGAAGTGCCGAATCAACAAACACCGGATCTTCATGAAGTGCTTCGGTTGATAATGTAAAATCATTTCTTACACCATCTGCCTAAATCGGTCCGTCACTTCATGAAGAAACGCGTCAGATGGTAAAACTATCACTTTTTTACATCATATGCCGGCTTTTCATGAAGTGCCTAGGATCTTCATGATATGACGGATTTCACTATCTGACTACGACACATACATTTTTAACACGTGTGCTGATATTAAAACATTTTTGTTTTTTCGTTTCATCTTGGTTCTCAAATTACTGAACAGCAAGTAGGATTTCGAAGGATTGAAATAGCATGAGTAGTGGTCTTGTACGGGTTCTGAACCCTATACCTCCACACACCTCCACACAAGATGGCGGCCATAGCTTAACTTAACCTAGCATAACCTAACAAGATGGCAGTCATAGCTTAACTTAACCTAACCTAACCTATGTGGTGTGATCAAAAAGTTCCGAGTTGGTTGTCAATAGCATAACTTAACCTAACCTAGCCTAAGCTAACCTAACCTAACCTAACCTATGAAGGGTGATCATAAAGTTCCAAAATAGTGGCCGTAGCTTAACTTAACCTAGCCTAACCTAATCTACGAGGTATGATCAAAAAGTTCCAAAATGGTTGTCAATATCATAACTTAACCTAACCGAGCCTAAGCTAACCTAACCTAACCAAACCTACGAGGGGGATCAATAAGTTCCAAGATGTTGGCTATAGCTTAACATAACGTAACCTAACCTAACCTAACCTACGAGGTGTGATCAAAAATTTCCAAGATGGTTGCCAATAGCTTTACTTAATCTAACATAACCTAGGCTAACCTAACCTAACCAAACCTACGAGGGGTAATAAAAAGTTCCAAGATCTTATTATTATTACCTATTATTATTATTATTATTATTATTATTATTATTATTATTTTTATTACCTACGAGGTGTAATCAAAAAGTTCCAAGATGGTCGCCAATAGCTTTACTTAACCTAGCCTACGCTAAGCTAAGCTCACCTACCCTAACCTACGAAGGGGTGATCAAAAGGTTCCAAGATGGTGGCCATAGCCATAGCTTAACGTAACCTAACCTAACCTAACTTAACCTAGCGAGTTTCAACCAAGCAAGGAGAACGGACGTGCAGTGAAGTGTAAGGAGATAATGGAAATCGCTATTTAGCAGTACCGGGTGGTCATGGGCCGCTGCCAGGCTAGAGTGAATTGCGATATCGGTGTCGGTAAAGTGATAGTGGGCAATGTCACTGAGCAGATGGGGATTTTGGTGAAGGGGATGGCAACGGTAGTTCTGGCGACGCAGCTGATAATTGGAGGAGTGGAGTCAAACCCAGGACCTGGACAGTTAGGATGGCAATAAATTGAAAAAATAAGGGAAATTGTAAAGATAGCGTCCCAAACTGACCAAATCGGGGACGTTCTACGAGAGCAATGCAATGAATTTAAGGAGATGAAGACATGTATAAAGGAAGAGATGGGAATAGTGACAGAAAGGCTGGCTCGAAACAGTAGAGAGATAAAGGATCTGAGAGAAAAGGTGAGAATACTAGAAGAGGAGGTGAAGGAATTAAGGAAGCCCAAACAGGATGATAGGAAAAACGTCTTCATTTATGGATAAACGGAAGATATCAATGAAAGCGCCAGGGATCTACAGTCCAAAGTGCTCCTAGTGATTAGGGACGGTATGCAAATGAACTTTGGGGACTCGGATATTGACAATGTGTTCAGGATAGGTCAAGTCAAGGGCAAGAGGCCCGTTTAGGTGTCATTAGTTTTGTCTGTATGCGACATACGTGCCCCAGGTGAAACATCAGGGGATAAATGAAAATGTCGAATTAACACTAGTGGACTGTATTTACAAAAATGTACATGATACAAAAGACACAACACTTGATATGCGAAGGAGCTGTTGCTCCGGAACACAAACACATTCAGCCATGATGGCTACTTCACTCCCTGTCTCTAGGTCACAGCTGCCAACCTAAACATAAATAAAAATCTCTTGCCAACTGTGGAAATAACACCCCTGAGAGCAAACATACTCCCCACCTTGAAATACATGGATTTCAATAATCTGAAATGGAAACACTGAAATGTTCCAATGACAAGGACATGAAACACTAAAATATTCACTAACTTAAAACACTGACATATTAACAGTCAAAATTATGTGTCTGCTCAATTGGTAGCGGAGCTACCTTGGAAACTGGTCGTTTAAAATTACCACTGTTGCACTTCACTGAAACCACTCTTACCACATTGTCTTTACCACCATGCACTTCTGTGATAACACCAAGGGGCCACTGGAGTGGGGGAACATTGTCTTCCCGTATCAGCACCACAGTACCTGGTGATACGTTGCAGGAGGAGGTCGTTCATTTGCTGCGCTGCTGCAGATGAGTGAGGTAATCTGATGACCATCTCTTCCAAAAGGATTGGAGTCTCTAGGCTTCCTCCAACTCTCAGAATTTGATCCTTGTCTAAAAATGGTACTAAACTTTGAAGTTTGCTACGTCTTGACACTGCATTGTGTTTCAAAAGATCAGCTATTTCCTCGCGGAATGCTATTGACTGGACTAGTCTAACACATGTCATGTTAGTTTGCTGCAACTCTTCTATTGTTAATGGACCATGTTTCCGTTCTGAAGGTTTGTGTTTAGTGTTGTGCACGAATCTTAAACAGTATGCTAACACTCTTTGTAGCTTGAGATGGGAAGAAAATCTTGTGAGCACGTCTGCAGGATTAGAGTGGACTGAACAACTAAGCACTATCTTGCGTTGCTCAGGAATCTCTGATTCAGGTTGTTCACTGGAAGTGGGCCAGTTCCGTTTCGAACACTGTAACCATTCAGGGCCATGCCACCAAAGATGATTATTTAAAAGGTTTGTAGGATCAGTTCCTCGAGAAATTAGATCGGCAGGATTGTCTGCTGATGCTACGTGCTTCCAATCCTTGACTGAAGTATTGCCTTGCACTTCAGTCACACGGTGCGCAACAAAAGTTTTCCATTTTGACGGTTCTCCAGCTAACCATGCGAGAACTATCTTTGAGTCTGTCCACAGATGAATACTATGGAATTCAATATTGAGAACATGACACATCTTTTTAACCACTTGTGACAATAGTACTGCTGCACACAACTCTAGTATGGGTAGCGTGATCTGTTTCAGTGGAGCCACCCTGGACTTGGAGCACAGGAAATGTGTTATTACGTGACCTTGATCTGTTGACGAGCGTAGGAATAAACATGCACCGTAGCCCTTCAAGGATGCATCAGCGAAGCCATGCAACTGCACCTGAGTACAATTTTCTTGAAGCACAAATCTGTAATATATATATTGTCAATCAAGGGTATTTGAGAATGCAGAGTATGCCATCTTGTAAGAAGTTCCGTTGGAAGTTCATCATCCCATCCTATCTTCTCTTGCCGTAGTTGCTGCAAAAACATCTTGAATGCGATGACAATAGGACTGATTAGCCCAATAGGGTCATAAATTGACGACACAATCGATAACACCTTGCGTTTGGTAACTGGAGATCCACTTCCTTGTTCTTTATGCACACCACTGGATATCTGTAGTTTGTCTGTCGCTGGATGCCAAAGTATACCTAAAGTCTTTATATTTTCTCCAGAATCAATCTGAAGGGGAAGCTGCGTCTCTCTGCAGTCCTTTGGAACCGCCCCTAACAATGCTGGATGGTTAGAGCACCACTTGCGGAGCTTGAAGCCTCCCTTGGATAACAATTGGATCAGTTCACGTTGTAGGAGTAATGCATTGTCAACCTTACTTGCTCCTGTAATGCAGTCGTCTACATAAAAATCACGAAGAAGGACAGATGCTGCCTGCGGATACTGTTGTCCCTCATCATATGCCAATTGCCTTAAACATCTTATTGCTAGAAATGGAGCGGATCATGTGCCATATTTGACCGTCTGAAGTTGTTACTGCTTGATAGGCTCATTAGAAGAAGCTCTCCAAAGGATGCGTTGAAGGCTGCTGTCTCTGGAATCAACCTTAACTTGTCTGTACATCTTCTCGATGTCAGCTGTAAAGCCTATGGCGTGAGTTCTAAATCTAGCGAAGTAGGAAATAAAGAGCGGTTCTGGGACAGGGGCTAATGTGCAAGATGGCCGCCGCGCGCAACCAGCCCTATGTTATTCTTATGGAGGGGACAGTCAGAGCTGGGTCAGGGGCTAATGCGCAAGATGGCCGCCATACTCTGAGACCGTGTTTGTAGTCGCTAAATGGAATATTTATTATTATTATTATTATTATTATTATTATTAGGTAATCTTGCGTTGATCATGTACAATCAAGACCAGCCTTATATTGTCCACTTTTTGGTGTAGTGGCTAGCATTCTTGGCTGTTACTGTGGAGGCTCGGTTTCGAGTCCTGGCTCTGTCAAGAAATTTAATTCTAGGCTGAGGGTTGGAATGGGGAACACTCAACCTTGTGAGGCAAAACTGACAGGAGCTGGCTTATGATTCATACCGCAGCCATTCTGCCTAACCCAACTTCACCTAACCTAACCTAACCTAACCTTACCTAGCCTAACCAGATCCCACCTTACCTAACCTAACTTCAAAGTCAGAATGTATAATACGTTTATTGTTTTTTATACCCTCATAAATTAGATATAGAGAATGTCCACCACGATTTAGATCATCGGGCACACTTTTCTGACATATATCATTAACACGTGTCGAAAGGAATGGCTGAAAATTTTCACTAACACATAATACACGTTCACCATACATTGTGTCCACTTTTTGAATGTTAATGATACGGAAAAGAGTATGCATTGGTAATTCAGTGAGCTTTTTTTTCTCTCTAATCAACAGTTCTGCCCCCATAGCATTGAGAATATTTATTGTAGTAGCCTATAAAGAAACAAAAAAATCATATCTATTACAGTTTAGCTGTAAGTGACCAGAACCACTATAACATTTTATTCTAATAAGGAGATTTCCATAATGATAAGAAAAAAAATGCTTACCATAATGATGGATTGTGTAAGTAAACGTCTTTTGCTGCTTGATGCCACTACTAAACTGATACTCATACAAAAGACAAGTGAGTTCATGTTTCGCTGACGTAATCGTATGTTCCCACGCACTTTCTGTGTGTTGCACGCGCCGTTGTGGCTAAATTTGAAACTAGATGAGATGATTTTCTGACGTAATCATATGTTCCCCCGCATGCACACGCAAGCCCCTGTGGACGGATCCTTGTGGACGAGTCCCTGTGCACGGGTCCCTGTTGACGGGTCATTGTTGACGGGTCCTTGTGGACGGGTCCTTGTTGACGGGTCCTTTTTGACTAATCCCTTTAGACCGGTCCCTTTGGACTGGCCCATGACCCCTAATGATATGATGAAATCAAACGTTGTTCCACATGAAACGCATGTGAAGAGCCGATTGCTACTATGAATTTACATGTTTTTTGTTTTGTTTGTTTTTACGCATGCGTACTTGTTTTTTGTAAGCGGACAGGCTTTTTGAATAATGATTTATAGATGAGTTACTTTTTTTAAATTACCAAAAGATCCAAAACTAATAGGTCATTAGCTTTTTAATATCTCATGAACCAATAAGTTTAGGGACTTGTATGAGAGGTCGTTGAACTTGAGGTGACATTCTGTTTTTGAAAGTATTATTTATTTCTTGTCAAAAGGGCCTAACTACACTTTTGTTAATATCTCGCTAACAAATAAACAGTGAGGGTCACGTGAGGTGTCATGGGACTCAGGATGGTCAACCCTTTTCCATGACCAACGAATTCACCCAAAAAAACTAATACAGCATGGTCATTGACCTATGATTTTATAAACTAATCATCGGAGAGGGTCAAGTGAGGTTTCATAGGACTTGGAATGGTTAACCCTTTCCCATGACCAATAAATTTACCCCCAAAAATCCAAAACAGCAAGGTCATTGACCTAAGATTTTATAAACTAATAATCGAATATCAACATGTGAGGTGTCATAGGACTTAGAATGGTCAACCCTTTCCCATGGCCAATAAATTTACCCAAAATACCCAATACATCAAGGTAATCGACCTGAGATTTTATAAACTAATAATCGGATACGAACATGTGAGATGTTTACCATGCGTGATGAAACATAGCTAGGTAGAGAAAGAATTAGTGTAGGCTACATGTATGGTGACTGACAAGTCTTTTACCATTGAAACTTGTTTTCAGATCAAACTGCAGTATAGGGGGAGTATAGGTTGCAGGTATGGGTTAGTAAATGAGAAACGGTGTACGAAAATTCTGATTTATCAAGAATTAAGAGTAGACTATCTTTAACTGATTGGTTAAAGATGATAGCTAAAACACAAAAATGCTCAGTGGTTACCGAGACAAAATGGTCGCTAGACACAACAAGCTCTAAATACTTGAGGCTAATGATCTACACACACACACACACACACACACACACACACACACTCGCTTGTTCTAAACTAAACTGTGTTGCTGTCAGTGCTCAGACAGTAGGTAATGACAAAATGCATTGCAAACAGAAATATAATCATTTCCGGTTGTCTAATGTTACCAGCTATCCATTTTTTTTGTGTTGCAGTGGTAAGCACTTTTAGCTCTTGTACTGGTGGTCTTAACTCGATTTCCAGGTCTGAGGCCTATAACGAGTCGAACTATGAAACAAGGGCATGGTGGTGCAGTGGTTAAGCTGTTAGCCTTTTCACCAGGGGTTCGATTTCAGGTTAATATGCATGTCATAAACATATTAAACTAAACAAAACAGAGATAACGTTTAAAACTGATAGCATTTGTGTCTTTTTAAAATTATTACTTGGATTACAAATACAAAGGTGAACTGGGTTTGATATACAGTTAATGCTGTCTATCACGCACTAGACTGTAAGAAAGCCAAAAGAGCAAAAGGCGTAGGTAGAGCAGTGGTAAAATTGCTATATGTAGAGAACTACCTAGCAAAGCTATATCGCATAAACAGTGCAGGATAGAATCCAGCAATCAAATTTGTATCTTGTGGAACATAGAAATGCACTTACGTGAGAAAATGCAAGTTCATGTGTAATATGACCTAACACACAAGTGTTCACCTGTGCACGTGCATGATAAGAGCTAACAACTCACATTCTGTTTAGTTCGTACGTAACGTTAGGTTAGGGCTTATGCACACACCCTAGTACACGAGGCACATGCCATTTGAGAGCAGGTCAAGGGATCTAACTTGGTGGATGGATGTGTTCTAACGAGTCATTTGTAGTTGAAAGAGAATAATACTTGTTCTTAAGATGTTAAAACTGAGGAGATGGTACGTACAGTAAGACGTCTTGTTATTTCCTGTGTCATATTACAGACATGGCAGAGAGCGCACAGTTCTGTTGCTATGACTAACGCTGCAGTAATTTGAAACCCCAGGTGTTCATTAAGACAATGGGTGATTATTATACAAAGTTAGCAGTCATTGGATATTACACAGGTGTTCCTTCCGGTGTCATGTTGCTGACATGGCAGAGAGCGCACAGTTCTATTGCTATGACTAACGCTGCAGTAATTTGAAACCCCAGGTGTTGATCAAGACAATGGGTGATGATCATGCAAAGTCAGCAGTAATTGGATACCACACATCAACATGGACTAAATCATAAACGTGTTATCGTAACCCGCAGAAACCTCATTTAAAGATTTTAGATTTTACATTTTAACATTTTACATTTTAACATTTTTTTTTTTTTTTTTTTTAGATTTTACATTTTAAATTTAAGATTTTTTGATTTTTAGATTTTACTTTTTTACATTTTCCTAAAAGAGTAAACTACAAGGTCACATACCTAACCTCATTAAACCTAACTTCACCAAACCTAACTTAAGCTAATCCAAAAGCTAATGCACATACACAAAGTATATAAGGTACATGCAACTATCCTATAATTTGTGTTTTACATGTCATGCAACTATCCTTATGCTAGTCTTACAGGTTACTGTACAACATGATCACTACCCCAAACGGATTTTTTTTCATTTTGTTGTTTACACATATATCAATTTTCCAATATCCCATTTTCAGTTTTTTTTAATGTCAGTTTTTAGTTTTTCAATTTCATAATATGGAAACATGGATTTTGCATTTTGTTGTTTACACATTTATTAATTGCACAATTACCCATTTACAGTTCTTAAAATGTCAGTTTAAAGTTTTTCAATTTCATGATATAGAAACATGGATTTTCCAATTTGTTGTTTTCACATTTGTCAATTTACCAAATTTACATTTACAGTTTTTTTTAAATTCAATTTAATGTCTTTTTTTCTATTTGTCAATATGGAAACATGGATTTTTTATAATTTGTGTTTTACATGTCATGCTACTATCCTTATGCTAGTCTTATAGGTTACTGTACAACATGATCACTACCCCAACCGGATTTTTTTTCATTTTGTTGTTTACACATATGTCAATTTTCCAATTTCTCATTTTCAGTTTTTTTAAATGTCAGTTATAAGTTCTTCAATTTAATAATATGGAAACATGGATTTTGCATTTTGTTGTTTACACATTTATCAATTTCACGATTTCCCATTTACAGTTCTTAAAATGTCAGTTTAAAGTTTTTCAATTTCATGATATAGAAACATGGATTTTCCAATTTGTTGTTTTCAATTTGTCAATTTACCAAATTCCCATTTACAGTTTTTAAAATTTCAGTTTAATGTTTTTTCAATTTGTCAATATGGAAACATGGATTTTTCCAATTTGTGTTTTACATGTTCATTTTGCATTAGGAGTGGAGAGAGGTGGGTAGTAATTAAAAATGTGCAAGCAGTGTCCATTGTTGACAGGTCATTGTTGACGAGTCCTTTTCATACAACAGACAAGTGAGTGCATGTTTCGCATGCATTACCTAAAATGTAATACCATGCAAGTGTTTAACATTTTTACAAATTAGCTTATGTATTAGTTTATGTGTGGGGTCTTCTGTTGAGCATTTTGTGTTGGCTTATTTGACATGTTATTTGGTCAATGCATTTAGTGGATTTTTCTCTTGGTCTTGGAAAGTATATCAGTCCATTTTATCACAACATAATGCTTACTGCCATGTTTGTAAGCAACAACAACAACACACTAAACTTTAAAAAAAAAATCTCAAGTACTCTAAGGTACTCTCAACTCGTATTCTTTCCTCTATCCCATGCCTAGTCTAGAACATTTTTTTTCAAAAAAAGGTGAATGGGGAAAGTAGACTCTATGTTTAAACTAAAAAAATCATATAAAGTCATATGTTAACTCTAACACCTACGTTTATCCCATTCTTAGTCGAAAAATATTATATTTTTTTAAATTTTTCAAAAAAATATTTGGAAAGTAGGCTATATTTTGCAAACTACTCATCCTATAAAGTCATGTATAGACTCAAACCAATGGCTTTTATATCCTTAATCGTTAGAACAAAATATGGGATTTTTGACATTTTTTCCAAAAATGTTCATTTTTAAAAATGGGCTATATATTGGAAACTAGGAATTTTACAAAAAAGTGTGTTTGACATAAATGACAGGTATTTACCCCCCCCCCCCCCCTCTACTCACAAACCAAGTCCCCAGATCTCTGGGACAAAATCCAGAAATGTTTTAATCTAATCCTAGCTAACCTCACCTGACGTGGCCATACCAGTTTGTAAGCAACAACAACAACACACTAAGATTCCTTGAATTCCAGAGTACTTTTAGATTAATTATCGACTCTCAACTCTTATAACTATGTCTATCCCACTCTGTCAGAAACACGATAATTTTTTAATTTTTTTTGCTCCATGTCACTAATGAAGTGATAATGGGTTTTCCGATCCTATCACTATAAATTCATTACCCCCGCTCTTATCACGGTCTCGACAACAACCATGCCTATTTTGATTATGTCAGATGATGTAATGTTCGGGGTGCAAAGTGTGTGCAAAGTAGGTGTAAAAGTGGGTGCAAAGTGGGTGCAAAGTGGGTGCAAAGTGGGGGGTGTAAAAGTGGTACCCTATTTGTAATGGCTTATTTGACAAGTTATCTTTGTCAATGTATTTAGAGGATATTTCTCCTGTTCTTGGAAAGTATCTCAACCCGTTTTATGATAGCATAATGCTTACTGCCATGTTTGTAAGCAACAACAACACACTAAAATTCCAAGAATCCGAACTACTTACTCTAAGGTTAATGATTGCCTCTCAACTCCATTCCACGCCTAGTCAAAAACATTATACATTTCAAATTTAAAAAAAGGTAAATTGGGACAGTAGGCTATATGTTTAATCTAAAAATCATATAAAATCATATGCTAACTACAACACCTAAGTCAATCCCACTCTCAGTCAAAAAATATTATATTCCTTAAATTGTTCCAAAAAATATTTGGAAAGTAGGCTATATTTTGAAAACTAATCATCCTAAAAGTCATATATAGACTCAAACCAATGGCTTTTATGTCCTTTATCGTTAGAACAAAACATGAAATTTTTGACATTTTTCCAAAAAATGTTCATTTTTAAAAATGGGCTATATTTTGTAAACTATGAAATTTAAAAAAAGGTGTTTGACATAAATGACAGGTATTTACCCCCTCTACCCAAAAAAAATAAGTCCCAGTTCTCTGGGACAAAATCCAAAAAGGTTCAATTTTGAAAGTAGACGATATTTTGAAAACTAATCATTCTAAAAAGTCATATGTAGACTCAAACACATTTTCTCTAAGTCCTTTAACGTTAGAACAAAACTTAACACATTTTCAAATTTTCCAAAAAATTGTCAATTTTCAAAATTGCCTATATTTTGGAAACTAAGAATTTTACAAAAAGATTTGTTTAACGTAAATGAAAGACCATTACCCCCTCTACGCCAAAAATAAATTGTAGGTGCCTAGGACAAAAACTGTGCAGTAGTGTGTTTTGGGGGTTCGACTGTATATCCTCCACCTCCACATTCCTCCACACAAGATGGCGGCCGTAGCTTAACTTAACCTAGCCTAACCTAACAAGATGGCGGCCGTAGCCTAACCTAACCTAACCTACGAGATGTGATCAAAAAGTTCCAAAGAGGTGGCTGCGACTTAACCTAACCTAGCCTAGCCTAACCTAACCTAACCTAACCTACAAGGTGTGATCAAAAAGTTTCAAAATGGCGGCCGTAGCTTCACTTTACCTAACCTAACCTAACTTAACCTAAACCTACGAGGTGTGATCAAAAAATTTTCAAAATAGTGGCCATAGCTTAACTGAACCTAGCCTAACCTAACCTAAACCTACGAGGTGTGATCATTAAGTTCCAAGATGGCGGTCGTAGCTTAACTCAACCTAACCTAACCCTACGAGGTGTGATCAAAAAGTTCCAAAATGGCTGCCGTAGCTTAACTTAACCTTTGAGTGATCCCTGTTGGGTGACCTCTTTTGATTGATCTCTGTTGATGTATCGCTTTGGACTGGTCCCTGTTGACTAGCCCCTTTGGACGGGTCCTTTTTGAAGGGAGTCATTTTATTTACGGGTCCCGGAGGACGGGTCCTTGTTGATGGGTCCCTGTGGGCGGGTCCTTTGGACTGATCCCTATGGACTGGCCCATGCATTTTATCCAAATTATGTGGCGACGCGTACTAGTCCATCAGCGGCAGGGTGGACCTGATCAATCACTGCGAGCTTCCAGCACAGTGGGGGGACGTTGTCTTCCTTGACGATCACTAATGTGCCTGGCTGCACATTATTGTTTGGTAGTGTCCATTTACTCCTCTGCTGCAGGTGGGAGAGGTAATCTGCTGACCACGCCTTCCAGAATCCTTGGAGCTACCGTTGCAGTTGCTGCCATCTAGAGAGTACATTGAGGCGTACATTACTCAGATCTGGTTCGGGAAGGGTAGTGATAGGTCTTGAAATTAGAAAGTGGCCTGCGGTGATAGCCATTATGTCATCGGGATCATCGGCTAGAGGGACTAGAGGCCTAGAGTTTAGACATGCTTCGATTTGTGTTGTGAGTGTTGCCAGTTCTTCAAAGGTAAGGTATGCCGTGCCCATCACTCGTCGAAGTTGATGTTTGAATGACTTGACGCCAGCCTCCCAAATACCTCCAAAGTGTGGAGCCTGTGGTGGAATGAAGTGCCACTGAATGCCTTCAGTGCTAGCGAAATTTGAGATCTCTCGTTGGTGATGTTCTTCGTCGAACAATCTCTGCAGTTCCCGAAGTTCCTTGTCTGCGCCTACGAAGTTTCTGCCATTGTCCGAATATATGTGCGCAGGTCTTCCTCGTCATGAGATAAAGCGTTTGAGAGCAGCAAAAGAAAGGCCTGGGTAGTCATGCTGCTAACAATTTCCAGGTGAATAGCCCTAGTGGCCATACATACAAAAATTGATACGTAACATTTAACTCTTGCGCTGTTTTTACGAGATCCTGATTTTATGTACAGTGGGCCAGCCTAATCAATCCCACAGTGAACAAATGTAGTTCGGCAACTGACCCATTAATTGCTGGGCATTTTTTGCCTTGAGCTTGTGGCAGATGAGACAATGGTGTATTATCTTCCGAATGGTATTCCTTCCATTTGGTAACCAGTATTGCTGGCGAAGAGAGGAGAGTAGCAGTTGGCACCCAGCATTTAACATTCGTCGATGTTCGTTCTCGATGATCAATTTAGTTAGATGGTGACTTGGGCGCAAGATTATTTGATGTTGTTGGTTGAAAGGGAGCTCCGATTGTTGTAGTCTGCCACCAACTCGAAGAAGTCCTTGCTCACAGAGGAATGGATTAAGGGATATAAGCTTTCTCTTCTTACTAATTGCCCTTGTACTACGAATAGCATGAATCTCTGCACCATAAGCTGATGCTTGGACGTTCCTGATACATGCATATAGTCCTGAACGTAACTCTTGAAGGTCTAATTCACCAGTCTTCCTTTCCGTATGACGAAGTTTGGCGTTAGCTGCAAATCTGAGGCAGTAAGCTGTTACTCTCTGCAGACGTGCAAGTTTAGAGAATCGCTGCATCGAGACTGACCACAGGTTTCCGCTGTTCTGGGATGTCCTGGGTATCCGCAGAAGGGGTTGAGTTAGGCCATGATAGAGTGTTTTCCACAAGCCACGGTGGTCCATTCCACCAAAGTGACTTAGCAATAAGGGCGTCTGGAGCGAGTCCCCGTGAAATCAGGTCCACAGGATTGTCTCCTGAAGGAACGTGCTTCCAATCTGCAATCGATGTGCTGTGTTGAATCTCCGAAGCTATGTTGGCAATAAACGTTTTCCACCGTATGCGTGATGCTGCAATCCATGAAAGAACGATCGTCGAATCTGTCCACAAATGGATGCTGCTAATGGTCAAATTTAAGACCGATGTTACCCTCTTGAGAATACGAGCTAGCAGCAGTGCTCCACACAACTCGAGACGAGGAATGGAGACCCTTTTTAGTGGGGCGACCTTTGATTTAGCGCACAGTAGCCTTGTGATGCGCTCACCCTGATGGTTTTCCGATCTAATGTAAATGAAACATGCGTATTCTTTCTCAGACGCATCTGAACAATCGTGCAGTTGAATGTTAGTGACAATGCCCTTCGTTAGCACTAGTCTGTCGATACAAATTCGGCTGACAAGAGGCAGCAGATTGTGTAGATGCTCCCAGCGCTGGAGTAGTTCCTTAGGTAGGTTCTCATCCCATCCCAAGCGAAGTTGCCAGAGTTGCTGCAGGAAATACTTGCAGGAGATAATGAATGGACCCATCAGTCCCAACGGATCGAATATTGACGCTATGACTGCAAGTACCTTTCTTTTTGTAACCGGTCCGTTGAAGTTATTAATCCCGGTACCATTCACAATCTGCAGCTGATCGTTGGCAGGATGCCACAAGAGTCCTAACGTCTTAACGTCTTGCCGCTATCTGGTTGAAGGGGCAGCTGGGCTTCTCTGTACTCTGGAGGAACAGCTTCGAGTAGTCGTGGATGATTGGAACATCATTTTCGAAGTTGGAAACCTCCCCTTTGAAGGAGATCGATGAGTTGTTATTGAGTTCGCAGAGCTTCCTCGAGGGTTTCCGTTCCAGACATGCAGTCGTCCACATAGAAGTCTCTCTGGAGAATTTCTGCTGCCTTGGGTAAGTTGCGCGACTCCTCAATAGCGAGCTGCTGAAAGCACCTAGTAGCGAGGAAGGGCGCTGAAGCTGTTCCGTACGTAACAGTTTTTAGCTGGTAGTGTCTTATGTGTTCCTCCGGCGATCGGTGCCATACGATTCTCTGAAGGTTGCTGTCACGACTATCAACATTTACTTGTCGATACATCTGGTGAATGTCTGCTGTGAAGCACACTTGGTGAGTGCGGAATCTTGTAATGATAGACCAGATATCTTGCTGGATGGTCGGCCCGATTCGGAGAATGTTGTTGAGTGATTTCCCTCTCGTAGTGGCGGCAGAAGCATCAAACACCACCCTCGTCTTCGTGGTAGAGCTTGCCTCTTTAATAACTGGGTGATGGGGCATGTAATAGCTATGCTCATTAGGGTGTGACGTGTCGATAGCCTCCATGTGTCCAAGAGCTTCGTATTCCTCCAGAAAGTTCACGTAGTCATTCTTGAGCTGGGTGTTTCTACTCAATCGTCTCTCGAGATGATGAAGCCGCGACAGAGCCAATGGGATCGAGTCAACAAGCTCTGTAGAGTCCTCACGCAGTGGAAGCTGTACCGTGAATATTCCGTCAGCATCTCTCCTGGTGTTGGCAGTAAAATGTTTCTCACACTGCAGGTCGTCCTTCGATCTGATTGGCTTTTTGATATCTTCTAATTCCCAGAAGCGTTGAACTAGATGGTCAAGGGAATTGTCACTCGTGGTGAAGAAGGACTGTACGGTCTGCGAAGGTGCTTCGGCCGTTCTGTCTAACTGAAAACGCTTGCGAGAATCCACCCGAATTCTGTGTTCTGGAGGACAGGGTAGTCACCTCGTCTCACTTGTATTTCCGGTAGAAGAAGCTGAAAGAATACCTCTGCACCAATCATCATGTCAATTCTCCCAGGTTGGTTGAACGTAGAGTCGGCTAGAGGTAGCTCTTCAGGAATACCCCAGTCAGCGAAATCAATATACGATCCTGGGAGATCAGCAGAGATAATTGGCAACACAGCACAGTTCATTTCTAATTGGTATTCACTGTGCATGGAGTGAACATTAACGGTAGCACTGTGACGAGATTCTGTAGTAGCGTTGCTTATACCTTGTATTGGTATTCGGTTTCGAACCTTCCGTAAGCTGAGCCGTTCTGCACAGGCATTTGTGACGAAGTGTGCCTGGCTACACGAGTCTAGGAGCGCTCTACAAGTTTGCAGCCTTCCATAGCCATCACGTACCTTAACCAGTGCTGTGGAGAGTAGTATCTGGGTCTGAGGTTTTGCCTTTATCGAACAATACGTGGCTGAAACCGTTTGTTGCTGGTTGACATCCTCGCCGCTATGTCTTGCAGGTGTGGCTTCCTGCTGCCTCCGCGTGACAGGTTTATTGATTCGATGAAGTAGAGTGTGATGTTTCAGGCCGCATGAATAACAGGAGCCCGAAGAACAGCTGCCAACAGTGTGTCCGGAGTAAGACAATTTGAAAACAATTTATGTTGTTTGACAAAGTCCATACGTTGTTGGATACTGCTGCTAGAAAAACCTAAACATTTGTAGAGGGGATGAACACCATCACAAAATAAACAATTATTGCCAGTAGAGACATAAACCTGTCGTACTGGTTTAGTGTGTTTGATGTCAGTAACATGTCGTGGATGGGAAGACACCACTGGTTTGGAGGTCTGATTTGAGTTGGTTAGTCCAAGGGCATGGCATCTGTCTTCTAAAAATCGACATAATTCATCTAGTCTTGCAAATTTCAATTTTGATGACGTCAGATCCCATTGTTTTCTGCTGACCTCATCAACTTGTTGAAGAATCAACTGTGATACGAGCATTTCATGTAAAGGAATGTGAAGTTCAAGTGCCTCAATTGCATTCAGATTACTTGAAACTTGATTTAGCAGTAATCGTATATCGGTGGATGACTCTTTGCTTACAGACGTAAGGTTTAAAAGTGTCTTAATGTGAGACGTTGCAATGAGCTTAGGGTTGTTGTACCTTTGACAGACTGTCTCCCATGCAATCTTGAAATTTGTGGTTGTTATGGGAAGATTCTTAATTTGTTCATGAGCTTCCCCTGTAAGTGAAGATAACAAATAATGATACCTTTGGATATCTCCAAGTGAGTCATTGTTTATGACCAGACTGGTGAACGTATCAGAAAAGGGTCGAAAATCAGTAATGTTACCCCCAAAGAATGGCAATTTAATAGTTGGCAGTGCGAGTTCTCTCTTGAATGGACCAGAGTGGGAATGAGTGGTACCACCGAAGAAGTTGCCTTGTCTCAACCGTGATTCTGCACTCTCTTATATCAGTGTTGTTATTTTATCTACTACGTCATAGTACAATGATTCAAAGCTGTTACTATCTTCACTATGATCCTCAGTTTCATCCTCCAGTTCTAACTTGTCTTGCGCATTGTCATACTTGTCTCTTATTCTGGGTAGATCGTCTAGTCTGGCCTTAATTGCATTTATACTTGATCCTGATTTGAAGTTAACCACAAAGTTATGCACGCGTATGATGCTGGCTTTCGCCAGGCCTCTAGTCTTAACAAGGAGTTGTTTTTCATTGGAATCCATTGTGGGAAATAATAGGAATCAGAAACTGAGTATGTACTTACTGAAGCTGCGGTGTAGAATATCGAAGTTGGTCTGCGTGGCTGTCGTATGACCTCCAGCGTTAACAGGAGATCACTGGTTGCTGTAGACTGGAACCAAGATAACGACATACGAAGTGGATGGGGCAAACATGGCTGCCATCGGAAGCTGTAGTATTCCTTGCCGAGATGGTTGCTATCGGAAGCCGTTTATTCCTTGCCAAGATGACTGCTATCGGAAACAGTAGTATTCTTTGCCAACATGGCTGCTATGATGCTTCAGTCCCGCCAAAATACACGTGCTAATATCACATTAACGAAGATTCCACAGACATCCGGCCCGCGAGGACCATGAAAAGAGTTGAATGAAGTGAGGAGATATACACAAGGTTTGGCTAAGGATAGTACGAGGATAGAAATGGACTGTATATATAAAACACGAGGTAGGTAGCTGATTCATATCACTGGATCTCTGTGGAATTATTACTCGAGTATATTTACACAACTTAAATAAACACGTCATACACGATAAGAAAACACTCCCTACACATATTTACACACACAAGAAACACTGAATGTAGCCTAGGTATCCGTTATATCGACTACGCCATTGCCGTACATCACGCAACCGACCGTTACCGTTCTTACTCATAGACACACTGTCCGCTCTCTTCCCGCCAGGGAAGTAGCTAGCAGGCATACTACCCCCAACAGAGGGCAGTGGAGCTACGATAAGCACTGTCCTAATCTGACATCTGGTGAGGGCATGCTAAACTTGAAGTGAGCAAGATACAGTGTTCAAACAATAATAATTACATTGTAAGTCCGAACAGGCTGGGTCAAATAAATATAGTGGGCCAAAATCGTCGAATGATATACATGTGAGACCTTGAGGGGCATTGTTATAATATATATAGTGAAGGCCATAATCGTCGTAATAAGGCGTTGTAAGTGAATATACATGTAAGACCATAAGAGCATTGTTATATCTAATTGTGGTAGGCAATAATCGTCGAATATAATTTGCAAATAAGACCGTTAGTGGCTTTGTTATAAAATAGTATTGATAGAAGGCGTCATACGAATTGTTGTTATATTAGGCATCCTCTCCGGAATAAGTTATAAAAATCCTGTAAAACGAAATAAAAATGAATAATAATAATAATAATATTAGAAGCAGGAACAAATAACCGCTTTTAGAAGTCTTGATAATCATATGTTTAAAAGATAAACCTTGTAGGAAGCGTGGTGCCCGGCGAGACACCATAAATCAAGCAAAGTACCACCACGGAGGCGAGACAGCTGTTAAGAACCGACCTACCGTACTGTGGGAGTGAGATAGAAAGTTAATGAGTTTCACAGTCAACTGAGGGTCTGTATGAAGATTTACATAATAAAAAGGCCATTAGATAAAATCTTTTATAAAAGATGCAAGCTAAAATTAACGTATAGAATAACAATGATGGAATGGAGATATTTCTCCAAAATATAAGTTTGAAACGTTTATATGGATGTTTACGAGTTTGTCAAACATTCTTGTTGCAAGTAAAAGGACTCCTTCCCCGAAAGAATAAAAGATACGGGTTATGAAAAATATAGTTTAAAGATGAATAATGATGCCACAAAAATAAATTATACAGTGCTTCGTAAGTTGCAAAGAAAGATCACCTAATGCATGAGAATGAAACTGGTAGAACAAGGGATCGATTCACAGACATGGCATTTTATTGTACAGTATTTTAAATGTGTAAAATCTAAGGCTTTGTGGAAAATTACGAGTAAGGTCCAAAGGACTATATGCATGATATATAAATGAATATGATGTAACGTTAAAGAAACCCAGAAGGGTAAAGATTTTGAAATGAATATAAATATCCAAAGCCTTGGAAAGTTGTATGACTTAAATGATAGGCACGCTTGACGCCTCAGTGAAATATATTACAAGTAATTATAATTAGATGTAAGCAAGACAAAGTGATTACAAAGTGGTTTTAAAGTTCAAAAAAATAATGAAATGACATTATAGTGATTTTGATAAAATTTGCAAAGTGATTTTCTTTAAATGGCACTTGAAGAGACTATGCCAATTGATAAATTTTTAGTTTGGATAACACTTGAAGGAACTATGCCAAGTGATTGATTTTACATGTGTTTGAGTGAAATATTTTTCTTTTATGAATTAAATTTTTGTAATATTTAAAAAATGTTGAGTTTTTCCTTAATAGCCTTGTGAACCTGAGTATTCCATATCAGATGTTTAATCAGCGGGGGAAGGGACGTACCATAACCCGAAGCCGCAAGAGCATAAGCCGAGTGCTGATTGATCATCATCCGTGTATACGGGCACAGTATATACAAAAAAAAATCTAATCTGGGGTTAACGCCCCAGGCCTCCTAGCTTGTGATATTAACAGTAGCCTAATTCTATTTACATACCTGTCGCATTTTGAATCACTGCTTCCATCAGATTGCTGTACCCACTTAAATTTTCCCACAAGCACACAAATATTCTTGATTCATGATTCTTATAGAATATATTTACACTTAAAGAACTTGACACATTAGAAGACACTGACACTGCTGGTATATCATTAAAACTACCATCATCTACTTTATCAAACAGGAGTTGTGTAGGACGGTTGATTTGGAAAAATTGTCGAAATGACATCAGGGGTTAGTATGGCAATTTTCATAACCACAAACTTAGGTTCGAAATGTTTAAGTTAACACATACAACTGTTTTAACTTCGAAAATTATCCCGGTGAATATTTCTTATCCACTTCTCTTTCAAAGATTTGTCTTTAGGAAATTTAAAAGTTGAAGTATCTTCAGCAGTATTAAATTTACAGGCGGGTACACAGTAATGACAATAAACAGCCATTACTTCTCACATTACGTATCATCGGAATTTATAATTATTCACAGTGCACTACACTACTTAAGGTACACTATTACAATATATAACAGCTCGAAATCACTTGAGATATGCGACATTTGAACGAAATTCTCGCAGCAGACCCACTTAAATGTTGGTTGACCAAATGTAAACAATCCCCTACGATTTCGGCCATTTTCTACGCTATCGATAGTGGCATTGCGGTCTGAGCAAGACCAACTACAATACTCAGACCTTAATGCAGGTCTCGAAAGTGTGAAAATGGCGTATGCTGGAGCCCTGGCATATTGTTTGTTTACATTCGTTGCTGGGATACACTATTTAGCTTTGATTAGCTTCGTTTGATGAAAGTTGTGATAAACTGTCGCTCATCTGGAATTGTTAGTGTCTTCAGTATGTCTGTGAAGTCCAGTTCGCGTTAATGTACTGCAATCGTATGTAAATATGTGATAATACGCTTAATATGGACTGGTTCGTTTGTGTGATGATTGTCCAGTCAACCGACGGCATTGTGTAATTTACTTCCGATGTTGAAGTACCCTACCTAAGACTAAAGCATAATAGAAGTGTCTCAAGAATATACACCGCAATGATTTGCTAGTTACTGACAATGTAATAATAGCTTAGTACACTTCAGCAGTGTCGAACTTAAGTACGTAAAGGGAAAACGCAATGAGCATCTACGGCTAGACCAAACCGTTGACGCTATCTTGAACGCTCAGCAATATGTGCCTCCGTAAATCCTTACCAGTCTGACAGATGTTCTACACTGCCTTTTTTCACACACCAAATACTACAGTAAACTTCTGTTTTATTGGTTAAGGAAGATGTTCCCCCTGTGCCAAACAGTGAACTCATTGTGTTCCGTCATTATTGATACTTTTGTGATTCTTGCAGCTTGGAAGTTATTTTTTTTATTATGATGTGTGTAATAAAGTGTTGTGAGTACCTTGCCAATTATGTACTTATATTGCGAGATGGTGTGCCACGATAATTCCGTGAGAGGGAGATGGTGCTTTCCAACCTATAGTACTTTATTAAATCAACTATTTCCAACGTACAACTATTTCAAACGGTAACAGCGAATGTTTAATAGGTTTGATGGTAACATATTATCGTGTCCCTTGTGTGTAGTATTCTCCACAATTATGTTCTGATATCCACACGACGACTTCTTTGCATATTTTAATCAACTAATTCGGTGTGATGTTTTAGCCGAGATTTTAGACAATTCCACGAGAGGTCTTAATTGAATTGTATCTCTATGGCGTTGGTTCGATTATTTCAGGGAACTGTCCTCATTCCGATTGTGTACACAAATACTCTGCATGTGCTGGGATAGCACTTCAGTAACCGGGTACTTTCTTCTCTGCTACTTCAGAATCTGTTTGATTGTTTGCCAATAATATTAACCTATAATTACTGAACTTAAATACAAATCGTGATAACTCGCCAAACAGCTTCTTATTCAACCACAGAAACAGAGAGACTATTGTAGCTGCCCCTTGGGTGAAGACGAAGAAACCTATAATTCGAGACCAGCACTATATAGGCCTAGATAAATTAATTCAGGTAAGTCTAAGTTATTGATGCATATTTCTTCGGAACCTAGTCTCGTCTTGTGATGTATTTTATGCTCTTAGGCGAGTAAAATAATAATTTACACGAACTGTGACAAGCCCGATGACATGATGTTAGCTATTGGTAGGGCAACCATCGCCGCCATGTTTTTTCTACATTAAGGTCTGAGGATTGTAGTTGGTCTTGGTCTGAGATATTGTAGACGGTCTTGACTGAACAAATAACTGTCGTATGTTAAGCAACATGCTTTGTTGATACAGTTCACATGTTGGAAAAGTTGGTGGCCTTTTGTACATAACTTTTAGAATGAAATTCTGGCAGGTATTTACCTGAGCTAAATACGGATACCTCTATAATCCAAGATGTGTCCAAGGTATTCTAATCTATTGACTAGCAGTTCGCACTTATCCCAGTTGACGGTTACGTTGAGTAGGGGAGAGGTACCGATCCTAAGCCACGTCCTACTTTCTTGTTGACTTTGTCCATATTTATCGAACCCATGGTTGGATTTTAACATGCAACATGCCGTAGGACTTGTGGTGATGTCCCCTTTGCTGTGGACCACTCTTTTTTTTTAAATAAGCGATATTTTAAAAACCAAACATGATAGAACGATGTGCAATGGCTTAAACGAATGGTCTCTTTGTCCTTTATCGTTAGAACAAAACTTTTTATTTTTAAACTTTTTTCCAAAAACGTTCAATTTTGAAAGTGGACTGTATTTTAAAAACTAGGAATTCTACAATAATGAATGGTCTTTACCCCCCTCTACAACAAAACCAAGTTTCAAGTCTCTACGTCAAAAACTGTGCAGTAGTGTTCTAACAACGCTTCTACTTGCAGTCGCGTGCGTGCTTGAATACGTATGTCTATGCTAGAAAAGGATGAAGGAATAGTCGTACAGGGTCGAGTGAGGGGTCGTTTGAATCGTGTTTTCCCCGCTCTATCTGATGGTGAGGTTATTTTTTTAATCGGTGGATTATTGGAAACCTATTTTGAGGTAAACACATGTTTTTTGTGATTTTTGCTGATATGTCGCGAACCCCTAAGGCTAAAACAAAGTTTGACATGTCATATTTTTCGTCGCGTTGCCCTGTTGCCGAGGATGCCTTTGTCGAGTAGGTGGAAAAACGTATTTTGGGGAAAAAACATAATTTTAGACTTTTTGTTATATTTGGCAAACCCACGGTTCGATGTTAACAAATAAGGTGTCTAAGGACTCGGGGTAACGCTCTGTTAGGTAGATTTCATTAGAAAGCTAACTATTGCAATGGGTCCCATGTTTCGACTTCCGGAAAATTTCGACATATCTTCGCGTTTCACATCCCCCAGACCCCAAAACCACCGTCAGTTCAAAAGTTTATATATAATTTATGTATATATATATATATATGTATATATATATGTATATCAGTTTCTTGTGGACACGATAACTGCCGTAATTTTGCACCAATTACTTCGAATTTTTTACCGAAGATGTATACCTATAAAATCTCGGTCGAGTTCGTTACTGGGCTAAATCGGTCGAAGGGGGTGAAAATGGGGGGCTTTCTTCGAAAAAGTGAAATTTCGCTATAACTCTCTTAATACGTGCAATATCGAATCCATTCAAAGTTCATAATATGTGTCGGATAAGTGCCAAAAATTTATGTCAAATAAGATTTTTGATAGCACCAACCATTGACCAAAGGGGTGGAAAAAAGTGGGTTTTTCGGGAAACATTAATCATATCTCTCTTAATAGGCACAATATCAAAACCGTACAAAATGGACAATATTCCCCTAATAATTACCTAAAACTTTTGTCTGAAAGAATTTTTGATATGACCCACCATTACGCCAAGGGACGAGAAAAATGATTTCGGAATTATAAGAAAATGCCAAGAGCTATCAGTGGTTGCCATGGCAACACTACTAAATTGATGAGGCATGGACCATCAGACGTTGCCATGACAACGCACTTGCACGAGATCAGATTCAGTATTTCCATCTGATTAAGTGGTTGGTTGGTTGGTTGGTTCTTAAGTTTAGGGGCTGCGACAACGCAGTCATGTAGCCCCGTGTACTTTGGGTGTGTGTAGAATCTGTCTGATAACCGGTGTTAATTGTGATGACTGTATTAGTGTGTGTTATCTGTTTGTTAATTTAAGTACTGCAACTAACAATTTTTCAGATAGTTCCTACTTTTGCCGCCAAGCGCCACTGTCAACGACTACGAGGCCAAGTTCAGAACTGAGCTACTAGACGCCGCCGCAGTCGGCTCTTGGCAACGAACATAGAAACCTAAGAGCGTTGTATACATTCTTAACCTATCCAATTTAGCTTCACACAGGTGCAATTAGTGGAAAGATCTTTAACATGCCATAAATCTATGACATGGGACCGCCGGCTTTACTTCCCCTCCGAAGGAAGGCATACTGAGGGATATTTAACGCTCTTAAAAAATCCGACGGCTTCGGCCGGGTTTGAACCCGGTATCTTGGGCATAGAAGCTCAGCATGTTACCGACTACGCCACCAAAGCCGCCTGATAAAGTGGGAAGCGGCTTCGGTGACGTAACTGGTAGCATGCTGAATGTCTATGCCCAATGTCGCGGTTTCAAAGCCGGCCGAAGTCGTCGGATTTTCTAAGAGCACGAGAATCCCTCAGTATGCTTTCCTTTGGAGGGGAAGTTCCAACGTTCGTTGCGAGTTGATGGTTGGGGTGGCATCTAGTAGCCAAGTTCACAGCTAGGTGTCGTTGACGGTTGTACCTGGTAGCAACATTAGGAACTACTGCTTGAAATTGACCGTCTGCAGTACTTACATGAATTAAGACTAATACAGCCATTACAATTCACACCGTGTATCAGACAGATTCTACACTCACCCAAAGTACACGGGGTTAGATGACCGCGTTGTCGCAGCCCCTAAACTGAGGAACCAACCAGAGGTAGATTTCGTTAGAAAGCTAACTATTGCAATGGGTACCATGTTTCGACTTCCGGAAAATTTCGACATATCTTCGCGTTTCACATCCCCAGGCCCCAAAACCACCGTCAGTTCAAAAGTTATATATAATTTATGTATGTATATGTATATCAGTTTATTGTGGACACGATAACTGCCGTAATTTTGTACCAATCACTTTGAATTTTTTACCGAATACGTATACCTATAAAATCTCGGTCGAGTTCGTTACTGGGCTAAATCGGTCGTTGGGGGGTGAAAATGGGGGGCTTTTTTTTGGAAAAAGTGAAATATTGCTATAACTCTCTTAATATGTGAAATATCGAATCCGTTCAACATTCATACTATGTGTCGGATAAAGCCCAAAAATGTATGTTTGAAGAGTTTTTTTATAGCACCAACCATTGACCAAAGGGGTGGGAAAAAGTGGGTTTTTCGGGAAACATTAATCATATCTCTCTTAATAGGCACAATATCAAAACCGTACAAAATGGACAATATTCCCATAATAATTACCTAAAACTTTTGTCTGAAAGAATTTTTGATATAACCCACCATTATGCCAAGGGATGAGAAAAATAATTTCGGAATTATAAGAAAATGCCAAGACCTATCAGTGGTTGCCATGGCAACACTAGTAAATTGATGAGGGATGAGCCATCAGACGTTGCCAAGATAACGCACTTGCACGAGATCAGATTCAGATTTCCATCTAAGTGTGAAGCGGCTTCGGTGACGTAACTGGTAGCATGCTGAATGTTTATGCCCAAGGTCGCGAGTTCAAAGCCGGCCGAAGTCGTCGGATTTTCTAAGAGCGCCAAAAATCCCTCAGTATGCTTTCCTTTGGAGGGGAAGTTCCAACGTTCGTTGCGAGTTGCTGGTTGCGGTGGCATCTAGTAGCCAAGTTCACAGCTAGGTGTCGTTGACGGTAGTACCTGGTAGCAACATTAGTAACTACTGCTTGAAATTGACCGTCTGCAGTCCTTACCTGAATTACAGACTAATACAGCCATCCCAAAGTACACGGGGTTACATGACCGCGTTGTCGCAGCCCCTAAACTGAGGAACCAACCAAAATCTCTGCGGTAGATATAATTTTGCGTGAAGAAGTAACAGACCGTTACATAGTTGCACATCAGTGTCGAAACCTAGCATAAGGACAGTGTGACCACAAGTATAAAAATGGACCCCAAATGACAAGAAGGTTACCGTTCCCATAAGACAATAAAATGTTTAAAATAAGCATAAAATGACGAAAAACAAAGTTAATTAAGCTCCAATTATAAAATACCTTCTCGCATTAAATAAGGTCTAATCCTTCTACGAAAATCTGCATATTCTGCCTATTTTCGCCTATCCCCAAGTTTGTCCGGTGAAATCTACCTCCGCCTTCCGGCGTGCCGAGAGGACTTTTTTTGAATGTTGTAGTTATTTTTCAAAAAAATCACAAAGGGCCTAACGCCATACATGTTGAAAAAAATAATTTTTAAAACTTTTATACTTGTATAAAATTTTCATTAAGATTGGTCATAGACATAGAGACGATACCACTGGGCGTGCGTTTCAACGAGCCTGTCGCTAGCCACGGTGGTGGTATCCCAATAGAGCAATTGCTATTTCGACGAGACGACAGGGCGGCCTACGACGGGTCGTTTCTCTGATTTTTCCTATGGCGGATGGATGAGCGCTAATATTCCCAAAAATGTGTGAAGCGTGCTAAGATTTTTTAATCCCTAACGGGGATCTTTAACGTGTTAGTAAACAGTTATGAGTAATATAACAAATGATAATTCTATGATGCAGATTAAGCGGCCTTTATATTTGACATGCCCTAGTAGTGGAAGGGGAGGAGAGGGGGGGAGGTAGGGGTGAGAGGCACCTTAGGATGTCATGGACCATAGCCTATCATTACTGTGGTTGATTACAGTGTGCACATAGTCTCTGGATTAAACAGTGTTCTTATGGGTGGTGGAAAATAGTGAAACTCGTTGTAAGGTATGTATTTATTTATTTAATTTACTTATATATTTATTTAGTGGTCATGATCGATTGATTAATTAATGGATTGATTGTTTTATTTTTTGTTTAAATAACCAGTATACCTGTTGGTGGGGCGAAAGAGAGAGAGGTGGAAACCATTTTAACCCAGCCCACAAAAAGGCAAAAGCAAGGCTTTTATAAACTCAAGGTAAGATTTTTTTCTTATATATGACCTGTTGAATTGTTTTTTTTGTTTGTTTATGAAATGTGCTATTTGGAATTGAATTGTTTTTTGTTTGTTTATGAAATGTGCTATTTGGAATCGATATACGTATGGTAGTTTATTTTATTTCTTTTTTAGAAAGTTGGAAAGAAAAGCTTTACCACTGTAGCAGTGGCTGAAAACCAAGAGGCTCTAGAGTGGGACCACTGCTGGACAGTCTACGGCTGAAAACTCAGGTGAGAGTGTTTTATATTAATGGCTGAATTTACCGCTGTCGATAAGTTAAATTGGCAACCCCTTGATTCATGTTTTAAGTCGCGTGTATGCTCTGTTCGCGTGGTCAATGTTAGGGAAAGTTTGATCCCCAAAGATTTTTTGGAATCTTGTTTTGAAGTTATTAAAGATCAAATTTGTACAGCTCAAGGGTTGCATACGGCTTTAAAGGTTAATACAGAACTCGTGTGCGATTTCATATATAAAAGGAAGGACGGTGATCATAAAGAAACATTTAATATTTGCAGTAAAATGCAAGAGCTTTTCATAGCCCATAATCTGAAAGAGTGGTATGAATCCAACGTTGTCAATGCCTTGCTAACTAAATTTGATAAACTGTAACAAGGACCCAGTGGCCTTGCCTTAGACAAAATCCATAACCTGCAAATTAACATTTGTCAATTCAACTCTTTCAATGCTGGGTCTAGACATATCCCCACACCACAAGCAATAGCATCGATAAAGACTGTGGTTAACATTGATAATTTGGATGATAAATGTTTCCTGTGGTGTGTGGATGCGTATTTTCAGCCAGTATAACAGCATTGTTACAGACCAGGAAAGTACAAGGCCATGTTTGAATAATTAAAACAAAATTTACATTTAACTCATGTATCGTTCCCTATGGACTTAACTGACATCCATAGGTTTGAGCAAAATAACCAGGACTTTTCGTCCATAGTGTATGGCCTTGATGGTGATGAAATTATGGCTCCCCTTTATGCCATAAAAGAACCGAAACGACACCACATTCATCTTTTATATTTGTCTCATGGAGAGGTCAATCACTATTGCCTAATTAAGAATTTGAATAAATTGGTAGGCAGTCAAGTGTCCAGAGATCAACATAAGAAACATATTTGTGACCGTTGCTTGCAATATTTTATAACCCCTACCTCTTTGGAACGACATAGGGTAGATTGTCTATCTCAGGAAGCGGTGAGACTAGTATTGCCACAAGGGGACGATGCTGTGTTGAAATTTAAGAATATTCATAAGTGTGACTCAGTTCCCTTTGTGATGTATGCGTATTTTGAAGCTCTCACCACACCAATGACGGGATGTGAACCAGATCCCGCCATCAGCTCGACCACACCCATTCAAAAACATGAGCCCTTTGCTATAGTATTTAACGTGGTGTGTGCCTATCACCCCAAAAAATCCTATTACAAATCCTGTGGGGGACCAGATTGTGCGAAATGGTTTTTGAACCAACTTGTCGAGTTGGCGGATCATGTACAACAGTTACTGGACAACCCAGTACCCATGAGCCTAACTCAAGAACAGCAGCAGCAGTATAAGCATGCAACCACATGCCATATTTGTGAAAAGCCTATTTTGGGAGGAGAGGAAAAAGTCAGAGACCACTCACACTTTACGGGTGAGTTTCGGGGAGCTGCCCATATTGAATGCAATTTGAAGTACCCAGCTCCTAGATTTATCAGTGTGTTTTTCCACAATCTGGCAAATTATGACATTCAGTTTCTGATTCGTGAATTGTGTCATGTCAGCAACGGGTCGTTTTCAATTATACCCCAAAACCATGAACGTTTTACAGCCTTGACATGGCGGTTGGACAAATTTTGCATTCGATTTCTAGATTCCTTCAAGTTTGTGGCATCCTCGCTAGATAGTCTTGTCAATGGCTTGGATGAAAATGAATTAAAATACACCAGAATGCATTTTCAGGATCCTGAGAATTTTAAATTGTGCATTCGGAAAAGTATTTTTCCCTATGATTTCTGTAACAGCTGGGGTGTGTTAACGCAGAAAACTCTCCCACCACAAGATAAATTTTACACAAAGCTCACACGCTGTACCGTTATCGATCAAGACTATGCACATGCATGGCAAGTTTGGCGAGCGTTTGCTATAAAGACGCTAGGTGAATATGCTATGCATGACTAAAATTCGATGTATTGCTGCTGACAAATGTATTGAAAAATTCCGTGATCGTGTCAAAACATGTATGGCCTTGACCCGGCTCACTATTTTACGAGTCCTGGGCTGTCGTTCGATGCTACTTTGAAATACTCACAAGTGGAATTGGATTTACTCACGGATGTAGACATGGTCTTATTCTTTGAAAAGGGCATTCACGGCGGCATTGTATCGCTTAACCAGCGGCATACCGAAGCGAACAAACCATATATGCCCTCTTATTCACAAGGCAAACCAGAATGGGAATTTTGCTTGGCTGACAGAGAAACAAGTGTCACAATTTGATGTGAACACGGCCAGCTAAGAAACATGCCGCGGATATGTTTTAGAATTGGATGTTGAATATCCCTCATCCTTGTATGATGAACATGCTGATTTTCCATTCTGCCTAGAGCGAATGGTTCCTCATAACAGTAAAGTGAAAATTGAAAAACTCATGGGCACCCTTTACAACAAAAATCGGTGTGTGCTACATATCCAAATGTTGGTGCAATGCCTAGCCCAAGGCTGGTGTTGAAGAAAATTCACAAAATTATTTGCTTTGCTCAAAAAGCATGGCTTAAGACATATATATTCAACTCCACACTAAGCATCGACAAATGGCAACACAGCAGTTAGAAATCAATTTTTCTAAATTGATGAACAACTGTATCTATGGAAAATCAATGGAAAATGTCCGCAAATATCGCGACATTAAATTGGTGAATGTCTAGGTGGGACAGTGGGGTGCCCGACGGCACATTGCCAAGCCAAATTTCAAATCCATTAAAATTATCAATGTGACAGTTGCAGTCACATGTTACTACTTGTTGCATTGATTAAAGCCTCCTCCTAGCATTGTATCTTTTAAACCCCAACTGGAACATGTCATGTCAAACATGTCTCCTAGACCAAACCTATTTCTTCTGAAAACCCCAATCGGAACATGCCATGTTACGCATTTGTCCTAGACAAGACAAACCTATACAATATTCAGTAACCCTATTGAAACATGTCATGTTAGGTATGTCTCCTAAGATTCATCTATGATCTATGTAACCCTCTGTCCGGGGCTTCGAGCCTGGAAAACTTGATAATATTTTCTTCCTTAATATCCTGAAAACTTCATATTAGGCAAAAGAAACTACTTCGAACCGTGCACGAGGATCACTAGTCTGTCGGCTGGCGTGAAGAAAGAAGTTTCGGACTTCAGGTTGGTGGACGGCGATTTTCCTTGTTTCGGGAAGTTTTTCTGCAAGAGGAGTAATAAGAAAAACAAAAGAAGAGAGAAGACTAACTGTAGAAACAAAGACTTGAGGGGAGAGTTTTGATATTGCCTCCCGAGCCCGTAAGCTTCGAAATATGTAACTCTTGGTTCTGAATTGATTTACATCATATAAACTTGATAACGTGACGACGTGTTCTACTATCTCACCACCCCGGCCTGTTTAATCTCGTAAATTGTCACTTGTGTTGGTTAGGGATCATGCACATGATAGGAGGTGTTTCTGCTTCGTTCGCACGGAGGGTTTGCTTTTGGTGTGTGTTAAATGTTAAGCTTGGCGTTGTATTAAGTTTAGTTGTGGTCTTTTGGATTTAGATAGTTTGGTTAACCTTATGTGCTTGACTGCCATCGTCATAGCGAGAGTGAGTTGTTGAGATGATGGAGGCAATTATTGTGCTCTTATAAAAATGAAGGGAGGATTGTAATTTTGTTTTGGTTGGGATTGACACGAAAATGTTCAAGTCCTTCTTGCTATGAAAAAAAAAGAATGATTATTTCTTGTTAATGCGAGCGCGGAAAACGGAAACCCTTCCTAACTGTGTTATATTAATATATTGATCGCCTCGAGATGTGCCACATACAACTTGGTGTTGTTATTTGGTTTGCATTGGCTAGGCGCCCGTTTGATTATCTTAGATATTGTGAATGGGAGCGAGATAGATTATGTTTTTCCTCGTTAAGATATTTCGTCATGGAATATTTACATGATTCTTATTATTGATATTCTGATCCCTGTAACTATTTTACGGTATTCGTAAGATGCATTTATGATACGACAGAAGATATCCTATAAATTGGTGGTATTAGAGTTAACATCTTGTTGACAATTACAACGCCCGATTGGGGGTTAGGACTACCTAGCATGATTACGTTAGATTAGATTAGATTTTTATTTATCCATTTGATCAATTACATGTATACAATACATTTTTGATATAGGACACGTCAGAAATTACATAGAAAATAAAATATTATTTAGTGTCAATTGTCCCACTACTTACATGAAGCCCTCCTATGGTAATAAATAAATAAGGTTAATTGGTACCACGTGTTTGTGATGAGTAGCAATGTGATATTATACTTCAATGTGGGAAAGGAACACCATTTATGTAAGTACATACAGTTTGAAACTATTTTGCATGTGTGCAGTGGATCTCTGAAGGCATGTGCATGAAGGTATTCAGCAAATATTTTAAGGTGTTCTACCTGCATGTGTAGTTAAGTATTATCATTGTGTTTGTGTATTGTTGACCCAAGTAGTGTGGTAAGGGGAAAGCTGTCTACTAACTTATTGAACCCTCCTCGTATTTGCCCCGAACCTGATATCTCGCTAACCAATCATGGGATTTGAACATACAGGGTGTCCTAGCACTCGTAGTGATGTACCCTACTTTCCTATAGGCTCTTTATTTAATTAAAAGACCAAAACTAAAAGGTCATTCGCGAGTAGTGGGGTAGTGTATGCTTTTTCAAGTCGCGCGCGTGCTTGAATATGTATGCCAATGTTGGGAAAGGAGTAGGGTCGAGTGAGGGGTCGTTTAGATGGTATCTTTCCGCTCTATTTGATGGTGAGGTTAATTTTAAAATGGATAGAATTTGGAAACGCAATTTGGGGTAAACATGTTGTTTTGACATTTTGGCGATGAGTGTTTTTTGTATGCATGCGCACTTGAGGGGTTTTGTAAGAGAGCGGGCTTTTTAAATGATGATTAATAGATGAGTTTTTTAATATTTATTAAGAACCATAGAAACTAATAGGTCATGAGCTTTTTTACTATCTCGCTAACCAATAATCGGATTTAAACATATGAGGTGTCGTAGGACTCGTGGTGAATCCCCCTTTCCTTTGGACGTTTTATGTCCACCCCAAAATAAGTGCTAGGTTGTAGGTTCTGCGTTACTTAGGAAGTTGTGAGCCTTTGACGGCCTTGGAAAGGAAGGAGTAATGCTAGGAGGGCATGCTTGGATTCGTTTTTTTCCATCTCGTTGTGCTCTTTACGGGAATATAGGTGTCGAAAAGGTAAAAATAGGGTTTTGGGACTAAAAATGCGATTTTCACATTTTCCCTCATTTTTTTGAAAACCGAAAAAGTGATCATGATACGTGTCATAGTATTTTTGGATGTCGTCGTCCTCTTTACGGGGATGTAGGTGTTGTAAAGGTAAAAAGCTGGAATCATGTTTTTTTTATGGAAAATGGTTTTTTGTGATTTTCCCTAATATTGGGAAAACTGAAAAAGTGATAATGACGTGTGTGATAGTATTTTTTTCGTCTCGTTGTCCTCTTTACTGGGATGTAGGTGTTGAAAAGGTAAAAATTTGGAAACATGTTTTTTATGGAAAATGGATTTTCGTTAATTTTCATGTTATTTGGAAGCCGAATCATGTGATTTTTATGACGGGCATGTTGATGTTTTCGTCTCGTTGTCCTCTTTACGAGGATGTAGGTATTGAAAAGGTGAAAAGCTGGAAAACATGTTTTTTGATGGAAAATGTGTTTTTGTTATTTTTCAAGTTATTTGGAAAACGAATCATGTGATTTTTATGACGCGCATGTTGATGTATTTGTCTCGTTGTCCTCTTTACGGGAATGTAGGTATTGTAAAGCTGAAATCATGGTTTCCGTCATTTTTCGAGATATTTGAGGAAAAACGGGGAAAAAGTAAGAAACCAGATTTGAAGTCACGTTGTATTAAGCGCTGTGATGTTGGTAAAACACATGCACATAATAATAATAATTATTATTATTATTTGACATGGCTTGCCTGTGCTCACACGCAGAGAGAGGACCTGCTTGGTGAAATGAGAATTGAAAGCTTTGAGACTGGCCCACGGCTAGCAAGACAGAAAAGGGGTCTTATCATTGTACGTGCTTTGCAACCAGAGAGATAAGAGGCAGGTGTCATTATACAGTGTGTGGCTTTATACTGAGTATGTCATACTCTTGGTTCATAATGCACTTATAATGCAGCGCAAAGTTTCAAACCATGAGTGTGTGCATAACATCATGATAAAAGATTGGCATGGGGTTGAACAAAGAGGTTATTGGACATATAAAAAAACAAAAGGGTGGGATTAGTGGAAGGTAATGTGATACATATTTTTGGAGGAAAATTTTTCTAAATAACTTAATAAATAAATAAATAAATAGGGTTTTATTACAAAAATTATTATTGACCCATGAATTAAACGTGGAAGGAAACTCTAACCACTTTACAAAATATTTTGCACCTTTGACTTTAATTACTCGTTCAATTAGATAATCGTTGGGATATAATGTTTTTTGCACTTCTTCATAATAGAATCGTCCTTGAATGGGTTGACCGTCTTGATCTTCTAAGAGATACGTCACTGGTTGACCTAGCTTGACTTGGCGAATTTTAAAAATTTCTGTCGACCACTGTGGAGTATACGATTTTGACAACACACTTCTATGTTTACTGATGCGAACAAAATCTCCAATTTTAAGGCGATGTCGCCTTGGGTCAACCCTTTTTATAGGGTTAAACCGTCTATTGAGTCTGGGTAGTTCTTGGTGACGATGCGAGATTTCGTGCCGATGGGGGAATGAATGGTGTTGTATTATCGTGACACAAGTTGAGGTAACCAGTCTATCCATCGATAGGAACCATGTATTGTAAACTCTTTCCACATATAACTTTATAATGTTCGATTGAAGCGTTCAACTACACTAGCTTTGAGATTGCTATAGCTGGTGTAATGGTGAATATCCTTAGATTTGGGAAAACTAGAGAAATCCTTGTTGAAAAATTCTTTCCCCTTGTCGGTTTGTAACAAGTGAGGTTGACGTTTTGATTGTTCAATAATATGTTGAAAGTCCTTTGTGACTAAGACACCAGTTTTATTTTTACTGGTTGAACAAAAGCCATTTTGGAATAGACATCAATGACGGTCAATATATGGCGTACACCGTCGTTAACGTTAGAATAAGGTATCATTTCAACCAGGTCTGCCTGCCAAAGTTCATCGACTCCTTTGGAAATGACACGACGGCGTTCATAAATGCGTCGAGCTGGTGTATGCAATTCATGAGCGATGCCCACATTGATGGGGGATGGCTTATAAGATAATTTTAGCATGTCGGAGTTGTTGTTCAATGTGGGCGATTTATGCCTCATGTCCAGTGTGCCCAGCTTGTTTTGATGCATGAAGGAAGTATAAGCGCTCTACTAACTGATTGGGATTATTCCAAAAGGTTATATCTATGTAGGATTTTAATTTCTTAAACCTTACACCAGAGGCAGAGTGATGTTTTTGCTTACCAAAGATGTTTGCAATGATGGTTTTATATTTTAGGTATATATTGGCATTGAGCTGCTGAGAGGATTTATAGTTTCTCTTGTGAGCATTGGTGTCTAATAAAATGGATTTATATTTAGCAAGGTCCTCGGACGTAAAATCTTGTGGCGAGGGGGTGCGAGAGAAGAGTAGCTTTAACAGACCTGGTGTTAATTTATAGTTGATCTTTTTAATGACAGCTTTGGTACGAGCAAATTTAATGGATGAATCCCCAATTTTAAAACTATCATTCTCATAGTGAACACCATACGTGGTATCTGCCTTTCCAATAAATAGAAGGGTCAGATACGGTCCCAGGGTTGCCCCATAATGTTTGATTAAAATGTTTTCGAGTTGAGCTTTATTTTGAGGGGTTGCCAAGACTTGTGAAAACGGAGACGATGTGGAGGAAGACGGTGTTGTCGCTATGACAGATGATTTTTGTATTGTTTTTAGAAACTGTTGAAGGGGTGAGGATTTTTCTTTCAGGACTAAATACGGTTTTGCTTTCACTTTCACTTTGTTGTTGTTGTTCTCCTTCTTGTTCTTCATGTTATTGTTCACTAACATTAGAGGAGGATGAGGAGGATTTTACCTGTCGTGTGGAATCTGTTTGAGTAAATTTTGAACTTGTTAAGGGTTTGGTTTGAGAGGTAGCAGCAGCAGTAGCAGAAGCATTTGGTTTGAACCTCATGGGATCAACCGATGATGGAGCATGTTTTATCATGGGTAAAGGATTGACGTTTATTAAACGTTGTAATTCACAAAATTTATGTCGAATCGTATTTCTTGCCTCAATAATACGCTGCATGTTTTGAACATGTGTCTTGTACCCTATGGCGTTCGCCATGGTAAAGGTAAAGACACACTAACAGGAAATGTCAAACCCTGGATCTTTTTAAACAGAAATAAAATGACTTTGAAAGAATAATAGATTTTCCGCCTTCAATACTGTTTATTTCTAATTACTTACAGGGACATGTTTCGGGGGCTAATACTCCCCCTTCCTCAGCCTGTCCAACAAAACTTCACAAAGGAAAAACCAAAACCAAAAAACAAAATGGTCAATATGAACCCTAAATTACCAACATTAAGAGCACTACCTAAAATACATAAAGATAACATTCCTATCAGACCAATAGTCAATTTCAGAAATAGTCCGACGTAGAAACTCACTCAATTTGCTCATTCATTTCTTAAATCACATTACAAACTCAAGGCTAATGCATCCTTTAAAAATTCGATACATTTCTGTGAATTAACTAGTAAACTAAAAATTACCAGAACGCATTCTTTACACACTATAGACATACAAGACATGTATACAAGCAAACCGATTGCCGTCTCCATTGATATTATTGAGAACAACTTGAAGAATAATAGTGATTTAACACAAATTGAGATATCTGAATTTTTGAACATCTTAACGTTCATCCTAAATAACAACCAATTTAGTTTTAATGAGAAAATCTATAAACAAAAAGAAGGCCTCCCCATGGGTTCTCCTTTATCAGGAATAGAAGCTAACATATTCTTAGATAATCTGGAATACGAATCAATCATTAACAAAAAGGATGGTTTGTTCTTTTGGGGACGATATGTTGATGGCGTTTTCGTAATCCTTGACAACTCTAAAACGAAAATAGAACAACTTTTGCAATATTTGAACCAAATAAACAGCAACATTAAATTCACGTCAGAAAATGAAACAAACAGTTCCATAAATTACCTTGATCTACTAGTCATACATGATAAATATCACGTGTGTTATCAAATATTCAGGAAACCAACTCAAACTAGTACTGTAATTAGACAAGATTCTAATCATCCAGCTTCCCATAAAATAACAGCGCTCGCATGTTTCGTCAATAGAGAGTTGAACGTCCCACTATCTGACGTAGATTATCGTAAAGAAGTTTCAATAATTCACCAAATTGCCAAAGCTAACGCATTCAGTAGTAAATATGTTAACAATATAATTAACAAAATTAAGAACAAACCCGTTTCCAGATTAGCAAAAGAGGACAAAGAACCTTCCACATACGCAACGTTCACTTTTGTAAACCAATCCACATACAATGTTACTAGGTACTAAAAAAATATAAAATAAAAACAGCGTTCAGAACCAATAACACTAATCATAAAAAAATCAACTCACATACTCTCAACAGAACCAACAAATACAGCAATTCAGGTGTCTACAGGATTAAATGTAACGAGTGTAATGCCGATTTCGTGGGACAAACGGGGAGAGGGTTCAATACCAGATTTTTAGCCTACTTTTCACATTTTGCAAAAATGAGGAAAAAGTAGACTTATGAGATCGGGCAAATGTGTGTGTGTCTGTCTGTCTGTCTGTCCTTCTGTCTGTCTGTCTGGCTGTGTGTGTGTCCCCCCTATCAACTCCTAAACGGCAGCAGCAATCGAAACAAAATTTGGTAGGAGTAAAGATCTATACCTGAATATCTCACGGCCATATTTGAAAATGATGTCAGTGCTACCAACTGCTAAAAAATCGCAATTGAAATTTGAGCTCCATGTTGGATATCTTGGAAAGTATGAATGGAAGCTATTTCAAAATTGGCACACGTACAGATCATAATATTTCAGTTTAATTTCCAGGAGGCTAAACATGGCAGTGTTGCCAAAATGATTATAAGCCTCCTGATAGGTCAAATTTTTAAATGCATATAACTTCTATACTATCAATTGGAATTCAACCAAATTTCGTATGTTGTATGTGTACATAACCAGATATGACTGAGCGTATTCTTAAGACCTACCAGGGCTGCCAACTGTTAATAAATGCTCCTAATTTATTTTATCCAAATACCAATATATCAGAAAGTATGCAAGCCGACAGCTTTAAACTATGCACACGTATAGTACCTGACATTCTATATTAATTTGGAGTAACTTATATACGTCAGTGCTACCAACATGATTCTAAGCCTGCTGACAGGTCCAACTTTAAATACATGTAACTTCAATACTATCATTTGGATTTCAACCAAATTTCGTATGTGCTATGTGTACCATAACAGATATGACTATGCGTATTCTAAGGATCAACCAGTGCTGCCAACTGTTAATATGTGCTGTCCCTATTTTTGTTACCCTAATATCAATATATCAGAAAGTATGCAAGCCAATAGCTCTAAACTTTGCACACGTATAGTACCTGGCATTCTAGACGAATTTGGAGTAACTAATATACGTCAGTGCTGCCAACATGATTCTAAGCCTGCGGATAGGTCCAATTTTAAAATGCATGTAACTTCTATACTAACTAATGGATTTCATTCAAAATTGGCACAACAATAGATCATATTATTTCAGATTATTTCTGACCAATACATGCATAACATTGTTGCCAACATGATTTTACGCGCGCTGTTAGATCCAATGTTTAACTGCATGTAACGTCCATGCTATTCATTGGACTTCAACCAAATTTTGTATTTTGTACCTTAAGAG
This sequence comes from Meconema thalassinum, assembly GCA_946902985.2. NCBI lineage: Eukaryota > Metazoa > Arthropoda > Insecta > Orthoptera > Tettigoniidae > Meconema > Meconema thalassinum. Next base: position 1,074,785,223 of record OX336388.2, read on the forward strand.
ACGGAACTAAGAATATATTCAGTCATCAGGGCTGCCAACTGTAGTGCTCTATTAGGGTACATTATGCCAGGTATACAGTATTTCGAACTAATTGGAAATTTCGATATTAGCAACTTAGTTTCGTCATTATTATAGATAGGTTCATATTCTGTAGAATAATCATTGGCATGAAAAGTAGGCTGTATAGTTCTTCACGGAACTTCTTGTTGGAACATGTAAATGCCATCAAACATAATAAATTTTCAGCGATGGGCAACCACATGGCAGGAACTGGGCATGAATTCATAACCATAGACAATGACATAGAAATTTTACATCAAGAAAATAAAGGCACGCTCATGAATATTTTGGAACAAATAGAAATTGATAAAGCACAGAGATTCAACCCTTCGCACAATCTTAATGAAATAATATTTGAAACCAGCATTTTATACAGAACACTAATAGACGAATTCTATAGTAATAGATAAAATTCCCGTTATATTCCACTATTCATACCCATCATTTTTCATAACATACTAAAGATTGACACCTTTCATTCTACGTATTAATCAATCTCCATAACAGCAATACACGGCGCGTCAACACACCTCACGCATTCTCATTTCCTTAGCCTCCCATCTCCCACAACCCCAACCGCCACCTTTTCCCAAGCACGTCACTAACACTCAGCTGTAGGAGTCTTCGCAAGGCGCATTCGGTTTGTTTTTGTTCACGCCCGAGCGCACTGCAGTTCTTGGCGGCGCGTGACGCAGCCACACATTTTCTCTGCCTCGCCGTTTGCCAAGAGCAACAGGGGGACTAGAGTGGGCCCACGATGACGCAGTGGGGACAGCGGACCGCAGCACTGGCCCAATTCAGAAGTTCTGGTGCGCCTAGGCCTAAGTGATCCAATAAGACTATCTTCTTTGGAGCGTCGAGCGGGAATTGTAAATAATTATTATTTAATTACTCTTTATTCTTCATGTGTTTTGTATGAGCTTATACAAGGAAAGTTTTTCCTTTGTGAAGTTTTGTTGGACAGTGCGCCGATCAAGGTCTATTAATAATAATAATAATGCGCGTCAGAGTAGCAGAGGAAGATAAAATCAACCAGGTCGCAAATGGATGGGGAAAAGACGTCTTGCTCGACCCGGTGCTGGGCCCAAGGTTTTCGGAGCGAGCAAAAGATGATTTCCAAAAAAACCAAATGCAAACAAATAATTGCTTAATGCAACAATCAAAAGTGCAAAAATGAGATTCCCATAAAATTAATTAAACAAATCCCAGAGCCGTGTTAATCGTGCCTTTGTTACGTCACAAAGACAAGATTGACGACATCGAGATAAGGATAAGGATAAGGAAGGGGAACTTAAATGTAAGAAATGAAAAGACAAGGGAGCTATATTACTTAAAATATAAAAATGTATTAAGGATAAAAGAAAGAGCGTGTACACGAAATAAACATATTATTTAAAACAAAGAAAAAGGCAAGCTATGACAAGATCAGTAATACAAAAGAAACCCAATACCAAGAATAAAGAATTCAAAAACTTAAAAAAAAACTGAAAAGCACGACAGAACCTGAGTACCGCTCAACAACATGAATCTAACGAAAAGATACAAACTTGAAAGAAAATAAAACGAAACTTACAAAAGTTAGAGAGAAACGACAAACTTGCAAAAAGTCAAACTTCGAACTGCTAAGACGCGAAGCTTTTCATGATGTTATGTAAACATACCGGAGGGAAGGGGGAGGAGTGAGGGGAGTAAAACAAAGGGGAGAGAGATCTCACGGAGATAGGAGGAAGGAGAAGACAAGGGGAATTATAATTAAGTTATGTAATACGGCGAAAATCGAAAGAGAAAAACAAAACAAAAGGAAAATGAGATATACGGAGATACATTACATTACAATTGACTTGGGACGAAAGAGACCGGTAAAAATCGAAAGCACGCTATAATAAAATAGGCTTATATTCCAACATAATGCCGCACCAACGCGACATATAAAAAAAAGAATAATATGACATCGGAGCTGGAGAAAATCCCAGTTAACCACCGTCACATATATTCTATAAACAAAAGGGACACGTATTAGTGGGACGTTGGACATCAGTCCCGTTACCTCACACATACTGTCCACAAACAAAGGTCCAATTGCTACCAATCAAATGAAACATTTGTGGTACAAAGAGACACCGACGCAAAAGACGAGCACTAAGGCCCGACAGGAAATATATATAAGCCAAGACGCAGAAACGCAATACTTTCGAATCTTACAGGTATTAACCAAAATAATAAAACTGTGAGGAGGGTACATAACAAAAGCAACAAAAAGAACTCCGCCGTATGACATTACGCAAGGTCTCGGAGATCGGGTTCAAGGATTATAATACTAACAGTAACATCTTGAAAAGGAAAGAGAATTAAGCAAAAGAAGGAACATTGAGCAAAAACAATTACATTGCGTTAGATAGAAATACATTGAGCCGTACTCACATTCTGCTGCGCCATGAGGGTGGGCCTCTGCCCGAATACACACGTTCGCCTTACATCTCGGCGCGTCTAAGACTGACTTAGCTTCTGTCCCCCCAGAGGGGAGAGAAGCCTATCAGAAAAATCAAATGCGTAGTTTGGTAGTGGCCCCAAACTCGCGTCAAATATTGTCAGAGCCAATGGCAGAACGAATTGCACAACAAAATGCAAGGGAGCAACAACACTAGCCAATACGAGAGAACAAGGCAGTATGTAGCCAGGGGTTGCACAACGTTAGACAGAGAGATACATACAGACAAACTGCGCACTTTTAAACTCTCGAGGCGTAATATAGAGATGTCACAACACATGACAATAATAATAATAATAATCATGATGATAATAATAATAATTACAATAAATTCTGAAAAGTGGTTCAAATTCCACCGCTTTCTCCAAAAAAAATTCTTTTACATAACAAAGGCATAAAAGAATTTTTTCTTTTTCATAACAAAATTATATAAAATAACATTCTTCGATTAGATACATTTGAACAGGGTGAAGGAAAGAAGATTACATCATGTACACCAGATACACACATGAAAAATTAAGACATAATAAAATGTTCTCACATTTCTCTTATTCATAAGACGCAGCTTAATTAAAAGTTCTTTGAACGTCATAACTTCCATAAAAGGCTTGACGAAACGCAAGTCTCTTTTCTCAAACACACATATATTTTCATACACACGTATTCACGAAGATGTTCACTGGTGAGGAAAATTTTTTCTTTTTTTTGGTACGAAAGAAAAAAAAGACTTTAAAATGAAATTAAAACAACAAAAATTGAAATTATATAAAGGATCAGTACAGCCGTGAAATAAAGGCGGATCCTACCTCTACTGCACGTCAATACGTCACACATATTAAAAATGGATGTACCAAAAAGAAAATAATGATAATAAAACGGTCAATCTTGAGCTAGACTCTGCCAGATGACGTGGAGAAAGCGAAGTCTTCTTAATGGCGACCTTCTGGAAATCAGCCAATTTTCTAATAATAAAAGAAAGAAAAAGGTTAAATCATGATCACAAAAAAAATATAAAGGGGAGCACCCTGTATACAAAATAAGGCTTGCGTCAGGGGAAATATTTGGGGTTACATAAGCTGCGTAAGAGGGAAAGTAGATTCATTCTGCCAGCTGGAAAGTAAAAGTATGAATAGGCAGGGTCGTCAGACCAAATGAAAGAAGAGAAAACGAGCCGTGAACGGGGTCTAAAGGATACACCGGCCACTTCTCAGGTACTTGGAGACTAGCTATCGCTACCGGAAACACTCTCCAAATATATGACAGATACAGGAAAATAATACACATTATCTTAGAGAAAACATTAGATTGAAATGATTTATAAAAACATGATATCACAAAAACGTAAAACAGAAGTTACGATAAATAGTAAACAACTATATCAATAGACAAATCACTGTCACTACAAGAAAAGAATGTAAGTCAACAGACCATCTCAGGCACTGCCGAACAATAGCAAGTCGTGTCTGCAGCTCGGACAATGGGTCGGGCCGGCTCCTTACAACAAAAGCAGGCAGGTATTGGAAATTGCCTTAGGTAGAAGTATAGTTCAACACATCTTTCGAAATCCTCCGTGTAACTCAGGCGGCCACGGGTGTCTCCTGCCTAACTAGATACATAGTAGGAGTAAAGGGGAAAAATGTACTAATAACATTCATCAAAAGACATTAGATACTAACAAATGAAAAGGAATAATAACTCAAAGTAGCTGTCGAAACAAAAAATACCATTCCGGACAGAGAACGAAAATCCAAATAATTACGTTACAAAATACCTTCCAAATAAAAGGAACAGACTGGAACCTCGCATAAAACCAATCAAGACCAGACATACAATCAATCAAACTCGAAACCCAATAATAAATATTACCAACCCACAAAAATAAAATGGTTACAGCGTCAATATACGGGCCGTAGACCTCAGAGGTACCGCATTAAAAAAAAAAGACACAGAGGGTATGGCCTATCCCATACAAATATAAGAAAATTGGGTAATGCACGCCAGAGTAGTTCACACGAACATCAATGTCCCATAACACGGAAGCCGTAGACCTAAAATGGTTGGTATCTCTGAGTAATACTTATCGTATATTTGGTTTGCCAATAAAAACGAATAAATAGTTCGTACGTAATATATATATAGTTTAAATTGAATAGGGTATAAAATCAAAATTGAACTAAATTTGAAACCACCCACAAATAACTGTTGATAAAAATTCATTAAACTCATTGACACACACATTCATCTCAAAATACAACCAACAACAACAACACTACATACATACTCCTTCCCATAAACAAATCAAAATTTCCCCATTACATCAGAATGCTAATATGAGTCGTTGGAACACCATGGAAACTCAAATAACGGACTACAGGTCATCGTGACAAACTTCATCCCATACTAAAGATTGACGAATCGTGTGGAATCTATGTACATCCTAAGTGGGCGTCGAAGCCGTGGGACAGGTCCCAAACCCTAATTCCGACGGAGACCTCACCTAGCAGGTTTCCCAACGAAATACACACTGCCATACTGAACATATAGTAACATCAAGCTTACCGTATATAAACAATTTTAAATGAAAACCTACATTGAAATCCCCTGACAAAAATAAAACAATCACCCTCCCTAATTATGAAACAAACTTAACTCCCAATCATAACACACATAATAGCTCAACAGACCATTCATAACTGAGACAACAAACACTTTACTAACATCAAACGTTAGTATAATTACGCGAGGCTCAAGGGGGGGGGGGGGGGGGTCGGGGTGACCGTAGGATTTAAAGAGACGGTTCCCATAAGTGGGCCGGGGAAAACTTCGGAGAAAGAGGGGCGGGGGTTTTAGGCTGTACGGTAATGACAAGAAACCTGTCAGCAGCTGTTCCAGACTGAGACGTGTGAAGGGGTGAGGTGAGTTCTGAGAAATATCACAGTTAACAAAGCGACTATTAACAACAAAGGTAAGGACTCAAACCCTTGAGAGAAATGCGTTTTCTACTTCACAGAAAGTAAAATAAAAACGTCCACAACACTGACGAAATGAAAAAGAAGAGAAAGCAAACAAAATTTCCTGTCGCCTTAAAATCACCGTTAACTAAACAAATGTCTACTAGAGGAAGCAAATACATAAAAGTAGGTTACAATACCGTGACGTGTCGTGTTCCAGCGATGCGATGTACTCACTGATATGTTGCCACTGTTCACCTCGAAGCTGGGTCATTTGGATGTCTTGTTTACTTGAGGGACAAAACCACCTTTCCTTGGAGATGGGTTTCCTGGATGCCCGTAGTTCACACAGAAAGTAACTTCACCCTTTCTTCAGGGGTGGGGAAAAAACAATTCACTGAATTCCTTAAACTCAAAGAAAAACAAATTTTAATACAATGTAAATGAAGAGAAAAATAATAAAAGGTTAATAACTTGAGAGAGGAGAGGAGGGAACGATTTCGCACGCAACCACGCGATCTGCTACCATTGCGCCGATCAAGGTCTATTAATAATAATAATAATGCGCGTCAGAGTAGCAGAGGAAGATAAAATCAACCAGGTCGCAAATGGATGGGGAAAAGACGTCTTGCTCGACCCGGTGCTGGGCCCAAGGTTTTCGGAGCGAGCAAAAGATGATTTCCAAAAAAACCAAATGCAAACAAATAATTGCTTAATGCAACAATCAAAAGTGCAAAAATGAGATTCCCATAAAATTAATTAAACAAATCCCAGAGCCGTGTTAATCGTGCCTTTGTTACGTCACAAAGACAAGATTGACGAAATCGAGATAAGGATAAGGATAAGGAAGGGGAACTTAAATGTAAGAAATGAAAAGACAAGGGAGCTATATTACTTAAAATATAAAAATGTATTAAGGATAAAAGAAAGAGCGTGTACACGAAATAAACATATTATTTAAAACAAAGAAAAAGGCAAGCTATGACAAGATCAGTAATACAAAAGAAACCCAATACCAAGAATAAAGAATTCAAAAACTTAAAAAAAAACTGAAAAGCACGACAGAACCTGAGTACCGCTCAACAACATGAATCTAACGAAAAGATACAAACTTGAAAGAAAATAAAACGAAACTTACAAAAGTTAGAGAGAAACGACAAACTTGCAAAAAGTCAAACTTCGAACTGCTAAGACGCGAAGCTTTTCATGATGTTATGTAAACATACCGGAGGGAAGGGGGAGGAGTGAGGGGAGTAAAACAAAGGGGAGAGAGATCTCACGGAGATAGGAGGAAGGAGAAGACAAGGGGAATTATAATTAAGTTATGTAATACGGCGAAAATCGAAAGAGAAAAACAAAACAAAAGGAAAATGAGATATACGGAGATACATTACATTACAATTGACTTGGGACGAAAGAGACCGGTAAAAATCGAAAGCACGCTATAATAAAATAGGCTTATATTCCAACATAATGCCGCACCAACGCGACATATAAAAAAAAGAATAATATGACATCGGAGCTGGAGAAAATCCCAGTTAACCACCGTCACATATATTCTATAAACAAAAGGGACACGTATTAGTGGGACGTTGGACATCAGTCCCGTTACCTCACACATACTGTCCACAAACAAAGGTCCAATTGCTACCAATCAAATGAAACATTTGTGGTACAAAGAGACACCGACGCAAAAGACGAGCACTAAGGCCCGACAGGAAATATATATAAGCCAAGACGCAGAAACGCAATACTTTCGAATCTTACAGGTATTAACCAAAATAATAAAACTGTGAGGAGGGTACATAACAAAAGCAACAAAAAGAACTCCGCCGTATGACATTACGCAAGGTCTCGGAGATCGGGTTCAAGGATTATAATACTAACAGTAACATCTTGAAAAGGAAAGAGAATTAAGCAAAAGAAGGAACATTGAGCAAAAACAATTACATTGCGTTAGATAGAAATACATTGAGCCGTACTCACATTCTGCTGCGCCATGAGGGTGGGCCTCTGCCCGAATACACACGTTCGCCTTACATCTCGGCGCGTCTAAGACTGACTTAGCTTCTGTCCCCCCAGAGGGGAGAGAAGCCTCTCAGAAAAATCAAATGCGTAGTTTGGGAGTGGCCCCAAACTCGCGTCAAATATTGTCAGAGCCAATGGCAGAACGAATTGCACAACAAAATGCAAGGTAGCAACAACACTAGCCAATACGAGAGAACAAGGCAGTATGTAGCCAGGGGTTGCACAACGTTAGACAGAGAGATACATACAGACAAACTGCGCACTTTTAAACTCTCGAGGCGTAATATAGAGATGTCACAACACATGACAATAATAATAATAATAATCATGATGATAATAATAATAATTACAATAAATTCTGAAAAGTGGTTCAACAGGCTGAGGAAGGGGGAGTATTAGCCCCCGAAACATGTCCCTGTAAGTAATTAGAAATAAACAGTATTGAAGGCAGAAAATATATTATTCTTTCAAAGTTATAGTTACGTCAATACGGACCTGAATAATCGACATTATGAGAAATAAAATGATCAAAACCCAAGCGATAACGTCCCTCACATCGTTCACTCTGTTTATTAATGACCAAACAGGCATGGGGATGATGGTTCCAATACGAGGCACACAACTGCGTGAAAGCTGTAAAGGACATATCTGGATTCACATGATCTTGAAAAATATGATAGAGATTTCTAGAGTCTTGACGAAACAAAACGATGAGATTGGCATTGTCACGAATTTGGGGATTTTAGAATAGGTCTGAGCCAGATTAAAACAATCCACTTGTTTATGGCGTCCCATACTAAAATACTCTTGAATAATGGCCTGTAGTTGAGTGACAATATCATCAAAAATTATAATGGAATGTGGTTGAATGCGGTCTGGTTGAATGATATCCTGAGGTGAGGTGAATGTAAAATAGCCCATGGCTTCTTTATTTAACGAAGACATAATTTGTTCCAGATACACGTACAGGGGTTGGAACAAGGATTTGGCAAAAATATAAATATTTTGAAATCGTAGGCCATGAGGCGCGGTAATAATGATCATCAAAACATTGGTCTTTCCACAACCCGAAGGCCCTACCATAATACACCGAATGGTAGATGGGAATAGGGTGCCATGACGTTTAGGTTTGCACACGGACAGTGATAGCTCTGAAACCAAATTAGAGACGGGCAAAGCATGGGGTTGTTTCATTAATTCCATTGTGTCGACGACTGAGTTCTTTCACGTGTGTATAAGGTTTATATATAGGCAAGCGGTGAGTAGAATAGGTTAGTTAACGTCTATCACCATGGAAGTGTTTGGGTGAGCTCGTGTATCCATGGCCACGGCCGCCTCTTTGTCAAAACAGTCTCGAGAGGTGGCTACAAAAAGCTATGTCGATCGCAAAGTGCAAAGTGTCTATCACATGGCCTCGAGACTAACCGCTGAGGGCTATTCAGCCAATCATCATCGTATTATTGATGTGCAAGAGCCTCGAGACGGAAATGATATCTGCACGAAACGTTATGTGACCTATCAAATGAAAAGGCTTTATAAATTTGTCCCATCTGTATTTTTAGTGTATCTGTCAAATCAAAAACTGGGCAATGACAGAAACCATTCCCCACCACCACTGGTGAATAATGGACTTACCTATATGCTTGCTTCCGGTTTAAGTTATTGTCGATTGCATTATGATGGCGTGATTCATATTAAATATACCTTGCCTAATGAGAAACATTTAAAAATACAAATAAACGGTGATAGAGTGTTGGCCCATAACCATCAAAGAGTAAATGTTGGAGATGAATTATCCTTTCATCTTATGCTTACGTTTGAGGAAAAGGAAGCTGGGAAAACGGTGAATGATTTTCCGATTTAAATAGAAATGGAATATACTGCTATGAAATAAGGTTCTCTACGTTAGTTGTTATCGAATGTTTGCTGTGATAGGTTCACCAATTAGCACCATGGTGAAAAAAGATATGCAATGAAAATGAAAAAAAAAATCTCAAAAAGAGAAAAAAGCCAGGTCGGAAACCAAGTCGATCTGCCTCACACCCGGTGTTAAAACTTAAAAAAACAAAAAAATATAAAAACAGTGGCTATCGAAAAAGCTTTACAAGCAGTGCGATTGTGTACAGCTCCGAAATCGCACCATAATGCATCGATAAAAAGAAAAGAAAGAAAGAAAAAACGTGGGCGAGTTATTCCTGTTGCTAAGCATGTTTTTTTGCCGGCTTTATTTGCAGGGTTGGCAGTTTTGGGGTTCCTTTTGGGTGGTGCCAGTGCTGCAGCGAAAACCATAAAAGCTGTCAAGCAAGGCAAGCAACAACTCAAAGAAAGCGAGCGACACAATAAAACGTTAGAAGCCATTGCTATGGGAGCTAGAAACGGCAATCCTTTAAAACCAGTCTTTTATTAAAAAAATGTCCATCATCGTTAAGCGCTTAAGGCAACTGCCTCGTCATGCCATGACCCATGAACAAGTGGAAAGGTATGCCAAACAACTAAAGATTTCTCATTTTCGAGGTGTATTTATGCGAAATGAATTACCCAAAGCACCGTGGAAAGAAGAACGAGCTCTGATGAATTTAGATGATGATGCAGGCCCAGGAACCCATTTTGTAGCCTATGTGAAACAAGGTTCCACAGTATGGTACTTTGACAGTTATGGAAATTTACCGCCCCCGATCGAGTTGCTACGTTATTTGGGAAACCGCGTAAAGATATTCTATAACGTGAATCGTCAACAAACCTTTGACCGTCAACAGTGTGGACGTTTGTGTTTACATTTTTTATATAAGAGGTCGCGTTAAGCCAACAGTTTCATCATTATGAATGTCATCGCCAAGACATTTACTGTGCATAGCCGCGGGCCTGAAGTGTCCCTGGATTCCCCCCCCCATTGAATTGCATCCCGAACAATCCTATGTGCTAGGATTAATTTCTTTGGAAAGTTACAACAGAATTTACAATATTCAATGAAAAGTTTTATTATGATGATTATATGTTGAGACTACCCCCTGGAGGTTTTACCATAGACGATGTGCATGAAGCCATTAGCGTGTCGATGATAAAACAATTTGGTGTCAAACCATTTGCGGATGGGACACACAAATTTGAACTTACAGCCAATACGATTATTCATCGCTGTCGTATCTTCTCTACGTTTAACATTGACTTTGAAACACGAGTTCATTTTCTATAGGTCCTTTACTAGGATTTAAACCAAGAGTGTTGGCAGCTCACCAACCCCATGATTCAGATTATCCAGTGAAATTTATCGAGGACCATCACATTTCTGTGACTTGCAGTATTATTAGAGACGTATTTACAAATCAAGAACAAAGCCATTCCCTGTATGATTTTATTGTCACCTCTCCTTGTGGCTATATTATTCGTGAAAACCCTTCAGTGGTTCTATATCATCCTGTGTGTGTTAGTGATATTAGTAATATTACCTTACGCTTAGTGAATAGAAAGCAACAACTGATTGCTTTGGACGCCAACACCCCTGTGACCTACAAGCTGGTTTTAAAAACGCTATGAAATTTATCTATAAAGCAACAACAACGTCTACGAGGTCGGTTAGTTGTCCGCCATGTATGAAACGGTTGACACGGGTAAACCGACAACGTTTACAACACATTGGTTATACGTTACACCCCAATCATGAACAAAGAGCTGTTGCAAGTGTTAAATCCCATACAAGTGGAAGAAGGCATCGTGCGCATTGATATGCATTCCTATCAACCTCAATCAACAGGACTGAATATCAATGACGAGATTCAATTCATCATTAACAATCAAGATATTTTTACTCTACCTCATGAAAGTGTCCTTCAAATCGAGGGTAGATTGAAGAAGGCAGATGGCAGCACATCCACAGCGTCTGCGTTGGCGAATCATGGTTTGGCTTTTCTGATTTCTGAAGTACGTTATGTGATAAATGATATTGTCGTAGATATGACTCGAAATGTGGGCATGACTAGTCTTATGAAATTATATCCTTCCTATAGCGAGGAGGAAAGTAAAACGCTTTCTATGGCAGGATGGTGTCCCAACAGTAGCAATGACTGGCTAGTTCATACCGATGGCACTTTTACGGGCTTCCTACCCTTAAAATTACTCCTTGGCTTTGCCGAAGATCATAAGCGTATTATTTTAAACGCAAGACAAAGTTTGTAACTGGTGAGAGACCGCAGTGATTATAATGCACTGAAAGGAGCCTCCGACCAAGTGATAGACTCAAAAATTCAACTGCTTCGATTACTATGGAAAGTGCCCCATGTGACGCTATTGGATCGTAAAAAGCTAAGCATGTTAAATTTGGTGCAAAAGATAAAGCCTTGCCTATCGCCTTTCGAAGTTGGAGTCTACATGAATATCCCTTGCTACCTACCACAGACACTCATAGTTGGAGTGTAAAATCGGCTCACTCTACCGAGAGACCCCTGTATGTTATTATTGGTTTTCAAACCAATAGAAAATACCAACAAAGCGAAGATGTCACCTTGTTTGATCACAATCACTTGAGAAATATTCGACTATTTTAAAATAATGTTTGCTTTCCCTATGAGGGGTTGGAACTCAATTTTTCAAAAAATATGTTTGGTCCCCTTTATGATATGTTTGCTAAATTTCAATCGTCTTATAATGAAAAACAGGATTGCCCTATGTTGTCGCCACAAGGGTTTAAAGCAAAAGCACCACTGATTGTTTTCGACTGTTCATATCTAGAAGAATCTATGAAAATCACCACCATTGATTTAAGGGTAGATTTTGAAACACAAGAAAATATTCCAGACCATACCAGTGCCTACTGTTTGATTATTCATGCCAGACAAGTGAAATATCATCCTTTGTCCAATTATGTTACCAGCATGTAAGCCACCTGTGGTCAGGTGAAAAAAATCTTCATTCATACGATTGATGATAAGCGTCTGAATGCATATTATCTGTTGCGCTCTGGCACTGTGCGCACATACAACAACGACAACCATCATGTGTCCCTCAATAAGCTACAGCAACAACAACAACAACGTGACAGACAAACCATGGAATTTAAAATGTGAATTTAATCGTCTCAAAACTTTTGAACCATGGACAGTTCCCTTTATGGATTATGGAGAATTGGCTGCGAGCGGATATTATTATTAAATCGTGGGGATATGGTCAAGTGTATTTTTTGCAAGGTTGAAATTGGAAACTGGAAAATAGGGGATCGACCCTTTTGTGATCATCAACGATGGAGTCCATCCTGTCCTTACCTGAATCGCTATGATGTGGGCAATATTCCATGGAGTTTGAACCCTGTTATTGTACCAGACCCTGCAAAACTAGGAGATACCTGTGGACCGTATGTGCAAACTGATCATTTGAATGCTGTTCCAGATTAAGCAAACACACTTTGTAATAAAAGTGTAAGTGTTTTTTTATGTTATGAATAAAACATCAAAAAATATTTAGCTGTTGTTCAATTCATTTCTTTCTTTTTTTCCTAAAGTCCTTCGACTTTTGCAATGTTAAACCATGACATCAACGAGGTAACAAGTAAAAATAAAAGCATGATGCGTACACCCATCGTGGATTGTCAGGGGTTTAAAATTGCAGACAACAAATTTATATTTAAGGAAGTAGCTTTTATCGATTGTAGTACGTTTTGGGTGTCTAACCCAATCCATTTGGTGTTTAAACCTCCCTATGCTTTCGAGTTGCGTAGTGAAAAAGTTAAAAAGCAGAGCCAATGGATTGAAAATCATTTGCAATTAGCATGGAAAAAGGGTGATATTTCTTACAAGTATCTTGACATAGTCATGAAACCCCATTTGTCCTCGGCCAATGTCTTATTTGTTAAAGGGAGTGAAAAACGCCAGTGGCTCCAACCATTTTTACCCTCGCACTGTCAATGTATTGACCTTTTAGATGTGGGTTGTCCATCCCTGCAAACGCTCATGGACACTTGTCCTTGCGACAATATTCAGAATAAAGCCTTAGCGCATGCATGGCAATTGTTTCATTGGCTCACCACCAGTGCATGTTGGGAGTTGTTAATTAAAATTAAAACTGAAAGTGTATCGTCCAATGATAGCAGTGAGACGTGTACACGTGAGGTGATAACATCAACGTTATAAACATGGACGCCACTACAATCGACAAGGCTATTGGAATTTTCTTTGTGTGCAAGACAAAACTGATTAGCATTACACAACATGAATTATTAGCGCTACCTAAATCATTTATTTTTTATTTTGCTGCCAACGCTGGACTACCGACCCTGTATTGAGTGAACTACAACCATGCAATCATTTTTCCCATCACAAGCAATTAACCATGGCAAAAATACCTTCCATTCGACAGTGTGCCACATGTCAATTGATGAAATTAAATCATGGTCATAAAACTCAATGTAAAGATATTGTTTCATCATTCCATGGCTGTCATGCGGAAAACAACCACCACCTACCATTCCCGTCAGCAACCGCCGACAAACAACAACAACAACAACAACAAAAGCAAGAACAACAGCAACAAGAACAAGAAGAACAAGAAAAAAAAGTGTTTTTCACTGATTGAAACCTCTATGTCCCAGGTGTACTGGCCGTGGAATTATTGATAACATCATTAAAAACTTACCATTCGAAGCTCACTTACCTGCTTACAGCTTCTGCGGCCCTGGTACTCGTCGTCAAGATCGTTTGAGGAGAGGGGATATGGGAATTAATGCTTTGGATCATGCATGTCTTAATCAAGATATAGCCTATGAAAACAGTGATCCCACACTAAGACGCATTGCCGACAAAGTCTTGTTAAGCATTGCCAAGCAACGATTAACAGCATCAGATGCCAGTCTATCAGAACGAATGGCAGCATTTATGGTGATTGGTGCTATGAACAGCAAATTACTTTTATATAGATATGGAATTTAACCTTATGAATTTATTTAAAAAATGTATAGTATCACTGTTGTCATGACAAAAAGTAAATAAAAAGACAAGAGTCCATGTTGTGTTTTTTCCAGTATTATTCACCAATTAGTTTCATTATTATAATTATAAATAACTGTATAAAAATCATATAAAATGTAATTTAACTAAACCTACTTTAAATGACAAACAATATAAAGGAGAGCAGTACATGATTATTCAGCAATAGTATCACTATGATCATTATAAAAAAATACAAATTGTACTAACCCTATTTTTAAATCACAAACAAGCAAAAAAGGACAAAAGTCCATCATTATTCATCAATAGTAACATAATTATAATAATAATAAAAAATGTATGAAAAAATGCTATAAGTGCTATTTTAAATAACAAACAATTAAAAAAGGACAAGAGTCCATAATTATTATTATTATTATTCATAAAGTAAGTTGAAACGTCATGTGCTTAAGGCTCGCTTGTTGTTAATCTAACACCCCCCTCATGCACTGCAACCACAGGTAAACCAAAATTATGTTTTAAAAGTAGGTGATACTGACGTATGAAATCTTTATCTACTCTAGAACCATGTTTTGTAAAACGCTTATTATTGAATAAAACAACATGTTATTATAATTTGAAGAAAAAAACAAGGTTTAGTGCAAAACCTTGTCTGCAGTAAAGGTAATGTGACGTTAACTTTAAATTATTTATTTATTTATTTATTTAGTAAATAGTGTTTAATAGATTTCTTGTTAAAATATGTCTCTCTAACATTTTATTTCTTACTTGTGGCTGTGGTGCATAAGGGGGGGGGGGGGGGTGTTGAATGAACAAGCGAGCCTTAAGTACATAACGTTTCAACTTATTTAAAAAAATATTTATATACATGAAAAGTAAAAAAGGTAAACTAATTATAAACATGAGTCGTAGGCATGATTCTATTCACGTAGCCTAAGGTTAAAAAAATTCTCCAATTAAGAGAACTTACAAAATTAGCATTCACCTATGTTCATCATAGACATCATTGTATTGACATGACTTAAGGTTCAAAAAACAAACAAAAAATTCTACCATCAAGCAGAAGTTTAGAAAATTTATTATTATTATTATTATTATTATTTACCATCATAAATGTTGAGCAACAATTAATAAACGTCAATCTGTTGAGCACGAAAATAATTTTATTTTATTATAGTTATTAAAAAGTAGGGCATGAATAAACAAAAGTCACAGCTAGCGTACAATGATTGTTCATTTTCTATTTTTACAAAACGAACCATGCATCGATTATTTTTTTCACCCTCATAGATTAAATAAACAGGGTGAATACTGGAATTGACATCTTCCATGATATTATCAGGTAGGTTATTATATCGTGTGGGAAGAAATGTCTCAAAGTCTTGACAAATGCAAAGAGCTCGTTCACCAAATTTGGTTTTTAAATTTTGAATTTTATGTATGCGATAGGGTGTTTGCGTAGGCAATTCACTCATTTTCTTGCATGCAAAGCCGCAATCTTGGCCAATGGCGCTCAAGCCGTCCATGGTTTTCTATAACCAAAGAAAAGAGTGTTACTTTTTTAACACTCTCGTCCTTATATTACAACAACAACAACAACAATAACTTTGTCTGTACATCAAAGTGTGTTGTTTTTTTAAGCCTGAGCGTTTATGGCCTTAAGTTGTAGATAGTATTGGATGAATTAACAAAAATATAATAATGTTTGTATCATTTTCAGTCAAAACATACATTTGGAAATTATTTAATAGGAAATGTTTTATCAAAATTAAGTGTGAATCATTTTCAAGATCTCTTGGAGGTAAATGTATGTCTCTGTTGTCAATGACATGTTGAATGACTTGTATTCGTTTGCCCTGTTGTTGTGCAAATTCACACTGCATTCTGTTAAATAAATAAATAGTATCAACAGATACTATGAGCAAACATCTGAATGCTGTTGGTAGCCTATAAAAGGTAAAGTTAACACGCTATGCATTTAATAACCATGTCTACATCCAACAAACCAAGAAAGAAACAAAATAAAAAACTACAAATTTAAACCAGTGCTTATGTGTTCATGAACATGAATACAAGATAAACTAAAACACACAAAAAATAGCCAAATGTATTCTAAACGTCAAGTATGCACCTGAAAGCCGAATGAAAACAAAAAAGCTATAATCATGACATAACAATAATGATTTTTATCCCCATCAGACAGGAAAAGCAGGTGAATGTGATGTTGCTTTACCTGTTTGGTGGCATACAAGGAGCCCACAATATTGGATCCCTCAATGCCATACACCATGAATGAGAAATTTGGGTTATCTTTCTCAAATATATGAATTTTATCTAAAGGAATGGGGAATGAAACAAGCTTCAGATTGAGAGTTTGTTTCATGTGGTTAAACACATCCTTGTACTTCCCTGGCAAATCACAATTACTGCCTTCACAGGATTCCAGGCAGCTAACTATACTCCACAAAAAGCAGTAACCGTCTTTTTTGCGTATGTTGATCACTGCCTTTCTGGAAGCGATAAAGCTCGGTGTGGCAATATAGCTACTTCCTGCATTTAATGGATTACAATTACAAATATTGATTTGCAAATAGGCAATGCAATTGAGGACCAAGCCTCTGGGACCCTGTTTCAACTTATCAAATTTTGTGATAAGCGCTTGAATAGCTTTCTCCTGATACCACGTTTCCAAATTATCGGCTATCACTACTTTCTCCATTTTTGTACAAAGGTTGAAGGTGTGTGTTCTCTTCAACGCTATTTTTATCAACATAAATTCACATAGTAGTTCAAAATTTATTTTTAAAGCCGGATGTAATCTTAAGCCTTGTTCACATTCACTCAAAAAAATGGGGAAACATGATTCCACAAAATCTTTAGGGGACAGACAGTGATTCACATTGTAAATTCGGCCCGAGCATACTCGCGTTTTGAAACATTTGACCAATCGCTGCCACACTAACACTTCACTCTCTGATATAGACATGATTATAAAATGGAATAAGAAACGTGCAAATCTTACCTTAGAATAGGTTAATCCAAAACCAGCAATTCCACACGGCCGCACTTATCGCTTTCACTGACTGGCACACAATCAGACACACACAGGCATACAATGGTTGTAGCAATTGATGTTGATCCTACACAATTGGCCCAAGCAGTAGTGATCGTCAATAAGGTTTCTGTTGTCTTGTTTCCAACGATTTATCTGAAAACAAACCAAACTATCCGTTATTAGTCATGGTTATATACATTAAACATGTGCATTCATTCATTGATTCATTCATTTGTTCATTCATTAATTCGTTCATACGAGTTGCTAAAACAAAAGGTTTCTAGCGTGCACACGTAGACAAGACACTCACTCGAAATATAACAAGGTAATTTACAAAGAAAAGAATTAATCTATATTCATAGCTCACCTTTTTATAAATATCGCAAGCGTAATGGTAGTTAAAACCAGTTCACTCTATACTCGTCTTAATTCTGAAACAATAATAGATACACGTCATAAGTTTATACATTTCCATGAAATAAATGGCATACAGTTAACAACAACAATAAAAGTAATGGAACAACATGTACTCACCATATGATGAATTATAATGCTTTCAGCAAATGTGCTCTTTGCCGCCTCTGTCACTGTCACTGTCACTCTCTCTCTCTCTCTCTCTGTCTGCTATCCCAGACTTCATGTGTTTTTTTTTATTTTCTTGCTTTTTGAAAATCTGCAACAAACAAAATCCACAAAAATACAATCAGTCACTAACTTACTTTTCACGCATACACAAAATAACAATAAAACCAATCATATATTAATTAACAATAATGAACCTACCTTATTACAAGTATGGCCGCGGTTCACGTAATTTTTTACTAAGAGCTTAAGGCACTTGCATCCGTCGTCTTCAGAGGTGATCACAAGAATGATGACTCACTCTTACTCTCAGAACATATATGTCTCCTCAACAAGTTGCAATGTTAACACATTACTTTTTTTGCTCCTACTTGTAGGATGTCGTGGAACGCAAAAGTCAGACTGATTCTCACAAGCTTTGCAAACTCTGCATGTGTGCGTGGGAATGCAATGATCAGCTTTTCGACAGAGCTGCTGTCCTTCATTGCAACATCGAGTTACTCGTCTGTGACAGATAACAGCACCTGTATGCGAACAACAGGCTGTTATCTCTCTGGTGGCAAAGCACGTACAATGATGAGACCACTTGTCAGTCTTGCTAGCCATGGGCCAGCCTCAAAGCTTTCAATTCTCATTTCACCAAGCAGGTCCTCTCTCTGCGTGTGAGCACAGGCACGCCATGTCAAATAATAATAATAATAATAATGTGTCTGTGTTTTACCAACATCACAGCGCTTAACACAAAATGACTTCAAATCTGGTTTCTTACTTTTTCCCCGTTTTTCCTCAAATATCTCGAAAAAATGACGGAAACCGTGATATCAGCTTTTCATTACCTACATTCCCGTAAAGAGGACAACGAGACAAATACATCAACATGCGCGTCATAAAAATCACATGATTCGTTTTCCAAATAACTTGAAAAATAACAAAAAAAAACTTTTACATAAAAAACCCTGTTTCCAGCATTTTACCTTTTCAATACCTACATCCCCGTAAAGAGGACGACGAGACGAAAACATTAACATGTGCGTCATAAAAATCACAAGATTCGTTTTCCAAATAACTTGAAGAATAACAAAAACGCATTTACCATCAAAAAACATGTTTTCCTGCTTTTCACTTTTTCAATACCTACATTCTCGTAAAGAGGACAACGAGACGAAAACATCAACATGCCCGTCATAAAAATCACATGATTCGGTTTCCAAATAACATGAAAATTAACAAAAACCCATTTTCCATAAAAAAAACCATGTTTCCAGCTTTTTACCTTTCCAACACCTACATCCCCTTAGAGAGGACGACGAGGCGACAAAATGCTATCACACACGTCATGATCACGTTTTCACTTTTTCCAATATTAGGTAAAATCACAAAAACCCATTTTCCATAAAAACATGTTTCCAGCTTTGTTTTACCTTTTCAACACCTACAACCCCGTAAAGAGGACAACGAGACGAAAAAATACTATCGCACACGTCATGATCACTTTTTCAGTTTTCCCAATATTAAGGAAAATCACAAAAACCCATTTTTCATAAAGGAAACATGATTCCAGCTTTTTACCTTTTCAACACCTACATCCCCGTAAAGAGGACGACGACATCAAAAATAATATGACACACGTCATGATCACTTTTTTGGTTTTCCAAAAAAATGAGGAAAAATGTGAAAAACGCATTTTTAGACCCAAACCCTATTTTCACCTTTTCGACACCTACATTCCCGTAAAGAGCACAACGAGACGAAAAAAATGAATCCAAGCACGCCGTCCTAGCATTACTCCTTCCTTCCCAAGGCCGTCAAAGGCTCACAACTTCCTAAGTAACGGAGAACCTACAACCTAGCACTCTTTTGAGATGGACATAAAACGTCCATATGAAAGGGGGATTCACCACGAGTCCTACGACACCTCATATGTTTAAATCCGATTATTGGTTAGCGAGATAGTAAAAAAGCGCATGACCTATTGGTTTTTATGTATCTTAATAAATATTTAAAAAATCTCATCTATAAATAATCATTTAAAAAGCCCGCTCTCTTACAAGACCCCTCAAGTGCGCCTGCATACAAAAAACACTAATCGCCAAAATGTCAAAACAACATGTTTACCCGAAATTGCTTTTCTAAATTCTATCCATTTTAAAAAATTACCTCACCATCAAATAGAGCGGAAAAAATACCATCTAAACGATTCCTCACTCGACCCTACTCCTTTCCCACCACCTAATCCTTTCCCAACATAGGCATACATATTCAAGCAGGCGCGCGACTTGAAAAATCATACACTACCCCACTAATCGTGAATGACCTTTTAGTTTTGGTCTTTTAATTAAATAAAGAGCCTATTGGAAAGTAGGAGGCATCACTACGAGTGCTAGGACACCCTATATGTTCAAATCCCATGATTGATTAGCGAGATATCAGGTTTGGGGCAAATACGAGGAGGGTTCATTAAGTTAGTGGACAGCTTTCCCCTTACCACACTACTGACCCATTCTCGTTCTTATTATATTCAATTTTAATTATACTGTATTATATGTATTTATTTACTAGGTTATTTAATTTAGATATTCCGGACTTCTGGATACGGGTTCCTTTCCATCAACGGGCTATGACCCGGTTGCCTCCCTCCCTACTTATTTAGGTAGCAGCAGAATTGTGAGTTTGGTGGGAGTGCAACATATGTATTTTCCTTTAAGGGGGTACAATCAATGAGAATTTGGCCACCATTGAAATGAATAAGACCAGTGTGACCATGAATAAGCCCATTTACTTGGGCCAAGTCATTTTAGACTTTTCCAAATCGGTCATATATCGATTCCACTGCGAGTTTGCCAAACAACATTTTGAGGAACGATCTCTTTTGTATATGGATACGAACTCAATCATTTATCACATTCGCCACTGCAATCCCTATGCCATGATGGGACAACATAGTGACTGGTTCAACATCTCTTCCTATAACGCAGGCAACGTGTTTCAGCTGCCCATAAAACAAGAAGGAAATGGGTGGTTTATAAGATGAATGTGGTGATTCCATCATGACGGAATTCGTAGGCTTGGCTTCCAAAATGTATGCCTAACGCACACTAGACTGCAAGGAAGCCAAAAAGAGCAAAGGGAGTAGGTAGACCAGTTGTAAAATCGCTACGTGTAAACGACTACTTAGCGGTTTTACAAACTGGCAAAGCTATGTAAAATAATCAGTGCAGGATACAATCCAGCAACCATAATTTGTATCTTGTGGAACAGAGAAAACGCACCCTCGCCTCAAAGGATAACAAACGTGTTTGGGCGGATGATTTGCTCACCAGCCTGCCATGGGGTTATGACCACGAGAAGGAGGTGTGATTTTTGTGTTTTAATGGTTAGACAGACATAGTTATTTGTAAATATTTGTTTTTTGTAATTGTAAATAGTGGATTTTGTAAATAGTGGAAACCACCTAGGCCCTTTATTCCTTAAAGCCCCATGCAACCTTTTATTTTATTTTATTTTGACTGAGTTGGGAATTTTAAAAAAGTGTAATGAAAACTGATAACTAATTGTCTTTGTTTTAATGCTGTACAAAGGTGCTATTTTTTCTCTATATTAAATCAGTAATAGGATTTTTTGCAATGGTAAATGATAAATGTATAACTAAAAAGTTATTTGGGATGAGTGTGCATGTCAGGAATGTTCTTTGGCATCCAAAACGTATGTCTATCGCAAACGCTGGATTTGTTTGTTTCCAAAACAGGCGTGGATGTGTGAATGTATGACTATAGAGAGAGAGAGAAAGCTTGTGTGTGTAGGTAGCATTTATCGTTTGAACAGAGCATACACAGCTAGGTAGGGTGGGGAGGGGGAAATGAACACTTATATATGAATGGTAAATAGTAATTTTTTTCAATAGTTTTGTTTCTTTCAAATGCAGCGGTAGATAGGCGTTATTTTTGTAAAACAGTCCTATCTGCAGTAATAGTAGTAGACCTCTACGTTTCTGTAAACACATAGACAGACTGCACCATGGTCAAGCACTCGCATCAACATCATTTACAAAAACGTAAAATGAAAAATCTTGTTCTGGAAATATCATCTTTCGACATACACAAAATGAAAAATGTGTAAACAACAAATTGAAAATCCATGTTTCCATATCATGAAATTCATAAATTTTAAACTGTAAATTGGAAAGTGACAAATGGCAATGTGTGAAATGTGAAAATGAAAAATCAACAAATGACTATCATTATTAAAAAAATTAAAAACATCCTTGTTTTTATTTCATAGCAATAGGGCTTTTACAAAAATATAATACAAAGAAATACCAAATCCACAATCCTTTTTTTCAATGTTCATGTCCACGCATCATTAACTTTCCTTTCATAGCACTCATCACAATCAGGGCAGCCAAGCTCTCTCCCACTGAGGAATCACAGAATGTCAAGCGTTGTTTGGCTTTTTTCAACATGTCTTAAAGCAGGATTACTCTGGCGATACTAAATGTCGTGTTCTTTGCATGCTAGATCCAAAGGATTAATTGGTACATCACCATGCTGCAAACGTTCTTCAAGACGAGTTCCAGGACCACAAAAATGGTAACCAGATAGGTGGATTTTAAAAGGTAAGTATTGAATTAATTTATCAATGACACCATTCTCAGTACAAATTTGACATATCCTTTTCCATCGATGCGAAAAGGTTTGATCTTCCTCCTCCTCCTCCTCTGTGGACGATGTTTGTAGTTGTTGCTTTTTCTCTCCATCACACCCGTGAAATGAGGAAACAAAGTTATTACAATGACTTTTATGACAGTGAAACAGTTTGACCATCTGATAAGTAGCACACTGTCGCATAGATGGTATTTTTGCGATGGCCACTTGCTTATGGTACATGGTTACAATTCACTCAACACAGGGTCTTGAGTCAATGATTTTGGAACATGTTGCCAGATTTCTTTGACGGCGTTGGCTGCCTCATAATAAATGAACGACTTGGGGAGCGCCAATGATTCCTGGTTGGTAAAACTGTCTAGTTTCTTTTTGCACACGAAGAATTTCCCAATCGCTTTATCGGTAGCATCCCGTCTCTCCATGTTATCACGTTGATGTTTACACGTCGCTTGTAGGAATCTCACTGCTCTCATTTATAGGTAAACCTAGAGTTTTCATTTTATTTGACAACTCCCAGCAGGCATTGGTGGTTAACCAATGAAGAAGATGCCACGCCTGTGCCAGGGCTTTCTTGGTAATGTTGCCACAGGGTCAGCGGTCCATCAGTTTTTACAGCGAGGGGCACCCCAGGTCCATTAAATCGATACATTGACAGTAAGGAGCCAAAATTGTTGTAGCCTATGCCGTTTTTCATTACCTTTCACAAATACCACATTGGCTGAGGACAAATGCGCTTTCATCACCATGTCTAAATATTTATACGAAATGGTTCCTTGATTCCAGTCAAGTTGCTAATGATTTTCAATCCACTGGGTTTGTTTACGTTCTTTTTCACATAACAAATCAAAAGTATGGGGTGGTTTAAATACCAAATTGGTAGCTTGTGATATCCAAAAGGTGAAACAATCGATGATGGCAACTTGTTTAAATATACATTTTTATCTCCAATTTTAAACCCCAGACAATCCACAATCGGTGTGCGCAATATGTTGACGGTTGCCTGGACCAAGTCCAACTGACCACGGACAGACTATCGACAACTAAGGTGTACCCATGGCATTTATTTACATTTCATTCTAGTAAAAAAAAGTACTTGGTATATAGGTTAGGGTATGGCAGGTGACATGAGAAATAATAATAACAACCACCTTTTTTTATTACATCATTTTACTGTCATAATACCGGGTGAGTTAGCCGTGGTGGTTACGGCATGACTGCTGGCAGTCGCTCACATCCGGGAGGCGAGGAGGTTCGAATCCCCCCGCCGGCAACCTTGAAGATGGTCTTCTGTGGTTTCCCATCTTCCTTCCAGGCAAATGCCGGGGTTGGTCCCTAACTATAGGCCACAGCCGCTACCTTCCAACTCCTCGTCCTTACATTCCAACTTCCCTCCTTCCCTCCCCAACGGTACTTGTAGCTCACCCATTGGGTGTCCGTCTCGAAGCAGCTACAAAAAAACTGGCGAGCCGAACATGTCCTCGGACACTCCTGGCACTGAAAGCCATACGCTAAAAAAAACTGTCATAACAAGTTTTACTCATACAACAATATAGTCTTTGTGTTTATAACGTCCATGACACCGATGATGTCCCAATGTCTCTAAACTAGTTTTTTTTTACTGTGAGCTGCTCACTGAAACGCCGTTTACACCATAAGGCCCTAACGTAACATAACTTCTTTCATCACTCAGATGCACTAGTGAGGGTTAGCTTGAATGGCAGGGTATATGACCCACCTCCATTCTACACAGGTAGGGACAGGCTGGTGACCAGCGCTGATGTTCCTGCATTGGTTCATCACTCTCTTCCCATTGGCCTATGGTGATGGAACAAAATACACATTTCACTTCATCTCTTGTTTTTAAATAATAGAAACCAGCGGCTGCCAACGCTTGAGGGTTTATGAAAGGCACAGGCCACGTCGCAAAAGTCTTGGAACGTTGTTCCTCAGATTTTAAATTCATGGGTGTGACACCTCTTGAGGCTTTAAAGCAATGCATGACTGAGCTGCTTGACGTGGGTAGTCATGCTATTTATACACTCGTCACTTGGTTGGACAGTGGATAATAGTTGACTTGTTTGTGGTGAATAATCAAACAGTGGGCGGTTGTATTGACTGGTACATTGTCACGTGTTTCAAAATCTAGTCGTATGTCAATATTGGATTGCTTGACAGACTCTTCCAAGTGGGAACAGTCAAATACAATCAGTGGCGCCCTTGCCTTAAACGCCTGGGGTGACAACATGTGACAGTTCTCTTTTGATGATACGACCGTCTATATTTAGAAAACAAGTCGTACAGGGGGCAAAACTTATTTTTTCAAAATTTCAAATCCAATCCTTCATAGGGAAAAACAGCTCCGTTGAGGAATAGACGTGCATTTCTCAATTGCAGGTGATCAAATTGGGTGGCATCTTTGGTTTGTTGATACTTGCGATTGGTTTGAAAACTCACGATAATGTAGAGTGTTCTCCCTTTACAGCGTGCTGTTTTTACAGACCTACTGTGTGTGTTGGTGGTGGGCAATAGGGGGTACCGTAAAAGGAGGTGAATGGGTTCACTTTTGAAATTTGACTGTCTGTAACTCCTGAACCACTGAACTTTATTTCGTGTTCTTTTAATTGAAACATGAGTCCGAAAAAATAGATTGTATATTGTTGGTTAATATGACTCTATCCCGAAAAATTAAGTGCATATACCTAATTAAGTGCGTGATCCCATTCACCACACCAGGTGGGGGAAAAGGATCACTCTTTCATTTCTATGACTAATCCTATTCAGATGAACTGTAGGGTGAAAGGGATCATTATTTAGGACTCTGGACTACTCCTAGAAATATCAGATCATATTTAAATTAAATTGCCGATGGAGAAAAGACCTGTAAAACAATTTATTACTAAAAAATTTACACATTTTGTTGAATAAAAACGTATTTACTACGTAAATAATAAAATTGGTGATAAACACAACCATAGGGTGTTATAATTGAATACAAACTTAAGATGCCCCCTACGGATATTTTCTGGGCCCTTCAGTCTCCCAACTATTTTATCATAAGAGAAGCAAGTAATGTCCTCCACAGCTGGAAACGCATAGATGTGTCCTTGGAAGTCTCTTGTGGATTTGCATCAAACAAACGTCCCTTCGGATTTCTTCTCATCTTTACTGTTTACAGACCGCAAAATTTGCCATACAAAATTAAGCAGCTTGCTTGTGCCTTGTTTTCTGGTATCTGGAGGAAAACTAACTAGGACCCAGTCTCCTTCAGCACTTCATGGAATTGAGAATTTATTTGCCGCCTTTCTATACTTGGTCCTTATTCCTTATAGATAACCTAGCTCTTCCTATAGACTTAAGGTCAGCTTTGCGGTGTACCTTGCTGTGTGGATCTGGTTTGTAGTGCCACGGCATACTCAAACTTAACATCAAAGTATCTGATCCTATTCACCTGCCAGTCAGAAAAATAAGGCAGGACACAAAACAAATAAGATTTCATCACAACTGATAATATGCAAACTGAAGATGATACTAGAAATGAATTCACTAAACATACCTTATCCAAATATAGAACACAAATTTTGCAAAATGCTATTGCAAGCACATGTTCCACACGAAGTTATTTCACCAAGCTAATTTCGAAAAACTTTTAGCTTCTGGTTGAATGTGTATACTGTTAAGTGCTGCCAACTTAAAAATTGGAAAACATGTTTTAGCGTAGCCTTGTACCAACTCAAGTAACACCAACGGCTAACAACCGCCTTCCGGTTTATGTGGTACATGTAATATACGTTTGTGTTTACCAACAAAGTTTTGATCCCTTTCACCCCCACTGATCCTATTCACCTCGTTTTACGGTACTCACGGAGCGCCCAGCTTCTAAATTCCATGGGTAGATGCATATCTCTTCCCACAATCTTGAGCATTTCCAGTTTTTTTTCAATCGGAAAGGGTTACATGTGGTACTTTCCATAGCATTCGTTGTAGTTGAATTTTTGAATCTATGGGTGCATCTTCGACTCCCTTGAATGCATTATTATCACTCCTGTCTCTGACCAAATAAAGTACTTACCTTGCGTTGACCACAATACGCTGGTGATCTTCGGCAAAGCCTAAAATGAGTTTAAGAGGTAAAAATCCAGTAAAGGTGCCATCGGTGAGTACCATCCAGTCATTAGTCGAGTCAGAGGAGCAACCTGCCATGCAAAGCGTTTTACCTTCTTCCTCTCTATAAGAGGGATATAGTTTCACGACACTCGAAATACCCGCATTTCGAGTGCTATTCACCACAATATCGTTAATCACATAGTGGACCTCAGAAAATTAAAGGCAAAAGCATGGTTGGCTAACTTGGATTTCGAGGGTGTAGAGCCATCGGCTTTGGTAAGCCGACCTTCAATCGGAATAACACTTTCATGCGGTAGGGTGTAAATATCTTGATTGTTGATAGCAAATTGAATTTCATCATTGTTATTTAGTCCAGGTGTTTGAGCTTGATAGGAATGGGGATCAATTCTTACCACCCCTTCTTGCTCCTCGATGCGGTTCACCACTTCTAGGATAAAATTCATCATGGTGGTTGACGTTGTAACCCAAATGTTGTAAAATCTGCTTGTCCTTAGGTGTTAACGTGTATTCACGTGGCAAACAAGTAACTCCATTCCTAGACGGTGCTGTTGCTTTATACACCAACTTCCCAGTGGCTTTAGAACCAACTTGTAAGTCACTGGTGTGGTATAATCTAGTTGAATGAGTTGTTGGTCTCTATTGATCAGTCTTAACGTTATATTACTAATAGGATCAACCGCCACAAAATGAAAAAGCACCACTGGAGGGTTTTCACGAATAATATAGCCATTGGGCGATGTCACAATAAAATCATAAAGCGAATGCGATGGCACTTGATTGGTGTATACATGGCTAATAATATTACACGTCACCGACACGTGATGGTCCTCAATCAATTTCACTTCATAGTCTGAATCATGTTTTTGTTGGGTTCCAACACTTGTGGTTTAAATCCTAGTAAAGTACCAATGGAATCGGATTGTGTTTCAAAGTCAATCTTAAACTTAGAGAAAATACTGCAGCGATGAGTGTTGGTATTTCCTGTAAGTTCAAACTTGCGTGTCACATCCATTCATATTGTTTGATCAGTAGCCTAGCACATGTGTTCATAAGTATCGTCTATGTTATATCCACCAGTGTTCAGGGTTAGCACAGAATCATTATAGTAAAACTTGTTGTTCACATTTTTACGTATGTTGTATATTATATTGTACGTTTCAAATGAAACAAGTTCCAAACCATAAGGTATTTCACTGAATTCAATAGGAGGGTAAAAGTATAGGCTGGCTTCAGGTCCACGTCCATGCAGTGTAAACGTCTTACTTTCAGCCGACATACTGTTGATGTTTTCGCTTATGCTGTGTCTTATATAAAACATTAACCGGCCGCGGTGGCCGAGAGCGCTAACGAGCTACCTCGTTCCTCGCTGGCTTCGGGAGAGCGTGGGTTCGAATCCCACCTTGGCCGTCCTGAAAATGGTTTTCGGGGTTTCCCATTTTCACCACCAGGCAAATGCCGGGAGGTTCCTTTCAATTGGTCCACGGCCGATTTCCTTCCAATATCCCTTCCCTGACCCGCCAAGAAAAGAAAAGTACATGGCCATTGGATGCATTAATAAACTTATATAGAACATTAAACACAAACGTCCACACTCTTGGCTGTTACAGGTTTGCTCACATTTCATATTATATTATATCTTGGTCCTGTTTCCAAAATAGGTCACTAGTTCCATGGGTGGGAGCAGATTCCCAAAAATGTCTAAGCACCATACCGTGGAACCCTCTTTCACATAGGCTACATAATGGGTTCCTGGTCCTCGGTGATCATTTAGATTTAGAACAACACATTCCTGTTTCCATGGTCGTGGCGGTAATTGGTTCCGCATAAACACACCTCAAAAATGGTAAAGCTTTAGTTGTTTGGCATAGCTTTCAACTTCTTCATGGGTCAGGGCATTTCTTGCTATGACTGTAGTAAAAAAAAATATATAAATTATTATTTCGAGATGGGAAAATGCCAAGTCCTTGTTGATAAAATACTGGCTTTAAATGAGCGTTTCTAGCCCCCATAGCAATCGCTTCTATCGTTTCAATGTGTCGCTGACTTTCTTTTAATTGTTGCTTTCCCTGCTGTACAGCTTTAATGGTTTTAGCCACATCACTGGCACCGCCCAAAAGTGAACCCAGGGCAGCCAGACCGGCGAATAAAGCAGGCAAAAATCCCGCTCGTTTGGGAACGGGAATCACTCGACCTTGTTTTGAAACCTGTCGCTGCCGTTTTGGAATAACAAGTCTCTGTGCTGCTCGAAGGCTTTCCTTATCATCAACACATTATTATTTTTTCATTCGCAAGGGCTTGTCAACCAATGCCTTAACTCCATTCTTTGGCAATGACAGGTATTTTTTTTAGTTTTCTTCAACACGTATCTTTTTTCACCATGATGATGATGACGAACAACCTTTCAAAAGAAAGTTTAAGTAACAACTAACGTGTCATCATTATTTCATGGCTGTATAGTCAAGTTCCACATAAAGCGGGAAATCGTTTATCGTGTTTCCTGCTTGGTTTTCATCCCATGTAAGCATGAGATTAAATGGGAACGGCAATCACTCGACCTTGTTTTGAAACCTGTCGCTGATGTTTTGGAATAAGAAGTCTCTGTGCTGCTCGAAGGCTTTCCTTATCACCTGCATTGACGGTTTGATGGTTATGTACCAACATCCTATGACGGTTTATCTCTACATGTAAATGGTTCTCATCAGGCATTGCTTGTTTAATGTGAATGGTTCCATCTTAGTGTAATCGATAGTGTCTTAAACCTGAAGAACGCACATACGTCAGGCGGTAAATGACTAGAGGTATATGGTTCCTGACATTCACAGGTTTTTCATTCGTCAGGTACAAAAAATAGGGATGGAACAAATTTATAAAGTCTTTTGATCGTGCAGATATCGTCATCTTCTTGTGGGCCTTTCGCATGAATAATGCGGTTCTGATTAGCAGTATAGCCATCCACAGTAAGCTGAGGCACTTTGTCATAGAACTGGTGCACTTTGTTATCCACAAACTTTTTTGTAGTGATATCTGTAGACACTTGAGGATGTTTCACATGGGTTAACCGCTTTCCCTTAAAGTAATAATCTCCCTGTTTATTGAGTGGCACCACGGCCCTATCCACATAGTGATTATTAGCAGGGCCTGTTTCTTGTTTAGAATCATGTATTGGGACAGAACTAGCTTTGGCCATGAACGCACGTCCAAAGACATCCATTGTCAATCTGTAGTACTGGTCTACTGTTTCAATCACAAGGCTCGGTTCCATGTATATAGACAGCCTACTAAGCTCTCTGACCCTTAGTTGATATGAAGATTATTAAGCAACAAGAGTCATTCCCTGTGGGGGACATCGTTTCCCATCTCCATCCCTCATCACATGAACAACGCCACGGTTAACTGTTTCCGTCTACCATTCGCTGAATCATTGTGGGGCCTGCGGGATGTGGAAAGACAAATCTTTTGCTCACGATCATCACAGTGCCAAATGGTCTGTGTTTTAAAACTACTTATATTTTTGCAAAATCTCTCTACCAACCCCTCTACGTGTTCCTGGATCAAGTCATGTCTGAATTACAAAGCGAGAATATGGGTTATTTCACGTTTTCTGTGCAAGAAAACGTTATTGCCCCGGATGCGGTGAGGCCAGATTCATTCCCTCTTAAGTCATTTGTCAAGACACCATGGCGTTAGCAGAGAGTCAATTGAAAAAGCTTATTATTAAAACAAAAATAATATTTGCCAAAAGTTTCGACAATTGAAATGATCACGTGCGAATAATGCTTTGTTTATTCAACAACATTTGGCACCTCCGCTAAAAGCCATGTTAAAACCCTCTTTCAAGCCATCTGAAACGCCACCCACTGTTACACAAGCCACACAGACTCTACACGAGGACACTGTGGAAGAGGAAGAGGAAGAATTTACTAGTGTTAGCGATGTTGAGGATGAAGGTGACAAGCGTTTACGCCTCAAAATAATCATCACCACTTGGAGAGTTTTTTTTAAGGAAATCATTGGCCATGGTCGAAACACCTTCCACTTCCAAGCAAGCACCATTGCCACAACTCTTGGCCACACCTCAACATGAAGATCAATTAAAACACATTTTAATAAAATATTATGGATTAACACTGGAACCCTATCACACAGATCTATTTACTGGAAAGACAGATATGACGTATGGTGTTCTCTATGAGGATTATGGTTTTAAAATTGGTGATTCATCTATTTAATTTGCTCGTACTAGTGCCGTCATTAAAAGCATAAACTATCGATTATCACCAGGTCTGTTTAAACTGTTATTTTACCGTACCCCATCTTCCCACGATTATACGCAACAGTACCTTGGCAGATATAAATCCATTTTATTGGACACCCATGCCCAAAAAAGATAGTATGATCCCTCTCAACAAGTAAATGCAAATATATCTCAAAAATATAAAACCTTCATTGCAAAAATGCTTCCAATCCGTCAACGTGCTCATCTTAAAGCGTCCGCTACGGGAGTGGCATTTAAACCATTAAACCCCTTGTAGATGTTACCTACAGGCATAATCCCAATAAGCTTGTCCAGTGGCTACAGCTGTTGCATGCTTCACGTCACGCCGGTCATACCGGTCACGATTGGGAAATTCAAGAAATTGAACAAGAACTTCGAAATGCCAAAATTATTGTTTAAGCCCTCACCCATCAAAGTAGGCATTGCTCACGAATTGCATCGCCCAGCTAGACGTCACTATAGCGACTCGTGGGTGATTTCAAGGGATGTGGATGAACTTTGGCAAGCCGATTTGGTGGAAATGATTCCCTATGCTAGCGTTAACGATGGTGTACGCTATATGTTGACTGTCATTGATGTGTATTCCAAAATGGCATTTGTTCAACCTGTGCGTCGCAAGTCTGGCCCGCTAGTCACCAAGGCCTTTAACCATATTATTCAACAATCCAAACGTCAACCTCAGTTGTTACAAACCGACCAGGGAAAATAATTTTTCAACAAGGATTTCTCCAGTTTTCTCAAATCTTTGGATATTCACCATTACACCACGTACAGCAATCTAAAAGCCAGTGTGGTAGAGCGATTTAATCGAACGATAAACTCATATGTGGAAAGCGTTTACCACTCGGGGCTCTTATCGCTGGTTAGACTTGTTACCTGAGCTAGTGTCACGTTACAATAACACCAAACACAGAACCATTGGGACCCAGCCACAACTAATTACCAAAAATATTCCACGACTGGATAAATTGTTTAATACCATAAAACAGTGGATCCTAGACGTCACCTCCTCAAAATCGGGGACCATGTTCGTGTGAGCAAATTTAAGGCTGTCTTCAAAACAGGGCCCACACCAAATTGGGGGACCGAACTATTTCGAATTCGTCAAGTCAACCTGGACAGCCCAGTCACCTATTTACTCGAGGACCTCAACCATCAACCCATAGAAGGCAGGTTTTATCTCCAAGAACTCCACAAGACAGCGTTTCCAAAACATTACCTTGTGGAAAATGGGTTGAAACAAAAAAAAAAGGAAAAAATATATGTGAAATGGTGGGGATTAAACTCAGGCCTTCAATTCTTGGATTACTGAATTAAATGTTTTGTTAAATCTTTTATTTATTCACTCATGTTGTACTCAACCTATAGCCCTGTTTGTACTGCCCTACATGTGTTATCAGCAAGACGTCTTTCTCTATCTCCACCTTTGTTCTCTCTTACCCCGCCCCTATCCTCTTCTCCCTCCCCCACCACTCCCTGTCCACACACTACTCGTCTGGTTATTGGCCGTTATGGGATCCAAAGCTCTCTAGGTTCCTCTCTCCCCTCCAGCTCATCCTCTCCCCGCTCCTTCCCTCCCCTAACTCCCACAGCTGTTGACACACCACTCTTGCCAGGGCTATGGGCGTTCATGTGATTCAGTGTTCTCTCTCTGGGGCCCCGCTCATCCCCGCTCCTCCTCCCACACCATGGTTGCCGGCTCGTTGAACCTTGATCTACCCTCTATCGCTAGCTTGCCATGTTGCCAAGGCAGGTCCTGTCACATCCTGTCAGCCAGGCCAGGCTGCCTCGAGCTGATTTGTTTGCTGGTCTGGCTTCCAGCGAGACACAACCAAGTTCTATTGTCAACTATAAATCCCGCTTCATCTACATCATATAATATTATCATTTGTTATGTTACTCATAACCGTTTACTAACACGTTAATGATCCCCTTTATGGATAAAAAATCTTAGCTTGCTTCACACCTTTTTGGGAATATTAGCGCTTATCCATCCGCCATAGGAAAATCAGAGAAACGACCCGTTGTAGGCCGCCCTGTCGTCTCGTCGAAATAGCAATTGCTCTATTGGGAAAAATTTTAAACAGGTAAAAAAGGTTTAACATTTTTTCAACAAGTATGGCGTCAGACCCTTTTGATTTTTTTGAAAAATAACTACAACATTCAAAAACAGGGCGTTTCCCCGAGTCCTTGGACACCTCATTTGTTGAAATCCAACCGTGGGTTTGCCAAATATAACAAAAAGTCTAAAATCATGGTTTTACCCCAACATATGTTTTTCCTCCTACTCGACACAGGCATCCTCTGTAAGAGGGCAACGCGACGAAAACAGATGACATGTCAAACTTTGTTCTAGACTTAGGGGTTCACGACATATCGACAAAACACATGTGTTTACCTCAAAAAAAGGATTCCAATAATCCACCGATTAAATAATAACCTCACCATCAGATAGAGCGAGAAAATACCACCATACAAACGACCCCTCATTCGACCCTGTACGACTATTCCTTCACCCTTTTCCAGCGTAGCCTTACGTATTCAAGCACGCACGCGACTGCAAGTAGAAGCGCTGCTACAACACTACTGCACAGTTTTTGTCCTAGAGACTTGAAACTTGTTTTGGGGGTAGAGACCATTTATTTACGTCAAACAAACTGTTTTGTAGAATTCCTAGTTTCTAAAATATAGCCCACTTTCAAAATTGAACGTTTTTGGAAAAATGTAAAAACATAATGCTGTATCACTAAGGTAAAGAATCTGTGTGAGCTCTATTTGATCACATGGTTGCTCTGGTGGGGATAGTGGATCAGTTGTAAGCTTTATGGTAGCTGTCCGTCTCCTGCTTGTCACTTTCTGCAGCCTGATGTGAGTCAAGATGAAGCAAATGAAAGATTGACAAGCCAAATCTGTAATGGGTCCATTACAGTTTAGCTCGAATCTGTTCTCAGTGAGTGAATAAGCAGTTTGTAGTTCCAGGAAGAAAGGCTATCATGTTCTCAGCTCCCTATACTTTGTAGACACACAACTCCCTAGTCTTGCCCATTAGGCCTGCCTTGACACAAATCTTGTTTGACCACCTCGTTGTGTAGTGGCTAGCATTCTCGGTTGTTGATCCAGAGGTCTGGGTTCGTTTCCTGGCCCTGCCCATAAAAGTATTTCTGGTCTGAGGGCTGAAATGGGGTACGCTAAGTCTCATGTGGCAAACCTGAGAGGAGGTGGTTTCGATTCCCACCTCGGCCATGGTTTTCTGTGGTTTCCCACGTCTACTGCAGGCTAATGCTGAGATGGTTCCTTATTTAAGGCCACGGCTGCCTCCCTCCCAATCCGCATCTAAAGAACAAAGACACGCTAACCCAGTCACCTTATTACAACAAGTTATCATACAAAATTACAAACACCCAAGTACATAGGTCTCAATGACCACGGGGTCCAAGCGCCTCAAATGATAAGAGCAACAAAAAAAAAACCTGTGTTATAAGTGTTCGTGCTACAGTGTTGCAACCTTCTGAACTATAAGTGAACACTGGATAAACTTTTCATTTATCACATTCGTCATTTGAGACCTTCTCTAGCTTCATGATGATAAGGGGTAATAAATGAAACAAGAATCAGGCGCCCAGCCTACACTAGGACTGGAAAGAAGAGCAACTCTCGTGTGCTGCTCCTGTTCACAGACCTAGTGCAAACAAACATTCCCCCACTCTGCCTCTGCTATATTGAAAGGAGGATTACCTACGATTTGCGTATAGAGTGTTGTTGATTTGCAATAATACTACTACATACTGTGAAGGCCCAAGGGTCCCTACACATTTAGGACCTTACACCCCCCCAAGCCACACACACCTGAATCTATAGACGGCTATACACATCTAAACATTATCCTTCAGCTATGACTCCAATCAATACATCTATAATCTGTCCAACATTATACACCCTTTCACCCCATAAAACATCCCCCAGGCTAAAGCAAGAGCCTCAACAGTACATTTCTACAGACACTAAGCTGGCACAGCTAACCACAGCTGTTGACCAATGCTTGCATCACATCCATAACAAATACACAAGGAACTGGCTGCAAAGCAGCAACATTGGGCAATGCGCGGTCAGCAATCCGAAAAGCTTTATAAGAGATAGCATTTGGAAAGTGGAGGACCGTTCTTCGCCGTAGGCTCCTTCCAGATGCATCCTGACATCGCACCTCCGGTAAGTGTTTTCTCAGAAATCACACACAAGTTGTACTCCTACCTCCCACCACCCCTTGATTAATTGTACCGATTGTACACTTACATTTTGTATTCAAACCCCGAAATCCGGGAACCACTTTACCCATTTGGGGACATTAGTAAACAACTAACGTCACATTATTTCCAGTGTTATCCTTTGCTTACCCGCACCTGTTTTATCGCCGACTTCCCAATTCCTCAGTTGCACTTGACCTAACATTACATTGTTCCAAGTATCGCTGTGTAAGCCAATAGCTTACTGCCGGACGCTATCACTGTCTCGCTCACACCTCAGCTGTTTCGTCGCGCTAGCAGTAAGCAGGCAGCTCGCTCCTCACGGACTCAGCCCGCAGGCAATAGCTCATTTCCAGAGTGCATTCGCTCGATTACTACCCCCCGCTATGTTTAATCCCTATTTGCTCAGCTACGACACCCCCAACGTCATTTCGTTCTCAAATCCCAGTCTCAACAACGCCTTACACTGCCCTTAAATTAGAGGCCACCCTCCAGACATTTAAACACTCTTTTCTCACCCCCACAGCAAGCGTACAGAAAAAATTGGTGAGGCGCGGGCAGTCTCCATTCAGACAGGGACTTAGACAACAAGTTCCGGGACTACCGTTCCTAGTACCTACGGTACCTACAGCCAAGCGAAGTAGCGGGAAAAATTTCTTAGAGTTACGTCACAGATTTTTTTAACGTAGATTACATTAATTCACATTAGCCCTCCCACCCACCCCATAGGGAGATACAGTAGCAAAACCTCTCGCAAAACAGCCAAGCGTAATAACAAAAACCTTTGGAACTAAGGTAATTTAGGGAAAATTTTTCGTGCCCTACAGTGAACTTATTGCAAACGGTTGTAAGGCAAAATAAAGCGCCACGAGTTAAGGGATTTTTCTGTGTGAGCATAGTACATTATTAGCACACGACCCCCAGCATACACTTATACATTTCTTACCCTAACACTCATACACATTTCATTAACCACCCTACATACAAAATGGCTCCACCTTACCGCCTGACCATGCTGAAGAATATAGCAAGTTACCAAGACCTGATAGCATGGCAGAAGAGGATCGCGGTAAAACAGGTCTCCTGAGGAGATACCAAGAATTCCTGCAAAGCCAATACATCAGGATCCTCAAGGCACTCCTACGTCCACGGAGCACCAAAGCCAAGGCAAACACAATCAGGGCCAACATCCCTACACTAAGGACTCAGCTGAACCGGTCACACTGGCGCCTGCATTTGCAGCATGATACCATGTACCAGGAATACCATCAACTCAGGGATCGACACATTAGAATGAGCACGCACAACACAAGGGTAGCCGAGCAAGCCAGAGCTCTCACAGAAGAATACGCCAAGATATGGGAAACCTATACAGATTTGCAGGCTAGCAACGTCGCATTCGAGTTAGCGGCAGGAAAGCCCAGGAAACACAATGATGACATCGACACACTAACACATAAATTCGCACAGATGACCATTTCTACACACCACAACACGAGTGGGAAGGCCGCGGCCCCAAAATGGGAGCCTGCCACTCCAACCTCCAGCACACGGAAGCCACAAACACCTACACATCCTGTGGATGGTGCTCCCAACCCCTACAGACAAAGGGGACACATGCCACAATACATCCCCAGTACCTAGACAAATCATACAGGGAAATAGGAGAACACTGCTCCCTACCCCAAAGGCCATGTAGACAGAGGGGCATACACCCCCACAGACAATTACAGTACACCACAGCGCGCGATAAAACCCCCACATACGAGGACACCCCAGCCGACAAGGGGGGAACACAGCACACAAAAGCCCAGACTCACCCTCCTGAGGACACCCACAGAAGGCAGTAAAGAAGTGCCCCAATGGCTGTCAGATGCCTACGCCTTCATTACGGGGCGAACCAAATCACCCCGTCGAGCGATAGCGCTTAGACGATAGACAAAGGTGCTTAACGTTAGTGCACAGGCATAATAACTCAAATAAGCTACAATTGTTATGGCATGGCAAACATCGAAGCCAGGACCATATAGAAAAACAGACACACACACGCTGCCTAATGGCCACACAATTACACGTATTACACAAAAACACTGGGCAACACGCAAATATATCTTCACAGACGTCATTAAATATTGGATAAACCATAGACATGTCCGCAATATACTTATATGTGTATACATCTGGAAAATGAGATTATATTCTGCAAATATACAGTGTGCATGAATATTATATGTTACATACTGTGTGTCATATTGCCCACACTACACAAAATGGGATATATCCAATGACATTTTTATAGCAAAATTCCTGTATGACACATTACCAGTAGTGGTGTATTCTTTGAATACACGGTACCTGAGATATAATTTTTATTGCTCTTTGCATGTTCATTTCTTCCTTTCTCTTTGTCAAACACCAACAGTGATCTTTTGTTTTCTCCTTGATAAGCAAATCTCTCATGTCTTCATAAGTCTGTTCTAGATATATAACTTCTGTGACCCACCTAGCGTCACCTCGCAGCGAATCTCTGAAGCTCCTCAACTCTTCCTGGTGCTAGTGGACTTACTTATCCATTTGGCCACCAGATCCTGTTACCATCGTCAGCTATTTTCTCTTGGAGCAAGAGGACTACGTCCACTTCTTTACTCACCATGCTGCGCTAGTATCAACTGTTATCAACTCTTAGAAGACCGGCTCAGCAAGAGAAGATAATTTTTTTGTTTTCAAGTTGGCAATGTTTATATGTTCTCCTTTTGTCTCCTACCCCCCACTCTTTCCCCTTTTCTTGGTCCCTCCGTGCTCCGTTGAGCTGCTCTCACTTCTCCGTCTGCAGTTGACTCGTTCAGTCAAAGCTCCGCTCGAGCTTGCCTCCTCAAACCAAGAGGCTCACCCTCTTTTACGCCATGTTGGCTAAGTAATCATCAACGGAAACTTCGACTTCAACATGAAATCAAGTTAAGTACCATTTTTAAAAGTTTTAACCTCATCTTCATGGTTTTAACTTCCACGTGCTTTTAATTATAATTTATAGACAGTGTGAAATTATTTACTTTGGGGCAATAATCATTCTTAGTGGGATTTGCCATGTTGAGCTTTTGCTTGTATAAGCCAACCTTACTAAAAAAGAGCTTTTCTTAAGCTATTCAAACGAGAAATCCTCTCGCTACGTGGGATATTATCTAATACCCGCTGTCTATAATTATAAAGCTAGTTCCTCCGTTGGATTTTCTCAACCCCATTTTCTGCTAAGGTCGTTCTGGAACCTTCGAGATCTTGTTCTCTATCTGCGAGTCTTGCCGTCAAGTATTGTTCACGCACTTCTGAAAATGCTAGTTAAAATGAGGAATCTTCCTTACAAATTTTTGCAATAGCTAACTTTCCTCCACCGCTGGAACCTCTGGAACATTCTATGGCGCATTTAATTGTAAATCACAACTTTTTCAAGAAATAGACTCTCACCTATATAGTGCAATCAGTTATTTCCATAATTGCAATAACTTTTTTCTCATAAACTTCAGTGTTTCTATAGTGAACTTTGCATCCATCTTCATAGACTACAGTGATAAACAGTGCTTGCTCCACGTTTCTACCGCGTCGCGATCGTCCGGTTATATTAAATACGGCCATGAACATTGATCCTATATCCCAATGATCTTTCCTCAACCTTCTACTAACAACCATTATTAATAAAATTGAAACTTTTCTATAAGGTGTCACTCACGAGGTGCCCTTCCAACTTTGCTAGTTTAACATTAATTAAATTCTGCATAATTGCTTGTGTGATACAAGTTTTAAATTCACGTTGTTCCTTTCCCATAATCAGGGAAAACCATTCTCTAAACTCTTGAGCGAGTCATGTTCAGGTTTCACGAAATGGAAACTGTCCCATTTGGCGAGTGATTCCTGCTCAAACTTGGGAAGTCTAGAACTTTCCCTTTCACTTTCTTCAGGTTTCACAGTAAGTGACCTGCCCTCTTTGTATAATTCTCATATATTAATTCTGTATAAATATAAGAAGTTGTAGGAACTTCTATCTTATTTTTCATGTTGTTATTATTGTTATTTTCAAAGTTGTCACTTTCTCTAGAACATTCTCTCCAGAATTTCTTAAGGTGCACTTTTTGTACTCCAATTCACGTTCAAGCTTTAATTATTTCATTGCTCATTTGTTTAAATCTTATAAAGATTTTAGAAACATGTAAGGTTTGAAACCTTGTAAATTGTCAATTGCCTGGAGCAACCGTTTAATGTTGAGAGGTCTGCGACCCTATTTGTTAAAAAGTTCAAATGAACTATGTTTGTCCAAATTATATTGCACAATGGTTAATCTCCTCAAACTTCTTTGCATTGTTTAATAAATCATATATTTGGTTTTGGATTCATCATTTCTCTGATACTACAGTTAGGCAGGATCCTGGCTTTCCTAGCTCTTCCTAGGTTTATGCCCTCGTTCATACTCAATAAAGCCTTTACTATCTGTCTGGCCAGACCATCACCCTTCCCTATAGTACTTTTATTCGTGCTTGGGAGGAAATACACTAAAGCCTTTCTCTGGCAAACTGCCCAAGTCTTAGCTGCGGTTCCCGTCAGCTTCGACCAAGCTCGTACCCACTTTAGGTATCCGAGCACGGACTTGCTGTGGCAACCACCTTTAAGTGTGTTTAAAACTAAACTTATTAATTTTGTGGGACTCTCCTCCTATTTTTCTATCCTTTTTCTCCAATTCAAAATCTACTTCCTTCTCTTAATCATCTTCCCTTGGTGGGTGGGTTATTCCTCAGTCAATAAACTACCCAAGATTTGGTGCCGAAACCCGGGAGAGTCCATTTTTTATTTCTATTGTTTGTCAAGTGTCATTTGACAATACTTTGCAAATTTTTAATATCTCCTTTGGATTTTTCAGCTATAACTACATCATGCAAAGCCTGTGAACGGGAAAGAGGCCGCTCCTGTCTTCTTAGGTGTGTCCTGTTCTTTCTACTGAAACGCTGTTGCCAACTTGACAGCATCTCCAAGGTTCTACAGTTTCGTGAGTTGTATTTCAATTTATTCTTTTTGTCATGGCTCCTACTGAAAAAGATGAAACTCTCATTGCCAGACGTTCTTCCTATAAAGGGCAACTCACTAGATTCAGAAATTTCATCAGCAAGTTAAATCCCGCCGAGTGTGATTTAGATATCTTAACACATCGCCTTAAGTTGTACG
This sequence comes from Meconema thalassinum, assembly GCA_946902985.2. Lineage (NCBI taxonomy): Eukaryota > Metazoa > Arthropoda > Insecta > Orthoptera > Tettigoniidae > Meconema > Meconema thalassinum. Next base: position 1,074,825,827 of record OX336388.2, read on the forward strand.
AACGGTCATATGATTATTATGACCAAATTCAAACCGAGATTGAATCCGCTTGTCCAGAACTTCAATCGGATCGGGACGAGGTCGAACCCTTGTACTTTGAAGGGATTGCAAAGGCCCACCAACTGATCCGCAATATCTCAGAACCGGACACTAAGGTCATCAATCCGGCCCAGTTCGCACCCGCTTCAGTTCACGAGAACAAACCGAAACCGTTACTTCCCAAGATAAGCCTACCGCACTTCTCAGGCAAGGAAGGTGAATGGTATTCTTTTTACGAACTTTACTGCTCCCTAATTCATGAAAATTCTGAGATCCCTGACATACATAAATTTTATTTCCTCCGTACTTCTTTGGAATGTGAGGCCTTAGCCTTAGTGGAGTCACTGCCTTTAAGCGCAGACAACTACCACATCGCCTTTAATCTCCTTAAAGAGAGATATGGCAATTTACGTTTAAGTGTAGCTCGTCACATACGTTGTCTCTTCAACCTACCAGCCGTCAAACCTAATGACGTCACCTCGTTAAGAGACCTCTTAGATTCTATACAGTTGAATGTCAGAGCATTGTACCAACTAAAGCAACCTGTCCAAACATGGGACACCATACTCATTCATCTGGCTACATCAAGATTCGATTTTTCAACTTTAAAAGCTTGGGAAATTGAACTCGCTCGCAAGGAAGAATTTTCCTTCGAACACTTAATCTCGTTTCTTAACAGCCGATGTCAAGTTCTTACAGCACTCGCATTTCAGTGCGAAAAGGTCGAAACGAATCTTCAGTCTCAAATTTTTGAGAAAAACATTGCTTTTTCAAAGGGACATCAGCCCCCATTTGTCGAGTACAAGCAAACCCGTTCTTCTTTCAATCATGCAAGAGAAGATATCAGGCTGCTTAACAAATCGTTAAAATGCACGCTCTGTAAAAAGCTTCACACATTGTATTCGTGCAAATCCTTTAAAGAATTGTCTGTCGAAGATCGAAGGAAGTTTGTCTTGAATAGCAAACATTGTTTCAATTGCTTGTCACCTAAGCATTCTTCTTCGAACTGTACGTCATCAAATCTCTGTTTTCATTGCAAAAAACCGCATCATTCTTTATTGCACGTTCACGATAAATCGAGGTCATCAGCACCCGCCTCTTCAAGCTCCATGCAGAGCAGCTCCGAACAAACTAATGCTTCTTCCTGCATTTCCAACGCCGAAACTTTTCATAGTGCGCAAACCCTTTTGACCACTGTACAATTTGAAATCCAAGATAAATTTGGAAATTGGTTTCGAACCCGTGGCCTTCTCGATTCCGCTTCAACTCATAACTTTGTTTCGCAATCGTTGATTAAAAAACTAGGTCTTTCGTCATCGCCTACTTCTATCAATGTGACCGGCATTGACAATTTGAAAACTCAAGTTTTGCAGTCTTCAAAATTGAAAATCAGAGAAGTTTGCCAAAGAAACACCAATCTTAATTTAAACTGTCTCATTCTTACCAGTATTTGCAAGGACACTCCAAGTCACTCTATTAATACCTCCGGATTAAAGATTCCTTCGCACTTAAGGTTAGCTGATCCTCAGTTTAATGCTCAAGGTCCCATTGATGTACTTTTCAGTGCCAATGTTTTTTGGAATTGCATTCGCAAACAAACACGCAAGTTATCTTCAACCGTGGTCGCTAGAGACACCGATTTTGGTTGGGTTATTACTGGTGAAATCCAACAACCCAGTCTTCAAACCAAAGCGCAATGTCATTTCGTCACAGCTGACATAAATCTCATTTCTGAAAAAGAGAACGCTCATGTTTCAGATCTCAATATTTTTGAAAAACACTTGTCGAAACGATGTCTTATCGTGAACAACTGCGCTACCTCTGTAAGTTGTTTAAATGGTTTTTCTTTCTTCCCGCACAAAATGGCAATTCAAGTTCGCCTTGCTTTGTGTTACTTCGTCTACCTTCTTATGTCATTTTTTATAGCAGTTAATTGCTTAAACTCTTCCTCGAAAACTATCTTCCCCTTGTGTAAAACCATGGCTATCAGTCTCCATCACTTCGCTGTACGCTATGTCTCACTTCTTTCGGTATTTAAAAGGATGGCCACGGTCGGCTCCTCCCTCCTTCCTCACAATTGGAAGTCGCTCATGAAACCGTTTGAAAATCTGAATTCTATAGCATCTAGAATAACTATTCTTATGCATAACCTTCTTCTCAATGTCCCAGCTTGTCTTCTTTGCTCGGAAGAATTAAGCTTTTTCCTGTCGAAAATTGTCGGATTCCGTGATCCTCTCAATTATGCGAAATTGATTTCTTACTTTATTTCATATAGCTTTAAATTGTTTGTTCACGTCCAAGTTACGATTGACTGCATGCCGTCCAAACTGAATATCTGCTTTAAGTTACAGCTGATTCAACTAGTGTGTGTGTACTTTGAACTGCTTGTTTTTCAAACTTGTTTGTATACAAGTCTGAGGAACGCCAAGTTGTTGTTTATTTCCTGTGCGATTGCCAAAGGTCAAAGCAAGTTCCTCTTATCTCAGCTTTGGCTGATTGCCAACCATTGTCTGGCGAGCCGCTACCGTAATCTCGGAAGCCGTTCACCTACTTCCAAAAATAAACTTGTTCTAGTTAAGGACTCTTTCAGCTATTTATATGTCTTATCTCGTTGTACTATGTGTGTCAAGGCCGTGCTTGTTTACGTCTCTCACTTACTCACGCTCGTATCTTACAATTGTTTCGATTCTTGCTTCAAAACTTCGTTGCGTATTTCTCACGCGCCTATGTATTGCAATTTGCTTACATATTTTGAAATCTTATTGTTCATTAATGAACAAACAGGTTTTTTCTCGTCGTCACATTCGATGTGTTTTTGCATTTATACTTGTCATGTCACGTTTCTCGCTGACTTAAGTATTTTTCTGAGTAACCCCTTTGATACTCATTATAACTTGAGGTCATTGTTTATGGCTACTCGTTTGTTACCTATGGCGTTCTTGCTTTCTACTCGCATAGTTCCTTTGTTTATTTGGTATATTCTTGTCCTGAATAGATGTACTTGTTTCTATACGCTTTGTTTAAACTTGTTAATTCTCCTTTTGCATTGTATCGCAATCTTTACTAGTGCTTTATTTCCCTCAGCTTCTAGTTATTTTGTGATGGAAGATGTTGTTAACTCTTGCCCCTTAACTCCGCTTTCCAATGACCCTGATAACCTCCTTCCACTTACACCTGGTCGCTTCTTTACACGCACTTCTCTCTCTGCCCCTCCTCCCCTTCCTAATTCTTTCAGGGATTTTAATCTACCTATTGTTTGGCGTAAACTTGAGGCCCTCCGTAATTCTTTTTGGAAGAGATGGAACTTGGAATATTTAACTTCCTTGCAACGGAGGCAGAAGTGGTTTCTTTCCAGTCCCGACATTAAAGTGGGGGACTTGGTCTTGGTTAGGGATGTTTCTCCCCCTCTAGTCTGGACTTCCGGTAGAGTGACTAAGTGTTACCCTGGAAGAGATGGGAGAGTCAGGGAGGTCAGAGTCTTGACCATTAACGGTTCGATTACAAGACCCTTGTCTTTGATCGCTCCTCTTCCAATAAATGTGTAACTGTTTATTTGCTCTCTGTTGGTGTTTTTCCCCCCAGTATGGTGTATTCTTTGAATACACGGTACCTGAGATATAATTTTTATTGCTCTTTGCATGTCCATTTCTTCCTTTCTCTTTGTCAAACACCAACAGTGATCTTTTGTTTTCTCCTTGATAAGCAAATCTCTCATGTCTTCATAAGTCTGTTCTAGATATATAACTTCTGTGACCCACCTAGCGTCACCTCGCAGCGAATCTCTGAAGCTCCTCAACTCTTCCTGGTGCTAGTGGACTTACTTATCCATTTGGCCACCAGATCCTGTTACCATCGTCAGCTATTTTCTCTTGGAGCAAGAGGACTACGTCCACTTCTTTACTCACCATGCTGCGCTAGTATCAACTGTTATCAACTCTTAGAAGACCGGCTCAGCAAGAGAAGATAATTTTTTTGTTTTCAAGTTGGCAATGTTTATATGTTCTCCTTTTGTCTCCTACCCCCCACTCTTTCCCCTTTTCTTGGTCCCTCCGTGCTCCGTTGAGCTGCTCTCACTTCTCCGTCTGCAGTTGACTCGTTCAGTCAAAGCTCCGCTCGAGCTTGCCTCCTCAAACCAAGAGGCTCACCCTCTTTTACGCCATGTTGGCTAAGTAATCATCAACGGAAACTTCGACTTCAACATGAAATCAAGTTAAGTACCATTTTTAAAAGTTTTAACCTCATCTTCATGGTTTTAACTTCCACGTGCTTTTAATTATAATTTATAGACAGTGTGAAATTATTTACTTTGGGGCAATAATCATTCTTAGTGGGATTTGCCATGTTGAGCTTTTGCTTGTATAAGCCAACCTTACTAAAAAAGAGCTTTTCTTAAGCTATTCAAACGAGAAATCCTCTCGCTACGTGGGATATTATCTAATACCCGCTGTCTATAATTATAAAGCTAGTTCCTCCGTTGGATTTTCTCAACCCCATTTTCTGCTAAGGTCGTTCTGGAACCTTCGAGATCTTGTTCTCTATCTGCGAGTCTTGCCGTCAAGTATTGTTCACGCACTTCTGAAAATGCTAGTTAAAATGAGGAATCTTCCTTACAAATTTTTGCAATAGCTAACTTTCCTCCACCGCTGGAACCTCTGGAACATTCTATGGCGCATTTAATTGTAAATCACAACTTTTTCAAGAAATAGACTCTCACCTATATAGTGCAATCAGTTATTTCCATAATTGCAATAACTTTTTTCTCATAAACTTCAGTGTTTCTATAGTGAACTTTGCATCCATCTTCATAGACTACAGTGATAAACAGTGCTTGCTCCACGTTTCTACCGCGTCGCGATCGTCCGGTTATATTAAATACGGCCATGAACATTGATCCTATATCCCAATGATCTTTCCTCAACCTTCTACTAACAACCATTATTAATAAAATTGAAACTTTTCTATAAGGTGTCACTCACGAGGTGCCCTTCCAACTTTGCTAGTTTAACATTAATTAAATTCTGCATAATTGCTTGTGTGATACAAGTTTTAAATTCACGTTGTTCCTTTCCCATAATCAGGGAAAACCATTCTCTAAACTCTTGAGCGAGTCATGTTCAGGTTTCACGAAATGGAAACTGTCCCATTTGGCGAGTGATTCCTGCTCAAACTTGGGAAGTCTAGAACTTTCCCTTTCACTTTCTTCAGGTTTCACAGTAAGTGACCTGCCCTCTTTGTATAATTCTCATATATTAATTCTGTATAAATATAAGAAGTTGTAGGAACTTCTATCTTATTTTTCATGTTGTTATTATTGTTATTTTCAAAGTTGTCACTTTCTCTAGAACATTCTCTCCAGAATTTCTTAAGGTGCACTTTTTGTACTCCAATTCACGTTCAAGCTTTAATTATTTCATTGCTCATTTGTTTAAATCTTATAAAGATTTTAGAAACATGTAAGGTTTGAAACCTTGTAAATTGTCAATTGCCTGGAGCAACCGTTTAATGTTGAGAGGTCTGCGACCCTATTTGTTAAAAAGTTCAAATGAACTATGTTTGTCCAAATTATATTGCACAATGGTTAATCTCCTCAAACTTCTTTGCATTGTTTAATAAATCAAATATTTGGTTTTGGATTCATCATTTCTCTGATACTACAGTTAGGCAGGATCCTGGCTTTCCTAGCTCTTCCTAGGTTTATGCCCTCGTTCATACTCAATAAAGCCTTTACTATCTGTCTGGCCAGACCATCACCCTTCCCTATAGTACTTTTATTCGTGCTTGGGAGGAAATACACTAAAGCCTTTCTCTGGCAAACTGCCCAAGTCTTAGCTGCGGTTCCCGTCAGCTTCGACCAAGCTCGTACCCACTTTAGGTATCCGAGCACGGACTTGCTGTGGCAACCACCTTTAAGTGTGTTTAAAACTAAACTTATTAATTTTGTGGGACTCTCCTCCTATTTTTCTATCCTTTTTCTCCAATCCAAAATCTACTTCCTTCTCTTAATCATCTTCCCTTGGTGGGTGGGTTATTCCTCAGTCAATAAACTACCCAAGTAGCGCACGAAAGGGTGCATGAAACGGCGATTTAATAACAATATTTTAACAAGCGGGGACCCTATACGGTAAATTTCAAATTCAAGCAGAGGACAACATTCTCTTTTCGTTCATATTTCAAACACAATTTCTATAGAAAACTCGGTACATTTGCTACAGTATCACAAGGACACGGGCTTAAAAAACGCCTACATAAATAATCAGCCTCACTCGGTGATACAAAAAGCTAATTCAGAAAAGAGCATTGCCATCTAACGATAGCTAAAAACTCACCATGTACAGGAGGCAGACAGAAGGGCATATACACGATCCCCGCAATTATACACTTATACACCAGAGGGGATTCAAACACACAACCCCAGAATACTCTGAGAGGGACCCACGGAGTCGATTTCGAACTCGCGGCCTTCTGCATACAAGAAACACAGGCTCAAATACCCATTAGATAAGGGACACCATTTAGTTGTATAACATTATTTATCGGGTTATATTAGACAGGCTAACACAATCAGATAGTCCATATCACAGAGGTGATTCTTCTACACGGTAGGATTGTAAACATGCAAGCAACCACTCTGACAAGATTTGCTTAGCGCAGATAGCCGGCAACAGTGTAACACGAACTAATTGCCAGTCAGCATGAAATAGCGCAAGGACACAATAGAAGAACGGATCTCCAGCAAGGCCTAGTAGCACTATCGCTGGCAATACAATACAATACAGTCGGTTAAATCATTTCGCACGCATAAAAAAGTCCCGAAATTACGGCACCAGGGGGCAATTAGCATTCCACAATTCATTTAAAGTAGGGTACACTTTACCATAGTACATTCTAGCACTACACTACGCGCGCGGGACCGAATTTAGGGACATAACGGTCCCAAATCACCGACATAAGCCATATTTAGACACTAAAAGGGCTATTCAATATTGTATAGCGTTGCATACAACCCACATAGAGGGAAAAATACTCCCGAAAGTAACAGGGGACAGGGATAGCAAAGATTAAGTTATTCAACGACACTCTGCTATGAAGTACACTTCAGGAAGGTCCGGAGACAAACATACACAATTACACGGGTTAACAGAGGCAAATACAATAGAAACAGAGATATATTTCGGGGTAAACCCATCAAGAACAAAGACTGGGGATCACCACATTTCAAACACTCACGATAGGGCAGCACAGGCATTTACATTAAGATTTGGGAACACCACTTCTCAGACGCACAAACAATAGGCATATTACAGGACACTAGGATCCTGTACAGTTACACAGCAGAGGGGATCCAAATAAACTGCCCCGTGAAACCCACAGAAAGGCCTAATGCACAGGCAGTCGAACCAAGGTACTCCTGACTCCGGGGAACAAATAAAAGCCCATTCAGCGTCAGATTAGGATACCTATTAATGGGCATACTTATTTTAATATATTACATACATATCAGGCCAAGTAAACAGCCTATAGGATAAGGGTATTTTCACATGTATTCGAATCAGAAACATGGCAGTATCAAACTAACACGATACTGGATGACAATGCTTAAAGTAACACAGGGCGGAAGTATAGAGTCAGCAGTAAGATTATATGAAAAGTGGCGAGTGCCAGCGAACGGTCCACGTGTCGTCAACCAGATACTCCCATAGTGCACGCAGCAGGCCGAGTCAGCATTTTCCTGTAGCAGAAGTGGGAAAACGCGGAAAGGAATATATAAATCGGCTAGCAGACACAATTACATACCTGCACATTTACAAAACCTGCCGGCGACACATAAATAACAGACCGCTAAGTCTTAAAACTGGAAACTCTAGCTTGCAGGATGGCCAATAGAGACAGAGTACGTTACTGAACACGGATACAGACTTTACAATTATACTAGCCACCAGAACAAAGGGTACAAAATGAAGGATTCACCGAAAATTTGCCTATCTGATAGCATAAATAGAAAGCATGCTAGCAAAGCATCAGAAAGGAAAAATAACACGGTTGCAATTTCCCCGCACTCAATTATGTAAGGAGGAAACACATACATTGCAAGAGGTACATCAAACAGGAAGGATTACATTTTGAAGTGATTTCAATAAATAAGTGACACAATGGCTTAGACAAGCAGTTACAAGACAAACATAACAAAATCACGCAATTCATAACACATTCTAAAATTCACTTGGAATACCGGAACACAGGTCAGGTGAGCGGAATAAACAAACATTACGACATGTTGACATAGCAGGGCGACAGCCACTAGAATGTACACAAGGAAGTAGGCTACTTACAACATCAGGAGGATTCTGAAAGCTATCATTTACACATCCAATTGATCACTACCGCATTAACGGTAAATACATTACGACTTACATTTAATAGAATAGTGGAACATTTTTTCTCTGTCCACACAATAGACACTGAGCACAGGCACTGACAAGCCACTATACAATTCGCGACCAGTAAGGCAAAGTGCTGGACACGCACGTGAACACAGAGACAACTCAACAGTAATGACTAGGGGAAATAATAGACAATACTACCCTCGATCATAGAAATAAAGTACCCTAATGAGGTACAAGAGTTTTTACGCTCAGTACAGAGACATGGATAATATTATATACATAACACAGGCATAGGGACGATATAATATACACAATGGTTACAGAAATTACATGTATAGGCAAATTTAGCCTACATGCACCCCAGACGTAACGTAGGGTCACAAGGCGTTTACATAACGACCTAGGACAATCGACAGCGGCACGGTCCGATATATATCACCGAGCCCACGCGTTCATCCACATATAGTGGTACAGACGTTACCAGGAATTAAGTTAGGGATGATAATGCATTCATTAATAAAACAGCGCCCCAAATTGATAGGGGAAGATTACTAGCTACCCCAGAATGCACAGGAGCGATAATAATCCAGTAAAACCGGCATATCACGGTTAGAAATATATAGGAGCGCAGGGCCCTAACAGATATTATAATTATACAGTGTTATTTAATGAGAGAGGATAATACGACATTAGTGCTGACTAACTGTCTTAACCAGGCACTTTGGCCATGAAGCAGCCATAATAAATACAGACGCACAGTGAGCGCGTACTTCATTAAAGCCAGCGAACGACAAAAACGAAATACGGTCAAGAGAGGACGAACACAGTAAAAACGGCGCAATATGGCCAATTCCTACAACCCTTCCACCTACACAAACACCATCCATACTCCCCGATACCCTACAATCCCTAACACAATTGAATGAGGGCATTTTCTATACAAATACAAACAGGGTTTACTGCACCCTAAAAGGCCCGACGGCTCAATACCTGAAGATAAGAGGTATATGGAACCTAATATTATACGCTTATTTTATTTATCGTATGATGTTAACACAACACAATCACCTACATAAATACAGATTCATATAACACAGCAATAATACTAACAAATTATATAAATTATAAAGCAGATAAAAAAATAATAATTATAAATCAACGTCCAACTGGTGGATCCATTTGACAGCCTCAGTTGTAGCAGAATGCAGGTCCTCCAGACTTCCTGGAAAAACTCGGAGAGGACATTCCAGTACTAAGTGCTCCATTGTCTGTGGAATGTCAGAGCAATCGCAATTCGGTGAGTCTTTCCAACCCCATTTGTGGAGAACAGAAGCACATCTTCCCAAGCCACATCTAATACGATTGAGTCTAGTCCAGGTATGTCTGGGCAGATTGAAGCCAGCAAGTTTTATGTGAGGATCCTCAACGTTCACGATGCCTGGTGGTGTAGATGTTGTCCACTCAACCCACCAATTTTCATTAGGTTTAAAATTTCTGCTTGTTAAATCCAAGGCAGTTTTCCATGCAGGTTTACGGGATTTCAATCTAGATGGGCCAAGATGTTTCATGTCTTCATGTATTGGGAGGGCCTTGTTATTTTGCACTCTCGACCAAAGATGAACCAGATTTTTCTGCCTTCTGATATGAGGAGTTGCGATATTACTCAGCACTGGTAACCACTGGACTGGAGTAGGAAGTAGTGTTCCAGATACAATACGCATGCTCTGTCGGAGCTGAACATCCACCCGTTGAGTGTGGCAGCTATTAAGCCATACCCCAGAGAAAAACTCGGCTGAAGAATAGATTAGCGCAAGAGCAGTTGTTCTCAGAGTGTGGCATCCGCTCCCCATGATGTTCCAGCCAGGCGCTGAAGGAGGTTATTGCGGCTCTTCAATTTCGCAGCAGATTTACACAGATGGGTTTTGTAGGTCAGAGATCTATCCAAAGTCATTCCCAGATATTTAGGGGTGCTGTTATACTGTAATTCTTTACCTCTAAAATTGACTCTAGGATGGTAATTTGCATGCCTGTTGTCCAGATGGAAAGCAGTTATCTCACTTTTCTGAGGATTTGGTTGTAAGCGCCATTTTGTGAAAAAGTCATCCAGGACTTTGAGGTCTTGGGTGAGAACGGCCTCAGCTTCTGCGAAATTAGCAGATACATCTAGTTGTATATATAGATTGCGGCCAGAGAACATACTAACCAAGCATTTGAGTAAAGTTCCCGCACGACAATATTTAAATTTTGCATGTACCCAAGGGACGTTTTAATTAATATACCTGTATATCACATATCTTTATTTTTAAACCAAGGGTAGACCCATATCCTACCCGCACGTGATCCCGATATTTTAAATAACGTATCCTTGTGCATCTCGGACTGAAGTTTAAAAATGAACAGACCGATCGGTGTTGACCAATCCTACCAGACGCGGTACCAAATGATATTAACATACCACCGACAAACCCCAATAATTACCTTGCATGCAATCACTTACCATTAACACCCTCTACAAAATATAAACAAATATCAGCAGGGAAGTCCATCTGAGCAAAGGTGCAAAAAGCAGGCCATGCGAGCCCTCAGTACACAATCCCCCACATTGCCCCATACACTACACAGCACTTACATTATTACACTAATTACATTTTACAATAATATTTTACCCTCTGATACCAATGAACACACTGATAGTGCACGATATAAGGAGATGTAAGAATGTCAAGGACGGACTCCATAAAAATACAGACTTTGACAGAGGGACAGAGTTCTATAAAAAGGACATAATTTGACAGAAGGGCAAAATACACAGAAAGACGAAGGGTCAGACAACGGTGACGTAACGCGGGCAAACATTGAGAGCTCGGTAGGAATAGCTTGCCTACCGTATCAGATATAGTTACACCCAATATGCGTTACAGTCATCGAAGCCAGACCCGTAGGAGAGGATTTGACCGTCAGATAGGGGACTTAGCCACCTCAATATCAGGCATAAATGACTCGCCTAGGGACGACAAATTTAGGACTAGGACTTTTAGTTAGTCTGTATGACAAGTAGCCACCCTTAAGGCGCAAGGGTGAGTCTCCCGATCGCAGGGGGTGAAGCACAATAGTCCTCGGCCGGATCCGAGGTGAAGAGTGAATATATAAATGAAATAATGCATGAATAAGTAAGTTGATAACTGGATGCCCATCCGTCTTGAGCGTGACCATGAGGATTTATCCAGCCCGCCATGAGCGTGAATATCGCAGCCCAAATAATATACGTTCCGCACAGCCCACAAATGTCGAGTAGCGACTCGTGAGCCTAAATGTCGATTAAATGCGCACCTTGAGCTGTAAATGATGAGTAACGACCATCACAGGGGATTGGACTCCCAGAAAATGGCAAATAAATGACTAGCGCGGGGACGCCCGTATAACGATTTAAAAAGTGGCAGTAAGCCACGGATATCCAGAGTGAACAATATGCTATTCTTAGCAAACACACATGTGCCAAGGCCTATATACACACACAATTAGTTATTAAGGAGGGTAGTCGACAGTTAGTTTATAGAAGGGGACTACGGGCTCCTGTCGGGTTCCGGTCCCAGCAGGATGTCAGAAGGGCACCTCGGAAGGGAGACCGACCGGGGGGATCCTCGCGTCAAAATTTTAGTCTATAAGGCAATAGCACCTATTTCAGGGGTAGTTTAGACATAAGCAAATTTAACAAGTTTACTGCATCAAAACAGTAACTTGTAGGGGTATTTCGGCATTTTTTTTCTGGCCATAGATTAGCAAATAATTAGGGGTAAGTTACACAAATACATAGCGCGTTCGGCACCAGAAGGCCATTAAAGCTGGCTGGGTAAGCCCGATAAAGCGTCGATTACGCATCGACAGAGCGTCGATTACGCATTGACAGAGCGTCTATAAAGCGTCGATTACGCATTGACAGAGTGTCGACTAGGCGTCAAAGGAGCGTCGATTAAGCATCGACAGGGCGTCGACCAAACATCGGCAGAATGTCGACTAGGCGTCGACAGAGTGTTGATTAAGCGTCGACAGAGCGACGGTCGCAGCCAGTAGGGCGCGCCGACCTGTAGACAACACGTGCGCAATATAATAAATGATATATACGATAAACAGCTATCGCAGCTGACCAACAACGGCGATGCGCAATACATGCGACGAGTGCACAAATGGTCAAAGTGTATTTATATTAACAAATGCTATGTAATTTTATATTGCAACCTTGTACTCCAACATTGCAGCCAACGGCAGAGAACTACAAATGATCATGGTAAAAGGTAAAGTGGACCACCGACGTCACAAAAACACACATTTCACACATTTTGCACAGTGAGGATGCATACACCTATACATATATACAAAGGTTAGAATAAGTAGGCTAAGCTAAGAATATAGCCGGCATAGGATAGAATAAAATAACATAAGGCGCCAAAGGAAATCGGTATCGGTATCCGCCAATAACTATTGGCTGATATATGGATGTTATAATATTTTGTGCTCTATTCCAGGTCATCTGAGCAGCGATATCATGCATGCAACTCTGCCTGAACGTGCACTAAACTATATTTTTTCACAAGGAATGTAAACATATCTTTTGTAAATATATATTCCATACACACAAATGAACTACACTTTCTCACTCATAAACACATACACTCTTCAGCGATTTTAATCGCACCACTAAGGTGACGATGCCAGCGTTCGACGATGAGCACCGGCCGTGGCGCGTTGAACATCGTCGACGCTAACACAGCAACGCACAAATAAAGCGTGCCATGCGATAGCTACGGGCGGCTCAAATTTGTAAGCGCCAACCCTTTGTTATCAGGATGGAATTCCTACCCACGGCAGGAAGACCATTATATTATAGATAGACTAGCGGCATAGCCACTAAACCGTACTAGGAACGGCCGAGTAGGACATAGCCATAGAAGATGGTAAGCGCGCATAGTACATAAGAATTGATAGTAGCGTGCGCGCAAGGTATACGATGAATGGCCAATAATAGCTCCGGAGAAGGGTTTCATTTTTTGTACTTATACACAAGAGGTACCAGGTACCAGGTACGCAATCAGGATTACACTATTGTATTCATATCACTGTTATTATGATTATTAACATAAAAATTGCTATTGATGGTTATCAGTATTATTGTTACAAAAGGATTATTATGGTTACTATTAGGAACATGAGTAAGTTGTTAATATTACAGGTTCACAGCATGGTGATTTTCATTGTTATCATTGTTACCATTATAAAAAATTACTAGTAGGATTATTGAATACACCAGACTAGCCATGGGCACAGTGAATCCAATGAATTACATGCACATGTATGTACACACATCTAAACACACGATTTTCACTTCCTTTCAGTCTATTAACGCAAATTTGTACAGGTGCCCTATTTTACCCCAAACAATAAATACATTTAAATATAAACCCTTAAAACTTATCACCCAGGGCATCATTTTCACTTTCTCTCTTTACTCTTTCATACAACTTACACGTCTATCCATAATATATATATATATATATATATATGTATGCAGAAGGCATTTTTTAAATTTAGCTGCAAGGCAGCACCAGAGCAGTAAAATCGATGTTTTTTTCCCTTCTGCAAAGACACAAATGAGTAATGATTTTCCACAACATGTATTTCAATTATGTATTTTTGTTCCAATGTGATTTTTTATATGATGAATGATTATACATATATATATATATATATATATATATATATATATGAATGTAAACAATGTACCAACCCGTACACCCACCCCTTTCTGAGAGTACACTACACTTCGACACACCGAGAGGACACACACGACCACACCGAACACTTCATCCACGCGTCGAGAAGAGGAGGAGGAAAAAGAAGAAGAGGAAGACCAAGAAGAAGAAGAAGAAGAAGAGGGAACTACCCCTATCTCTCAAACCAGTTCGTGAGGACACGAACTCAAATAGGGCAACGTGTTGTTAAGGCCCAAGGGTCCCTACACCCTTAGGACCTTACACCCCCCAAGAGAGAAATAGCCATACGCCCCTGAATCTACAGACGGCTATACACATCTAAACATTATCCTTCAGCTATGACTCCAATCAATACATCTATAATCTGTCCAACATTATACACCCTTTCACCCCATAAAACATCCCCCAGGCTAAAGCAAGAGCCTCAACAGTACATTTCTACAGACACTAAGCTGGCACAGCTAACCACAGCTGTTGACCAATGCTTGCATCACATCCATAACAAATACACAAGGAACTGGCTGCAAAGCAGCAACATTGGGCAATGCGCAGTCAGCAATCCAAAAAACTTTATAAGAGACAGCATTTGGAAAGTGGAGGACCGTTCTTCGCCGTAGGCTCCGTCAAGACGCATCCTGACATCGCACCTCCAGTAAGTGTTTTCTCAGAAATCACACACAAGTTGTACTCCTACCTCTCATCACCCCTTGAGTAATTGTACCGATTGTACACTTACATTTTGTATTCAAACCCCGAAATCCGGGAACCACATTACCCATTTGGGGACATTAGTAAACAACTAACGTCACATTATTTCCAGTGTTATCCTTTGTTTACCCGCACCTGTCTTTATCGCTGACTTCCCAATTCCTCAGTTGCACTTGACCTAACATTACATTGTTCCGAGTATCGCTGTGTAAGCCCATAGCTCACTGCCGGGCGCTATCACTGTCTCTCTCGCTCTCACCTCAGATGTTTCGTCGCGCTAGCAATAAGCAGGCAGCTCGCGCCTCACGGACTCAGTCCGCAGGTAATAGCTCATTTCCAGAGTGCATTCGCTCGACTACTACCCCCGCTACGTTTAATCCCTATTTGCTCAGCTACGACACCCCAACGTAATTTCGTTCTCAAATCCCAGTCTCAACAACGCCTTACACTGCCCCTAAATTAGAGGCCACCCTTCAGACATTTACACACTCTGTTCTCACACCCACAGCAAGGGTACAGTACAATACATTGCATTTATCTGTGTAGGCCTACATTGAAATTTAATTTTTGCTCCGACGTGTGCTTTGGACATCTGCAGTTTATCTTCCTCCTGCGGCTGATCCAGTTTCTAAAGGGGTTTCCTCAGCTGGAGTTTGCAGTCGGGTGGCTGATAACAGTGTGCTGTCAACCATCCAAGTAGTCTACAGACCACGTTCAAGATCGCATGTGTTTTTGTGTTACCAACGAGCGTAACGATTGGTATTCACATCTCAGTTGCACAATCAGATATAAAAGACAACACGTAAACATGAAGAAAGTGGGATTCAAATAAATTCAATGTGTATTTCACAAAGTATTTATAATTTCTCGAAACCTACTCCTTATCCTGAATCCATTTTACTGTAAAATATATATAGGGGTTATGATGATCTCATATGTTAGAGGAGCTTGGGGGAGGTATATTTGATGGGAAAATACAATATATTAACATAGCATATCATTATAGCTATATTACTGGTGAATAAAATAACAATGGTCGGAAACAGGCTCTCGTGTAGGGGGGTGGAATGGGTTACAAATGTTGTGGGGTTATGATGCCACAATGTAGAAAACCCTAATTACTCTTGATTAAATCATTTTTAACAGATTTAGGTCATTATTAAGAACATTTATTTTGTTTCAAAAGCACTGCTTTCAAATAGGCAAATAATAGAAAAAGAGTTTACGTAGCTTTGGAAATCATAACAACATGTCACACCGAAACTCATTATTATTTCATTTTTGGAACGTCATTGCCTCCTCAGGTGCAATAATGCATGATTTCGATTTAATGTCAGACACTCACAATCAGTTTTGACAGTAATAATGTGCGTTTGTAATGATCACAGTCGATCGCAGTTACTTTATTTGCGAGATTGGTAGCTATTCTAGCCCAAACAATGCCACGTGGACTTAATATTTGAGCCAATAATCTCTCTCTCTCTCTCTCTCTCTGTGGTTAACAGCCGTGAGGCTGGTAGGCAGCACCTCGCCATTCTTCCCGTCTCTCAGTCTTCCGTTTCAGTCCACAGTATGAGCCACAACCCATATCTTAAAGTATTTGACTCATGTACTCCAGTCTGGGTCTTCCTCTACAATTCTTTCCGTCTACTGTTCCCTCGATTATAAGCTTAATCAGTCCATTGTGTCGCAGTATGTGGCCCACGAGGTGATTCCTTCTTCGTTTTAAATATTTAAGGAAGCATCTTCTCTCTCCCACTCTTCTAAAGACTTCCTCATTTGTGACCATTTCTTTCCAACTGATTTTCATAATCCTTCTATAGCACCAGGTTTCAAATGCCAGTAGTCTTTTCCTCTCTCTCTCTCCTATTGTCCAAGATTCGCTGCCATATAGCGCGACGCTCCATACATAGGTCTTCAACATTAGTTTCCTCACATCAAGACTGATGTTCCTTGCAGTAAATAGGTTCTTCTTTTTATAGAAAGCGTTCTTGGCTTGGGCAATCCTACTTAATATCTCTCTGCTGCTTCTTCCATCATTCGTTATTTTACTTCCCAGATAATTAAACTCATTCACTTCTTGTATCTTTTCATTTCTTAACTCTATTGAAGGTCTGGTTTTCGCCATTTCTACTGCAGACCAATATTTTTGTTTTATTTGTATTTATTCTCATATTAAATTCTTCCTCCATTATTTTGTCCATCTTGCTCAGGATCTTTTGTAAGTCTTCTTCACTTTCTGCAATTAGCGCTATGTCATCAGCAAACCTTATCATGTCAACTTTTTCTCCATGAATATTCACTCCTGTGGCAAATTCTTCTCTTACTTGGTCGATCGCCTTTTGTACATATATATTGAATAGATATGGGGAAAGGGAACAACCCTGCCGTACACCCTTTCTGATGTGTGCTGTTTCTTCCTTGCTACCACAACAAACTATTCCAATTTCTTGCTTATAGATATTGTAGATCAGTCTTCTGTCTCTTAAGTTGATACCTGTTTGATGAAGAATGCTGAATAGAACATTCCAGTTCACATTGTCAAACGCCTTTTCAAGGTCGACAAACGCTAAGAAGGTAGGTTTGCCTTTCTTCATCTGCTTCTCTATCACTTGCCTCAATGCTAAGATTGCTTCTCTTGTTCCTACTCCTTTCCTAAAACCAAATTGATCATCAGATAGGTTTTCATCGATTTGTTTTTCTATTCTCTTCATAATAATTCTGGTGACTATTTTTGATGCATGATACACCAGACTCAATGTTCTGTATTGTTTACATGACCTTGCATTTGATTTTTTAGGTATAGGTACTATTATGCATTTCACAAAGTCTTCAGGCAATTCTCCAGTCTTGTAAATAGTACATATTAAGTTGTACAGTTCCTTTTTTAACTTGTCACCTGATTGTTTCAATAGTTCTCCTGGTATGTTATCAACTCCTAGAGCTTTCTTTCCTTTGAGGTCCTGCAACGCCTTCTCAAACTCTTCTTCCATAATAGGTGCCCCCAAGTCATCCTCTGTTATTTCATCTTCTTTCTCAATGGGCAAGTTAATAGCGTTTCCACTGTATAGTTGTTCCAAATATGCTTTCCATCTTTTTACTATCATTTCGTCATCATATATTAACTTCCCATCTTTGTCCTCAATGCTCATTGTTTTTGGCTTCCTTGTTTCAAAGAACCTCTTAATATCTTTATAGGCCATATCTATTTGTCCAGATTTCATGTTGTTATTTATGCCTGCACAGCTTCCCATTAAATGCTGTTCCTTGTCTTGTTTTGCCCTCTTATTTATCTTGTTTCTTAAGGTCTTGTATTTTTGTTTTTCATCATCATCATTTGAGTTTTTATACTGTCTTCTTTCCCTTATCATATCCACAACTTCTTGACTTATCCACTCTTTCCTATTTTCTTTTTCTTTTTTTCCCAAAACAGTTTCTGTTGAGTCTAAAATGCTCTTCTTTATTTTGATCCACTTCTCTTCTACTGCCAAGTGTTCTTCAATGTCTCTTATGTTATTGTTTGTTTCATCCATATAGAGTATTTGGGTGGACTCATCTTTAAGCTTAGAAATATCCCAATGTTTATTTTCTTTCTTCTTTAATCTTTTGAACTTTAATTCACAGCGTATGACGACTGGGTTATGGTCGCTGTCGACATCAGCTCCAGGGTAACTTCTACTATCTTTCACCTGGTTCTTAAATCTTTCCTTTACTAATATGTAGTCTATTTGGGCCCTTCTTATGTCTCCCGGAGCTTTCCAAGTGTATCTCCTCCTTGGATGGTGTTGGAATATAGTATTCGTTACAACTAATTTATGCTGTATACAAAACTCTACAAGTCTCTCGCCTCTCTCATTTCTTCTCCCCAATCCGTATTTACCAACAACATTTCCTTCAGTTCCTTCTCCGACAATTGCATTCCAGTCACCAAGTAAAATAAGATTTTCTTCCCCCTTTATTTTAGCTATAAGTTCACTTAGATCTTCATAACATTTCTCTACCTCTTCATCAACCTCTTGTGTTGTCGGCATATAAACTTGGACTATCACAGTATCCTTTGGTTTAGTTTCGATCCGTACTAAAATTAATCGTTCATTATATTGCACGAATCCCTTTACTCTGTTTCCTAGTTCTTTATGCAATATAATGCCTACTCCACCATATCCTGGTTTATTATCTGCTGTACCAGAATGAATTATCCTATAATTTCCACTCCAAAAGTCTCCTGCATGTGGCCATCTCATTTCTGCTATACCCAATACATGTAAATCCATCCTTTCCATCTCCATGATCAAGTTCTTTAACTTTCCAGTCTGGAGTAAGGTCCGTACATTCCAGGTACCGATTCTTCTCGGCTTATTTCTTAAATTGGCTTCTTTATCTGTCCCCCTCCGGAGATCCGAGTGGGGGATTATTTCACCTCCGGAAAAATTTACTGTAGTAGAAGCTCACATCATCTTGAGCTGCTGATACTTGGGATATCCTAATAGATCTTTAATGAAGTGGTTTCCCTTTGCCTTCTTCATCCTATGCCGTTGGCCAACTAGTGGCTCATCCGCCTTTAGGGGAAGTTTCCTGCCCCAAGGGCTTGAGAGAGCCCTGGACCTCTACCCGCTCATCCGCTCTCTAAGGAGACCGTTGGCACTTGGTAGAATAATCGTGTCTTGAAAATTAGCATTGAGTTTCGTCTCAACCTGAAATTCAATTTAAACCATGGTTCTCCTTGGGACAATACACGCGACGGCAAATCATCAATATTATCGATTGCGATTTAACCACGCTCTTACTCCTATATATCTTGCACGCATTGGGCGCCATCCAGACGGTAGGTGCAGTTGTCAGCAAACAGAAGGTTCACTACATCATATTATTTTTCAGTGTCCTCAGTATGATACACCGCGCCGCACTATGCTACGGGCCCTACGTACTCAATGGGATATGTTACCGTTGAATGTAGTCCAATTTTTACATTCTCCGATGGTTTCCATAGTGAGTGCGATCACTACGTTTTTGGATGATATCGGTGTGCAGTTTTAATGGAATATGTCGCTCGTCTAGCATGGATTGGAGCCGGAGTGGATGCCCCGCGGGTCTCCCCTCCCCTGTGATGTACGTGTCTCTGTCATTATGTCCCTCTGTGTGGTTTTCATCTTTCCCTTTTGACGTTGTTTATATTTTGTGACATTCTGTGAACAGTGTATCGCATACTGATCAAGATATCCTAGTACATCTCATATTTCTTCTATATATCTATGATATAACACAGAACGTTGAATCTCATAAATAAATTTTGTTTGCGGACGATACAACACTCGTAATAAAAGGTGAAACTAAACATGGCGCCCAAGAATAGTAATGTTATATGTACCTCCTGTAAAGTTTCGCTGAAGGAGAATGAACATTTCGTACAATGTGACGGAAAGTGTGGTGAAATATTTCATCTAAACTGTGCTCGTGTGACAAACGCCGTTTTTAAAGCAATGCTTGCAAATCCAGACGAAATTCTGTGGCATTGTAAACAATGCAAACTAATTCAACCAAGACAGCTACATCTAGTTTTCAGCCGAATAAGGTCAAACCGGACACTGCAAGCTTATGTGAAGCGGTTAACAATATGCAACAAGTGCTAAAAGATGTTTGTAGCTCTCTGGAGTATCAGTCAAAAAAATTTGATGAACTCTTAGAGAAAAATATCACACTAAAATCTTGCATTGACCAACTCACCCTAGAGGTGAACAACACTAAAGTTGAGAATGGCTTGCTTAAAGAACAAAATGGGCATCTTAAAAGGCAAGTTAATGATATGGAGCAATACTCTAAGAATTACAACCTTGAAATCGCCGGGATACCAGTCTCCGAACACGAGAATGTGTATGATATTGTGGCTCAAGTGGCAGGTGCAGTTGGTGTTGAATTTGAAATTCATCGAGACATTGAATATTGCCACCGACTTCCAGCCTTTACAGATAAGGATGGCAAGAAGAAAACGCCCTCATAGTAGCAAAATTTTATTCCCGTCAAACAAAAGACATGATTATGAGCGAAAAACGAAATCATGGGAAACTGCTTTGCACAGATTTCAAGATCAACGGAGACTCGCCAGTGTATGTAAATGAACATGTAACCAAAGACAACCAAAACTTATATTGGCTTGCCAGGAATTCTAAACGTACAATGAATTATACATTCGCATGGACCAGGAACGGGAAGATCTTCATGAGGGAAAATGAAAACAGCCCGATTCTACAAATCAAGACTGCAGCTGACCTACCAACAGTTCATGGGAATCAAGGAAACTGAAGGTATGTTTGCCTGAGCCAAGTGATCAATCAATATTTTATGAAATTCTGTTTTAAAGTGAGTGTAAAGTAGTTATGGAAGTACCCAGAAATAAAATAACTACGGTTTGGAATCCGATAACGAAGTAGACCTTAATTTTCAAGATATTACTTCAAACATTTTAAACAGTACTCAAGACTTGAACAAATTAATTAGCTTTACTGCAGGAATTAAAATCATGCACCTAAATATATGTGGCATGATAACAAGTTTTGAAAATATGCTAGTTATGCTCAATCAACTTGATCATAAACCAGATGTCATTATACTGTCTGAAACTCAGCTCATTGAGGATATACCATTTGCTATTTTAGGATATAAGGAGTACTTCATACCAACTCAAAATACTACCCATGACAGCATAAAGATACAGGGCGCCCGAGAATGTTCTCCGCAGTGGGTACGTGCAGCTGTGAGTGGTTAAGTCATGAGTTTTAGTTGGCTGCACTGCACTGTGTCCTTCAAAGTGGGACTTCCCCGAATGAGCTGTCGATGTGTATCGCGATAAGCGTGCCAGCCTGCATGTCTTCAGCGTGTATTACAGTCAGCGAGCGTTCAGATAGATTATTATTGGAGGAGTGCAACAGTATATAGGCGGTAATGTTTACTAATGAAGAGAGTTTTTTTTGGTGGAATACGTTTTTCGCGAAGGCGATGGGTTTACAGAAAATGTAAAATTAAGGTTTCAGGCGCGGTTTCTTAATTCAAAGTGTCCAAACTGTGATACCGTTCGGGATTTGGTAAGTAAATTTCGTGTGACTGGCTCAGTTCACGATGTACCGGGAACAGGCAGGCCTACGCTTTTAACAGACGAAGAACTTTATGAAATCTCCGATATAATGCTGCGTAGTCCAAGTAAATCAACACGAAAATTAGCTCAACAAACAGGAATCTCTATGTCGGCAGCACATAGAGCTGTAAGAGACAAGCTTCAGTTGTTCCCTTATAGTGAGCGATGTATGGAAGATACAGTAGACATAGGCTCTCGCGGACTTTTTTGTAGAACGTTTCATGATGAACAATTCTTACACTCATAGTATTTAGATATTTTTAACGGTTTGCCCAGCGTAAGCTTACAAAATGCTCGACGCCAGGTATTTTATCGACTTTTCCACTAAAATCGTTACTGCTCGGCTTCCTTTGATCATAAGTAAATTATTTTCTACAGAAATCATACGCGATATATCCTTCACAGAACGGTGAAAACCGCATCAAAATCCATCCTGTGGTTCTCGAGTTTACCCGTAACATTCAAGAATCGGGGACTTTGTTATATACTAAGTAGAGATGTTGCTAGCGGCAGCCGTACTACCAACGTAACTGCTGTAGCTAGCTCTCCCAGACGTTTGTAGGCGCTGCGGAGAACATTCCCGGACTCACTGTATATGTGCATGAAAACCTCATACAAAATATTACAATATCTACTGTAAAAACACTGAAAGCTGAAAATGCTAGCCTACTCACCTTCAGATATAATAAAGAAAGTTACTTGATACTTGCTATATACAGATCACCCTACACAAGCCCAAAGAAATTCATAGAAGAACTAGGAAATACTCTCCAGCACTTGCCCACAGCTACACACTGTATATTAACAGGAGATATAATTATTGATATTTTAAATCCTACAAGGCAATATGCCCAAAATATTAAAAATGAGTATTTAAATGTATTACATGCAAATGGTTTCATTTCGTACATAAACTCACCAACTAGAATAACCCCAAAATCCCGAATGTATCGATCACGTACATGTTAAGTCCCACAAAAACAGCAATTTTGACCCTTTTGTACTGCATACCAGTATCACAGATCACAGTCCTACATTCCTCATACAAAATAAATCTCAAAAATACACTCCACAAATAGGAGAAAATACTTTGAACAAATTTAGAATAAAATATCAAAGTTTAAAAAAATCCTTAACTAAGGAAACTTGGGAATCTATCATAACTGAACATGATGCTAACAAAGCACCTGATAGTTTCATTAAATTACTGACTCAGTACATCTCTGAACAATCTACTACCATAAATAACGTAAGATCAAAATTTAAAAAATACTCCATGAATCACAACTGGAATTTTAACTTCTATTGGAATAAGAGATAAATTACACCAGAAAACTGTTAAACAAAGGGAGAGGTCTTCAAACAGTGATGTGGTCCCAGAAACTGTTAATAAACATAAATTGTACAGAAACTGGATAAACAGGCTTGTTAAACAAGCAAAAGAAAGGTACTATTCCAAACAAATTATGACAGACTCCAATAATTCTAAAGTCCTTTGGAAAAATATTAATGATATAACATGTAGGAAGGGAAATAAATCTTCAGCTGTTGACAGCATATTTATCAGAGACTCTCAATAAACATCCCAACCAGCTGTCATTGCAAACAAATTTGTAGACTATTTTAATAACATACGTTTAGAACTTTCTGAAAAAATAAGTAGGCCTAATACAAGTAAGGAACCTGACAACACAAATGCACGTGATAGCACTGCAAAATATCAACATCAGTCCATCTTTTTTATACCCATAACAAAATCAGAAATAACAAACCACATAGCTGCTCTAGAAAATAGCTCAGCAAATGGCTATGATAATATCTCTAGTAAAACAATTAAGATAATTAGTTCAGAAATTCTACAACCACTGCACCATATTTTTAATTTATCACTAACGAAAGGACAATTTCCAGACTCATTCAAAATCGCCATCATAATCCCAGTCCATAAATCAGATGATAAAAGATAGTTAAATAACTATAGACCAATTTCCCTCACGACCCACCTCTCTAAGCTACTAGAGAAATGCATCAAAACCAGATTACTTAACTATCTGAATAAGTTCAACATATTGTCACCAAATCAGTTTGGTTTTAGACCAAACTCCAGTACTCAAGATGCAATATTTTCCCTTACTGATTATTTGTACAAAGCCATCGATATCTCTAAAAGAACAATTTCTGTGTTCCTGGATTTAAGAAAGGCTTTTAACACCGCAGACCACAATATATTCATTAGAAAACTTGAAAAGGTAGGTATTCGTGGTACTCCTCAAGAACTAATAAAAAGCTTTCTAACAGAATACAAAAGGTACGAATCAAAGATACTCCAAGTAGAAGTGCTGAAGTAAAAATTGGAATTCCCTAAGGAACAGTTTTAGGTCATATTCTTTTTCTGTTATATATTAACAATTTGTGTGAGCTGAACTGTAATGCGATGATTACTTCATGTGCTGATGACACTGTTGTCACAGTCACAGGAACAACTTGGGAGGACACTTTTAATAGAACTCAAGAAACTCTTGCTACAGTCCAAAAATGGCTAAGAAACCACCTCCTTACCTTAAATGAAACCAAAACACAATACCTTTGCTTCTCACACAACAAAACATTACAACCCACAGACAATTTAACACTGAAGATCCACACACCAATTTGTAACAATGGCGAAAGATGCAGCTGCTATACCCTACTGAAGTCAATGAATGCTACACATTTAGGGGTTATTAAAGATAATCATTTAAAATGGAATATGCATGCATCAAAATTGGCCAATAAACTCCAAAAGTTAATTTATATATTTTACAGAATCAGAAATATCCATTCAGCAAAAGTCTTGAGAACTGTATATTTTGCCTTAGTACAGTCACAACTACAACATGGAATAAATGGTTGGGGTGGAATTCTTGATTCACATTTGGCTCAGGTTTGCCAGGATTTCATTCTAAAAGTTATGTAAAAAAGCCACCAACTTTTCCAACATGTGAACTGTATCAACAAAGCATGGTGCTTAATATACGACAGTTATTTGTTCAGTCATCAATCATATTTATACATAAAAATATGAAGCTCTTCTGTAATGGAAAAAAAAACCTTAAAATGTGCACTAGACTTCAAGACAGAACTGAAATAAATATCCCTCGTCGAAACACACTACTTGGCC
The DNA here is from genome assembly GCA_946902985.2 of Meconema thalassinum. NCBI lineage: Eukaryota > Metazoa > Arthropoda > Insecta > Orthoptera > Tettigoniidae > Meconema > Meconema thalassinum. Next base: position 1,074,851,015 of record OX336388.2, read on the forward strand.
AGAGGAATTTAAGTTGTCTTAGCACTAGGATATACAATATATTGCCAGTAAAAGTGACAAACAACACCCTGAATATACTGAAGAAAAGGCTTTTTACATGGCTCCTTAATAACTTTCATAAAGTAAATGAACTTATAAATTTTCACCAACATATTTAAACCAACTCAGTTACAAATAAGTAACGTATCATCTTCTTTTATTTTCAGAATACTTATAATTAATGCTTTCTATATAAACTTTTCTTACTATTATCAGTCAAATACCATGTTGTAAATAAATTAAGAAATTGTGTTCATGAAGCCCACGTACAAGTTTATCTTATGTGGGATTCACCCTGTATTTTGATACAACATCTGTATATGTACATATTTTCTGTCAGTGAATAAAAATGTGTGCTCGTAAAAAAGTCTTACAGCAGTCTGCTGACTCCGTTACAGAAGAGTTAACCAAATGGTCACAAGATAATCGCCTCATAATCTTATATATATATAAATGAATGTTCGTTTGTTCGTCTTTTATGCGTTCATAAACCATTCATCCGATTGCGATCAAATTATGGTGAGTTGTTGTAAACACTTCCGGGATGGTCATAGGCATAGATAATCCATTTCACAATAGATAGCGCGTGAGTAGTTTAAACAAATGCGTAATGGCGATGCGTTCATATACAATTCGTCCGATTGCGATCAAATTTTCGTGAGTTTTTGTGCATAGTCCCGGAAATGTTGTAGGGCGCAGTAAATACAATTTACAATAGGTGGCGCGCGAGTAGCTTCAACAAAATGGCGTGCGTTTGTTTCAAGAAAGTCCCACACGAGTTTATATACCATTTATCCCATTGCGATGAAACTTGGGTGAGACGTTCTGTACACTTCAGGTAAGGTTTCTGGCTTAGTGAATCCACTTAACAATAGGTAGCGCGCGAGTAGATTCAACATATGAGCGACGACGGGCGAAGCGTTTCAACAAAGTCCTGTATGCGTTCACATACTATTCGTCCGATAGCGATGAAACTTGGGTGAGAGGTTGTGTACACTACAGGCAAGGTTTCTGGCTTAGTAAATCCATGCTATAATGGGTAGCCCAGGAGTAGATTCAACAAATGAGCAACGACGCGCGAAGTGTTTCAACAAAGTCCCGTATGCGTTCATATACCATTCGTCCGATAGCGATTTAACTTGGGTGAGATGTTGTGTACACTTCAGGGAAGGTTTCTGGCTTAGTAAATCCACTTTACAATAGGTATCGCACAAGTAGATTCAACAAATGAGCGCCGGCACGCGAATCGTTTAAACAAAGTCCCTTATGCTTTCATGTACCATTCATCCGATTGCTATGAAACTTTGGTGAATTGTTGTGCACACACCAGGAAACGTTTCTGACTTAGTAAATTCTTTTTACAATAGGTAGCGCACGAGTAGATTCAACAAATGAGAAACGGCGCGCGTATCGTTTTAAAAAACTCCGTATGCGTTCATATACCATTCATGCGATTGCAATGAAATTTGGTGAAATGTTGTTTCCACTCCCGCGAAGATTTGTGATTTAGAAAATCCATTTTACAATTGGCAGCCCACGAGTAGATTCAACTAATGAGCGACAGCGCGTGAATCGTTTCAACCAAATCCCGTGTGTGTTCATATACCATTCATCCGATTGTGATAAAACTTTATTGAGTTGAGTACAATCCGGCGAAGGTGTATGCATTAGTAAATCTGTTTTTCAATGGGTTGTGCACAAGTAGATTCAACAAATGAGTTATGGCACGCGAATCGTTTAAACAAAATCCCGCATGCGTTCATATGCCATTCATCCGATTGCGATGAAACTTTGATGAGTTGTTGTGTACACGCCAGGGAAGGTTTTCGAATTAGTAAATCCATTTTACAATAGGTAGCGTACGAGTATATTCAACAAATGGGTGACGGCGCTCGAATCGTTTCAACAAAGTCCCGTATACGTTCATATACCATTCATTTCATTGCGATGAAACTTTGTTGAGTTGTTGAGCACGCTCCCATGATTTTTTGGGATAGTAAATCAATTTTGCAATAGTTTAGAAGTGGTTAACGGAAAAAGAAAAATAATATTGGGAATTCAAAAGCACTTCAACAAGCAAAGTTACAACGCCAACACTTTCTTTGATTGGCATTGCAACGCATGCCGGGTACAGCTAGTAAACTATAAAAAACAGTATCTCTAAATTTCCACACTATACAGAATAGGAATCCTGCGACGCTCAATATAACATTAAATGGTCATCAAATAGAAAATGATGATAATAATAATAATAATAATAATAATAATAATAATAATAATAATAATGCATTTTATTAATCCCTTAACGAGTCAAGGACTCATATACAAAGGAATCGTATAGTTTTATCTTGTTGGCGACACATTACAATTCAATGTTTAGTTTACAAAGTTTTCAGTATGAAAATATATACAACATTTTGTAGCTTTCATAAGTTTTTGTACACAATGTAGTCTTTTTTTGCCTTCTCAGATTTTGGAATTTCTTCAAACTGACATTTTATAATCATTCCACATAAATTGTTTTAGCCTCCTTTTAAATATTGGTAGGCTAGGTGCAATTTTTATATTTTCTGGTAGTCTATTGAACTTTACAAAGGCACTATACTTAATGCCATTACTGCCATGTTGTTTGGAATTGATATGGAAAAGTGATATGTCATCTGCATGTCTAGTTTTGTAAGCGTGTAAATCACATTGTTTAGTGAAGTTTAAATTTGTGTGGATACCTTTGTGAAGGATTTGGTACATCAAGACATTTGATTTGATTTCTGCACTTAGGGTTACAGGTTGAATATTACTCGTAATAGAAAGGTGTTTGGTTGGTGTTAAAAAGGGTAGTTATACATATTTCTTATGGCTCTATTCTGCATTACCTCAATTTCCTTTTTAGGTAATTTGAGCATTTTTCCAAATTGTTTTCAAATATTGTAAGTGGCTATGGATTAAGGAAAAATACACTTTCCTGAGTAGATATTTTGGGATATAGTAGCTCAATTTTTTTAATCATCCCAGCAGCAGGTGATATTTTTTTAACTAATGCATCAATGTGCTTTTGCCATGAGACATTTTCATCTATTATCAGGCCTAGGTATTTGACAGATGAGACCCTTTTATCTGCCTTTCCATTCAGCATTATATTCTGAGTGATGTCTAACTTCGTTCTACGCTTTGATATTATTAAATAATTTGTTTTATCTTCATTTATTGTTAATTTATTTGACTGGGTCCAGCCAGGTATTGTATTCATGTCCTCCTGCATGTGTGTAATCAGTGTGTTGGTGGTGTACGCATTGTAAAAGATGCTTAAGTCATCTGCTAACAACGTTATATTACCATGAAAACTGAGTGTTGCTATGTTATTAATATATACTAAGAAGAGGGAAGGACCCAGTATTGATCCTTGGGGCACACCATGGGTAATATTTACTTCCTCTTCTGTAGCCATTTATTTCAACATACTGCTTATGATTAGATAGGTAATTTTAAACCATGTCCAAGCTACTCCTCGGATACCAGTTTTATCAAGTTTCCCTAAAAGAATTTCATGGTCAACAGCATCAAACGCCTTTCTCAGGTCTATGAAAAGGCCACTCGCTGTCATCTTATTGTCTATGACATCCTGCAAGTTAGAGATTATATCAATTGAGTCTATTTCTGTGCTTGAGTTTTCTCGGAATCCATACTGCCCTCTGTAGAAGTAATCATTTTTATTTAAAAAATTAACAATTCTGTTTTTACTACTGTTTCGAGTACCTTGGATATGGGTGGGAGGATGGAAATGGGTCTGTAATTGTCTGGATTGTTTTTGTCACCTCCTTTATAGACTGGTATGACTCGTGCTATTTTTAGATCATCAGGCACCAGACCAGTCTCTAACGATAAATTAATTAAAGTAAATAGTGGGCTACTTAGCATGTCAATGGAGTTTTTTTAAACAATTTTACTGACATAACATCTTTGTCTTGGCTACTTTTAATTTTAAGGCTTAATATAATATTGCGAATTTCCATCTCATTAGTCGGGGTCATAAATATGGAATCTGTATTGACGTTAATTTCATTAACTTTCTTCCCTGGGAGGATGATTTTGGCTAACTTGTGTGCTATGTTTATAAAGTGAGTGTTTAGGGCATTGCAGATATTTTCTTTTCCTGTGAAAGATGTACCGTCAATTATTATCTCACTGGGACCATCTTTGTTTTCAGTTGTGCAGTTGTAGATCATTTCATCAGAAAGAAAGTTTTTAGGACTATGGATACAACATGACTTGAAATAGAATAAACATACACATTCATACTTAAGATATGGGGTCATATTTTGGGGTATGTCACTAAGCACGTTTAAGATACAAAACAGGGCGATTAGAATTATGGTGAATGTAAACACTAGAGAATCATGCAGACTCTGTTTAAAGATTTAAACATTCTCCCACTGCCTTGCATTCATATCTATGAAAGTATTATGTTTTTTAAAAGAATTTAATGAATAAAGACGTTTTTCTTAAAACAAACAATGATGTTCATAGGCATAACACAAGACAAAATCAAAACATTCATATCTCTCTCTCTCTCTCTCTCTCTCACACACACATACACATACACACACACACACACACACACACACACACACACACACACACACACACACACACACACAAGCATATATCAAAAAGGAACTTTTCTCACACAGGAGTTAAATTATACATTAAACTACCCCAGTATTTAAAATTTGTCCCAAAAATAAAAACCTTTGAAAGAATGTTGAAAGCTTATCTGCAGTGCCATTTTTTTACTCTGTAGTTGAATATCTTAGCGATATCGGAGCGATGAAATCTATAATTATATTTTACTTTTCTGTTTTAATTGTAGATAGATAGATTTTTATTAATTCCATTTGATCAAATACATGCATTCAATACATTTTTGATATAGGACACGTCAGAATTTACATGCATAAATACCTAGCTGTAACTTGTTGAATTTTAGAATTAAGTTTTCATATTGTGATAATAGATTATTATAAGGTGTAGGCCTAAATAGTTATCCAATAAGATTGTATCTCTTAAGTTCTGTTTTTATAATAAGTTATAAATAGTTATTGTAGTTATATACCTGTAAGTTCTTTTATTTTATAGATGTAATTTCTGTCGTGTCCTATATCAAAAATGTATTGTATACATGTAAATTATCAAATGGATCAAATCTAATTAGCTAATCTCTAACCTAATGCCAACTCCAGCTATCTGATATGACATCTAGCGGTAAAAATTAGAAACTTACCAAGTAGGGTACATTTGTCACGTGGTGGCTGTTTGTATATGGTTTCTTGTATTCGTAAGCAGATCGAGGTAATTTCTTCGTGTCTTTATACATAAGTAATAAGTTTTACTCGTTGATGGAGTGTAAAATGAGTAAAAGCATCGTATATTGCTCAGTTTACGGCTGTAAGTCGATGCATAAAAGAGGGCTGCGGATATAAGTTTTCATCACTTTCCAAAAGATGTAAATAGCAATAGCCAAAAGGTGACGATACCAAATAAATACGGGTAACAGGAGCGGGTTGGACCACTCACCGACGACAGGACGGGTTGTTCACTGTTTACGCCGTGCCAAGCCGTAACAAGACAGCTAGGCCTACACCAGCCGACTACAGTCAAGCTTCATCAGTAAGGTATCCTTCCCCCTCCCTATTTCATTTCCAATTACCCTACCAACCGCCATCATCTCGCTCTGCGATATCCGAGCCATTCCACTACGAGTCATATTGGCCTAATTTGACTTCGCAGGGTAAATATCTACTCTGCGAGAACCTGCTACCAGTCCTATATTCTACACCAAACCCACCAGCTAACCATCTAAATCAAGCAATTCCTGTGTCCCCCGAGCTTTAATACAAGTTAAACTCATCCCTTCGCCCTACCAAGCGTCAAATAATTTCTACAGTCTATGGTACAGTGAGCAAACTCAAATATAGCTTATGAAGTAACAGCGCCATGACTCGAACTGCTCAAAAGCAGATACGAGCAGACAACCGATGCTTGATAATATGCAATTGACACATAAAATCCAGTGGAACACACAAATTAGATCACGTGTATCGCACAGTTATACATATATACAATCAAAAATAACACTGTGATTATTTTAGGGACCACATTTACTGATTATAACCGAAAAATAAAAAGTGTTCCATATCAAACGCGTGTTATTGAGTATTTTTTACCCTACTTACCAGACCGACCGCAGCGCCCCAAGTGTTAGTTTGAGTTGCCAATTGGTCTGTTATTTTACCTCATCTCAAACTGCTACTGGGTAAGTAGTGTTTCGTGGCCACTAAACACCCTTGTTGAGAAGAGGGAGAAGCCAAAGAAGAAGAAGAGAATTTCGTCTCTCTTATTATGTATACTCCTAGTTCGGAACCAAATTTTGAAATAAATAGTGAAGTTTTAATAATTTCGTGTACCTCAAAAATATGCTGTTATTAAAAACGAGTCTTCATGTTTAAATGCCTATTTTATTGAGTATGATTTTTATTGTTCAGTCATTTCATCGTATGTAGCTTTCCGTTGTCTTTATAAATCAATTTATGTGGGTGTGAGGTTATACCTTGGCTATACCCACGTGTACGAGGTTCAAGTGCATTGTATTGACAGTCGTAAATAGTTTTAGTACGGACGTATTTCTTGGATTGTGTGAGTATACGAATATGAATAAATATATAAAAAAATTGTTCAAAGAGACGTTCAAATTGCGATCTTCGAAAAGGATTCAGTCGGAAAGTAAATAAACTCCAGCAAGTTTTCTAGTTTTTTTTTTTTGCCCTGTATATTGCGGGTTTCGCGTGGATGCGCCAAGTCAGGCTCACCAGTGGACTTTTGGTACACCCTGCCCGGACCGCCGCTGGGGTAGTGTGCCATGCACCACATCCAGTAATTGTTCAGGAGTAGTGTGCCTGCATTCTACACTTGCACTTTGGTAATATATTACGATTTTCACACCTTATTTGATATTCTGGGAGTTATTACGAATTGATATTAAGGTCCATTACCACTTCTGCACTGGAAATATGTGCTAAATTACATTAATATGTTCCTTGAGTCTTAATTTCTTGTTCATTCATTACGGTAATTGCCATTGCTTGCCGTTGCTCAACTACTACTACTAAAATAATAATAATAATAATAATAATAATATCGTATGGCCTCGGTGCCGGGTGCAAGCTTTGTAATTTGACACCCAGAGGGTAGCTTGCATGTTGAATTTCGTTGTTCCTTGAATTACTATGAAAGTCAAGAAGGTTAGATATCTAAGCTCCTTGAACACTATAGCGCTTTCTAGTAGAGAAATGAGGAACTTTGTGTTGGCGGAAACTCCCGAGATTAATTTTGCCATTTTGAACATGGCCTACTGAATTCAAATGGGTTCTTTGACATGCCAACATCGGATGATATGCGCGTCGTATTATTGCCGCCTTTCAAAAAAAAAAAATCACTTACCACGGCCAGGAGCGAACCTGCAATCTTGGGGTTAGTAGACCGACACGCTATCCACTCACCCACCGTGGCAAGCTTCAACTAGGCTACTACTGAAAGATGCGCATTAGGTATCTTCAACTGTCACCAAGACGCACACAGGCGCATGCATTGACGTCACATTACTGTTGCCAATGTATGTTACACAAAATACATGACACAGGTCATGCGGAGCGAGCGAGAACTATTGGCTTACGAAGTTTTCAATAAATTGAAGCGATCTCTATTTGAAGCCGGTCTTAGGTTAGACACTGTCGGGCCGAAAATTACTGCTTGTAAGCTTACTACAAGCAAGGGGTTCTGGCGAGTTAGCCCCAGGTTAGATTTGTTTTGGTATGCAAAGCCTTAATAAGATAGAATTTATGTTCGCTACTAGGTTAGGCATTGTCTGGTCTCAAATTACTGCTTGTACTACAAGGAAGGGGCTATCCATCATAAAACAATATTAAGTTACAGTTTGGCGAACTACTAGGCGATTTCTATTTGGCAAATTTAGCCTCTTGAAGATCAACAATACAATACGTCCTCCAATTAGCGTCTACGATTTCCACTGAGACGACACCAGAATAAAAACACAACGAAGTGAGCGCAGCATAAAACAAGCACCATTCGGCTGCACTTACCGTATGCGTGGGATTGGCAATATTTTATTTGTCCCATAAATAACGCTTACAATGGGCAACACAACTAAAATTTCAGTATACAGGGTGTATCTTAATTTTACAGACAAAAAAATCAGGGACTCTCTGCGTGTTATGTAAAAGACAATACCGCAGTCTGATTGGCGGAGAACATTTTTCCCTTCGAGAAAATGAGGTTACTTTGTTACTTCCGGGCACGCGATTCAAATTGACGAGCTCACTGTATTTGCTGAGCCAGAGTGCAAGCCGCTGGCCACTGCTGTGCTTCAGGCAAGGGAAGGGATGATGGACGGAGACAGAGATATGCTGGTACGACTAACGCACTCGCTACTCGGCCCCAGAGGGCACTTTACAGTTTGTTCAACACACATTGGCTACTACTTTTGCGACATAAATTGGTGAGAATGGCTCCGTTTCGACACTGACGAAGAAATGGCTGATATCCACCTAGCTTATGGCGCAGCAAATGGCAACGGGAGAGAGGCCGCACAGGTTTATAGCGTCCGGCACCCTAATCGCCGCCAACCTCATCATTCAACCTTCATGTCAATTGACAGGCGACTGTGTGAAGGAGCGAGCTTCGTGCCTCAGATGCACGACGCTGGCAGGATGTCGTCGGTACTGACCCCAGAGTTTGAAGAGGCTGCATTAGAAGGAATAAATGATAATCCTTCAACCAGTACGAGGTCTGTCGCAAGGAATGTTGGAGCTTCTCATATGACGGTGTGGAGGGTTTGGAAGGACCATTAATTGTACCCTTATCAATATCTATCATTGCAAGAACTATCGTCTCTGGATTACCCACAACGCCTAACATTTGCAAGGTGGGTCTTAAACAGCTATGGAAATATTCCACACTTCTTGTCAGCGCTCCTTGAAGCGGATGAAACTACATTTACAAGAGAAGGCGTGGCAAACTCCAGAAATCGGCATTTTTGGGCGGATAAAAACTCTCATGGGACAGTGGATTGCTCATTCCAACATAGGTTTAGTGTTGATATTTGGGCTGGCATTGTTGGTGACTATTTAATTGGGCCGTATGTCCTTCCTTCTCGTCTGAATGGTGAGGAATACTACCGTTTCGTGGCAGAATCACTGCCTGATTTATTGGAAGATATTCCCCCGGGCATTTGGCAGCGAATATGGCTGTTTCATGATGGTGCTCCACCGCATTTTGCTCGCCATGTCACACGACACTTAGATGCTCATTATCCATGAAGATATGTAGGCCGTGGTGGGCCAGTTAAATGGCCTCCGCACTTGGCCGATTTAACTCCCATGGACTTTTTCTTGTGGGGTTACGTGAAGACTTGAATGTATGCGAAAACCTGTAGCAAGACAAGATGAAATTATGACAAGAATCCAGGCAGCTTTCCAGGTCATTCGTAACACACCACACATTCTAAACAGAGTCCAAATGTCACTAATACACCGCTGTGAACTGTGCATCGAAGTTGGAGGGAGCCATATTGAACAATTACTGTAATCAAACCATTGGTTGTATTGTTTCTTTCATTCAGTATTTCATTCCATTTACAATGTTGCGAGTAAATGAATGTACGATCATAGAACGGCAACTTTGCGTATGTCAAATAATAAAGTAAGTTATCGAGACGAACAGACGAGAAGAGAAACTATCAGGTACATTTCATGACTGACAAGTGTGTCTTTATTACTGTGTGTGCGATCACGGCTGCTTAGTAAACAAATTTGGATATTGCCTGAAAGGGGCAAAGACAATCCTGCGCGAGGCGAACGAGGAAACTTGCGCATTCCTACAAGCATATCTCTGTCTCCTTCTATCACACTCCCTTCCCTTGCCTACCTAAGTTGAACTTACTGCTCTCTTTGCAAGGATTTCGCATGACGACGACAGAGAGGACTTGCAGCTCCTGACGAATCTTGGCTTCCGACTTCCATGATTAATAACTAAGCTACACTTCCATTTTCACAACTTGGCATGGCTACTATACAAGGGATATCCCTAGGATCTTTAATGCAGTGGTTTCCCGCTGCCTTTTGCATCTTAATGTTATTGACCAGATCAAGCCAGTTCATCCGCCTTTAGGGATGATTTCTCATCCCAAGGACAATAGAGTGCCCTGAACCATATCTATCCAATATATGCCCCTATTGGTGCATATACCTTTTACTCAATTATCTTGAGCACTAGGATGCCTCTTCCGCCATCTACACTGACATTATGAATCTACACTGTACCAAAGATTATCCTCTCCACTCTGCCGTTGAGGTCTTCACCGTAACCCTCACAAGGCACTACCAGCCGGGTCAGCTGGCCCAAGGTCAGAGTATTGAGAGTATTGATATTAATTCATAAGAACTAATGTTTATTCAGACACCTCAATCTACTAACAGCAGATACATTTGTTTCAATATTTATGTATTTTAATCATATTTCTTGGGGTAGGCATTGCCTCAAATGCCTTCTAATAACTTCGCCACTGCGTGGCAGCCTGGGGGAAGAAAGTTTATTCAGTCCAAAGAAGAGCTGATCATGATCTAGGAATGACATCTGTTTATTTGTTTTTATTTACAGTGTGCTACCATCTGAGACATGGGTCTCAAGAGAAAACGAGATGCAGAGCAGGTGGAAGATGATGACGAAGTGAAATCAACGCTGGAAACCAAAGGAAAAGAATTTTCTGTTTCTGATTTCCGAAAGGGTTTAAAAAGAGACAACTGCTATGCAGGTACTAATTATGCTACCATTTTACTTATTTTTTTTATAGCTGTAGGCCATTATATTAACCTGATACTGATTTATGTTAAATAATGCTCAAGTTAAATCATACTTTACCAAATTAATTGCTTTAAAGACAATAGCCCTTTTTTCTCAATACTATTTTTGAAATAAATAATGATACGGTACTCAATACTTCTATACTAAAGTTGTGGTTGGGCAATAAGTTATGAATGCCTCTTTTAATCATTTGCTCTTGCATATAAGAATGCAAGATTTTTCTTAAACTGATAAGATCTTATCTCGGATAATTATTAGAAATCAGAATGGATAAGAAACCTAGAACTATGTTAATCTGTATACAGTTGGGATTAAAAAAAAAATAGTTGTGATTTATGAAATATTGTAAGTTGTTACTGTAGAGTCTCGCAAACTCGGCACCCGGTAGCCCGGCACTCCGGATTTATCGGCCATCCTGACAGGAGAAAAAATAATGTTTTTTTTTTTGTGTGTTTCCACACAGAGCGTTATTATGTTTTCTTTCGTCTTCTCCGTCAATGGAATTATCGACAGTTAAATACGACGCGAAACAAGTTGACCTACCGTACATAGTAAGAAGAGTAACGACGACCTGATAAATACAGGTAGTTGTACAGTACAGTGCTAGAATCATCCATAAAAGGTCACCAATTTAGATGGATTGGTCATGTCCATCGGATGGATGATGTGAGATTACCTCGTCAAATGCTATATGGTGAGTTATGCTATGGCACCAGACCTCATGGTGTTCCTAAGAGGCGCTACAAGGACCAATTTAAGCAGACCCTGAAATTGACAGGTCTTGATTCACAAACCTGGGACATGCTGGCTGAAGACCGCTCAACTTGGCGCCGTACCATCTCGGTTACTGTAAAGACGTTTGAAAGGGATCGACGCACACATGAAGAGGCCAAGCGTCAAGCTAGGAAACTTCGAGCAGCCCAACCACGTCCTCCTCCAGCAATACTATGTGACTTGTGTGGTCGCTTGTTCCATGCCAGGATTAGACTCTTTAGTCACCGTAAACACATCCACAAACTGGACTGAAGGAAGAAGATTTATACTCGGATTCGAGTTAAAGCCGATGGTGATGATGCTGTAAATGCACAAACTGTTGGCAGTAAGAAGTAAACAAACGGTTCTCGAGCCGAGCATTGTATTTTTTGATTGCGCATTCTCCGTGACACGCAGCAAGACATTCTGTTGGATGCAGATATTGTATCTGCTGTCACAAGAAATGATGAAATCGATGATCATGATGAAGTTGAAGATTGCGGAGTACTGGATCCAAAAATCACTCATACCGAGGGCTAAATGCCACTGAAACTACTCTTCGTTACTTTGAACAACAAGGTGCATCCGCTATGGACATTTTGTTTCTTCGCCGTCTCCGTGACGAGGCTTCAAGAAACAGGTTTCAAAGCGAAAAGCAAAAGAAAATTACTTATTTTTTTTGCAAAAAAGTAAATGGTAATTTTCATTAAGTGAAAAAACTATTTGCCTACAGGAATTGTTTTGTACATATACTGTGCAGTGTACATATTATAAAAATAATTCATATGCCTAGTTTTTTAAGTTTTCTTCTATAATTTACAGTAATTGTTTTCCTTGATTCTTATGCAGTACTGTAGTACAGTACTGATTCAAGTACTGTAATTGTAGTGGCTTAATCGTTTTAAAACTTGTGTTTCTGTTAAAACAAATAAATGTACTGTACTGCATTGCATTACTTTTAAACCAAAACAAACAACTTATTTCTTCTTTTTATCACATGTCCCATAACCTGGCATTTTCGCGAACTCTGCCACCCTTCGGTCCACATTAGGCCGAGTTTGAGAGACTCTACTGTATACTGTACATGCACTTTACTTCTTCTAAATGCATCAGAATCTCAAAAGGTTCTATAATTCCATACCATTAGTTTTAAGCATTCTTTACTTAGAAAAATGTCATTTATGACTACTTCCTGTTTAGTCACCCCAATGTGTTCTTTATGTGTCATTGAAATTGACAGCAGGATAATCAATAATCGGTAGGAAACTTAGAACTACTGTACATATACAGTACTGTATTTGGATGGATTACAATATATTTATTTATATATACTGTGTATGGTTGTAATTAGAAGAATCAAACAATACAACCTTCAAAGAAAAAGTGTACATGGAAGACTCAAGTGGTCCAATGTGGCCAATAATAATAATAATAATAATAGTTGTAATTTATGAAATACTGTTTTTTATTATAAATGCTTTTTAAGTCTGCTTAATGCATGAACATTCCTTAAGAAATTCTTTAAAATTCCACAATCAGCACAATATGGCAACCATGCCAACCCCACATCATTCTTGCAATTTTGAGCCATCATTCGAGATTTCTATCAATCTGGGCGAGAGTGGGTTTGACACTAGAATGTTCCTGACAATTTCAGTACATCAAAGGCACTAATTGCATGTCATTCCTGCAAACTCTAGTCAGTAGCAAACATAGAGAGCAAGATTATTGTCAATCAGAGTAAGAGGAGCACCAACTGCATATCATTCCTGAAAATTTGAGTCCACAAGAGAATGAAACTCGCATCAATAAGCACAAGAACAATCCGATCATGATTCCAAATTCTCATCAATCGGCGTGTTTCTATAAAATTGAGTCTGTAGGGAGAATGTAATTTTCGCCAAGCATTGTGAGAGCGGCAATAGGGATGTATAGAACTAGCACCGATAGAGCGCACTGCTGTTGTACTGGGTAAGCGCAAGGCGCTCTTCATTTGTTTCCTGTGTTCACATGCCGCTAATATCCACGAATTTAAGTTGTTTAAATTGCTATTTTCGTGACTATGCCGAGCTATTGCAGTGTTCCTCTTTGCAAAAATCAGGGAAATCCGATTTCTTGTCACCAATTTTCACAAAATAAAGAAATGAGGAAGAAATGGTTACATGCTATTAGAAGGAAACATTTCGGTGAAGAAAATCTGACCGAAAATATTAAAGTGTGTTCCCATCGTTTTCAACTCGATGACTTCACGAAAACTGTGTTGGGCAAGTGTGATTTACAAAGGGAAATAATTCCTACCTATAAACTGAATAGACATATCGATAACAACCACTGAATTTATGCGTTTGTATTTGAAGGTGAGAGAGCAAGATTAAAACCGGGCACTGTTCCATCGCTTTTTCCGTGGACCACGAACACAACAAAAATAAGGAAGAGGCCATACACAAGAAAATTGCCAGTTTACCACGATAAGCCTACAATATCGGAATCTGCATAAATTATCTCCATTGAAGTACGGTACGGGAAGAAATCGTCAATATACAGGAAGAAGTGAATGTAACATTTGTGACTCCCATTTTCAAAGGCATCAATACTCGGACAAATACTTCAAGAATAAATGTCACAACATTAACAGTCAAAAACGTATTATGGTTGGTTTCTTGAAATCAGAATTAATCGTCAATTTACAGCTGCCCGACGGAGAATGTGGTACCGGTAGTGACTGACTTCTACATTCTTGAGTCATAGGCCTAAGTTAGCCAGATGAATGGAAACAGTTCATGGCCTTAAAACAGGGATTCTCAAACTTTTTAAATACTGTACCCCTAAGTCATTTCCAAGGGGTACGGAAATGATTTGTATTAAGAAATTGACAAATTACAAAAGAACCAAACGTTGCGATGCATTTTGAGGTAAACAATACAGGTATCAACTTTCTTTGATTATGTTTACCTTAAAAAAAAGACCGTTTCATGTACGCTATCAACCAAAAAAATACACGAATCGAAGTCTATAAGCAAGGGGAGCCAGTGAATATTTAAATCTCTATTTATAAAAGGAAGATTATAGGTTTACGTGACCATTAATCTAGAGATCATAAGGCACAGAGGACTTCCTCTTTACGTGGAATCCGAACAGGACCAGGCATTTCACTTTGAAAATCTCATATGCATTGACCGGGAAATCTCTATTTATGGTTTAAGTCTTATGGAGATATAGGCTATTTATCAATATAGGCCTACAATACTCAAGCATGCTGACTCCTATTCATAATTAGAATAATAAAGCGTGTTAGAATTTTGTTATTACCGCTGTAGCCTACTAATTCTTCCCTCCTGCCACTAGTTGTAGCGCCTCTAGGCCGTAGCTCATTTTACAGCTGTTTAACGCTTAAACGCTGAAAATCGTTCATAATATATTAGAGGATATACCTATAGAATTAATTAATATAGTCTTGGAGTGAAATTAGAGAAGATATAATTTACTTTAGCTTAGAAAACTCGGTCACAATCTATACATTCCTCGTAGCTGGCTGGGGGAAACATAGGACGATCGCCTTGCGCTTACCCTGTACTACACGAGCGCTATCTGGCGCGAACTTTCTCAGGCTACATCCCTATTCAATAGGGATGTATAGAACTAGCACCGACAGAGCGCACTGCTGTTGTACTGGGTAAGCGCACGGCGCACTTCATTTGTCTCCTGTGTTCCCATGCCGCTAATATGTACGAATTTAAGTTGTTTAAATTATTATTTCCGTGACTATGCCGAGCTATTGCAGTGTTCCTCTTTGCAAAAATCAGGGAAGCCCGTTTTCGTTTCACCAATTTCCGCAAAATAAATAAATGAGGAAGAAATGGTCACATGTTATCAGAAGGAAAAATTTCGGTGATAAAAATCTGACCGAATATTTTAAAGTGTGTTTCCATCATTTACAACCCGATGACTTCACGAAAACTGTGTTGGATTAGTGTGACTTACAAAGGGAAATAATTCCTGTTTTGTATCTATAAACTGATTAGACATTTCGATAACAACCACTGAATTTATGCGTTTGTATCTGAAGGTGAGAGAGCAAGATAAAAACCGGGCGCTGTTCCATCGCTTTTTCGGAGGACCACGAACACAACAAAAAGAATTATTTAGGAAGAGGCCATACACAAGAAAATTGCCGGATTATCACTATAAGCCTACAAAATCGGAATCTGCAGAAATCATCTCCATTGAAGTACGGGAAGAAATCGTCAATACACACGAAGAAATGAAAGTAACATTTCTGACTCCCATTTTCAAAGAGATCATTAGGCTACTCGGTCAAATACTTCAAGAATAAATGTCGCAACATTAACAGTCACAAACGTATTATGGTTGGTTTCTTGAAATCAGAATTAATCGTCAACTTCCATCTGCCCGACGGAGAATGTGGTAGCGACTGACTTCTACAGTACATTCTTGAGACATAGTCAAATGATTGGAAACAGTTCGTGGCTCTAAAGCAGGGATTCTCAAACTTTTAAAAAATTGTGCCCCCAAGTCCTTTTCCAGTTGTAAGGGAACGATTCTTATCGAGAAATTGACAAAATTACATAAGAACCAAACGTTGCGATGCATTTTCGAGGTACACATTACCGGTATCAACTTTCTTTGATTATGTTTACCTTAAAACACGACAGTTTCATGTAAGCTATCAACATAAAAAAATACAAGAATCGAAGTCTGTAAGCAGGGGGAGCAAGTGAATATTTAAATCTCTGTTTATGATTTAAGTCTTATGGAGATATATTTATCAATATAGGTCTACAATACTCTAGTAATTGTAACCTTTAGGAGAAAGCATGCTGAATCATATTCATTATTTGAATAATAAAGCGTGTTCGAATGTTGTTAATTACCGCTGTAGGCCATTAATTCTTCCTTCCTCCCGCTAGTTTTAGTGCCTCTAGTCCGTAGCTCATTTTGCAGCTGTTTAACGCTTAGACGCTGAAAATCGTCCATAATATATTAGGAGATATACCTATAGAATTAATTCATATAGTCTTGGAGTAAAATTAATGAAGATATAATTTACTTTAGCTTAGAAAACTCGGTCACAATTTATACATTCTTCGCAGCTGACTGGGAGAAACATAAGACGATCGCCTTGCGCTTACCCAGTACTACACGAGTGCTATCTGGCGCGAACTTTCTCCCGCTACATCCCTATTGCTCAACCTTCCCATGTAGGCCTAGAGTATGAAATGCTCAAAACCACACAAATGAGTATCTTGGTATCCCACTCATATTTTAAAGCCTTTAATTAAGAGGAATGTTTCTCCTTGAAACCAAATAGAAACCAATTTTTTAAATAGGTTATTGGGCATTTGGATAGTTCAAAGTAATGATCTATGAGCATGAAAAAATTGCATTACTTTCAGGATAATTATGGTTGTTTTAAGGGGTGGAAAAGTGAGGTCATCTGCCACTTTGAGGATGTTTAAGAATATATTTTCTGTATTAAAAAAAAAGTAAGTGTAATATGAGGTTGGTTGGTTCCTTAGTTTAGGGCCTGCGACTATGCGGTCATGTAGCCTCGTGTACTTATATTTTGTGTGTGTGTAGAATTCGTCTGATAACCGGTGTTAGTTGTGATGGCTGTATTAGTGTGTTATCTGTTTTAATTCAAGTAAGGACTGCAGACGATAATTTCTACTTTTGCTACCAAATTCTACCGTCCATGGCACCTAGTTTGCAGACTTGGCAACTAGATGTCATCGCAGTCAGCACCTGGTGGCAAACATTGGAACTAATATAGCATTATCAATTCTAACCTAAAATTTTTTTGGCTGCACACAAGTGTAGTTAGTGGAAGTTTCTTTCTCATGCCATAAATCTATGACATGGGACTGCCGGCTTTACTTCCCCACCGAAGGAAGGCATACTGAGGGATTTTTAACCGTCTTAAAAAATCCGATGACTTCTTATGTAAATGACAAGCAGGCCATATTTATACAGCTTTATTTCCATCATCTCATAAGGGATAAAAATATATGTTTTTGCCTAAAGTTTGAGGTTTACTTTTGACATAGGGCCCAAAACTGGCAGATGGTAAGCAGAGGCATGTGTTGGTAGGAGCTCTCTTGTACACATGCAACACATTTTTAACTTCCATGCATTCGTAAGGAATAGTTACAATTTGGTTTATCTAGTTTTTATGGAGAGTGCAGTAACTTGAATTCTCCCATATTCGGTGTAGGCTTGCACTAAACATGTACCGGAATATCATTGTATCCTGGAAAATTGTCATTTATTGTTAACTAACAATCATACCCGGCTTCGCCGTGGTTATTAATCCCCTGCCCATTCTGAGTCCTTGACTGCCACTAGATACGCACTAGATAGCATAGCAGGCTTGCTTAACATTGTAGTGAATGAAGTCCCAAGTGAATCTGTCAGAATTTTCATCTTACCACACTTGTCTCAAGAATGCGTTTTCCAAAGTGTGGCAGTATGGTCAAAATATCTCTTGTCTTAAAACATGGTCCTTGGGGTCTTTTAAACATTGGTTTATGGTAGACTTAAATTTAGCTTTATCATGTCTTGGTTTGACAAAAAGTTAATTTTGAAGGGGATTCCCTCATAGCCTGTGGTATATTGAAAATTATTAGAAATCAGAATGGATAAGAAACCTAGAACTATGTTAATCTGTATACAGTTGGGATTAAAAAAAAATAGTTGTGATTTATGAAATATTGTAAGTTGTTACAGTAGAGTCTCCCAAACTCGGCACCCGGTAGCCCGGCACTCCGGATTTATCGGCCATCCTGACAGGAGAAAAAATAATGGTTTTTTTTTGTGTTTCCACACAGAGCGTTAATATGTTCTCTTTCGTCTTCTCCGTCAATGGAATTATCGACAGTTAAATACGACGCGAAACAAGTTGACCTACCGTACATAGTAAGAAGAGTAACGACGACCTGATAAATACAGGTAGTTGTACAGTACAGTGCTAGAATCATCCATAATAGGTCACCAATTTAGATGGATTGGTCATGTCCATCGGATGGATGATGTGAGATTACCTCGTCAAATGCTATATGGTGAGTTATGCTATGGCACCAGACCTCATGGTGGTCCTAAGAGGCGCTACAAGGACCAATTTAAGCAGACCCTGAAATTGACAGGTCTTGATTCACAAACCTGGGACATGCTGGCTGAAGACCGCTCAACTTGGCGCCGTACCATCTCGGTTACTGTAAAGACGTTTGAAAGGGATCGACGCACACATGAAGAGGCCAAGCGTCAAGCTAGGAAACTTCGAGCAGCCCAACCACGTCCTCCTCCAGCAATACTATGTGACTTGTGTGGTCGCTTGTTCCATGCCAGGATTAGACTCTTTAGTCACCGTAAACACATCCACAAACTGGACTGAAGGAAGAAGATTTATACTCGGATTCGAGTTAAAGCCGATGGTGATGATGCTGTAAATGCACAAACTGTTGGCAGTAAGAAGTAAACAAACGGTTCTCGCGCCGAGCATTGTATTTATTTGATTGCGCATTCTCCGTGACACGCAGCAAGACATTCTGTTGGATGCAGATATTGTATCTGCTGTCACAAGAAATGATGAAATCGATGATCATGATGAAGTTGAAGATTGCGGAGTACTGGATCCAAAAATCACTCATACCGAGAACTAAATGCCACTGAAACTACTCTTCGTTACTTTGAACAACAAGGTGCATCCGCTATGGACATTTTGTTTCTTCGCCGTCTCTGTGACGAGGCTTCAAGAAACAGGTTTCAAAGCGAAAAGCAAAAGAAAATTACTTATTTCTTTTGCAAAAAAGTAAATGGTAATTTTCATTAAGTGAAAAAACTATTTGCCTACAGGAATTGTTTTGTACATATACTGTGCAGTGTACATATTATAAAAATAATTCATATGCCTAGTTTTTTAAGTTTTCTTCTATAATTTACAGTAATTGTTTTCCTTGATTCTTATGCAGTACTGTAGTACAGTACTGATTCAAGTACTGTAATTGTAGTGGCTTAATCGTTTTAAAACTTGTGTTTCTGTTAAAACAAATAAATGTACTGTACTGCATTGCATTGCATTACTTTTAAACCAAAACAAACAACTTATTTCTTCTTTTTATCACATGTCCCATAACCTGGCATTTTCGCGAACTCGGCCACCCTTCGGTCCACATTAGGCCGAGTTTGAGAGACTCTACTGTATACTGTACATGCACTTTACTTCTTCTAAATGCATCAGAATCTCAAAAGGTTCTCTAATTCCATACCATTAGTTTTAAGCATTCTTTACTTAGAAAAATGTCATTTATGACTACTTCCTGTTTAGTCACCCCAATGTGTTCTTTATGTGTCATTGAAATTGACAGCAGGATAATCAATAATCGGTAGGAAACTTAGAACTACTGTACATATACAGTACTGTATTTGGATGGATTAAAGTATATTTATTTATATATACTGTGTATGGTTGTAATTAGAAGAATCAAACAATACAACCTTCAAAGAAAAAGTGTACATGGAAGACTCAAGTGGTCCAATGTGGCCAATAATAATAATAATAATAATAGTTGTAATTTATGAAATACTGTTTTTTATTATAAATGCTTTTTAAGTCTGCTTAATGCATGAACATTCCTTAAGAAATTCTTTAAAATTCCACAATTTGCACAATATGGCAACCATGCCAACCCCACATCATTCTTGCAATTTTGAGCCATCATTCGAGATTTCTATCAATCTGGGCGAGAGTGGGTTTGACACTAGAATGTTCCTGACAATTTCAGTACATCAAAGGCACTAATTGCATGTCATTCCTGCAAACTCTAGTCAGTAGCAAACATAGAGAGCAAGATTATTGTCAATCAGAGTAAGTGGAGCACCAACTGCATATCATTCCTGAAAATTTGAGTCCACAAGAGAATGAAACTCTCATCAATAAGCACAAGAACAATCCGATCATGATTCCAAATTCTCATCAATCGGCGTGTTTCTATAAAATTGAGTCTGTAGGGAGAATGTAATTTTCGCCAAGCATTGTGAGAGCGGCAATTGCTCAACCTTCCCATGTAGGCCTAGAGTATGAAATGCTCGTATCTTGGTATCCCACTCATATTTTAAAGCCTTTAATTAAGAGGAATGTTTCTCCTTGAAACCAAATGGAAACCAATTTTTTAAATAGGTTATTGGGCATTTGGATAGTTCAAAGTAATGATCTATGAGCATGAAAAAATTGCATTACTTTCAGGATAATTATGGTTGTTTTAAGGGGTGGAAAAGTGAGGTCATCTGCCACTTTGAGGATGTTTAAGAATATATTTTCTGTATTAAAAAAAAAAGTAAGTGTAATATGAGGTTGGTTGGTTCCTTAGTTTAGGGCCTGCGACTATGCGGTCATGTAGCCTCGTGTACTTATATTTTGTGTGTGTGTAGAATTCGTCTGATAACCGGTGTTAGTTGTGATGGCTGTATTAGTGTGTTATCTGTTTTAATTCAAGTAAGGACTGCAGACGATAATTTCTACTTTTGCTACCAAATTCTACCGTCCATGGCACCTAGTTTGCAGACTTGGCAACTAGATGTCATCGCAGTCAGCACCTGGTGGCAAACATTGGAACTAATATAGCATTATCAATTCTAACCTAAAATTTTTTTGGCTGCACACAAGTGTAGTTAGTGGAAGTTTCTTTCTCATGCCATAAATCTATGACATGGGACTGCCGGCTTTACTTCCCCACCGAAGGAAGGCATACTGAGGGATTTTTAACCGTCTTAAAAAATCCGATGACTTCTTATGTAAATGACAAGCAGGCCATATTTATACAGCTTTATTTCCATCATCTCATAAGGGATAAAAATATATGTTTTTGCCTAAAGTTTGAGGTTTACTTTTGACATAGGGCCCAAAACTGGCAGATGGTAAGCAGAGGCATGTGTTGGTAGGAGCTCTCTTGTACACATGCAACACATTTTTAACTTCCATGCATTCGTAAGGAATAGTTACAATTTGGTTTATCTAGTTTTTATGGAGAGTGCAGTAACTTGAATTCTCCCATATTCGGTGTAGGCTTGCACTAAACATGTACCGGAATATCATTGTATCCTGGAAAATTGTCATTTATTGTTAACTAACAATCATACCCGGCTTCGCCGTGGTTATTAATCCCCTGCCCATTCTGAGTCCTTGACTGCCACTAGATACGCACTAGATAGCATAGCAGGCTTGCTTAACATTGTAGTGAATGAAGTCCCAAGTGAATCTGTCAGAATTTTCATCTTACCACACTTGTCTCAAGAATGCGTTTTCCAAAGTGTGGCAGTATGGTCAAAATATCTCTTGTCTTAAAACATGGTCCTTGGGGTCTTTTAAACATTGGTTTATGGTAGACTTAAATTTAGCTTTATCATGTCTTGGTTTGACAAAAAGTTAATTTTGAAGGGGATTCCCTCATAGCCTGTGGTATATTGAAAATTTATAGAAATCATAGGTGCCACGTCCTTGATGGATGGATACAGATTTAGGTTGATTCATGCAACTTTTCTTGGGTTATAAGTGTGTCGACAGACAAACATTTATTTTTGTGCACAGTCTTAATGAAACAGTCTGAATCACAAAATACAAAACTCGGGAGAAATTCATAAAAGAACAAACAAACTTTGATTGTTATATACAGTATACAAGGGTTGCTTTTTTAGTTTTGGCAACAATGTTACTGCTTTATGTTGCAACTGTGTTGGACTCTGCCATTGTTACCCAAAGTTGCTAACCTGTATCCCCTCCCTTAGAGCACATGGCCTCGTCCTTCCCCTCCCCCATTCGTATGCAGTGGCGCCTGTTAGATGAGTAGTTGTGGGCAAGCGCTCGTGCAAGACGGCCGCAATGTTTTCGAAGCAGGAGCAGAGAACGTGGATAAAAATTCAGTGTGCTAGGGGTCGCACGGCTTGAGAGTGCCACCGAGGACTGTACGAGGCGTGCGGTGCACCTGCGTTACCTTACAGAACCGTGGCAAGATGGGTAGCCTTTCGAGATGGGCACGAACTTGTGGAGGACATGCCTCGATCTGATCACCCACCAGTAAGTGATGAAAATGTACAGATGGTGACAGCGTTAGTGGAGGTGGATCGGAATGTAACGTTTCATGAATTAGCGCTAGATACAGGACTGGCGAATTTGACTCTTCTCCACATCCTGAAGGACTACCTGAAAATGAGGAAAATTGCATCAAAATGGGTTCCGCATGACTTAATCGACATGCAGAAATGGCTGCGATATGACGCTTTTCGTACGCACTTGCAGCGTTATGAGCGCGAAGGAAAGGACTTTTTATGGCGTATCATAACCATTGACGAGACGTGGGCCAAATCTTATGAGCCACAGTTGAAACACCAATCGAATGAGTGGCGGCATCTCAGATCACTACGAAAACAAACAGTTCGACAAACCCCCACCAATGTGAAGGTAATGTTGATTCTTGCCTATGATTGGGATGGTGTGATCATAAAACATACCGTTGCCCCACGGCAAACCGTTAATGTGGCGAACTATTGTTTGATTCTGCAAGACCATCTCCTAGCAGCTCTGAGAAGGATACATGGATACTCCGCCAATTGTTCTGCATGACAATGCTAGGGCACACACAGCAGGAGTTGTTGAATCACTGGAACTGGGAGGTGCTCTATCATCCCCCCTACTCTCCCGGCATAAGCCCCTGCGATTTTGATCTCATCCCGAATATGAAGGAGCCACTGCGCGGGAACCGCTAGCCTGCTTGGAGATGTTGTGCAGGCTGTCGAGCGCTCTCTTCGCACCATCGATACTGGAAGTGGTCATTGACCACTGGAATTTGCTTGTTTGGAGTGAATATGTGGTTGTTGTAAATGGTCAATTCAGATTGTATTGTACAGGCTACTTGTCTGGGTGAGTCTTGCACGGTCCTGGTGAGAGCAGTTAACTTGGTCACTCTGCACTCGACTGAAGGGAAATTCCTGTGTCTGAGGGTCCCTTATCTCGTTGGGATATTCCCCCTCTCACATTCCTAAGTGCCATGTGTTCCTCGTACTAATGTAACTGTAAGTTGCCAATTCTAGTCTCTCTAATGTGGTGTATGCTACTGTATTCAGGATAATCTTAACTATTAAAGACCTGGTTTCAAACTTGCTACGCATAAGCTAAAATGCCCTCTTTAAGCGCAAACGGTCTAATGAGAATGTCCCGGCACCTCTAACCTTTTCACTGCTAATATTATGAGAGACTATCAAAACCCTCCATGCTGAATAAATTGTTAAAAATATGTTATCTAAAATAATATGAAATATATGGAAAGTGAGCAAAGCAGATAAGACATTTCATCTGAACTGGCAAAATAATTCCGGAATAGATTTCAGATTTAGTTATTTCCACAAAAATTAAGAACGGAGAAAATAAGGGTTGTCCATTGGAGTCAAAAGTATTATATCCTATAAAAAGTTCGATATTCCTGTTTCACAAGTGCTAATTCTGACCAAATTGTGCAACACTCTTTCAAAAATTACGAATGTCGGACATTTTAGACAGTTTAGCTAACTTAAAAATAGGGTTGGCCATAATGGCCAAAGTAGTCGCAGGACTGCCAACCTAGGTTGTGCACTGAGCTGAGTGCACTATTTCGGATATTTCACGTAGATAGCGTTAAAATGCAGTCTGGGTTTTTACTGATGGTCCATTATGTTCCTAAAATATATAGCTTGCTGCCGCTCAAGTTCAAAAACCGAAGGAAACTCCAAATGTACCAACTTCCTCTTCAGAAATTCAGCTGAAGTTGCCGACGAGATATCTCGGGCACAGCAAGGACGTGACGTTCTACCGCACCCGAGATATCTCGGGCGTAGCAGTGTAAAGGTTAATACTTTTACAATTTGTTGATAAAATTTTCCATCTATTCAATACTTTTCATTTACATAATACTATATTAAAACTGGTATATGTTTCGAGTGATGCTATTCACCCGTCCTCAGCCACATACACCTGTCACAAACATTATACAAAACACTTGATCACAACATATAGTCCATTAGAATAACATTCTTGAAGGCCTCTCATCATTTAACTGTTGCAACCAATATTGTAAATCTAAATAACAGAAAAATGGCATGCCTATAATTAAAATTAAATATACAGTTAAAAACATCTAACTAATAATATAATTCATGTTATAACTTATACAGTTCATTGCATATGTCGCGTCTGCGAAACTTCTTTGTCTTGTATTGAAGTTGACAACTTCGAACTAGTTTGACGGATTGTAAAAAATTCCTTTTTGTAGTATTGCTCCATATTTTGTTTTCTTGATGGGGCAAGCTGCCTGGGTTGATAATTTATCCAAAAACGTTGTTAGTTCTCATGACTAAAATCGAATGTAAAATGCCTATCATGGTGCTTTTAATCAGAAAGTCTATTTTTCAACAAGAAGACAAGTAAGCATTTCAATGAACAATATCAATCTTGTTTCTTTAAGTAACTTATAGGCATTTTACATTGACATCAGCTCTCCTTTCTTTTCAATTTTAGACAGAGTGCATCCCGTATTTCATCGCATTTCTGTGTTCATTGTATCGTGTATCCATTTTTGTCCTACTCTGCCTGATGTAATCTGCTGGACACCCTATATCTTGGCACGTAATGGAATATACTCCTGGCTTTGAATATGGGTCGTGTTTATTTAGATTACTATTGTGCAGATGCTTTCCGGTTGTGTTATTCGTTGTAAATGCTATTTTTATGCCTCGGTTTTTGAATAGATTAGTGATAAATCAAATTGTAGCCAGACATAAAAATGAAACAATTCAAAAGCCAGACAATAATGAGAAAAAATTCACACGTTTCAATTATGTGAACGCGAATACATATAAAATCACTAATCTGTTCAAAAAAAACAAGGCATATAAATAGCATTTACAACAAATAACATAACCGGAAAGCATCCGCACAATAGTAATCTAAATAAACAAGACCCATATTCAAAGTCTGGGGTATATTCCATTACGTGCCAGATACAGGGAGAAGGGGGAATATCTCAACGAGATAAGGGACCCTCACACACAGATATTTATCTTCAGTCGAGTGCAGACAGTGACCAAGTGAACTGCTCTCACCAGAACTGCGCAAGACTCAACCAGATAAGTAGCCTGTACAATACAATCTGAATTGACCATTTACAACAACCACATATTCACTCCAAACAAGCAAATTCCAGAGGTCAATGACCACTTCCAGTATCTTAACAAAACATCACATAGACTACAATTAACAAATATTGACGAGTTGCATTGTCTCAACTAATACTGCATCTAAATAAGTGTATATATTGTAAATATTTTCACCCATACTTTCAGACAGATTTTATAGCCTAAGTGTAATGGATCTGATGATGATCGCTTGACGATTGAAACGGGTCATCCAAGTGTTTTATTAATCTCATGTAATTTTTTTCAGGATAGGGAATAACCCATCTCATTTGGGTACAATCGTTTTGACCTAGGGACCTTCAAATGTTACAAAATGCTAATTTTTAAAATTTTATCTGCTTCAAACCTCACTATATTTTAAAATGAAAGTGCTACCAAATCAATTTCAATTTGCTATTTTCTCATATCTTTATTCATAGGTTAAAGTGTTAAATATAATTCTTGTTTTATGGCTCCTACATCTTAAAATCCATTGCAGTTTGTGTTTGTAACACATTTTGAATACCGTATCAATGAAATAATATTACTTCTTTTTAGTGCTAAAGGAGTTTGTGCAGTGTAGTAAGTCAGCAGATAACGATGGAAAAGATGTGGTCGTTCAGTTGCTGGAAGCTGGTGTGGGAGCAAATGATGTTGTTCATGTATTGACTACTGGCAAAGTCAACCTCCCATCACAATATGCTGTTGTTTTCCAAGCACTTAATGTTATAATCATGAGGTAAGTGATATCTAAATAATTTACTGACAAAAACAAATCTATTTTTGTCAATGGAAATTTTTCTATTTTTCAGAAATAGGGTTAAATTGTAAATCATCTTTTTCCTCTTTATTTAAGTGTTTTAGAATTCTGTAAGCTTTCACTTGTCTACCATGCACATCATGTTCAACCTTACTAATCAGATTATCCCAGCCTTCTCTTCTGATTTTTCACACTTCTTTTTTAACTATCGCTAAATTGCCATATTTTCAGTTATTCTGCAGCGGAGATATTTGAGATAAGCTTTCTTATCTTTCCAGTATTTGAGATGTTTATTCTTGTTTCTGTCGTATTCGCAAGGATTCAAAAGCTGCTTGTGATAAGTTGTAAGATAATTTCTGCCATTCCGTGTTAATATTCATTCCAACTAGAGTCCGGTGGAGGAGACTTACTCTTTGCTGGTATGAATTGGTATAATTGATAAGTTGAATTGAGTTTCTAGTTCAATAAAGACTAGTGCCATGATTGTTACGTTCACAAGTATCTGCGAGTGTGTGATAGAAATTTTGAGTTCAGCCTGCATGGTATATTTAAAATATGATATTCAGGTGTGTTCGTAAGTTTATCTGACACCTGGGGTAACTAATGACCTCTGCATGACAGTGACTAATTCATACGTTGCTGTGGTTTACGTTATTAGGAGTTACTTTTTTCAAAGTTTAAATCAGCACTTTGAAATTGGAGAATTATGAATCAAAGTAAACCTTTTGAAACTAAACCACTCACATCTTTCCTGTTGGATTACTTATATACTAAAAAGGGATGTAAAATTGTCAAGAAACTTGGTTATTCTTATGTTTGTTTTAGAACTTTAACGGCTGTACCCAGCAAGCAGCAAGACACAGAACAAGCCTGTCATCAGCTGCTAAGTTTGCAGCTACACACAATCCATGCCATGCTTTCAGAGAAAGCCACTGTTCGCCATAAGAAAGTTGTTCTGCGCTTACTGACAGGTAATGTAGCATGAGAAAATTATTCTTTCACTTTTATTTGCTACATGTATCTGAGTATAATTTCTTTGCTTTTTTTTTTTTTTGTTGACAGCTATGGTGAGCCTGAGTGTGGCCCTTGCTCGGGAGATACTCAGTCATGTAACATTCAGCCCATCTGTTGTGGAATCTCTCACACGATATACCAAGCTCACCGACAAGTTAAGTGTTCGTACTTGCTTCATCCACTTTTTATTGGCATTCCTAGTGGAAGGAAACATGACCACAATTCGATCTCTACTTGATAAAAAGGGTAGGATAGTCATTTCTGAAATATATTTCTTAAGTTTTGGTTTGATACAAAGCAGCTTGTACACTGAAGATCCTGAACATTATGGTCCACGTCTTGTCTGTATGTTCCTGCTACACACTATAGGATTTTTTACTATGGATACTCGAGTTTAGGCCTTAATTACAAGCAAACCAACAAACCTATTGAAAAATGAGTTATACCAATATTTTCCTTGTTTAATTCTGCGTTAGTCTATATAAGCCAATTACAGTAGAGCGTCGTTTATCCAGACTAATTGGGACCGACAATGCTCCGGATAACTATTTTTCTGGATAATCAAACATCGATTTATTTCATAGGAAAAACATGCACACAACATTATGGTAATAATTACCAAGCTTCTCATTTCACTGCAACGCTTTCTCACATTACAAAGGTCCAGAAATGGGATCTCCCTTACTTCTTGTCTGAATAAACCATAAGTACACCGCTTCTTCCAATTTTTATCCCTAGCTGATCTCATGGTTCTACTCTTTTTAGACCCTTCTTCCCTATCTAACTTCGATGCATAATTCAGAATTTCAACTTTCCTTTCTCCAAGTCACAATTTGTGGATTTTCCAACACTAAGTTTTCATTAGACACTGCACTCGCTCACCTTTATCCAGTTAATTAATGATCTCCACCTTCTTCTCAATGGATAAAACATCGCGATTTCATTTTTCTTTGTTTGTCACTCGTAGAAGCCATTTTCACAACGTAATACAGTACAGTACACACGCTCACACACTGTAACACATTGAAACATTATAGAGTAAACAAATGGTAGGAGACAACAGAGACAACATTGAAAACGAGAACCGACTCACTACTGCAGGCAGCGCGCACTGTTCCGTCTTTTTTTTTTGCTCGTCCAGATAATTGACGTTCCGGTTGTTTGACGTCCGGATAAACGACGTTCTACTGTATTGTCAACTTTATTAATTATTTATTTATTTGCGACTGTATGAAAATTTGTCCGTCTTTTTTACGTCTTTTCTAGGAACCACTCACATAAAACTATATACATGGAAAACTACTTGGCTGAGGGTCATCATCATCTTGCACAGTTTCCAGCCACTGGCCGGGTCTGTTTGGAACACAAGCCTCTCCAACGTCTTCTGTCTTCCCACCATCTCTCAGCCTCCACCCTTGTCCAGTCTTCTCTCTTCTTCACACTTTCTTCCACCCCCTTCAGCCACCTGTCTCTCGGTCTCTTTCCTTCCCACTTTGTCTCGTGTACTCTCCTGGGTATCCTCTTCTCCTCCATTCGTTTTACATGTCCATACCATCTAAGTCTAGATTTCTCTATACCATCCTGTAATGGTTCCTCCTCCATTAATTCTCTGGTCCTCTCATTTCTTATCCTGTCCATCTTTGTAGCTCCAATACTGCTTCTCAAGAACCTCATCTCACTAGCCTGTATTTTGCTCTTCTCCCTTCCTTTCATAACCCAGGTCTCCGAGGCATACGTCAGGATAGGGACATAGTACGTCCGATATATGATCTTTTTGCTGTTCTGAGGGACATCCTTGCTCCATAACATGCTTCTCACACTCCTCCGAAATGCTTCTACCTGCCTCCCCCGCTCAGTTATTTCTCTATCGTTTCTTCCATTATCTTGTATCAGGCTTTCCAGATACTTGAAACTCTCCACTTTCTTCAGCTGTTCTCCTCCAATTGTTATTCCTGTTGTGGTTCTTTCCTTCTTCCTTGTTGAGATCACATCTCACTCTTATTTATGCTAAATTTCATCCCATATCCTTGTATTATTCCTTCCCACACGTCCAACTGTTCCTGTACCTCCTCCTCCTTGTTTCCCCAAATCATCTGCAAACACCATTGCTTTCATCTTTCCTTCCCCAATTACTTGTGCCACTTGGGTCATTATGTCATCCATCACCACAATGAAAAGTAACGGTGACAGTGCACTTCCTTGTTTCAGGCCGTTTCTCTGTTCCATCCAGTCTGATCTCTCTCCTCCCACTTTCACACAGCTCACGCTTCCCTTGTACATCTCCTTTATCCTCTTTATAGTCTCTACTCCTCTATCCTCCAGGGACTTCCATACTTTGTTTCTGCATACACTGTCATATGCTTTCTCAATGTCCAGGAAGGCCATCAGTAGATCTGTTCCATACTCATAGTGCTGTTCTTGTAACTGCCTTACAGCAAAAATCAAATCCACTGTGGACCTTCCTGCTCTGAAGCCATGTTGTTCTTCCCTCATCCCTCCTTCTATCCTTGTCCTAATTCTCTTTTCCAAAACTTTCTCGAAGATCTTTGCACAATGACTCATCATTGTTATTCCCCGATAGTTTCTGCAATCTGTTCTACTACCTTTCTTGAAGATTGGGACAATTATTCCTTTTTTCCAGTCCTCTGGTGTCTTCCTTTCCTTCCATGCTGTCCTCATCACTCGGTACAGCCACTGTATCCCCACCTCTCCTGCTGCTCTCACCATCTGCACACTCAACTCATCCACACCCGGTGCCTTCCCTCCTTTCATCTTGTTCACTGCATCTTCCACTTCTTTCCATGTTAAGTCCTTTTCTGTTTGCAGTTCATCTTCCTCTTCCCCGATTTCTTCCTCCTCCCAATCTTTTCCATTTGGGTTCAGAAGTTCTTCAAAATATTCTTTCCACATTTTCTTCAGTTCTTCCCCATTTTCTATCTCTTGTCCCCTTTTGTTCACCATTCCAACATAATCCGTAGGATCCTTCCGCCTCTTATTTTTTACCATCCCATACAGGACCTTTTTTGTACCTTCACTATCCTCCTTCATCATCTTTGTCCACTCTTCCATCCACTTTCTTCTCTCCTCAGCCACTACTCTCTTCGCCTCCTTCTTTCTTTCCTGGTACTCTTCCCTTGTTTCTACTGTCCTATTTTGATACCACCTCCTAAAGGCTCTGTTCTTTTCCCTTACTATTTCTTTTGTCTTCTCATTCCACCATGGTGTTTCCTTCCACCTCTTCTTACTACTTGTCCTCCCACATACTGCTTCTGCTGCACCTACTAGTGTCTTCTTAAATCTAGCCCATTCCTCTTCCACCCCTCTTTCTTCATCTGTTGGAATTCCTTCCTTTACCATTTTGAGGTACTCGACCCTTCTATCCCCTTCTTTCAGTTTCCATATCCTTATACGTCTTTCCTGGTTCTCAGTCCCTTTCTTCTCCTTACTCCCTCTCAGGTTCATTACCAGCAATCGATGGTCGCTATCCAGGTTCTCCGATGGTATTACCTTGATGTCCGTGATGTTCTTATTTAGTTCTTTCTCATACAGTATATAGTCGACCACCGACTTCCTGGTCAAGTCATCACTGTACCACGTGATTGTGTGGCTCTCTCTTTTAGGTAGATTTCATTAGAAAGCTAACTATTGCAATGGGTCCCATGTTTCGACTTCCGGAAAATTTCGACATATCTTCGCGTTTCACATCCCCCAGACCCCAAAACCACCGTCAGTTCAAAAGTTTATATATAATTTATGTATATATGTATCAATCTATCTATCTATCTATATATATATATATATATATATCAGTTTCTTGTGGACACGATAACTGCCGTAATTTTGCACCAATCACTTTGAATTTTTACATAATATGTATCCCTATAAAATCTCGGTCGAGTTCGTTAATGGGCAAAATCGGTCAAAGGGGGTGAAAATGGGGGGCTTTTTTCGAAAAAGTGAAATATCGCTATAACTCTCTTAATACATGAAATATCGAATCCCTGCAAAGTTCATAATATGTGTCGGATAAGTGCCAAAAATTTATGTCAAATAAGTTTTTTGATAGCACCAACCATTGACCAAAGGGGTGGGAAAAAGTGGGTTTTTCGGGAAACATTAATCATATATCTCTTAATAGGCACAATATCAAAACCGTACAAAATGGACAATATTCCCCTAATAATTACCTAAAACTTTTGTCTGAAAGAATTTTTGATATGACCCACCATTACGCCAAGGGACGAGAAAAATGATTTCGGAATTATAAGAAAATGCCAAGAGCTAGCTATCAGTGGTTGCCATGGCAACACTACTAAATTGATGAGGCATGGGCCATCAGACGTTGCCATGACAACGCACTTGCACGAGATCAGATTCAGTATTTCCATCTGACTAAGTGGTTGGTTGGTTGGTTCTTAAGTTTAGGGGCTGCGACAACGCGGTCATGTATCCCCGTGTACTTTGGGTGTGTGTAGAATCTGTCTGATAACCGGTGTTAATTGTGATGACTGTATTAGTGTGTGTTATCTGTTTGTTAATTTAAGTACTGCAACTAACAATTCTTCAGATAGTTCCTACTTTTGCCGCCAAGCGCCACTGTCGACGACTACGAGGCCAAGTTCAGAACTGAGCTACTAGACGCCGCCGCAGTCGGCTCTTGGCAACGAACATAGAAACCTAAGAGCGTTGTATACATTCTTAACCTATCCAATTTAGCTTCACACTGGTGCAATTAGTGGAAGGATCTTTAACATGCCATATATCTATGACATGGGACCGCCGGCTTTACTTCCCCTCCGAAGGAAGGCATACTGAGGAATTTTTAACGCTCTTAAAAAATCCTACGGCTTCGGCCGGGTTTGAACCCGTTATCTTGGGCATAGAAACTCAGCATGCTACCGACTACGCCACCGAAGCCGCCTGACAAAGTGGGAAGCGGCTTCGGTGACGTAACTGGTAGCATGCTGAATGTCTATGCCCAATGTAGCGGTTTCAAAGCCGGCCGATGTCGTAGGATTTTCTAAGAGCGCTAGAATCCCTCAGTATGCTTTCCTTTGGAGGGGAAGTTCCAACGTTCGTTGCGAGTTGCTGGTTGGGGTGGCATCTAGTAGCCAAGTTCACAGCTAGGTGTCGTTGACGGTAGTACCTGGTAGCAACATTAGGAACTACTGCTTGAAATTGACCGCCTGCAGTACTTACATGAATTAAGACTAATACAGCCATTGAAATTCACACCGTGTATCAGACAGATTCTACACTCACCCAGAGTACACTGGGTTAGATGACCGCGTTGTCGCAGCCCCTAAACTGAGGAACCAACTAGAGGTAGATTTCATTAGAAAGCTAACTATTGCAATGGGTACCATGTTTCGACTTCCGGAAAATTTCGACATATCTTCGCGTTTCACACACCCCAGACCCCAAAACCACCGTCAGTTCAAAAGTTATATATAATTTATGTATGTCTATGTATATATATATATATATAAGTTTATTGTGGACACGATAACTGCCGTAATTTTGCACCAATCACTTTGAATTTTTTTACCGAATATGTATACCTATAAAATCTCGGTCGAGTTCGTTACTGGGCTAAATCGGTCGAAGGGGGTGAAAATGGAGGGCTTTTTTCGAAAAAGTGAAATATTGCTATAACTCCCTTAATATGTGACATCGAATCCGTTCAACGTTCATAGTATATGTCGGATAAAGCCCAAAAATTTATGTTTGAAGAGTTTCTTTATAGCACCAACCATTGACCAAAGGGGAGGAAAAAAGTGGGTTTTTCGGGAAACATTAATCATATCTCTCTTAATAGGCACAATATCAAAACCGTACAAAATGAACAATATTCCCCTAGTAATTACCTAAAACTTATGTCTGAAAGAATTTTTGATATAGCCCACCATTATGCCAAGGGATGAGAAAAATAATTTCGGAATTATAAGAAAATGCCAAGACCTATCAGTGGTTGCCATGGCAACACTACTAAATTGATGAGGGATGAGCCATCAGACGTTGCCAAGATAACGCACTTGCACGAGATCAGATTCAGATTTCCATCTAAGTGTGAAGCGGCTTCGGTGACGTAACTGGTAGCATGCTGAATGTCTATGCCCAAGGTCGCGAGTTCAAAGCCGGCCGAAGTCGTCGGATTTTCTAAGAGCGCTAAAAATCCCTCAGTATGCTTTCCTTTGGAGGGGAAGTTCCAACGTTCGTTGCGAGTTGCTGGTTGCGGTGGCATCTAGTAGCCAAGTTCACAGGTAGGTGTCGTTGACGGTAGTACCTGGTAGCAACATTAGGAACTACTGCTTGAAATTGACCGTCTGCAGTCCTTACCTGAATTACAGACTAATACAGCCATCCCAAAGTACACGGGGTTACATGACCGCGTTGTCGCAGCCCCTAAACTGAGGAACCAACCAAAATCTCTGCGGGAGATATAATTTTGCGTGAAGAAGTAACAGACCGTTACATAGTTACACATCAGTGTCGAAACCTTGCATAAGGATAGTGTGACCACAAGTATAAAAATGGACCCCAAATGACAAGAAGTTTACCGTTCCCATAAGACAATAAAATGTTTAAAATAAGCATAAAATGACGAAAAACAAAGTTAATTAAGCTCCAATTATAAAATACCTTCTCGCAATAAATGAGGTCTGATCCTTCTACGAAAATCTGCATATTCTGCCCATTTTTCGCCTATCCCCAAGTTTGTCAGGTGAAATCTACCTCCGCCTTTCGGCGTGCCGAGAGGACTTGCCTTAAACCAGGAGTTCCCAACTAGCAGGCTGTTCCTCTGGCAGATGTCCAACAGTCTCTTCCTTCCTCATTTCTTCTGCCCCAACCCTCCGGTCCTAGAACACTCTCATAACCTTGTCTTTCTCTTCCTACATGGGCATTCAGATAACAATCATATTTCTTCCTACCAGCTGCTTCTGCAATTCCTCTTCAAACTCCTCCTTCTCTTCAGAGGCGCAGCCTACTTGTGGAGCATATACTTGCACTATTTCTACGGTCTCTCCCCTCAGTGCTACTTTCACTTTCATCATCCTATCACTTATTCTCCTCACTTCTTCTTTTAAACCATCTCGTACTACTCCCACTCCATTCCTCTTTCCCTCTTCGTTCCCACTCCAGTACAGTCTATAGCCTTTTCTCAGTTCTCTCCTTCCTTCCCCTTTCCACTTTGTTTCTGCCAATCCCAATAAATCCAACTTCCTTCTTTCCATCATATCCACTATCTCCTCCACCTTCCCCGTCAGCGTTCTTAGGTTTAAAGTTCCAAATCTTAGTCCGTGTGTACAGCCGTGTTGTCGTCTATTAAATCCATCATGTCCGAGGCTCGTTCCATTTTTGAAAGCATTTGGTTTCATCCACTACTGCTTGCTGGGCCTATCGTAGCTTCACCAGAGCCCCGTTAGCCGTCACTTTTCAGGGTTCCTGTAGGACCTTCACCGCTACCGTAACGGTCCCGGGGCACACGAAGTCCCCACTGTACTTCGCCTCTACAGGCGATCCCCTACTTTGTGTCGTTTCCCGTCTCCCACGACGTGGACGAGGGGTTGGACTTATGGCTGAGGGTAATTAAATTTTTATATGTGATAGGCACAAGTATTGGTAGTGCAAATCTCAAGTTTCAATTTTTTTCAACTATCCAATAAAAAGTTCTTATACTTTTGCTGACGTACCGTTTTCTCAGCCCAGGATAAACATACAGCAGGAAACTTGGTCTCATTTTGAAGCTCTCATTCGTGATTATCGGAAACTACGACCACTGTAAGCGTACAGTGTGATGACGAATTTATGAAGAGTAATATTAATGGGAGGTTTTGTGCGTTCTAGCCCGTGCGATTAAAAGTGGGCGAGCTAGTGTATTCGAGCGCAGCGTTGCCGGGTACCCCCGTCCCGGGCAGTTGTGTAATGGAATGCGAGTGTCCTAGCTATGTCCACATGCTATTTTCAGTCTTCCTGTTTACTGCTTATAGGCCACATCTCATCACTTCCAGATGCCTCAGAGACTACCATTGTCTGAGGGCGAACTTGCGCTAACATATTACAAAATGGTAGAAGTATGGAAGCAATTAATGTTTTATGGCGAGAAGCCTTGCGTACCGTTGCTCTTGAACTCGGGAAACAATGTACTAAACACGCTAAAAGAATTGAAGACCACTACTGGGACAAAGATGGCCTGTCTGAAAATGTCCCTCATTTTGAGCCAGTCATAATTAACATGAATGCCAGAAGTTATGATTCATCGGAATAGAGCGATTCTTCAGACGAAGAATACTGACTGAATTAAATATTGTAAAGATATGTAAATAATGTAATAGCCCATGTAAAAATGTGGAGTATGACATTTCCAAATTAGGAAGCAAACCATTTTTCGACCTGCCATTGAAGGTCCAAATTAAGTGATGAAAGATGAATTATATTAAAGGGTATATTAACTTTAATAATTATAGGGTAAATCTAACATTTTTCCCCCCAACATTTTTTAGGATTAGCAGTTATACCACGGTTTAATAATAAGAATCTTGGCTATAGGATTCCCTAAATTAGCTTTTTTCATTTATTAACACTTGCTTTGTTTAAGGCATTATTATTTATGTGTGCAGGTTTTGTGATTCATAATATGAAAAATTCCTTATGTGAAAAAGGTGATGGAAAATAAAATTTGTACGAGGAAAGAAAATAAAAGGTTGACTTAAAGCAGTGTTCGTTTGTTGCGAGCCACGACGACTGCAACTTAACGCGGCAACGCTGCACCGGATTTCACAAGCCTGCTCGCTTCTAATCGCACGGGCCAGAACGCACAAATCTCCCATTAATATTACTCTTCATAAATTCGTCATCACACTGTACGTTTACAGTGGTCGTAGTTCCCGATAATCATGAATGAGAGCTTCAAAATGAGACCAAGTTTCCTGCTGTATGTGTATCCTGGGCTGAGAAAACATTACGTCAGAAAAAGTATAAGAACTTTCTATTGGGTAATTGAAAAAAATTGAAACTTGAGATTTGCACTACCAATACTTGTCCTATTACACGTACAAATTTCATTACCCTCAGCCAAGTAGTTTTCCATGTATATAGTTTTAAGTGAGAGGTTCCTAGAAATGACGTCAAAAACACGGACAATTTTTCATACAACCACAAATAAATATATAATTAATAAATTTGACAATAATTGGCTTATATAGACTAACGCACAATTAAACAAGGAAAATATTGGTATAACTTGTTTTTCAATAGTTCTGTTGGTTTGCTTGTAATTAAGGCCTAAACTCGAGTATCCATAATAAAAAATCTGATAGTAGGTACTGTACTTTTGTATGTACATGGTTGCATTGACATAATAACAACTATGTGAAAAATGTATACCTGCCAACTCTCACGATTTAGGCGGGAAACTCCCGATTTTGCACCACTTCTCCCACCCTCCCTCTTTACGAATTAAATCTCCTGATTTTTCAAAAATATTACGCATAATTTCGGACTAAAAGTGCGAGATGACAAACTCCAGTCATCCAACGAACAGATCGATTTTACGTGGTGTGTTTCGATACCGCAGTTTCGCTTCGTATCGATATTTATAGTTAAATATCCATAGCTACTCGTACCGCTTAGTTGGATTAGAATACTGTACCTCTTTGTTTGACATAGTAGATGGTTAATTCAGGGCGTGTTCCTAGAAGTTTTCATAATAGTCTGAGGGTGAGAGGTAGTTGAAGGCAGCAGAATATTGTATCTATTTAACACGTGAAATTATTTGTGTATAACTTACATGTTGTTGGCATTAATATGCCGATAGGCTATATTGTGATTTTTCGATCTGAGTGATTTTGTCGGTTCCTCGGCAATATGGCAAAGAAATATGATTAGGCTATACATCGATAGTCTTCAAAATCTCCCGATTTTTCAGTTTGATAGGTTGGCAGGTATGAAAATGGTTCTGTGTTGACTTATTGAATACGGGTATTGTATTAATTATTCTTAAAAGAATAAAAGTAGCAGTTTCTGTCTTGTCATCATCTTTAATTAAATAATTTAAAAATGGGACTTGTTTTGGCTACCAGCTGTAATCTCCTTCCGCCAAATATTTATTATAATGAGAAACTTCATATACATTTAGAATAATCTAACCCTTTTGCCACTTTTAACATATTTTAAATTATTTATTATGTCTATTACACGGGTGTCCAAAAGTTAAGCATAAGTTACGAATAAGCATGGCAACAGGAAATAGACCGCAAATCGCATGACATATGCATCTACCAACCTTACGTGTTCGCTCTGTATAGGAAAGGAGTATTCCCTGCTTTGACTAGCGGCGTAACCGCGAGGTAAACACAGCCAGTGCCTGCGCCCCATATTCCCCTCAGTCGTGTTTGCCCTGTTATAGTGTGCGGAGTGTAGCCTCGTGCTGAAAGTGACAACATAATGGCACAACGACACCATTTGGACCCCGTTTTGTAGGGTAGAATACTCTGCCGCCTGGAAGCAGGCCAGACACAGAACGAATGTGCCACAAAATTTCATTTCCAGGCTTTGGAGACAACTTCGAGACACGCGAGATGTTAGTCGTAG
Source organism: Meconema thalassinum (assembly GCA_946902985.2). Taxonomy (NCBI): domain Eukaryota; kingdom Metazoa; phylum Arthropoda; class Insecta; order Orthoptera; family Tettigoniidae; genus Meconema; species Meconema thalassinum. The sequence continues at coordinate 1,074,889,320 of OX336388.2, forward strand.
GCCAGTACCAGGTCGACCAAGAGTAACCCCCCCCACAGCAGGACCAATATCTGGCCTTAACCGCTCGACGAAATCGGAGTTCACCTGCAAGACAATTATGGGGTTTGAAGCCATTTTTCAGTGTTGCCTTAGTAAACAAATGTTTAGTGCTTTTCAGTCGGTCAACACGATTGTACCCAAGTGAGTTGACCGTGTTGTCCGACTGAAAAGCACTAAACTTTTTTTTGCAAGACAATTGTCGGCGGAGCTTGCAGCCGGTTGCGGGGGTTGCCATTTCCCGGCAAACTCTGTGTTGGAGGCTCAGAACAGGAGGGCTGTTTGCCAGACGTCCAGCGGTGTGCGTCCCGCTCACTCCAGCACAGAGACGGGCCTGTTTACTGTGGAGCCGTCAACATCGAAACTGGACCATGAATGAATGGAGACATGTGCTCTTCACAGATGAATCCCGCTTCAGTTTGCAGAACGATTCCTGTCGCACAATAATCTGGAGAGAACCGGGTAGCCAATACAACCATAGGAACATTGTGGAACGGGACTAGTATGGTGGTGGCGGCATCATGGTGTGAGGCGGCATCATGTTGAATGGCCATAAGGACCTGCAAATCTTTATGGGTGGTCCGAGGAATACTGTGATTGCTCGGAGATACAGGGATGAGGTACTGAGACCACATGTTCGACTCTTCAGAGGTGCGGTTGGTCAAGACTTCCTCTTAACCTTTTGACGAGTGCGCACGGCATATGCCGTGCAATAATGACAGCCGAAAGCGAGTACGTATTTGACCGGTAAACAACCTCAGGGGAGTAGGAATTTTCTTTTTTCTTAAAATACAATAAACTCATTTATTACTACTTTTAGAGACATGAAAACACATTTTGGATCAAGAAAGCACTGTCATTTTAATTTTTTTTTGACCGGTAAACAACCTCTGGAGAGTAAGAATTTATATATAATTTCCCAAAAGAGAGAAAAAAAATGAGTAAGACTTTGTTTTAAAATATTACAGTAAACTTTCTTAAATTACAATAAACTTATTTATTACAACTTTGAGATACATAAAAACACATTTTGGATCGAGAAGACACTGTCATTTCGAAACTTAGGAGGTGGGACACAAGATCCGTTTCGCCTCGATGGTCGCCATTTTATGAGTTCACTCCCACAAAGTGACTCAAAGAAGGGTAAACTTCTCAGCCAATGCTACGTGTGCAAACATACTACCTGATCAGGACAGAAAGGAAAGAAACGAGCTATGAGTGTTCTACTTGTGAGGTCGCTCTTTGCATACATCCTTGCTTAGAACAGTATCATATAGTCATCGGAACCTAAGATAGCACCTTCACTTATATCTCTATTCAGTTCATCTATAATATCATCACTTGTGTCCAGAAACTCCTTAGCATTTACAGTTATATCTACAAAAACCAAAAATATTCACAGCTGCGAAGAGCACATACAACTATCCACATCGGCGGCAATCATAACACTAGGTTGTAACCTTTAGGCTAACGGCACGCCAAACTCCTACAATATAGTGAGTATATACATTCCCGTCAGAGACTACCACCATACAGAACAAGGATTTGTACAGCCACACTATTCGAATAACTGAGAAAGTTACAAAAAAACGCCGCCAGATGTTATATTACGTCAGTAAGCACTTAAGTTCTCAGTAGTAGCCTAAAACGGCAAATGCCGTGCTCCCTCATGTGGGACCAAACGACAAATGCCCTGCGCACTCTATTGACTGTCCTTTGGTGCACTCGTCATCAGGTTAATGGACGATAATGCCCGACTGCACCGTGCTGTTCTTGTGGATGAATTTCTGGCTAGGGAAGACATTCATCGCATGGACTGGCCAGCGAGGTCTGCGGATCTGAATCCTACAGAACATGCATGGGATGCATTGGGGAGGCAAATTGCATCCCGTCAGCCTCCTCCAAGGACCCTCCATGACCTTCGCATTGCCCTTTCGGAGGAATGGGATCGAGCTCTTGAACCATCTGATAGAGAGCATGCCACGTTGCTGTGAAGCATGTGTGGCCGTTACGGCTAACCATACACCCTATTAACAGCATATTTTGTGGTGGAAGACATTGCCAAGTTTTGTTAGTTGTTGTCAAAGGTGTACCTTAGCTATCTGAACCTTTCTGACACTGGTTTTTGGACAAGTTGTGTGACCTATGGTGTGCGATTCAGCTTCCGTTTGTTCAGCAATCCGTCTGACATTTCTATCAGGCGGTATGGCCTCATTTAGTGATTATTCTTAACTTTTGACACTAGTGTATTTGTCCACCTTGTCATTAAATTTAATTACTGATTCAGGTTTGCCATATTCAAGAGTTTGTGCATTTTTACTTTTTATTTTCAGCATATTATATTGGGGTAAAATCTGTGTGTTGTGCAATAGAGTTAGTATGGTTCTGCACAACAATTTTTCGTTTGTGCATGCAAATACAGTGTCTTTTCATTTATCGTTTATTTTGGAAATTTTATATTGTAGTTTTCAAGGAATTGTGTTAAAATTAGAAAATTATTTTTATCAGTTAACATTAGTGTCATGTAAAAATTATGTATTATTTTGATTTATAAAGAGAATTTTATTATTGTTATTATTATTATTGTCGCTGTTGTTATTGTTATTATCATTTGTCACTGTGATAACCATTGTTCAGTTATTACTCAGGTATACTTTGTGTTTCCTTAGAATGTGATTGACATTTGGCCGGAAATAGCATGTTAGCCATCTCTCCTGTGCCTCACATCCAATCCCAGTTCGCATATTTGATGCCATGATACCCTGCATAGCAATCTCACTGCCCACATGCTTTCAGTGTCTGGTCACCTGTACCGTGTGATCACTTGTGTTTTCGATAGTTACCGTATCTGTGCATGGTGATTTAGTAATACAGTTATACTTTATTTCATTTCAATTCGTTTAGCACAAAGTGGACAAAGCAGACTATATGGTTTTCTATACTGTAGGTTTTACTGCTTATTTGTGTTCACAATTGTTTTGGGGCTTGTCACTTAAGTATTTTATAGTAGGCTAATAACCATTTGACTTGAAAACACATTGAAAACACAGTTGACTAAAACACATTCAGATGGAATTAACATTTTTCCACTTTGCAACTCGCTTGTAGACATTCACTTATCGTATTTCCTCGCATAATCGTCGCCACCGCGTAATCGTCGCACCCCACTTTTCAAAAACTAAAAAAGGTTTATAAAATTTCATCGCATAATCGTCGCATAGCATGTTCGTATTTGTGCGCCAGTCAGTTGCACATGCTGCCGCGACTTTATAACCTGGCGCGACTTTGTCAGACGAAAAATATCTCGTCCTTATGCTTGCGGGCAAGGAACTGTGACGTGAGTGGCAAGCTTCGTCACTTGGCACATTCCGCGAGCGTATAATCTGGCGTGATCTTGTCGGCAGAAAGTAATTTCGTCTTTATGCCTGCGGGCTATGAACTATGAAGTGAACGGCCAGCGCATATTTTGCGAACTTATAGACCTAATCTGGCGTGATCTTGTCAGCAAAAAGTAATCTCGTCTTTGTGCCTGCCGGCTATGAACTGTGATGCGAGCGGCCAGTCCACATTCCGCGAGCGTATAGGCCTAAACTGGCGTGGTCTTGTCAGGAGAAAGTAACCTCATCTTTATGCCTGCGGGCTATGAATCGCGACGCGAATGGTCAGCGCACATTCCGCGAGTTTATAGGCCTAATCTGGCGTGATCATGTCGGCTAAAAGTAATCTCATTTTTAGGCCGGCGGTCTATAAACTATGACGCGAGCGGCCAGCGCACATTCCACGAGCTTATAGGCCTAATCTGGTGTGATCATGTCAGCAAAAAGTAATCTCATCTTTAGGCCGGCGGCCTATGAACTGTGACGCGAGCGGCCAGTGCTCATTCCGCGAGCGTATAGGCCTAATCTGGCGTGATCTTGTCAGGAGAAAGTACTCTTGTCTTTATGCCTGCGGGCTATGAACTGTGACACGAACGGCCAGCGCACATTCCGCGAGCTTATAGGCGTAATCTGGCGTGACCATGTCAGGAGAAAGTAATATCGTAATTATGCCTGCGGGCTATGAACCGTGACGCGAATGGTCAGCACACATTCCGCGAGCTTATAGGCCTAATCTGGTGTCATCTTGTCAGCAGAAAGTACTCTCGTCGTTATACCTGCGGGCTATGAACTGTGACGCGAACGGCCAGCGCTCATTCCGCGAGCGTATAGGCCTAATCTGGCGTGATCTTGTCAGGAGAAAGTACTCTCGTCTTTATGCCTGCGGGCTATGAACTGTGACACGAACGGGTAGCGCACATTCCGCGAGTTTATAGGCCTAATCTGGCGTGATCTTGTCAGGAGAAAGTAATCTCGTCTTTATGCCTGCGGGCTATGAACCACGACGCGAATGGCCAGCTTCGTCAGCACATTCCGCGAGCGTTAACCTGCCGTGACCTTGTTAGAAGAAAGAAGCCTGTCTCTGACTGCAGGCTATGACTCACGCTACGCAAATGACTGGCCCGTGCAGCAAATAATGATACAGTATATTCTTTGAACTTAAATATTCTTCACATAATCGTCGCACCCTGCTTTTTCCACGAATTTTTTAGTAAAAAAAGTGCGACGATTATGCTAGGAAATACGGTAGGTATTTCAGTGTTCATATTTATTTTCTGGGGGCTTATTGCTTTAAGTATTTCTCAGAAGTATTAGCCCTGTGAATTAGAGTAAGAGGAAGGGTGAACGTTTATGAGTGGATTTGTGATGTTACAGCTTAGCAGCATTGTAGATATTCATAAATTTTCTTTTAAGGGGACTTAGCACTTCAGTTTTTAACAGCTGTATTAGTCATACGTTAATGATTCTGTCGATCCTATAAGGGTTGGTGTTTGAGGACTGTTTTTCCGTTTCATGGTTGTCATTGTATTCCTGGATATAGAGAAGACCTATGATAGTGTTATACGAGATAAGATCTGGGAGTGCCTGAGGAAAAGAAATGTGCCTGAGGGACTAGTAAGGAAAGTTCAGATTCTGTACAAAGATTGTATTAGCTGGGTACAAATTGGCGAAGGATGATCATCATGGTTTGAGACCAAGAGTGGAGTTCAGCAAGGCAGTGCACTGTCCCCACTACTGTTCATCGCTCTTATCGATAATATAATGAAGAACGTCAAGGAAAAGTTAGGTGATTTGCATGCAGTGGCCATTGGTGATGACATCATGATTTGGGGTGAAACAGAAGAAGAATTACAGACCAGATCAATGTATGGAAATCCCAGTTCCTGGAATATAACCTCAACATCTGTGAGACCAAGACAGTGGTGATGGCAGTCAACAGTGATGGGCGTCCAGCAAGTGTTAAACTAGGAGACCACCAGTTGGAGTGTCTGGACAGTTTTCCTTACCTTGGAAGTGTAATCTCCAGTGATAATTTAGTCAGTAAAGAAATTACCAACGGAGTGCAAAAGGGATCAGAATTCTACCAACAAGTAAGAACACTTCTATGGGATGACATGATTCCAAAACCAGCTAAACTGGTGATGTTTAACAGCTACTTTATACCAATATTGACCTATGGTATTGAAGCATGCACCCTTACAAAGAGAGATGCATCAAGACTGCAAGCATCAGAGATGAAATTTCTTAGATCTACCATCCAGAAGACCACGATGGACAAGTTAAAGAGCGAGGAGGTGAGGAAACAAGCTGGAATGAAGACATGTCTATTAGACCGGTGGTATGGGCATGTGATGAGGATGGAGCATACAAGATTAGCCAGAATAAATTTGGAAAGACCAGGGGATGGAAAAAGACTTGTAGGAAGACCTAGAACACGATGGATGGACATGATCAAGGTTGATCTAGCGACCAGAGGATGGACAGTGGATGATGTTCTCCATGACAAGTTGTGTATGGACAGGTCGAAGTGGAAGAGGCTCATAAACAGTATCAAATGGGGTTTGTTTGTTCTCCGCCCAATCAATATCTTTAAATACTATAATTTTCACAGTTTATTGTTACTTGGACATGTTTCGGGCCAAACCTGGGCCCTTCTTCAGCCTTGAAAAGTTTCCAAAAAATATATTAAAGACATGCATTTAAAAATATACAACACTCTTAAATACTTAATGGTATAAATACATAAAAAACAACATTAAAATACTCATTTGGAAAGAGAATAAAAACATAAAGATAAAACATTTCTTCATCTATACATATTCATGAAGTTTGCTATTTTTTGGTTGTTAAATAGCGTTAAATAACCATTTTGCTGATCGAAAAACTAATATGCCTGTAAGTTCCGCTGATTTAGTCCTTTTAGTGACCCAATTGTGCTGGATATTCTAGGGCTTAACATGTTTTGGCCTTGCAAAACTAGGAATTCTTCTTGGTTTATGTAGTGCTTGAGCGGAGATGCCACTTTTCGGTTTGCTGTCCCTTTTTGACAACTGCAAAGACAATAATCTAAACTATAGCATTGGCAGATTTCTTTGTTTGAGGTTAAGATTATATAAAGAATCAAGACTTAAACTTACAGCGTAAATTGGCAATATTAGTTTAATACTTGCTCCCACCCGGAAACAGGACTTGAGGAACGCCTATCTTATGCGGGGCCTAGAAGGATCGAGAAGTCTTGATAGAAACACATTAAGAATTTTTAAAAATGAACTAACTTGACGAGCGAGTAGCTTTAACTTACCCATGTTGTGTTGTAGCTAGCTGGTTACGAACTGATGTGCTGTGTGCGGGACCTAGCGGCCAAGGTCGCGCATGTGACGTCTGCCGGCATACGGAAGGACGTGGGTAAAGAGGGGAGGACGGGTTCATTGGCATCTTAATTGTTCCGTGTGGCTATGCGCCTACTTTAGAATAAATTGATCTATGGGGGGGGGGATCAGTTGTAGGTTGTATTTTAGGGGGTTGGGAAAAATGACTGTCTATAGAAAGAGATTTTTTGCATGTTCTTTTTTCCGGGAAAAATTTATGTATATTCTCAAACAAAATATTAGCGTCAAAATTGATTTCGTTGAGATTAAGTCCTGGATTTAAGCGCTGCGCAATATCTATTTCAATCTGTTCAAGAACATTCATAGTTGCCCCTTTCTTTACGTAATGCATAATTTCCATGTCTTTCTCAATACTTGTGAATTTGTGGCCTGTTTCTTTTGTATGGTTTCCCATTGCTGAAAATTTTTTATGTTTTGTGGCATTAACATGTTCAAGGTATCTTGTACAGAAGCTACGTCCGGTTTGACCTAAATAATTAGCCCCACATTCTTGGCAATTAAGTTTATAAAATCCTGATGACTGGTATTTGTTCGTAATATTAATTTTACTGGAGTTGTAAACAATTTTGTGGTTATTGTTATTGGTTTTAAAAGCGACTTTAACGTTAAATTTTTTTAGAACGTTCGTTACATCGTACGTATTCTGGTTGATTTATGTGAACACTGCGAAGTGCGATTTTTCCTTTTTTTCGGGAATAAGGTGGGAATTAGGCCTATTTTTAAGTTTATTGATATTGACAATTTCGGTTCGGTTATAACCATTAGCTTCTGCAATTTGAAAAATGACGTCGATTTCGTGTTGATAATCTTCCTTGGACATGGGGGTTTTGACCGCTCTATTTATGTAGCTTATGAAGGCTGCCCTTTTATGGCTTTGTGGGTGGTTGGAACTCTTTTTGATTACTGTACTTGTTTGAGTAGGTTTTCTGTATATACTATATTGCAATTTCCCTTTGTTAATGCTTAAACTAAGATCCAGATAGTTAATCGAATTATTATTAAAAGTTTCACCCGTAAATTTAAGATTGTTGTCAATATTATTCAAATTTGTAAGTAATTGATCCAGGTTTAATGAGGTTTTGTCAAGAACAACAAAAATGTCATCTACATATCGTCCCCAAAAATCTATGCCATTATTGTTGTTCAAGATTTCAGTCGCCTCTATGTGATCGATGAATATGTTAGCTATAATTCCAGAAGCTGGGGAACCCATCGCAAGGCCTTGATTTTGCTTGTAAATCTTATCATTAAATTTGAAAAAGTTGTTGTTCAGCATGAATCTAAGAATTTCCATGAACTCGTCTATTTCAATTTCTGATAGTTTTTCGTTGTTTTTTAGGTTGTTTTCTATGATGTCTATTGTTTTTTGTACAGGAATGTTAGTGTACATATCTTTAATGTCTATAGTATGGAACGAATGCGAGGGTTTGATGTTCATGTTTTTGGTTTCTTCACAAAAATGAAGTGAGTTTTTAAAGGATCTATTGGCTTTAAAAGTGTAGTGAGAACTAAGAAATTTTTGGATGAACTGAGCTATTCGATAAGTTGGGCTATTCCTGTAATTAACAATAGGTCTAATAGGGATATTTTCTTTATGGATTTTGGGAAGAGCTCTGAGGGTTGGAATGCCAGGTTTCATATTAATCAAACTATTGCTTTGCTTGTCGTTCATGATGAAAACTGTGTCTTTAAGAATTTGCTTAAGCTTCCTTTGAGTGGTTGCAGTTGGATCTTTACTGATTCTTGAGAAGTTATTACTGCTCAAAAATTCTTTGGTTTTCGTGATGTAGTCTTTTTTATTCATAATAACAGTGGTGTTACCTTTGTCGGCTTTGGTGACTATAATGTTGTTATCTTTTATCTTCCTATTAAGTTTTAATATGTCAGCACAATTAGGTCACTAAAAGGACTAAATCAGCGGAACTTACAGGCATATTAGTTTTTCGATCAGCAAAATGGTTATTTAACGCTATTTAACAACCAAAAAAATAGCAAACTTCATGAATATGTATAGATGAAGAAATGTTTTATCTTTATGTTTTTATTCTCTTTCCAAATGAGTATTTTAATGTTGTTTTTTATGTATTTATACCATTAAGTATTTAAGAGTGTTGTATATTTTTAAATGCATGTCTTTAATATATTTTTTGGAAACTTTTCAAGGCTGAAGAAGGGCCCAGGTTTGGCCCGAAACATGTCCAAGTAGCAATAAACTGTGAAAATTATAGTATTTAAAGGTATTGATTGGGCGGAGAACAAACAAACCCCATTTGATAGTTGTCAAGTCAATACGGAACTCGAAATGGAAAATTCTCCAAATAATCATAAACAGTACCCGGGAAACTGGAGCTGTAAAATGATGATGATGGTTGTCATTGTGGGATTTAGTAGTGTATTGTAGATTTGAACTTTGGGATCTGAAGATGCTTGCTTGATGAGCGAAACATGTCATTCTATAGTTTCTCCCTCTTCTTGTAATCCGTAACATTTTATTTTTTCAGGTTGTTTTTTGCATTTCCTAGTAATTGGGATTATATTGTGTTAACCAACTGAAAAGTTTGCAATATCAATTGTCAATAAGGCAATACTGAAAAATGGCTCCAAAGCTAATTATGAAATTGTTAATGTATACTTGAGAATAATAGCCCACCAACCTATATTGTATGAACAGGTTAAAGGAATTTTCTATTACTCAAATGGTTGATCCCCTTTTTTCTCTTATTCCTTTCAGTCCTGATCAGTACTTTACATTTAGTCCATGGTAATTGATGACCAGCCATTGCAATAATTTTGCTTGACGTGAGATGAATTTCTTATTATAGCTGTCCCATTTGATTCTGTATGCTCTTTGCAATATAGACATTCTCTCTTTGTTTGCATCACAATTCAGGCCTGAAAGTTGGATAATTTCTCCTAGGTATTTGAATTCAGACACTTGAGTTACTTTGCTATTATCCTATTATGACTTCTGAGCTTTATTTCAGATCACAAAAATGTCAGTGTGCAGGTAAAAAGAAATTGAGAATAATAAATTTACTGCATTGAATCATGTATTTCCAACAACTATCCGACTTATTTGGGTGTTAATTCACAACAACATTATCTGATATGGACACAGTCGGTGTAGTTAATTTTTGATTTGGCATCGGCACTTTCCTATTGCTCTTTCTCCCTCACCCACCCTGTTTTGTCCCTTGTGCACATCAAGCAAGCTCCAACAGTGACATCACTCAGGGCTACACATGGACATACCATGCCATAGCCACAGAACCAGACATGGTTTAGGATAAGACTGTTGTTATTGTCAGTTTAGCATTTGTATAATGCTCACGTCTTAAAGAAGAGAGATTTTGGCAGCCAAGTAGGGTTTTACTATCATTATCCTATAGGCTGACTACAGTATCTACTTCCTCCAGGATTGAATTGAAGAGAAATTCACTCATTTGTGATCTGTACTTGATGACTGTAATTTCAGTAAATTATTATTAGTTTCAACCTCGTGAAAATTAAATTAATTTGCAGAACTTCTTGTCCATATTATTGAAGGGATAAGAGACAGGCAATATGTTAAAAGTACACACAAAAAGGGTTCTTCTCGGGAAAAGAAGTGTTTGTTAATTGGTCTTTCAAAATTCCTAGTTGCTTGAATAATGATACTGTTGCTACGTGCATTGTACTAGGCATTGATTTATACAAAGCGGGAACATGCGTTGTTATCTAGGAGAGCCAGGAAGGCTCATTTTATGGAATAAACCTTCAGGGAATTTAAGATTATGGTGACAGTGTTAATGTAAAATGGATCTGATGACTGAGTGCTTTTACAGACTTTTGAAGAATCTATAATCCATTTTTGGTTCTGTAGTCTTTATTTTAAATTGTATATCAATCCCATTTTAAATTCAAATTATTTTTTGGTGTCTTTTGGAAACGTATAACTTCAGAAACAAAATAAAATTCTCAGCCAGAGCTTTGTAGGAAACTTTCATTTGTTTGTTTCTTTTATTTATTTATTTATTAATATTTACAAAGTGTCGAGTGATACAGGATATGCAGGAAATATACGGGAATTTTAGTGACCCAGGAAAAATGCGGGAAATATAAGGGATTTTCCTGTTTGATCCGGGAAATCTTGAAGAGTCTTATAATGCCCGACTTCTTAGCCTCCGAACGCTAGGTAGAGTCCTGCCACTTGGTCTTCTATTTCGCCTGGAGACCGCGCCGCCACCTGCATTTTGCGGCACCGCCGCTTAGAGCGTTAAGATGGGTGAGGGCCCAGCCAACGTCACGACGCGGCAGCGCCGTGTTCGTTCTAGACAATGACGGAAGGAACTCGGCCTGCATTGTTATTCACCAAGGAGACCAGTTATTTTTATGCAGAGCTGTAATTTATATGTCAACTATACCCGGCATGCGTTGCAATCCCAATGAAAGACAGAAAGGAAGATAATAATAATAAACCCCCAGCTAAAATCCGTGGCGTGAACTGTATTGGAATAGACAGCGATACCAGATAACACGGCGGGCTGCTGACAGTCTCCTCATGTCACCTCGTGATGAATCAGCAAGCTATTCTCATACCTGGCATTGCGGTGTGATAAGTATACAGATTGTGCAATTGGGCTACTGTGGGATTCAAGGGTTCCGGTTAAGTCCCTCACCCTTTTGTGTTACATAAATAATTTGTAGCCAGAAACCATCCCTGAAGTGCACACAACAACTCTCCCAAATTTCATCGCAATCGGATGGATGGTATATGAACGCATATGGGACATACATACAAACTCCGTAACATAGATTTTTATATATAGATAGATGTGATGGGGAAGAATATTCTGCAGAAGTAGGAACCGTTATGCTACTTCGCCTTTATCCTACGTTGCCGTCCGTCACTTTATAATGATATTTCTGCTGTCCTACGGCTTCGAGGTCGAAGCTAGGTAGCCTGCTGGGGAACAATGCGGGAAGGTACTACAGTATATTGCTTCAATACCTGGGTCACGTAATGAGGAACAGAGGCAGATACAAACTACCCCACTGCAATGCATTTTGCAAGGAAAGATAGAAGGAAAACAAGCCCCAGGACAAAGAAGAATTTCCTGGCTTGCCAACCACAGAGTATGGTTCAGAAAAACATCCACCCAATTGTTCAGGATAGCGACCAATAAAGTCACCATAGGCAGAATGATCGCCATCGTTCGAAGCGGACAGACAACTTGAGAAGAAGACTGTATTGAGATGTTACACATACAAAACAACACAGCTCTCGACTGTTTGACAGGTTTCACTTTATCCTCGCGGTCGAATTTCGATAAATATTGCTATGTTACACAATCGGCGCCATCCATGGTCCATTTGACGAGATTCCCGTTCTCACAGTCAGATACGGAGAAATTCTACGATGTTATGCAATCCGCGCCGTCCGTTTGACAAGATTCCCATTGTCCTCGAGGTCGGGCATGGATAAATATCACGATGTTGCGCATTCGACGCGCTCGCCGTCCGTTTGACGAGATGTGACGAGTAGGTATAGGTGCCTCTCTAAAGCGGGTTGACTTAATTCTCGCAGTTTCTACTCTGTGTGGCGTGAGTTTACGGTGGAGCGCGGGCTGAATTTAGGGAAGTCGTGAGTGCGGTACGCAATTGGATGTGATCGGCGCCGTTTGTGTATAACAAGATTCCTGTGACTTTCAAGATCACAAGTTATACTTGGTCGTAATCTGTATAGTCTCTCATCTGGATAATGACCAATCCAGACGGACTTCATTTGTCTCTAGTACGTGTTTAGACGTCCCTTCAAGAAAAACATACTGTCGCTATGCAGTTACACTTACGCTAGAGAAACTTGATTCTCGCTTTAAGATTCATTTTTCACCCATTGGGTATGCGAACTCTAGTCTCAGGCAGATCTAAATTATACAGGAATTTGGTCCATTTTCGTGCGGGAAATATACAGGAATTTAAATACGGGTCACTACTCGACACTATGATTTATTTTATTTGTTTATTTATTAATTTATTCCATTGTTTATTGAGTGAGTGTGTGAATGATCAGTTGATTGAATCCCATAGTCGCAGATCTACAGGGTCATTACCTATTTGCGCTCCGATAAACACGGCAAGCTAAGTTGGCTGTGACTGGCGCAGATCGCGGGCGCGCATACGCGGGTCAGCTGGTGGTTGGCGCGCACTTTCACACTTTCAATAATGTGTACTTACAGTGCTCATAGCCGATGCTGAAAATGTCCTCCCTCTCGTGACACACACCTGACATCTTCTGATGAAAGAATGTCTGTCAACCCTTTTATTATTTACAGAGCCTGTTTCCTTGAATCGTTTAGCGAGCCTCCTAATTGTACTGACATTAGGCACAGGTCTTCCTGGAAGCTTGATTCGAAATTTTTGTCTTGTTTCAGAACAAGATTTTCTGCTTTTCATATGCGAATTATGGATATACACACATTCGCGCAATGTGAATTGGTGTTTGGGCATGACCAACAATCACCGTAATCACAATACTCATTAAATGTGCAACACTAACGTCTAAGCTTTGCAGATATACGTCCATATGAATGACAAAACACGTGTGAACTAATGATATGAGTCAGCGGAGCGCGCCAACCACCGGCTGAACCACGTAGGCGCGCCCACGATGTGGGCCAGACACAGCCGGCTTAGCTTGCCGTGTTTATCGGGGCGCACATAGATAATGACCCTGTACATTTGTTTTATGTTGTTCTTAGAAGTTTTGCATGGAAGAATGAATTTCAATGTCTGTTCTGTATTACAGGGCTCTTAGTCAGTATTGTGCCAGGACTGAAACAGGATGATGCTGACTTGGTTGTTTTGGTGCTCACCACTTTACGTACTAAATTGGTGGAGAATGGCAACATCACAAAAACTACCAAATTGCACATCTTCAACACACAGATTATACATTCTTTCTTAGACCTCTATGAGTGGAAAGGTCCTGTTGCCTGGACTCCAAAAGCTAAACGGCGTCATTTAGAAAACACTGTCTTCCATGACCAGGTATGACTTAAATCATATTATTGATAATAACAAATACTTAGTTTGCCAGATTAAAGTCCAATACTGCTTGGTTTTATATATATACTAGCTATCATTACCCGTCGTTGACGGGTACATAGAGTAAAGGAAGTGACGACAACTTCTGGGTCATCTCCCCATCACCGATGACAAGATGCAAAAGGCTTATGACAGTTAATAAGCTAATAAGGGAGTAAATTACACCTATGATCCTTGAAAATGTAAGTACTTACTAACATTGGCATCTATAGCAAAAAATCAATATTAGTACATCCTTCGTCGAGAAAATACAAGTGGAGTTAGGTTGACTGCAATAAACGTAAAGTAGTTGTGAAGAGAATCTACATTATCCTTATTTCTGGCCGGAGATAGTTCAAGTAGCGTGTGTATGGACTAACTCTACCCAGGTGAACAGGATGTATATCACCCTACCGTCTGTAAGAGGCAGATGACCTCGCTGTTCCGCCCCTTAAAACGACAATAACTAACTACAAAGTGAATTATAAACGATACCTTGTGACATCTTAAAATCATGATTGAGACACATGCATGTCAGCATAATTTGCTTCTTGCTTCATCGCACAAGCAATGACTGATTAGCACACTGCCAAAAATCAAATCGATGATATATTTGGTCATTATTCACCTCATCTAGGTTAAATACAAAGTTTTAGCAAAAAACTTCAAATGTTCAGACAGCTTACTTTATAGACATATAAATGTTGAATTTAAGGGATTAAAAGATTTCCCTAATCCTGTTCTTTGATATGGCCAACTTGAAACTGACATTTTAACCTGGGTGGTCTCTACATTGGGTAAATGAGGAAACATTTTGTGACACAAATTGTTATCGAAAAACCAGGAATGTACTGCTGATCATTTATTACCATTAAATGCATTTTGATGAACCAAGCCATTTTGACAAGAAGTGATGATTTAGATGAGCTATCTATTTTTCAGAATTTATGATCTGTTTCAAAACAATTCTGCAAGAACTTGGGAATTCTTTGATGACTGTGAGTGATGAATTTCTTGTAGGAAGTCTTAAGGTGTTTTACCAAAACAATAGTTTCATAATCATACCTTTAGTTGCTGTTGAAGAATCAGGTTAGCTAAACAAACAGGGGTTTTCTTGCACTCAACCATCCTAAATAAGTATTGTTTCATTGATTAATAATAGGGATTGGAATTTTTCGGTGATTTCAGAGTGAAGAAAGCGGTATTTTAAAGTGGCAAATTCGGTGGTTTCAAGTGCACTTTTCGGTACTTTCAAAGTCATAAATTTTAGGCGGGATTTTTTAAATATCATGGATAACATGCATAACATAACACATTTCGGTCATCCTTCAAAGTATACTTCAGTGAACAGATCCAAATTCTCTTGTGACAAACGGTGACGCATATCACTTAACGTGCTAGTGCAAGCTGAAAAACAAAAGTCCACCGCGTTTGAACAGGGGATACAAATGGTTTTCAACACGGATTCTGAGAACTTTGGAAATACAAATGGCATTCCTTGCAAAACTCCAACAATGTCTGTCTTGGTCCTGGCATGCATCTGCTTTTAGATTAAAGTTTTCAGTTCTTTGTATCCTCTTAACACCTTACTTTCTTCCAGTGTTCCACAGAACGGCAACTTCTTAATTTTCTTTGCAATGTCCTCATTGATGTTCATTGGCACTATATCTGCTGGATCAAACACACACATTTGTAAATCCTGTTCCCAGGGTCAACGGATCACAAGCTGATTGATTTTCCACGAGCATGGGACCCAGCGTTTACTAAAACTGAATGTATTTTCCCTCTTTTTAACAAATTTCCACAACCCTCCAACTGCTCCTTAATGTTGGTACCATACTTTCCAGAAACAGCAAGTTTAAGGGCTTGCTGAATTCTCCGTAGATGTCCATCAAGAAGGTGAACAGTTGGATGTGGCCTTCTAATAAGGGATTGAGTTCAGTGATGTCTGTGCCAAATTCTTTGAATCTCAGGTATTTCGTCATGTGAAACATTGTTGAGAAAATCAACACCAGAGTTATCAGTCCCTACTACTTCACTCATAAATTGCAAAATATCTTTCAAGTACTCGGACAGGCATACTACAGAATGAAACCAAGAAGACCACCTGGTTAATACTGGTTCAGGAAACAGTGCACATTTTGATCTGGATACTTGCCATCTAGATATTCATGTCTGAAAGGCGCACTATATGACGCCACGCGTCGAGTAGTTACTAGGATGAAGGGACACATGACCTCCCTGTTCCGGCCCTAACCTCAATAACTAAGTACTGTAACTTACTAGGATGACTTCCCAGATTGATAGAGATCGCTGTATGCAGAAAGTGAGGCCTGCTATCTTCCGTTAACTTTCCAATCATTCCGTGTTTGTTGGATGCTCGCCATGCAGTCAAGTCCTGGGAGAAGATTACCGCTAATACACTCGCACAAAAACAAGCGTTTGTCAGCTTCTGTGACGACGATATTTTAAATGGGCAAGGTGGTCTCACTACGATGACATTAAGGCAAAACCTGGATGAATATCAAGATGCAGAAGAGAGTGATATTCAGTAGTTAGACTTCGATAAAGACGATCATGGTTTCAGACTTGAGGATATTGTATGGAATTTGACTGTCGGTGAGGTAATCTGAGATCCAGTACATGTCGAGTGCAGGAGTGATGCAACGGACATCCCGAAAGTTCCCACAGTCAAGCTAGTGTGTCTATAGTCACACTTATCTCTTATATAGAAAATCAAGATGAATTTTCATTCTCAGACATTGTTTTCTTCAGAATTGAACAATCTAAAATTAGAAAAAATAAACCATCTAAGAAACAAAAAGGGATGAGTCATTTTTCTTAGTTTTTAATATTGGTAAAATCCACATAGTGTGTCTTACACTACTATGTTATAAAGTATTGTATTTTTTTTTTGCGTGTTCAAAAAATACATTTCAATATTTTAACCATTAGTTTTCTCTTTGCTAGGCTTAAAACCATTTCTGTGGATAATTCGCGGTTTTCAATAATTCGCGGAAATTCGTGCATTAATTGCCGCGAATTATCGGAAGTGTACTGTAAAGGAAAAAAAAACGAAAAAAGCTAAAATTCGCGTTTTCATCCGAAAATCATCCATAATTCGCGAAATTCGCGTCTTCATGCGAAATTCGCGAAATTTCGCGACTTCAAAAACCATTTTTTTCGCCATTTTTAGGGTTATTAAAACACATTACCATCTGTGTATTACTTCATTTAATAATTCGCGAAATTCGCGATCGCGAATTTTTCCTATCCCTAATTATTATTATTATTATTATCTTGATTGGTCACATTGGACCACTTGAGTCGTTCCACAATCACTTCTTCTTTGAAGGTAGTACTGCTTGGTTCTTGCGCTCTTTCCAGTACTTTTTCATTCTTTCAGATCGGGATTTACTCAACTCATCTGAAATCTCCATAGGCTTTCTATGTGTCATTTCTGCAGAAAATTTGTGAGTTTTAAGAACGGTGTTAATTTTATTTTTCTCCTCGGCATCTGTTATCTTAAGTCCAACTGCTTTGAGATCTTGTTGGATTTCTTGGATCCATTTTCCTCCAGTTTTCTTTCCTAGATTTCTCATCACCAGTTGGCGTACAATTCTGTTTTCTGGAAGCCGTAAGATGTGAAAAAAATATGAAATTCTTTTCTTCTTCATTGTGCTGGTGATTGGATCAATCTCACGATAGACAGTTTCATTTGGGAGAATCCTCCAGACTCCCTCAACCTGATACTTTTTATTTATGCACGTTCTAATGATTCTTCTTTCCGTTTTGAGGAGCTGATCAGTTCTTTGTTCATTTTTAATTTGGAACAGTGTTTCACAAGCATAAGTGGCTTCTGGGAGAGTTACAGTTTTATAATGTTGGATCTTAGTAGCTATTGATAGGCATTTAGGTAGATTTCATTAGAAAGCTAACTATTGCAATGGGTCCCATGTTTCGACTTCCGGAAAATTTCGACATATCTTCGCGTTTCACATCCCCCAGACCCCAAAACCACCGTCAGTTCAAAAGTTTATATATAATTTATGTATATATGTATCTATCTATATATATATATATATATCAGTTTCTTGTGGACACGATAACTGCCGTAATTTTGCACCAATCACTTTGAATTTTTTACATAATATGTATCCCTATAAAATCTCCGTCGAGTTCGTTAATGGGCAAAATCGGTCAAAGGGGGTGAAAATGGGGGGCTTTTTTCGAAAAAGTGAAATATCGCTATAACTCTCTTAATACATGAAATATCGAATCCCTGCAAAGTTCATAATATGTGTCGGATAAGTGCCAAAAATTTATGTCAAATAAGTTTTTTGATAGCACCAACCATTGACCAAAGGGGTGGGAAAAAGTGGGTTTTTCGGGAAACATTAATCATATATCTCTTAATAGGCACAATATCAAAACCGTACAAAATGGACAATATTCCCCTAATAATTACCTAAAACTTTTGTCTGAAAGAATTTTTGATATGACCCACCATTACGCCAAGGGACGAGAAAAATGATTTCGGAATTATAAGAAAATGCCAAGAGCTAGCTATCAGTGGTTGCCATGGCAACACTACTAAATTGATGAGGCATGGGCCATCAGACGTTGCCATGACAACGCACTTGCACGAGATCAGATTCAGTATTTCCATCTGACTAAGTGGTTGGTTGGTTGGTTCTTAAGTTTAGGGGCTGCGACAACGCGGTCATGTATCCCCGTGTACTTTGGGTGTGTGTAGAATCTGTCTGATAACCGGTGTTAATTGTGATGACTGTATTAGTGTGTGTTATCTGTTTGTTAATTTAAGTACTGCAACTAACAATTCTTCAGATAGTTCCTACTTTTGCCGCCAAGCGCCACTGTCGACGACTACGAGGCCAAGTTCAGAACTGAGCTACTAGACGCCGCCGCAGTCGGCTCTTGGCAACGAACATAGAAACCTAAGAGCGTTGTATACATTCTTAACCTATCCAATTTAGCTTCACACTGGTGCAATTAGTGGAAGGATCTTTAACATGCCATATATCTATGACATGGGACCGCCGGCTTTACTTCCCCTCCGAAGGAAGGCATACTGAGGAATTTTTAACGCTCTTAAAAAATCCTACGGCTTCGGCCGGGTTTGAACCCGTTATCTTGGGCATAGAAACTCAGCATGCTACCGACTACGCCACCGAAGCCGCCTGACAAAGTGGGAAGCGGCTTCGGTGACGTAACTGGTAGCATGCTGAATGTCTATGCCCAATGTCGCGGTTTCAAAGCCGGCCGATGTCGTAGGATTTTCTAAGAGCGCTAGAATCCCTCAGTATGTTTTCCTTTGGAGGGGAAGTTCCAACGTTCGTTGCGAGTTGCTGGTTGGGGTGGCATCTAGTAGCCAAGTTCACAGCTAGGTGTCGTTGACGGTAGTACCTGGTAGCAACATTAGGAACTACTGCTTGAAATTGACCGTCTGCAGTACTTACATGAATTAAGACTAATACAGCCATTGCAATTCACACCGTGTATCAGACAGATTCTACACTCACCCAGAGTACACTGGGTTAGATGACCGCGTTGTCGCAGCCCCTAAACTGAGGAACCAACTAGAGGTAGATTTCATTAGAAAGCTAACTATTGCAATGGGTACCATGTTTCGACTTCCGGAAAATTTCGACATATCTTCGCGTTTCACACACCCCAGACCCCAAAACCACCGTCAGTTCAAAAGTTATATATAATTTATGTATGTCTATGTATATATATATATATATATAAGTTTATTGTGGACACGATAACTGCCGTAATTTTGCACCAATCACTTTGAATTTTTTTACCGAATATGTATACCTATAAAATCTCGGTCGAGTTCGTTACTGGGCTAAATCGGTCGAAGGGGGTGAAAATGAGGGCTTTTTTCGAAAAAGTGAAATATTGCTATAACTCCCTTAATATGTGACATCGAATCCGTTCAACGTTCATAGTATATGTCGGATAAAGCCCAAAAATTTATGTTTGAAGAGTTTCTTTATAGCACCAACCATTGACCAAAGGGGTGGAAAAAAGTGGGTTTTTCGGGAAACATTAATCATATCTCTCTTAATAGGCACAATATCAAAACCGTACAAAATGAACAATATTCCCCTAGTAATTACCTAAAACTTTTGTCTGAAAGAATTTTTGATATAGCCCACCATTATGCCAAGGGATGAGAAAAATAATTTCGGAATTATAAGAAAATGCCAAGACCTATCAGTGGTTGCCATGGCAACACTACTAAATTGATGAGGGATGAGCCATCAGACGTTGCCAAGATAACGCACTTGCACGAGATCAGATTCTGATTTCCATCTAAGTGTGAAGCGGCTTCGGTGACGTAACTGGTAGCATGCTGAATGTCTATGCCCAAGGTCGCGAGTTCAAAGCCGGCCGAAGTCGTCGGATTTTCTAAGAGCGCTAAAAATCCCTCAGTATGCTTTCCTTTGGAGGGGAAGTTCCAACGTTCGTTGCGAGTTGCTGGTTGCGGTGGCATCTAGTAGCCAAGTTCACAGGTAGGTGTTGTTGACGGTAGTACCTGGTAGCAACATTAGGAACTACTGCTTGAAATTGACCGTCTGCAGTCCTTACCTGAATTACAGACTAATACAGCCATCCCAAAGTACACGGGGTTACATGACCGCGTTGTCGCAGCCCCTAAACTGAGGAACCAACCAAAATCTCTGCGGGAGATATAATTTTGCGTGAAGAAGTAACAGACCGTTACATAGTTACACATCAGTGTCGAAACCTTGCATAAGGATAGTGTGACCACAAGTATAAAAATGGACCCCAAATGACAAGAAGTTTACCGTTCCCATAAGACAATAAAATGTTTAAAATAAGCATAAAATGACGAAAAACAAAGTTAATTAAGCTCCAATTATAAAATACCTTCTCGCAATAAATGAGGTCTGATCCTTCTACGAAAATCTGCATATTCTGCCCATTTTTCGCCTATCCCCAAGTTTGTCAGGTGAAATCTACCTCCGCCTTTCGGCGTGCCGAGAGGACTTTTTTTTATTATATGTTGACCAGGTTAGAGATTGTGCCTTTTTCATTTTATTTGTTCTATTTATCCAAGTTACTTTTTCGTTTAAGTTATGTGTTATAATTTCTCCAAGATACTTAAATTGAGGAACTAGGTTAATTTTATGATCATTTATATAGACTTCATTTATATCTAAGGGTTTCATAGGCATGATCTCAGTTTTTTCAAAGGATATCTGTAATCCTATCCCTTGAGCAATTACTTGGAGACTAGTGATCTGAGTACAAACCTCTTCCTTGTCTAGTGCTAAAAGAGCCAAATCATCTGCAAATCCTAAGCAGTTTATTTTTATTGATGGTTTTGTTCCAATTTTGATGTTAGGAGGGTTTTCCTTTTGCCAAACCTTCATGATATAATCAAGAGCCACATTGAAAAGCAGAGGGGATAATCCATCACCTTGTCTGAGACCAGTTTTTACTGAGAAAGCTGTTGATATTTCTCCCCTAAATTTAACTTTCGAATTTGTGTTTGTTAATGTTAATTGAATGATTTTTATCAATTTAGGATGGAGACCATATGATCTGAGGATTTTTAGCAGTGTCAGTCTATGAATACTATCATAGGCTTTTTTGAAATCTATAAAAGAGATAAAGAGTTGCTTATTTCTGTTTTTGTAATATTCCATTATTAATTTCAGGCTAAGGATTTGGTCTGGACAACTTCTGTAAGGGCGAAATCCTCCTTGATATTCTCCAAGTTGTGGTTCCAGAATGTTTTTGATCCTGTTGTAAATTATGCGAGAGAAAATTTTATATGTGCAGTCCAGAAGGGTAATTCCTCTGTAGTTATCTGGGTTCGTTTTGTCTCCTTTCTTAAATAATGGATGGATTATTCCTATGGTCCAGTGTGCAGGAATTTCTTCAGTAATCCACATTTTAACTAGATGTTGATGAAGATTTATAATCGCAGGTTTACCAGCATTTTTCCAGATTTCAGCAAAGACTAAGTCTTCGCCACAAGTTTTGTAATTTTTTTGTTCTTTAATTGCGAGTTCTACTTCATTAATGTTTGGAGGATTTATTAAATCAGGTGAAGTTAAAATAGGTGTATCAGTGTTTACTTGCAGGGTTTCCAGTGGATCATCACAATTTAACAGTTTCTCGAATGCTTCTGCAAGGATCTCTGTATTTTCTTGGTTAGAATGTGCTAACTTTCCCGTTTGATTTTTCAACATTAATGTTGGAGCTTCAAATTTTTTAAGATATTTACCAAATGTTTTGTAATAATCTCGAGATTGTTTTTTCTTGAAATCGTCTTCTATCTTTTCCAGTGTATTCTTAAGATGATTACGTTTCGTTTGTCTGATGATTTTATGGGTTAATTTTCTTTGTATAGTTAGTTCTAAATTTGATTCTTCTGACTTTAGAGCTTGATGTTTTATCCATGCTTGGTGTCTTTTCTCTATTGCTTGATCACAATCTACATTCCACCATTCATGTTTTTTCCTTGGATTTATTGGTGCTAACTCCTCTGCTATTGATTTTAATTTAGTGATTAATTCGTCCAATGTTTTAGTGTTGAGAGATTCTTCTCCTGTTCTTTCACAGTACTCTATATTTTTTATTAAGGTAGATGGATCAAATTTCCTCCTATTGTTATTATTAGGTTTTTTCTTGGCCATTGGAGTTAATTTTATTTTTATCTTTACCACATAGTGGTCTGATCCTGAGTCAACTCCCCTTAGAACCTTGACATTGTGAATTTCGCGATGGTGATATTTATCCATGCCTAATTAATAATAATAAAAATAATAATAATAATGCCTTCTATAAAATCAGTGCTGCTGTTCTCTAGTCATGCCAAAATGTAATCATATAACATTACTGTTATAAAACGAGTAAGGAATGCTAAAATTACTTAGTTCAGAATCCTTTAAAAAAGAGATCACAAAATGGCAAAACTGTATGTACAGGTAGTGAACAATCATATTTCTCACTGCTAACATACACCCTTTGTGGCTACAGTGCCAGAGTGGAGTGGTAACTTACCCTGCTGTTACACTTGAATTACCTAGCCTCTCCATTACAGACCTTCCCTGCTCACAGGGAGTTGCTGGCTGTAGTATCCAGTCTTACCATAAATACTGTTACAAATTTCTTACACATGCTGTACAACTGGTTTTGTGGATAACAAATCACCCCTGTGCTGTATTCCACGCTGGTTCTTTGTTAGTTTACTGCACAGTGTAACTGTGTATGTCAAGTCACGCATCACCTCTATGATGGGGAGCTGTAGCAAGTCTGATCAGAGGTTCCAATCCAACGGTGATCAGTGAATGTTTTTTGACACTCCCTTCAACAAATCCCAGGATGGTACTGTACTCTTATTCCTGGGATGATCCACCAAAATCCACAGATGGAGAAGGATCGCAGCATCTTGAAGTCCCTGGCTAGAAAAACTGCATAGAGCTACTGGCGAATACACTCCGGATAAGGGTCAGAGGAAACCATCTTAATGTGCTATAGACATGGTGGCCACTACTCCTGGAAAACCTGGAAATCCTGGAAAATTCCTGGATTTTTATTAGGTCTGGAAAACTCCTGGAAAATGATGAAAAATTTGAAAACTCCTGGAAAATAGCCACTGTTAATTAATTATAAAAATCTTTCCATCCACTGCTAAAATCTAGCGGTTGCTCTGCAAACTCACACGTGATGGTGTCGCTGTAAACAAACGCTGAATCTACGATAAGATATCTTCTGTCGGAGGTATCCAGAAGTTCGAGATAACGAAGCCTGTCATACATGCTGTTCGAGATTCTCATGCTAAGTATGTGGAATACCTGGATAGTGAAAAGAAGAAAAACCTAGCCATGAATGAGATGAAAAGAACAAAAAAAAAAAAGAGAGTTGCCGAAGAAACCAAAGAATTGAAAGATTGTACGGTTCACTCACGTGCTCTTTTTTCTCTTGAAATAGCCCTTTAATTTTCACAATTCTCCGGACTAAAATAAAGTGAAATTATTTAATGCACTGGCCTGGTTCTGTAAGTTAAATGCGGTTGTTGGCGGAAGCCAACCGAGAGGTGGCATTGATTGACAAACAAATCGCAAACCTCCGGAAATAGTACATGACGAAGAAACAAACTCTTCATTGAATTTTTAATATTTGATATTTTACCAAAGCCTCTGTTTATTTTTCATGCTTACTTGGCTTATATCTAGCTGCCAGTGTTGTAACAGTGAGATTATTTATTTGTATACGCCATACTTAGTTCATATATATTGTATATAAGCGTACCAAAAATATATGTATAAAATATTATATATATATATTACATTCGAGACTGTTTATTTAATTTTACATGTAAACGTCTTGTGTGCTGAAGTTTTTTTAATTAAAATAATTTTACATACAATTTGCTTATTTTTAACCGGAAATTTACGCGTCGTGTTTTATCTTAGATCATACTCCAGCTGCGGTTTTGGGTGAGCACTATATCGTTAACGAAAGAAATTTCCTCAGGCTACATGTTTCTGTGTGGGAGAACACGCGAAAGTATTTTTGTAAAACATATTTAGTATAGACAACTTCACCGCAAATGAAGTTGCAGGCGGCATTCTTTTCTTTTTCTTTTAAGCGGATATTTGGGTCACAAAGGCTTTTTTAAAATAACAATAAATCATTTGTGTGTAGGCTTGCGTATCAATAACGCAATCACCACTAATTTTTTTCAACATCTGTATAAGTAAACCAAACACAACTGCTTTATTTTGGTCTTGAAGTAGGCAACGGATAAAGCCCCCCCGGGACTCGCGCTTATTTTTAAGTCTGGAAAAATGAGAATTACTCCTGGAAAACTCCTGGAAAATCGTTGAACAATTTGAGTGGCCACCATGTATAGAAACTAACTACAAAAGAACTACTCGGGACATCGAGAATCAAAAATCTTGGTTGATGGGATAATGATCAGGTCAATGGAAATCCTTCACCCTATAGCTAGGGATTGGAATTTTTCGGTGATTTCAGAGTGAAGAAAGCCGTATTTTAAAGTGGCAAATTTGGTGGTTTCAAGTGCACTTTTCGGTATTTTCAAAATCGTAAATTTTAGGCGTTTTTTTTTTTAAATATCATGGATAACATGCATGACATAACACATTTCAGTCATCCTTCAAAGTATACTTCAGTGAAGAGATCCAAATTCTCTTGTGACAAACGGTAACGCATATCACCTAACGTTCTACTGTAAGCTGAAAAACAAAAGTTCACAGCATTTGAACAGGGGATCCAAATGGTTTTCAACACAGATTCTGAGAACTTGGGAAATACAAATGTCATTCCTTGCAAAACTCCAACAATGTCTGTCTTGGTCCTGTCATGCATCTGCTTCTTGATTAAAGTTTGCTGTTCTTTGTATCCTCTTAACACCTCCTTCCAGTGTTCCACAGAACGGCAACTTCTTAATTTTCTTTGCAATGTCCTCATTGATGTTCATGACACTATTTCTGCTGGATCAAACGCACACATTTGTAAATCCTGTTCCCAGGGTCAACGGATCTCAAGCTGATTAATTTTCCAAGAGCATGGGACCCAGCATTTACTAAAACTGAATGTATTTTCCCTCTTTTTAACACATTTCCACAACCCTCCAACTGTTCCTTAATGTTGGTACCGTACTTTCCAGAAACAGCAAGTTTAAGGGCTTGCTGAATTCTCCGTAGATGTCCATCAAGAAGGTGAACAGTTGGATGTGGCCTTCTAATAAGGGGATGAGTACAGTGATGTCTGTGCCAAATTCTTTGAATCTCTAGTATTTCGTCATGTGAAACATTGTTGAGAAAATAAACACCAGAGTTATCAGTCCCTACTACTTCAATCATAAATTGCAAAATATCTTTCAAGTACTCTGACAGGCACACTACAGAATGAAACCAAGAAGACCACCTGGTTAATACTGGTTCAAGAAACAGTGGCACATTTTGATCTGGATACTTGCCATCTAGATATTCATGTCTGAAAGGCGCACTATATGACGCCACGCGTCGAGTAGGTACTAGGATGATGGGACAGATGACCTTGCTGTTCCAGTCCTTAAAACCTCAATAACTAAGTACTGTAACTTACTAGGATGACTTCCCATATTGATAGAGATCGCTGTATGCAGAAAGTGAGGTCCGCTATCTACCGTTAAGTTTCCAATCTTTCCAATCTACTACACTCGCAAAAAAACAAGCGTTTGTCGGCTTCTGTGACGACGATATTTTAAATGGGCAAGGTGGTCTCACTACGATGACATTATGGCAAAACCTGGATGAATGTCAAGATGCAGAAGAAAGTGACATCCAGTAGTTAGACTTCGATAAAGACAATCATGATTTCAGACATGAAGACATGGAATTTGACTGTCGGTGAGGTAAACTGAGATCCAGTACATATAGAGTGCAGGAGTGATGCAATGGAAATCCCGAAAGTTCCCACAGCCAAGCTAGTGTGTCTATAGTCACACATCTCTTATATAGAAAATCAAGATGAATTTTTGTTCTCATATATTGTTTTCTTCAGAATTGTACAATCTAAAATTAGAAAAAATAAACCATCTAAGAAACAAAAAGTTATGACAGACATTTTTCTTAGTTTTTAATATTGGTAAAATCCACATAGTGTGTCTTACAATACTATGTTATAAAGTATTATATTTTTTTTGTGTGCTCATGAAATACATTTCTATATTTTTAACCAATAGTTTTCTCTTTGCTAGGCTTAAAAACATTACTGTGGATAATTCGCGGTTTTCAATAATTCGCGGAAATTCGTGCATTAATTGCCGCGAATTATCGGAAGTGCACTGTAAAGAAAAAACGTAAAAAGCTAAAATTCGCGTTTCATGCGCAATTTGCGAACTTTCGCGACTTCAAAAACTTTTTCTCGCCATTTTTAGGGTTATTAAAACACATTACCATCTGTGTATTACTTCATTTAATAATTCGCAATTGCGAATTTTTTCTATCCCTACCTATAGCACATTCCACTACCAATAAACTACAAAAGATAATGCCAATTTCTGTAAAATATCAGGGATTCGTCTCTTCCTGAGACACACAAGTTACATGTTAATAATAATTAAAATATTAAAAAAATAATGCCAATTTCCTAAAATAAAATAAAGGATGGTTTCCCTTGGAAACAATAATGACAAACTGAGATCTTTTTATACAAGCTCGAATAATTCAAAATATATTAATCTTGGCGACCTACTGCTGCGCCCTAAATAACGGGAGTTAACAACAAAAATCATCATTATCATCATCATCATCTTGCACAGTTTCCAGCCACTGGTCGGGTCTGTTTGGAACACAAGCCTCTCCAAGTCTTCCGTCTTCCCACCATCTCTCAGCCTCCACCCTTGTCCAGTCTTCTCCTCTCTTCTTCACGCTTTCTTCCACCCCCTTCAGCCACCTGTCTCTCGGTCTCTTTCCTTCCCACTTCGTCTCGTGTATTCTCCTGGGTATCCTCTTCTCCTGTATTTGTTTTACATGTCTAAACCATCTAAGTCTAGATTTCTCTATACCATCCTGTAATGGTTCCTCCTTCATTAATTCTCTGGTCCTCTCATTTCTTATTCTGTCCATCTTTGTAGCTCCAATACTGCTTCTCAAGAATCTAATCTAACTGGCCTGTATTTTGCTCTTCTGCCTTCCTTTCATAACCCAGGTCTCCGAGGTATACGTCAGGATAGGGACATAGTACGTCCGATATATGATCTTTTTGCTGTTCTGAGGGACATCCTTGCTCCATAACATGCTTCTCACACTCCTCCGGAATGCTTCTGCCTGTCTCTCCCGCTCATTTATTTCTCTATCGTTTCTTCCATTATCTTGTATCAGGCTTCCCAGATTCAGTAGAACCTCATTAACACGTTCCTCATTAGTACGTTTTATCGCATATCAAGTCGTAATTTTCAAGTCCCGATTCTTATCTGATGACAATAATGTAAAAGTACCTGATTTATCACGTCGCACATTTTGCCGCGTATCGCTTAGTACGATCGCATTTCCGTCAGCCCTGAAAGCATTCCTTTTCCACCCCTAGTGGAATGTGAGACCAACCGCTCTGAGATAACATTCCTTGCCAACAAGCAGGCGAGGGTTGCGACTTAACAGGTATAGGCGACTCTTAAAAGTAAGACAATAGCATGCGCCGCGCATCGCTTAGTATGATCGCATTTTCGTCAGCCCTGAAAGCATTCTTTGTCCACCCCTAGTGGAATGTGAGACCGACCGCTCTGAGATAACATTCCTTGCCAACAAGCTGGCGAGGGTTGCGACTTAACAGGTATAGGAGACTCTTAAAAGTAAGACAGTAGCACGCGCCGCGCATCGCTTAGTACGATCACATTTTCGTCAGCCCTGAAAGCATCCTTTGTCCACTCCTAGTGGAATGTGAGACCGACCGCTCTGAGGTAACATTCCTTGCCAACAAGCGGGCGAAGGTTGCGACTTAACAGGTATAGGCGACTCTTAAAAGTAAGACAGTAGCACGCGCCACGCATCGCTTAGCACGATCGCATTTTTGTCAGCCCTGAAAGCATTCTTTGTCCACCCTAGTGGAATGTGAGACTGACCGCTCTGAGATAACATTCCTTGCCAACAAGCGGGCGAGGGTTGCGACTTAACAGGTAAAGGCGACTCTTAAAAGTAAGACAGTAGCACATGCCACGCATCGCTTAGTACGATCGCATTTTCATCAGCCCTGAAAGCATTCTTTGTCCACCCTAGTGGAATGTGAGACCGACCGCTCTGAGTTAATATTCCTTGCCAACAAGCGGGCGAGGGTTGTGACATAACTGGTATAGTAAGTACTTCTGATTAACGCATTTTTTTACTGAAACAAAATGAGGTTTAATTATCATTTTCCATTAGAGCAAACGCGCCAAGGTCAACGTCTTCATTCCAGGTCCGTGGAGCTTTCAGCTCAAGATAAACACTCCCAGTTAATGTGCAAAATACAAGTTTAATAATCGGAAGGTTTCTCCGTTTTTCATCCACTAAGCACATGTCAGCGCACTTTCAATAAAGTGCCGAACAAAGTTTCCACCTATGTCAACGTTTATCAGTACAGCAAGTTATTTGTGTCCTGAACACTAATGGAATGTGCTCTTTGTTTTTATTTACAAAAGAAATTAACGACTGCTCAATTTGACCGTCGCATACCGTTCAAGAATGTGCATAGTAGTGATTATTAATCAATTTGATTGTTAACAGCAGGAATGTTTTTATTGTTTTATTGTATGTAATGTCCATAAGGTTGTCATGTTTTAAAGTTTTCAATTAATTTTTTATAGTATTTTAATTATCAGTGTGTTATGTTTCTCACATGGACGTGGTCTTTTTAGTCTATGATGTTTCCGAATATGAATTATGAAGGGCTGAAGAAGGAATTGTACTAATTCCGAAACATGTACCCATAAGCTAACGAAATAATAAATGAGTGTTGATTAGGCGGAAACTTTAAGTTTGTTATACTTAATTCCAGCTGGCAGTGCGTCTTCACTTCCGCCCGATTCACTTCCGTCCCATTTTTCTGGCAGTGCGTCTTCACTTCCGTATGATCCACTTCCGTTCGATCCACTTCCGCCCGATTCACTTCCATCCCCAATTTTCAAATCACTCCCACAAAACTATCCAGCAACCGAGCGGAAAGATGTTACACAACAAAAAGGCGACCGCACTGACGTAAACAATTACAGGGGCATTTCACTATTACAAGTTACGTACAAGATCCTCTCCGAGTGCCTACTCCAAAGGACCCAGGATCAGCTGGAACACAAGATTGGCGAGTACCAGGCGGGATTTCGTCCTGGTTGCTCCTGCGTTGAACAAATCTTCAACCTAAAAACTGTATTGAAAATCAAAGCCCTCAGGAATACTCCAGTTATATGTACCTTCGTTGACTTCAAGAAGGCATATGACTCCATTGACCGTCAGTCATTGTTCAACATCTTACACGAGCAAGGTTTGGATAGCAAGACCTTGCGATTGATCAGACAGACACTGACAGACACGACATCAAAAGTGAAATTCATGGGGGAAATCTCAGAACCATTTCAGATCAATACAGGTTTTTGCCAAGGCTCTCTCCGCTCCTCTTCAACCTAGTGCTGAACAAAGTTATCAAGGAATGGGAGAAAGAGCTGAGATTTCAAGGTTACTGGAGACCAGTGTGATTACAGGGTGTCGACGAACCGGGAAAACCGGGAATTCTCAGGGAATTATGAATTTCTGGAATAGTCAGGGAAAAATCAGGGAATTCCTTTGTTAATCAGAGATTTTTCTCCATTTGTCTATATCCCGTAAAAGTGAAGCAATACTTTCGAATTTCGCGGGAAGTGATCGCTCGTTACCGGTAACGAAAGTAACGAATTTTACAAACGGGTGACGAAAATGACGAAAAAGCAACGAATTTTACAAACGGGTAACGAAAATTTTCTGTAGGCGGGTTGAATCATTTAAACTCGCGCCGCTAGGCTCAGAGATTGCGATGGAGCGAGTTTCGCGCAAGCGGCGCCGATTGCATAAGCTATACTTCGCCGTGCCTGAGCTAGAGGAAATGCATACTGTGGATACCTTGTGTGGTATAGGCTACATCAATTCAACGTATATTTTCGGCATCAAGGATACTTTCTAGTTTTGTGTGAAATATTTTTCTGTGTTATTAGGAAACCTGACTTTTCTCGAGACGTTTATTCGCGAAAACTTCCGAAACTAAACAGAAACCTCTCATTTCAGTTATTGACCTCTAAATTTTGAGTCAAATTGAAGTCCAAAAATAACGTGAAATAATTTAATTTTGCTATCTTGCGAAATGTTACCGTTTCAAAACAAAAAATACGAAATAGCTTCGAAATACATAATAACCTACCGGTATTTTAAAAATCTGTCTCGTAAATTTGCGACATCCGGTATGGTTAATTCGAAATTCAGTTATATGTCGATTTTTCCTTCGAACTTTGGTTCCATCGGATATATAATCTAACTGGTTATTTCGATAACTTGTATAATTCGTGATTCGCATTCGAAAGAGAATGTGCCCTCTTGTCGTATTATTCGTGCAATCCTCTCAGAATAATTCGTAATATTCGATACGGTACCTACTTCGAACGTTCATCCTCCAAATCACATCCTCAAGACGACTGGCTGACCTCATGACTTGCCTGCGCGAATCTCGTCAAACGGACCGAGATAGACGTCAGTTGCGTAAAATGATAAATCCCGTCTCCTATCGTGAACTTGTGACCACGAGGACTGCGGGAATCCTGTCAAAGGTGATTGGGCACCCATCACGAAACATTCCGAAACCTACTCGCCACTTTTACCATGACCGTATACTTAAAAGCGTACGGGGAGCGAGAAGTGCATCAACCCACTTAGAAATGACTGCCTACGCTGCATTGCGATACTAATTTTCCCTCGTGATCCACCCTGAACTTATGAACTCCCAACCACAGCATAGGGACAGCGGGAATCACAGCGCCGACCATACAACATGTCCATTACTACTCGTGAATTTTAACCATACCTTGAGCAAATATTAAGACGAGTGGGAGAGGAGAGATGTTTCTGGCGACTGCTAATGAAGAGAAGAGATAGGTTGGTAGGACACATACTAAGACACCCAGGAATAGCAAGCTTAGTTATGGAAGGAAGGGTCGAGGACAAAAACTGTAGGGGTAGACCAAGGTTAGAATATGTTAAACAGATTGCCTCGGATGTAGGGTGTCGGAGCTATGTAGATGAAACGATTAGCTCAGGACAGGGAGGCATGGAGAGCTGCATCAAACCAGCCAAAAGACTGAAGACTCAAACAACAACAACAACCTTGAGCTTGCCTTCACCATTCTGTCAGGGCAGATAGGCAGGCAATCGTTGAACGGCTGGATGCAGCGCCGATTGCATAATATTGCGAGGACAACGTGAATCTCGCAAAACGGCCGAGAGCGGTAGCGATTGCGTTACGTCGCGATATTTCTCCACCTTCAATGACTAGGACTCTTGTCAAACGGACAGCAAGTGGCGCCGATTGCGTAATAACGCTATATTTTCTCGTGCCCGACCTCAAGAACAATGGAAATCTCGTCGAATGACCAAAAGTGACACCGTTTATCTAAATCGCGATTTTTCTCCGTGTTCTATCGTGAAAACTGCTGGAATCTCGTCAAACGGCTGAGACCAGCGCCGATTGTGTAACAT
Source organism: Meconema thalassinum (assembly GCA_946902985.2). Classification (NCBI taxonomy): domain Eukaryota; kingdom Metazoa; phylum Arthropoda; class Insecta; order Orthoptera; family Tettigoniidae; genus Meconema; species Meconema thalassinum. Next base: position 1,074,921,453 of record OX336388.2, read on the forward strand.
CTCGATATTTCTCCGTACTTGACTGCAAAGTCAGAATTCGGTGACGATCACGTAACGTCGCATACAATTCTTCGTGATCTACCGCGGGGACAAAGGAAATCTCGCCAAACGGTAAAGAGCAGAGCAAACTCTTGATATGAAAACAATGTATTGTGCACAAGACGACATATTAGCTGAAACAACTAATTTGATAATTAATATCTAGTTTTTTTTATTATTTATTTTATTTACAGCTTTAAACACAGTTCATTGTTGTTTATCTTCACCGCGTGATGAGCCTCTTTGCTTGCAGACCACAGACGTATCTTGAATTCAGAGGTAACTAAAATTGACTAAAAGGTAACTAAAAAGTAACTAATTTTTACTTCATCCTTACAGTAGACACCCTGATGACAGTGCTCAGCCATTGACCAGTGCCTTCTCAAGGTCAACTGAACGTATGATGTGGCAACTTTTCCGTTCGCTTTCTGCGCAGGAGCCAACTACGCCATTTTATTGGGCCTTGAGCATTTTTTTCTTTGCGATCAGTATTGCCAATTTAGCGATTTTGTCGGTAGATGTAGCAACTTTGGCGACAAAATATTTTAAATTTAGTATTGTTTATAAATATACTATGTAAGCTTCCTGAATAGGATTGACATTTCAGCGGAAATTCCACGTCAGTCATCACCGCTCTGCCTCTTGACCAATCCATGTTCGCTTAGTTGATGTCATAATACTCTGCGTTGCAATATTACCTCCCACGTGCCTCAGTGCCTGGTCAGCTTTATCTCTGGCTTGTACAGTTTGGCAATCTCGTTCTCAGACCACATGGCGAGACGAGAACTGTCAATCCTATTCTGGCAGCTCACAGAGTATAATATACTAGCTTCGCCCGGAAACAGTTATGAATGCATTATGTGACAAGCGCTTTTTTTTTTTTTCGATGTCAATGAACTACGACGTAGGCCTATTTACATTTTACGTCTCTGCATGATTGATTGAAATCACTGACTGGACTATTAATTATATTATCATGGAGATAGCATGTACAACGAATTCTTGTCAGACGTAATTTAAGAATGGCGAGGTGCATGAAACTCAAATTCCCCTCCCGTCCAATCTAAAAACACTTATAGTGGGCGATGTATTGAAGATAGATATATGCTCTCGCGAACTTTTTTGTAGAACTTTCCATGCTGAACAATTCTTACACTCATAATATATTTATATTTTTAACGGTTTGCCCAGTGTAAGCTTCAAAAGCGCAGATAGGTATATTGTCTCGATAGTGCTTTCGGTACAGGAAGTGAGGTTTTACCGTGTGTATTGTCATCTCAAGTGTTAGCGCGCGCCCGGGCAACATGTGTTAGACCTGGGTTGACAATACTGTTTGCGCGGCTTTTCCATCCCGGTATTCTTTGATTATTGTCTGCTGTAGTTCTACTGTCAATGCTTTAGTGTGCTGTTTGAAGTTTACGAAAAATATAACATTTTTGCCATTGTGTGCTAAATCTATAGTGAAAACTTATGGTGTGCAATAATTTCCAGGGTGTTCTTGTGCTGCTGTTGATATATGATTTAGCCCCTAAAATACGTAGTCGTTCAAACACGTGGTTGTGCTACCCCCGATTATATCTTGTGCTATTCGATCTGTGTCTACTCTTGTGCATCGAGGCAAATAACCTCTCGCTCTGCTTACGAATATTTCATTTGGGATACCTTGCACTTTATACTGTAGTGATCAAAAGGCTTAACGGAAGCTCAAGCACTTGTGCTGTTGTCTAGCTCATGATCACTATGAGGTTGTTAATGTGATCATCTGAAGTCCACTTGGTATCTTTACCTTGTAGATGCTGCCAGTTATGTTCAGGCTGGTTCACGATTGGCCCGGGAATGAGAACGGGAAGCTTGCTGGGGCTCTGGTTAACCACTGGAACGGGAACAAGGAAAATGTTTGATGTTTATGTAATATGATGGATATGCCTAGTGCCCTTAAATGCATATTTATTGCTCCTACGTTCCTTGGCTAGGCTGGAACTTATGTCCTATTTTGTTTTTAATTGCGCCCAGGAAATGTGTTTGTAACACCTTTCAAACTCTGCCTTGTATTATCAAACAGACTATGTTAAATTATTTTAGACTGATAATGGTGTGTTCTGGCCTGTCGAAACATCATTGATAATGATTTCCTTCATTTAAATGTATTTATAAATTACTAAATTGACGAAATTAATATTATATAAACAGTATTTCATACCAATTGTAACATATGGACTGGAAACACTGGTAACGAATAAAAGGCAAAATAGTAAGATACAAACAGTAGAAATGAAATTTTTAAGAACGTCAGCTAAAAAGACAAGAAGGGATGGAATTCAAAATATTGAAATGAGAGAAGAGTTAAATATGGAACCGTCAAATCAGAAGATACAGAAAGCAAGGTTACGTTGGTTCGGACATGTAAAAAGAATGGGTAAAGAAAGAGTAGCAAAAAGGGAATTAGAAAGAGAAGTCAAGGGAAAGAGACCAGTTGGAAGACCGATAAGAAGGTGGTTGGACCAAATTTTGAAGGACATTGGAGAAGCTGGGTTGGATGTGGCAGAAGTGATGGAACAGTAAAAATGGAGGGACCGAAAGGAGTGGAGGAGGCTTGTAAACCGCACCCGGGTGGCTGTAGTGGGACTTGGATGATGATTACTCAATTACATCTGTCATGACGAGGTGGACCTAATTCAGAGTGAGAACTTGGAATATGCCTCCCTTCGTCCCTTGGATATGTGTGGGCTTATATTCAGACTTATGCTACCGAATATCATACCTGCGACGTAGATTAGTGATTTCAATGGTAATGAAAGGTTTTACAAATTAAATATTGGTCTAAGATGATCCCACTCATATGGTGACACCTTGATGTGTGTATTCAACCTCCCTTTGTCCCTTTTATTGGAGGTATTTACTGTAGCATGACTTAATAGACCTTGCTTATTTTACTGGACAACAAGTTCACTTATTGAAATAAATTTATTTTCACAACTGTTTCCCTTGTGCAGCCATTGCTCACATCTGTTTGGATCCTCGAATTTCCGAGAACAGAAAACATAAAACTTAATTCTATTTTCCTTTTGCTTGCCTGGATTCCATTTTGCTTCTTGTTCCTGGAGAGCGCTTAAAACCAATCAAAAATAGCGTGCATTTCATCACACTTCCCGTTCCCGGGCGAATGTTTAGCATTCTTTACTCAGGGAATTCTCTCATTAATTCTGGAAAAATCATGGAATAATCAGGGAATTCTTTTAAGATGAGTTGGTAGACACCCTGGATTAGAACGACCAAAGGACGAACTGGAGGTTGGCTGTCTAGCCTTCGCGGATGATCTGGCACTACTCTCAGATAACGAAACCACATCAGTCAGACAGATAGAAGTACTCCAAGAGTGCGCCGAAAAAGTAGGACTGCAGATCTCATTCCAAAAGATAGAGTTTTTCTGCACGAATTTCGACATACAGAATTTAAACACAAAATATGGCAAGATCAATAGAGTCGCCCACTTTAAATACCTAGGTGAAATGCTTGAACCGACGGGAAAAGAGAAAATCGCGCAGAACACTAGGTTAATGAAAATGAAGAGAGCCTTATACAAGACGTAGGGTGTGTACAACAAAAAATGTCTATCCACATTCACTAAACTTCGTCATTACAACACGGTTATTAAACCTGAGGTGCTTTATGCTAGTGAGACATCGACGTTACACACTAAGGGTGACTTGGAAAAAATCCTCACAGAGGAAAGAAAAATAATAAGGAAAATAATTGGACCAAAGCACACAGATGATGGATACAGGCTTCACTCCAGAGACACCACAGAGAAATTGTCCAACCTCGCAGCAGACATCAGAAAGAGGCGACTAAAATTTTACGGCCACATCAGCAGACTCCCACAATCAGACTCGCTAACAAAATTCTTAGATACATACAGGGGCTCAAGATTACTACACCCTGGATGATGCAAGTCAAAACTGATCTAGTAAAAGCACAGGTCGACCCAGAAGACGTCATAGACAAAAGTGTCTTTCGGCACAAAGTATACAAGTGGGAAGTGTTGTCAGAGAGAGCAGCACCTACAGCCCAAAGACCAAAGTGGACCGAAGAAAGGAAGAGGGCATTTAGTGCACGAATGAAAGAGTACTGGAAAGACAGGAAGAACAAAAAGTCATGATTGCTTCGCGTGGTCTAATAGGCCTGTAACGTGTGAAATAATAAATAATAACCTACCTTAACAATTAATAATTACCAGCATGTCTACATTCTTTCTTATACGGCCATAGGGGGCTCATACACCATCAGTGGGAATTTTCGCATACAGTTACGAATCATATCATAGCTTCACTAATATGTAACATAGACTTATGAAAACTGACATATGTATAGTAAATACATAGAGCTTTCATCTAATTTAGAGAGAGGAGCAGTATATAAAGTGTTTCCTGATATATTGAAAGGATAATATTCGTGATATTTTAAACTCCGTGAATCACAAAAAACACGATTTAACAAGAAATACCAGTCTGAATGGAAATAATTTTTTTTCATGTTAAGTAAACGCCTAAATTGCGAGGATGAACCACCATGAATGTTATATTGTAATTAGTATATTTTTTAAAAAATATTAAATTTGTGTTTCAAAAAATGAACAGTTTTTTGGTTTATTTTTCCAAGTACTGTATATCTCAATTATTTTTTAAGATAATTTCATAAATGAGGTTCATTCTCTAGGGATCATATGTTGGAATGTATCTGCCGAGTTTCATCCAGTTTCATCACATTGTTCACAAGATATTGTGTTTTTCCTACCAAAAAAGCAACCTTTCGGGTAAACAGCTTTGAATATTAAACACTCCATTGACAGATAGGCGCATGGTCTCACGTAATACGCTATATCTCTGCCAAAACGCTGAATTTACTTATAAAACTTAACAGATATATTGAGAAAGGTATTGTCTTTCATTTAAATGTAAAATATATATATATTGACAACAGATGGTGTATGAGCCCCCATGGAGTACAATTTCAGCTTCACAGAGATCAGCTGTTTCTACTTTTTCAGGGGCAATCACATTGTCCATCGATAACTCCGACAATAATCACAATGATATTTTTCTCATTCCTGATAATAATTCTTTCTCTATAACCACTTATTTTCACAGATCTGTCAACACAGATATCCATATAACACCAATAGAACAATGTCATCTAGCCCATTGCCATAATAATATAATCATCCGTCTACTGGGAATACTTTCTCAATCCTTTCTTATATCTTCGCAGCTTCTTTCTCCATAATACAAACACAACTGTATCTTCCAAACAACTAACATAGTATTGCGAAAATCCTTATTCTCAGGTAACACACAAGTTTCATAAAAATTACCACGATAAATAATTGGTTCTCTCGACGTCATGAAATTACCGGTAATATACTGTAATAGTCTAATATTATTTAAACTGAGGAAATTGGAAAGAGAATACAACAAGCGAACAGTTTTTACCAGAGCATAAGGGGTATTCTGTGGAACCGAGATGTCCCAAAGAAATGTAAAAATGTATTATATTCAACCTACTACAGACCCATACTAACATATGCAGCTGGAGCGTGGACTACTACAAAAAGAGAGGAGAGTAGAATACAAGCCGCGGAGATGAAATTCCTAAGAGGTATAGAGGGCAAGACCAGAAGAGATAGAGTTAGAAATGAAGAGATTAGAAAAAGGACAGGAATCTTGAAGCTGCAGGACAGGATAGAAACAACAAAGTTAAAGTGGTATGGTCATATGATGAGAATGGGAGAGGAGAGAGTACCAAAGAAAACTTTCTGTGAAAAGATGACAGGGAAGAGACCACGAGGAAGGCCCCGAAAGAGATGGGCAGATACAGTGTGGGAGTGTGTAGAGAAGAGAGGAGGAAAACCTGAAGAAGTACTAAAAACAGGAGAGGAGTGGTGGAGAGACAGGAAACGTTGGAGGTCCTTAATTCACAACCCGACCCAGGAAGCTGGAAACGGGAAATGAAGATGATGATATTTAAAGCTCTGATATACTTTCAACATTGTTAGCTTTCTGATAATAGCATATATCAGCTAATATACTCCTCATGAGTGTCTGTTCAAATTCACAATGCTTCAAAAATTACGACAGTAATGCAGTTCTTTCTGCTTGCTTAATAACATTACAACGTTCCACCCTCCTTACATATTTTTCCTTAATTTTATACATTCTTCACAAACATGTGAGCAACGTTCGTAACCCAATCTGATAATAAAGTATTAACAAAATAACTATATTAAGATCTCAAATATAAATCGCTTAAAAATCGCAGTTTCAAAATAACCTTGTCAGTTATTTATTTATTTACATAGTTTACGCCCACATTGGAGCACTTAAATCAATCCATATACACTACAGTCTTTACAATATTAGTTGTAATGGCTTCTCAACTTCCTCTTCTCCGTCCAGAGCTTCTTTAATCTCTCCGACCTGGCCGCCCTCTCTTCATTTGTAATGGTGTACTGTTTTCGTTTGACTGTTTTTAATTTCAATCTTGTATCCCTACTTCTCAGAATCCTCTTCTCTTTTCTCTCTGCAATTTGTTTCATTGTAATATTTAGCTTGTTTAAATCATTCTGGACCTCAACGAACCAGTTGTTCTTGGTTTTACTTTTCCAAAAGAAATTGAATAATTGTTTCAGTAGTCTGGTGTCTGGTAGTCTTACTATGTGGCTGAAAAAGGCAATTCTCCTTTTTCGCATTGTATCCACAATTGATTCATTTTCCCGATAGACTATTTCATTAGGCAGCAGTCTCCATTGTCCATTTACTTGATGTTTTTTATTGATGATTGTCCTGATGATCCTTCTGTCTATTTTTTGGATTTTATCTGTTGTTGCTTTGGTATTCATCTTAACAGGGTTTCACTTGCATAAGTTGCTTCAGGTTTAACTACTGAACCATAATGTTTGAATTTGGCGTTCATCGAGAGAGATTTCTTCTTGTCAGTTAAATTAAATTCAGAAAATATATCCTAGATAAATTCGAAATCAAAATAGAAAAACTCTCCAAACTGCCAACAACAAATATCAATCAAAAAATCACCTCATGAAAATATATAACTACGATGAATATCAACATAAAAAAATCCTACATGAAAATACGATTGAAATGTTAAGTCAAAAATATTTAGAAAAGCATAAAAATTGGCAAAATGACATTCATAGAAAAATGGTCGGATATTCTCCAATGCAACCAATCTACAGAAATATGGGATACTTGATAATTGGTGTTGATTCTACCTTGAGTAGCGTAAAGTTGTCTTGAAGTGGTTTTTCCCTCGCTGAATTTCATAAACAGGGTATTCCTGGGGTACCCCTGTCTATGACTGTCTTCCTGGATCATCCTGGATCGCCATATGAAGTCGTCATCTCCTGGACTCGGATTAGAACTCCATACATCATCGTGGTGATTTATCAGTGTCCATCCTGCGTCTACGTCTCTGCGGTCTTCTAAAGTTGGGTCCACCCTTACTATCTCGTACAGGAATCGAACTGGGTCCACCCTTGTTGGCTCGTTCTGACCTTCCGCATAGAATTGATATTGTAGTCGTATCCGTATTTTGTAGCTTGCTTTTACAAAGTGTGTACATTTTTAAGACACAGGAGAGGTAGATGTTGGTCGCCCCTGCGCTTTCTTGTTGGTCATGTCATCTCAAATATTCTCAATATTCTCCACAGGTTATGTTCCCACCAGCATTTTTAGCAACTCATCGTAATCTCTTCGTAATCAAGTGTAATCATCCCTCTCAACTTCACTTGTTCAACCATGGCGATTAGAAAATATATACGCGAATGTCTTTTATAACCTTCGAAGTCTTCCAATTTATGTAGAATATCAACTTCGCTGTAATATTTGTTCTCGTAAGGAATGGTAGTTTCTTTACAACAACTTTGCGCCGAATACTGTTCTCATACTGTCCTTGTTGTAAGTACTGTCTCCTTCCTCACGTAGCAAGTTCACGTAGCCAGTGCGCTCTCTCAAAATGTTCGTAATTTCACTTTCAAAATTCCATATTTATAACTTTCTTAACTACGCAATTATTTACTTTGCCATAATTACTCTTCCAAATTCACTTGTATATTTCTCGCTGCTAATTATACTGTGATCATCATCATCATCATCTTCTTCATTTCCCCTTTTCCAGTTGACACTGGGTGGGGGCAAATATGGTTCCTCTCCACTTTGTTCTGTCGTTCCACCATTCCTCTTCCGACACAGTGTTTCAATCTAGGTTCCGTTTTCTAATACTGTTCTCCACCGAGTCCATCCAACGCATTCTTGGTCTTCCTCGTCCTCTCTTCCCTGTCATCCGTCGTTCCAGTGCTCGTCTTGGTTGCCTTACTTCATTCATCCGTTTGACATGTCCAAACCATCTCAATCTGTTTTGCTCCAGTTTGTCATTTAGTTTCTGTACTCCCAGTTCTTTCCGTATATCTTCATTTCTCACTCTGTCCCTCCTCGTTTTCTGGACCATTCTTATCAGGAATCTCATCTCAGCTGCTTGTACTCTGCTCTCATCCCTCTTAGTCATAGTCCAAGTTTCCGCTGCATATGTCATTATAGGAACATAATATGCTTTGTACATAACTTCTTTAGCCTTAATTGGTATATCCTTGTTCCATACTAGTCCCCGTACCTGTTGGTAGATAGCACTCCCGAGTTGTATTCTTCTGCTAATTTCCAAATCTAGTCTTCCATCTTCAGTCAGTTCACTTCCCAAGTATTTGAAGTGTTTCACTACTTCTAATTCCTTATCTCCTACTTTGATTACTCCTTTTCCTTCTTTCTTATCTCGGGGGCATGGTGGCTCAGCGGTCTAGCTGTATGCCTCTCACCAAGGCGGCCCGGGTTCGATTCCCGGTCAATGCATGTGAGATTTTTGAAGTGAAATGCCATGTCCTGTGGTTCGGATTCCACGTAAAAAGGAGGTCCCGTGGCTCATGATCTCAAGATTAACGGTAACGTTAAACTACAAGCTTCCTTCCTTTTTCTTTCTTATCTCTATTCATCACCACTGTTTTACTCTTCTCTACATTTATCTTCAATCCCCATGGCTCAATCTTTTCATTTATTACGTCTAACTGTTCTTGTACCTCCATCTCATCCTCGCCGCAGATCACAACGTCATCTGCAAGCAACATTACCTTCATCTTTGCACCATGTTAATAATTTCCTAATTTACAATCGTGCACTCTGCACTCCCCAAAGATATACGTCCGTCCTCCCCAGAGGATTCTATCAAAAAGGCCTCGAGTCAGCTCTCATCTCCCCCGCTCCATTAAAAATGATAGCGCCCTCTATAAAAGACGTGTATGAAATTGCGTGTATTTCAATAATACTCATTTCTTTGTAATTAGATGTCCAATTTCATTCAGGAATGTCTTCAAAATTTTAAAATAATTTTTGACGACTTTTCGTATACGGTAGTCAAAGATCCTTTAATAGCCCTCGCAATGAGTAATGCTAATTATGGTAATTGCTTCATTCCCGTAGTTTCATTGGCTATAGCTGGTCACGTGGCATCTTGCTTGTGTCACGCTTCAAAAGCTCGACCTTGGCACGCACAGAGTACAGAGCTCTCACTTTCTTCCCCCCGAGTAAGTTTCTATCGGCGAGTTGGCATCAAAGCCAGACCGGTTTCCTTCCCTCTCAGTTTGTTTTTTTCCAAAGCGAATTTTCTCATTGGTCGGTTGCTGTTGCTAACACGGCTTCAGAAACTGATTTGTGTCATCTATCCAGTGTCTAGATTTTATATCATTGACTTCATTACAATACAAGCAAATTATCAAAACTTTGCCTCTCAAATTTGAGTACAGTAACATACTAAGTCCCGAGGTGCCTCTCTCATCCCTGACCCTTATAATTACAGTTACACATACTCCTACAGTCACGACTGAAACACAGGACTGATGTCCAATATATCCCAAGGCCCCTTAAATGAATTAACTCCAATAACAATTGTTGTGAATTTGCCTGAGAAAGAGAACGAACATACTTGCAGTTGTCAACATGGAATGTGAAAACAGAAAATTGTGTTGCTATTGTGCATTTACATGAGAATGAACCTGCTGTGACATTAAACGACTAGAAGCGTTTGAGATGTGGTGTTGGCGCCGAATGGAAAAGATCAGCTGGGTAGAGAAAATGACCAACATAAAGATGCTGGTTGGAAATATCTGTTCCCGAAGGAAACAGGATGTAAAATTGTCCGATTGAGCTATGTACATTAACAAATTCACAAAGAAATTTGATAAAATGGTCCGGCTAGCTCAAAACAGTTGCCAGCGTTTCGCCCCAGTGTACCAATGGGCTCTTCAGTTGGTTATGGTACACCTCACCAAGACGCGTGGCTAGTACATACTGGGAAGGCTGCTGCAAGGCACTAAATGTTGCCACGAGCAGCGCCAATGTACTACGGAAGCCAAATCTTTCTTTCAAAAATAATGTTAGCTTACCTTGCTAATCCATATTGGAAATATCTGTTCCCGAAGGAAACAGGATGTAAAATTGTCCGATTGAGCTATGTACATTAACAAATTCACAAAGAAATTTGATAAAATGGTCCGGCTAGCTCAAAACAGTTGCCTGCGTTTCGCCCCAGTGTACCAATGGGCTCTTCAGTTGGTTATGGTACACCTCACCAAGACGCGTGGCTAGTACCAACTGAAGAGCCCATTGGTACACTGGGGCGAAACGCTGGCAACTGTTTTGAGCTAGCCGGACCATTTTATCAAATTTCTTTGTGAATTTGTTAATGTACATAGCTCAATCGGACAATTTTACATCCTGTTTCCTTCGGGAACAGATATTTCCAATATGGATTAGCAAGGTAAGCTAACATTATTTTTGAAAGGAAGATTTGGCTTCCGTAGTACATTGGTGCTGCTCGTGGCGACATTTAGTGCCTTGCAGCGGCCTTCCCAGTATGTACTAGCCACGCGTCTTGGTGAGGTGTACCATAACCAACTGAAGAGCCCATTGGTACACTGGGGCGAAACGCTGGCAACTGTTTTGAGCTAGCCGGACCATTTTATCAAATTTCTTTGTGAATTTGTTAATGTACATAGCTCAATCGGACAATTTTACATCCTGTTTCCTTCGGGAACAGATATTTCCAATATGGATTAGCAAGGTAAGCTAACATTATTTTTGAAAGGAAGATTTGGCTTCCGTAGTACATTGGCGCTGCTCGTGGCGACATTTAGTGCCTTGCAGCGGCCTTCCCAGTATGTACTAGCCACGCGTCTTGGTGAGGTGTACCATAACCAACTGAAGAGCCCATTGGTACACTGGGGCGAAACGCTGGCAACTGTTTTGAGCTAGCCGGACCATTTTATCAAATTTCTTTGTGAATTTGTTAATAAAGATGCTGGATCGAATAAAGGAAAAACGGCAAATGATCCGCCAGATATATAGAAGGAGATCCACCTGGCTTGGCCACAGATTACGACATGATGGCCTGATGATCGACATACTAGACGGCAAAATACCTGGAAAACGCCCTCGCAGGAGGCCACGGAACACTTTCATGAGATCTTTCCTACATAGCCCTGGCCTACGAAATTATGAAATGGTCAAAAGTGTACCGGGTTTGCTTGCTCCACGTTGAGCGTACAAGTGTAACGGTTTCTATAGCCCTCACTGTTGCGTGACAAATGTAATGGTTTCTTACTAGCTCTGTCTTGCACTTTGAAATATTTACTCTGACTAAGATATGTTGTTTTAATGGGCGCCAAGACCTCAACGCTATGTTGAAATCTAATTTTATATTTAACAACACCTAGCTCTGGTAGAATACCTTCATGAATCTTTTCACTCAGATCGTGGTATGATTTAATCATTAACCCAACAAACAATTGTATCAGGAGAAGGAATTGGTCTATATCTAATGCTACCTACTGAACGCAAAGATTGCATGGTTAAAAGAAATGAATTTATTATATAAAACAAGTATTAGCGCTAGAGAAACTACATGAAATCTCCAGTAAAACGGGACTTGATATTTCCTATGAAAAAACACAGTATATGGATACCAAATCAACAGGAAACATCACCTTGCGAACGCAATATGGAAAAATCTCGCAGGTCACTCACTTCAAATATTTAGGAGAAGCCATCCAACCCACAGGATTGAACACAATTTCTAATGCAGATAGAATAGTAAAATTGCAGAAGGCGTACAAGCTGACATGGAATCATTATAACAAAAGAGCAGTATCTCGCAATGCAAAATTGCGCCATTATAACACAGTTGTCTTGCCTGAAGCCTTGTACGCGGCAGAAACAACCGTCATTAGAGGAATGACAAGAATTCATGATATTGAGAAACAGGAACGAAAAATTCTTAGGAAAATCCATGGCGCTGTTTTCCGTAATGGAATTTGGGTCAGGAGACCAACAAAGGAACTTTATGAAAATACAGACACCATTGTAGATAAATTTAGGAAGAGACGTCTGCAGTTCTATGGACACATATATAGGATGGATGAGAACAGACTCACTAAGAAGATTTTCAATATCGTGAATGCAAGTAAATTAAAGACCAGTTGGATTAAAGAAGTACATGAAGACATGGAATTACTTAAAATCTCTGAAGACGACATTAAGAACAGAGAACAATTTAGAAATAAAATCAGAAACACGAAAATTGTACAAGTTTCAAGGAAAGATACATCAGGGAAAAAATGGACAGAGGAAAGGAAGAAAAAGCACAGTGAACTAATGAAGAGGTTTTGGGAAGAAAAGAAGAGAGGAAAAGGAAGTGAAGCTGTGATTGGCTCAAGTTCTCACGCTCTCCTGAAGGGGAATAATCGGAAATAATAAATAAAACAAGTATTGCAAAATTAATAATAATAATAATAAGTTTGAATTTAAATTGGAGCGTTGGGATTTGAATATTACCGCTAGAAAATTACGTGAAAACGGAGTCGGATGAATTACTGATTTTACTCTTATTCCCAAGCTATGAAGTTACTGAAATACTGAATATAAAACAAAGAGACGAGAGATTACGTAGTTCTGAGTCATTCGCGCTTACCACTGGAAATTGCCGTAGCATTTCCCTCGTACTGGATGTTGTAGAGAGCTTCCCACAGCCTCCTGGTCGTCGTCATCTTCTTCGTTAGTTGATGAGATACTTGTAGATATGATAACTTATGGTCCGAATATCGGAACCAACCACACGTACAACCACACTGGTTAAGTTTTACAAAGATAGTCCTTGCCTCCACGGCGCGCAAACCATATATGCACTCGTCGCATCCCCTCTACGGAGCCGTCTTCCAGTCGCCCGGTCTCCTCTGATTGGCTGACCCACCACGCGATCTTCCCCTCCTCCGGGTCATTACACTCGGCGCGGCGTTGATGTCGATTACCGGTCCAGGCCATTTCGCCTTTTCTTGAAGCAGCAACCCAGCTTGCGTCATGCTACTCGACAAGATTAAGCCTGTAGCCGAATTCCCCGTGGCTCATCTCTCTCAAAATACCCTAACTGACAAAACTCCGTAAAATTCCGTAATCATATAATTTTCTTACGATAATGTTGTTCGTAATAATTTGCTTGATAGTGTTTTCTATAACATAGAAAACCTATCTGATTACTTGTAATTTTATAAAAAATGCTCCAAAGAAATACCTTAATAATAATAAGTTAATAATAATAATAAGTTACACGAAAACTTCTCTTGGCTGAACAATTTGCCGCGTAAATAAATATAGAATGACTTCCTACTGACTTATGCCATTGGCGTAAAATCCCCTCGAAAAACACGTTACATATTCGCCTCGGATCATCGGATGATTTACCGTGACGACGGTCCATCATGCGATTATCCCAGACACGTTAATAAATCCCCATCCAAATTACATATTACATAAATGAAATCATCCTAAATTACATATATATACACTCATAACTTTTCTTTACGCACTTTGCGTCAAAGTTTGTTGTCACTATGGATTGCACTTTGCAACCAGTCCAATGTTTTTCATATAGAATAATGTTCCACGGATATTTCCGCCTCTCAAATTTATCTATGTTGGGAAAATAGACATAAATAATGTGTGAGCACTGTGTATTTATGATGTCACATCACACGCATCAAGGTGTTCTGATATATGTTTATCACCACAGAACTTAATTTCACTGGAGGTCCCTTCCTTATGGTGAAATTTAATCTCACTTATCACTGAGCACACGATCACACTATTGTGGCAGCGCATCGTGACCATAATACTTAATCTCTCTTTATATAAGACGAAATTAATATTGACTTCTGAAAAAAAAAACCCAGTAAGTGCGCATTACATATAACACCAAATATTTCTGTGCCGTAATCGCCCTGTCTCCTTAAGTTCCCGTAGACCATATTCTGCTTAATACTAGTTCTCAACTCAGACCAGTTCTCCTCACTCAAATAATACCTTTGTAGTAATTACTTTAAATTACACACTTACAATTCTTACATGGCAAGGCCGTAAACAGAAATCACGTGTGCTGTTATGTATGAGTTTCATGAAGGACTGTCTCGCCTTCTGATGGCCCATCTTTTGTCTCGTGGACGCCTTAAGCAAAAATACCCTGTTCAAGCGCTCACCCATCTCTTGGAGACAAATGGGAATTCACCAGCGCTGCCAAATTCTGGCCTTGGTGTATCGAGACATTTTAGTGCTCAAGAGCATCCGACAATCCCGTCATATTTCCCTGTACCTTAAAAACTCTCATTTACTTACATACTACCCCCCTGTGTGACTTCTGATACGCCTGCCTGGAAGACCAGATCTTCCTCGCACCAAATACCACACTTACTCATTTGATAGGCTGGCTCGCCAGCTAAACACACTTACTTTATGACACATACTTTCGTAGACTGTGTATATTATACGTCCCGTATAATCTGTTTCCCTTACTATCCTCCAGCACATATGCTGTTTTGCCAATACGTTTGGAAACTATAAATGGGCCCTCGTAGAGATAAAAGAACTTGGACATGACTTTCTCTAGCTTATTTGACTGTTTCGGCACTCTAAGTAAGACTCTGTCTCCCGGCTCGAATAGGTCAAATTTAGTTTCTTTTTGTTGGCGAATTCTCTTTTGTGCTGACTTAGATAAATTCTGTTTCGCCAACTGGACAATGTAATCCATCCCCGGTTGCTTACCCTCATTTAATCCCAACACCCTCGCTAGTTCATTTTGTGATCTTTTTCCGAAGTGAACTTCGTATGGCGTCAATTTCGTGCTCTCATGTGGACAGAATTCAGCCAAGTCTCGACCTTGGGAAGATGTCCAACCCAGGCCGTATGCTTGTCATGCACTAGAGTCCGAAAAAGACGAGCCACTTCCCTTAATGGACGCTCTGCAGAATTACCCTGAGGGTACCTTACAGAGGAATGAACGTGTGTTATACCAGCTTCCTGCATACTGGTTCTCCATTTCTTTGCAGTAAACTGTGGTCCACTGTCAGATAGTATCCTGAGAGGAACGCCAAACTCAGGTACATACTTATTAATGATCAGATGGCTACACGCTAGTCCCGTGGCTTTCCTTAGCGGATATAGCTTGACATACTTACTAAAAGCGTCAATAACTATAAAAATGTACTCGTAGCCGTACTGTCCTTTAACGATCGGGCCAAATAAATCCACACACAGAAGTTCGCCGGGACTACTTGTGAGAACTGCAGATCTCTCCCCCACTAAATATTTAACTGGATACTTGCTCCTTTGACAGGTGTCACACTTAGCTAAAATCCTCCTAACATCCCTTCCCATTTTACTCCAAATGAAGTCACGACCAATTTCATAGAAGACCTTGGCAGCATCAAAGTGTCCTAATTCCCTATGAATGAACCAAATTAGCTCCTCCCGCAAAGTGGCAGGAACACATATTGCCCACCGATTATTCCTACATTTCCTTGCAAGAAGCCCATCCTGCATCTTGTACGTGAACCGTCCTACTTTCACATACTCTTCTTCACCTATTTCCAACCTAGCCAGTGGCTCCCTTAACTTAACGTCATCACGTTGCTCCACTAGCATATTTCTCAGTGTCTGTAACGATGCCCTGTTGCTACTGTCCACACATGCACATATTAAAATACCTTCCTCTGCTTTAACCACAGGATAATCCCTACATAAATTAGTGTCCCTTGATAGCATGTCTGCAAGAATGTTATCTTTACCTTTAATATATTTTACTGTGAATTTGTATTCCTGCAGAGCAAGAATCCACGTACTAACTCTGTTAGAACTGAGTTTACAAGTTCTCATATACAGTAATGCATGGTGATCTGTATGGATCTCAAATTTCCCCCCTACTAAATACATTCTAAATTTCCCTAAACTAAAAACAATACCTAAAAGCTCTAACTCAGTAATCGTGTATCTTTTCTCTGCTGCTGTCAGTCCTCGCGAGGCTAAAGATACAATGCACAGATTACCCTCGTCATCTTTCTGACATAATACTCCAGCAATGCCTATATGTGAAGCATCTGTCATAACCACATATTCCTTATCTTTTAAAGGATATTTCAGCACTACAGCTTTCTCAAAACCTTCCTTCAGCGCTCTAAAAGCCTGATCATGCTTGGACTCCCATCTCCACCGAGTCCCACTTTTAAGCAATTCCCTGAATGGTTCTACCAACCCTGAGTATTTAAGAACGAACCTCCTGAAAAAGTTGCAAATTCCCAGGTATGTTTTTAACTGTTTAACATTCTGTGGCACCTCTGCGTTAAGTATCTTATTAACCCTACTTTCTTCTGGTGTTACACCTTTACTCGACACTCTATGACCTAAAAATGTCACTTCTGACTGACAGAATGACGACTTAGACAGCTTCAAAGTGAACCCTGCCTGATCTAACTTCTGAAAAACTATATCTAAATGACGTAGATGCTCCTCAAAACTGCGTGAACTAATTACCATATCATCAATGTAAATGGTTACAAACTCTCCTGTGTCATCCCCTAACGCGATGTTTGAAGCCCTAATTAAAGCTGCTGAACTACTCTTTAACCCATAAGGTGTTCTACAAAATTGATAAAGGTTATATTTATGACTAAAAGCTGTAAATGGTCTATCTTCGTATATAAGTGGCACTTGCCAAAAACTGAAACTCAAATCTACACAAGTGAAATACTTCTTCCTCTCAAATGTTTGCATTAATTCCTCTATTGACATAGATTTCAGCTGATCTGAACTAATTCTACTGTTAACCAAACGAGCATCTAAACAAATATGAGCTGTGCCGTCGGCCTTGGGTACCGTGATCAAAGAATTAACATATGGACTGTTAGAGTGTTCAATAATCCCATCTTCAAGCATCTGGTTAATTTGTGCCTCAACTGCACTCTGATAAGCGAAAAGTACAGGATATCTATGTCCTGTGAATACTGACCTATCAATAACGTTCAATGAATGTGTATAGCAATTGGCCATACCAACGCGATCCTCAAAAACTCTCCTATTACACAATAACACATCATAGAGCCGAACACATTGTTCCACCTCTATATTTCCCTGAAATGCAGCATCACGTAACGAGTCCTCTAGACTACCGTTCGTAATCACACTGCCCACAAAACATGGAGAACCCCACTCTACGGCTGGCGATATCTCATTTAAAGTACAAATCACACCTACAACACTACTTCTCTGAATATGGTCATTGAACGCTACTTCTACTTCAGAATCTCCCCATTTAAATTTCAAACTCCCTACATCATAACATAAGTTACCAGACACTCTACTTAGCCACTCTGAACCCAAGATAACACTGAATACTAAATTTGGAATTACAAGACAAATCTGCTTTTCTATATGATTATTAATTTTAATGTCTACTAAAACTTGCTTAGAAATTACTTTAGACCTCTTCCCAACAGCTGTGAAAACAAAAGTGCTTTTAATTGGCATCTCCTCAAAATTTACTCCAGTTCCTTTCATTTTATCAAAAAATGCACTACTTATGCAACTCTTCATACAACCACTATCAATTAAAACATCTGTGTACGCCTCAGACACGTTAAATTTAACTATGGGGCTCTTACTAACCACCTCCTGAATAATACCTTCATCATTTAGTTCATGTAATAATTCATTTCTTACATTTAGGTCATAGGGTTCCTGTCTAAGTGTATGGACAGGGCATGTTATAGACTAAGATTCTGACCTTACATCGCAGCCTGGTTCGTGTTTAAAGCATTACTACCGCTTGGTGTAGTACTACTCACTACTGCACTGGTCTGGTTGTTCTGGGTTGTGTTAACGGTATCTCTCTGTCCGTTATTACCATTGGGCTGATACCCTCCTTGACCCCTGTTCTGGTTATAATTATTATTGTTATTATACCTCCCTTGGTTACCCCTAAAATCATTATTTCGACCTTGATTTCCCCTGAAATCATTATTTCTACCTTGGTAGTTCGTACCATACCCATTTCCTCTGTACTGGTTTTGCTGATTATTATTATTATTATTATTATTTTGGTTCCCCCTATTTTGAACGCTGGCCCCTTCGCCACTGTTCCCTTGAACTTCCTGATTCCTATTCTCATTAGGCCTGTTATTATGGTTACCCTGCTTCCTGCCGAAATTCTCCTCGTAACCACCTCTTCCCAAAGCATCGAATGTACTCATTAAATTCTCCACTTGTGAAATAGATTTAACATTTTGGATACAGGCAGCTTCCTTGATTCTAAATGGAAAATGTCTTAGTAATAGCCTGACTACATCACCTTCCTCCTTCAAACCATCCAGATATTTGCACGTTAATACCTGTCCTAAAAAGTACTCGGTCATAGTGTAGTTTCCTCTCGGGTTATATTTCCCACACACAATTCCCTCACGATGCTGAGACTGAATCACCTCATTCCAAATTTTCTCACAAAATTTAACTTTAAAATCTGAAATATTCTCGAAATTGTCTCTATAGACAGCAAACCAGTTTCTTGTTTCCCCTACGAACGCTTGCTCTAAAATTTCAACTACCTGGCACCACTCAATACTACTATCTTCCAACCTCTCCCCGAATTTATTTTCTATTGTATTCATGAACTCCATTGGACAACCCTGCCGATTACTAAATTTGCCTAGTTCTATTTCCCTGTGTGTGCTATTCACATAAACTGGCCTATTCTGACTATTTTCCTGCCTAATTCTAGCTTTCAACTTCTGTTCTAATTCAGCAATTTTCTCCTGAGCTTTTCTTTCAATATTAGTTACAGTCAACCTAATGCTCCCTTCCGATGCTTCAACTTGACCACTTAATTTAGCTTGTTTCTCACTAATCTCATTAATGCTTTCCTTATTCCTCTCCCTTAAAGTATTCACTTCAGTGATTATTTCTGCATGTACTTTATCAATTCTACCCCCCAGCTGTTCTTTAACCTCTTTAGTTGCTACCTGAATTTTGTCAATTTCTCCCCCCAATTGCTTTTTGACCTGCTGTGTTTCAAGTTGCACTAGTTCTTTTAAATTTTCAGCCTGTGTACTGATTCTAATTTCTAACTCCTCCTGTACTTTTCCTAATTTTCTGTCTACATCTGCAATAATCTCTTTAGCCTTCTCTTCCATCACCCCTCTGATCTCACCTCTAATCAGTTCGAATTTATCACTAATTTCCCTCCTTTTTTGTTCAAGTTTAGCATTATTTTGTTCGAGTTTAGCATTTAAAGTTTCAGTACTCTCTCTATTTTCCCTACTGTTTTGTTCAAGTTTAGCATTATTCTGTTCAAGTTTAGCATTTAAAGCATCTGTGCTAATTTTATTTTGTTGCATAAACTGAAGAAGCAAACTCTCTAACCCTGCTTGACTGTTTTGATTACCCCCCTCAGTATCGGGATTTACCTCCGACATCCCTGTACTGCTTTCATTTCCAAGAGTAGCCATACTGCTCGTATCTTCACTATCCAACTGGTGACCACTACGCAACTTCATCTCTTCCTCAACACTACCCATGCTGATACACACCGATAAATGAAAACCCCCCAAAATACAGGCACAGAAATATATACCCTTCACCTTCCACAAATGTTATTAGGTTTTCAGCCCCAAGTTGGTAGCGACAAGTGTACCGGGTTTGCTTGCTCCACGTTGAGCATACAAGTGTAACGGTTTCTATAGCCCTCACTGTTGCGTGACAAATGTAATGGTTTCTTACTAGCTCTGTCTTGCACTTTGAAGTATTTACTCTGACTAAGATATGTTGTTTTAATGGGCGCCAAGACCTCAACGCTATGTTGAAATCTAAATTTATATTTAACAACACCTAGCTCTGGTAGAACACCTTCAAGAATCTTTTCACTCAGATCGTGGTATGATTTAATCATTAACCCAACAAACAATTGTATCAGGAGAAGGAATTGGTCTATATCTAATGCTACCTACTGAACGCAAAGATTGCATGGTTAAAAGAAATGAATTTATTATATAAAACAAGTATTGCAAAATTAATAATAATAATAATAAGTTTGAATTTAAATTGGAGCGTTGGGATTTGAATATTACCGCTAGAAAATTACGTGAAAACGGAGTCGGATGAATTACTGATTTTACTCTTATTCCCAAGCTATGAAGTTACCGAAATACTGAATATAAAACAAAGAGACGAGAGATTACGTAGTTCTGAGTCATTCGCGCTTACCACTGGAAATTGCCGTAGCATTTCCCTCGTACTGGATGTTGTAGAGAGCTTCCCACAGCCTCCTGGTCATCGTCATCTTCTTCGTTAGTTGATGAGATACTTGTAGATATGATAACTTATGGTCCGAATATCGGAACTGACCACACGTACAACCACACTGGTTAAGTTTTACAAAGATAGTCCTTGCCTCCACGGCGCGCAAAACATATATGCACACGTCGCATCCCCTCTACGGACATAGAAAACCTATCTGATTACTTATGTATGTATGTCTACCCCTTATTATTCCCGTTTTCCAACGGGGTCGGGGATGAGATGCGATGGAGGTCTTTGTGGCGATGGTTTTTACGGCCGGATGCCCTTCCTGATGCCAACCTCATGAGAGGAGTTAATAAGAGATGAAATGAATGATGGTGAATGAAACTGGGCAAGGATGTAGAAGGAAGCGGCCGTGGCCTGTCAGAAGGTACCGTCCCAGCATTTGCCTGGTGTTGAAAATGGGAAACCACGGAAAACCATTTCAAGGACAGCCGACGGTGGGGCTCAAACCCACGCGTCTACCGAGTCAGCAGAAAGCTTGGCCCCATGACCTAATGCGTGCTTTAGCCAGCGTAGCCACTACTGTCGGTTATCTCATTACTTATAATTTTATAAAAAATGCTCCAAAGAAATACCTTAATAATAATAATAAGTTACATGAAAACTTCTCTTGGCTGAACAATTTGCCGCGTAAATAAATATAGAATGGCTTCCTACTGACTTATGCCAGTGGTATAAAATCCCCTCGAAAAACACGTTACAAAAGGACAGCACAAGACCGAACAACATGGAAAAGACTCATTGTAGGGGCAGACCAGTCGCTTGACTGAAAAACATGATGATGATGATGAACCTGCTGTAAGCTTGGCTTTCTCATCTTTAGTTCATCACTACACTCATTGGTCTGCAAAAGAGAGCAACCGAGAGCTACGTTAATGAAGCACTTCTGCCACTGTCCACCTTCTGGCATAGTGACTAACATTCTTTGCTGTCGCGTTGGAGGTCTAGTTACATTCCTAGCTCTGTCAAGAAATTTAATTCTGGTCTGAGTGTTGGAACGAGGTTAAATCAGCCTCGTCAGGGAGAACTGAAAACTGGTAGGTTCAATTCAGACATCAGCCTCCCTAGAAGTGGTCTTTCATGGTTTCCCACATGTACTCCATGATAATGTCCAAATGGTACCTAAATTAAGGCCACAGCCACCTCTTACCCAAATCCTTGCCTCAATTACAAATGGAAGCACTAGTACAGCCATCACAATGGCACAAGTTATCAGATAGATTCAACACACACTACCAAGTACTTGAGGACTCCCAAATGATTCAACAATAACAACACTTCTCAACTTTTCTCCACCACTAGCACACAGCACCTTAAACCAAGGACCAGTCTTTACGAAACCTGAAGTTAAATTTAATACAACTTCATGAATTTTGTTAACAGGGATGAACAATGCCTTTAAATAAAATAGTTGCATTCATTAATAGTGGTTAAAATGGTCAGAACAAACATGATCCAAACATTTGAGCATTTAGCTCCCCACCCCAACATTACAAAGCCATGTGGGCCAACTGCATGAGGCAGAACACAACATGACAAAACAATACAACTAAACCAGTTATGTAAACCCCACAGCAAAGACACACTCATCTTATTACTACAAAATAAAGTGCAAAGCTCACTAATAAGGATGAGATTCCAAATCCCAATGTAAAATTACAAGTCCAAAACTTCACACATGGAATACGAACCCATCACAAAACCAAAAACCACCAGATTACATAATATTCCTACTCAACATACACAAATTCCAGAAACATGAAAATCCAACCACATGAACGACTATCAAGTTAAAGTTCTTCCACCCCTCCAGCTCCCTTTTTGTATCACGAAGTCATCACTTCATTAAATATTAATTTATTGTATCAAAATGTTTATGGATTCTGATAACAAACATTAATCATCACTTCTTGATGCCAGCCCGTAGTCTTTACATTTCGGGGGGAACCCAAGCAAGCTACACAGGCTTCCCCCAGACGTGCACACGATTATTTCTTGTCTCTCTGCAAGTTGGATTTCAAGTCACGCTTCACTGACTCGATCACTTTCTAGACACTGCAACACGCTTGATAATGCAAACAGGCTTGCTACCCCATTTAGTTGCAGGTCATTCAAATTTAAATGTTCCCAACCTAAAGTTTGCTTATACAGGGTTGTCAATCAGTCTCGACTGTTAGAATAAGACATAAAACAGGAGACCTGGGGTGCTAAGTTGAAAAGGTGAAGTTACAAAAACTGAATTCTTTATGGTCATAGTTTGACACGAACGTGTTACCCACTCACTTCCAAACATCTGAGCACACAGAAATTGTGCGGTAATTTTGGGCCAAGGGCTCCCAAAGTTAAGAGTCCAAATAAGTTATACACCAGCGGCGGCTGGTGGTCTTAGTGCTTGGGAGGGCACACACAATAAATTATCATGCACAGTAAAAATTACTCGCTAGCACGCTAGGTGTTCGCCAATATCCATTAAATTTTGTCTCATTGGGGAAAATGTTATGTTGTACATTTAATATAATTTAAATGACCCTCTAAATCGCTATTTAATTCGAAATTTATAATAGCCTATCACTAAGACATTTGTCAAAAACTCTAGGCCTAGGTGAAAAACAAAATTATTTAATTGGTAACACTTATTCCAGAAGAGACCTCTTTACGAAACCTTTTTTATTTATTTATTTATTTATTTATTTATTTTTAACAGCATGTTCCATTACATTGAAAGTAATACTACATGCTATGTTTACAAAATGTTTACAATTTTAATAACATACATTTACCTATTTATTATTCATTATTGTTATATGGCTATTTGTTTGGGGATATATTGTTCTAGGAACTGTCTATATCTATTAACTTATTGTTTTTATGAGCTACACCAATATTAAGAACCTGTTCAACTGCTTGACATTTTTTCTAAATCTATTAAATTAAAATATAAATTTAATTATATAATGCTTCATTAGCCTAATTCTTTCGAACGTCCATTTTCAATGTTTATTTACCATATTGTCCTTAAACAACTGTCCTTCTTTTTCCAGTTTCACGCATGTAAATAACAAATGATAAACTGTTCGTTCTTCATTGCCACACGCCTACAATGGACTGTCTTTTATTTTGAAACGAAAGAAATACGAATTTATCTTAACATGTCCTGTTAAGAAAGTATTTACATTGCTAGTTAATGGGAAGTTTCTTTTTAACCTATCCTTGACACTAGGTATGAATGATTTTGTCACTGCACCATTTGAAGTATTCTTCCTTTTTTTTTTTTGTAGGTTAGGTAATGGGCATAGCACTCGTGCACTGAACCCAGTTACAGCCCGAAAAATACTATTACACGTGAAGAGTATCCAATATTTGAACTAAAAATTACTGGGAAAATGTAACTCATACATACAAGGACACAGAAAGGTTCTAAACTTCACACCAAGCGACGTACCTTAGTGGCTTACTACTTTAACACAAACATGATATCGTCGCACTTCAGGGCATGGAATTTAAAACTTAAGGGAGCATTCTTGCAGAAATCTAAGGAAGGCATGAATAACAGAAGGAATTGGAGAATTGAGAGGGAGGAGGAAACCTAACGAACGTAACGTGTATAGAAAGGGGGCACGGTGAGTGTCATAAATAAGGTATTGAAAAAATTAAATGATTACTAGTACCGATTGCCATAGAACAGTCGCAGAGATCCGAAGGACGAAGCTTACAGCGGGCCATATATACCGGAGTTAATGCATGATGAAAACGTAAACGGATAATCGTAATAATATGATGTCGAGTGTAAGATCCATTATAAAACCATGGGTGTCTAGGGATGGTGGGTGGAATTCTATAATATAACCTGACTTTCGTGCGTGTATAATCCTGCCATTGTTGTAACCAAACATTAAGTAATTGAGATTTGAGAATGGGGAGATATATTCTTCCATTAGTTCTCGTTTTACGTAACCTTGGAACTAATGAGACCAGGGTGGTTCCCTGTTTGCCATCTAGTGGCCATCTTGCGAATCATTTCAAACCGCATCGGAAGAAGGGGTGGTAAGGGGCAGGGTATGGCCATAGATGTTGTAAGTTTGAGTTGAACGTAGCAGTTCAGCAATCCAACGTTCTCTCCAGAGCCCATACAACTGCTCCTATTGTTATTCGTCCTTGTAACCGTGGGCTCGCAAACTCTGGGCCCATAGCCGACGTTAGAACAGCGTTTGCGCGCATGCGCAATAGACCTGTCCTTGTTTGTAGTTGAATTGAGTCTAGGGCCCACCAAGGCCTGGGCCCCGAGTAGCCCGCAGCAAGGCGAACTCCATGACAAGATATGTGGCGCGTTATTCAAACATGCTGGGGCATTTTCATAGTGAGGAGCGCACAAATCGGCCAGTATTTCGAGCGTTAAGGATTAAAAAATGAATTACTAATGTAGGTCAATGGTAGGGAGGGCCCTGGCCCATTGGCCCGTTAGAGCCAGCCGCCCCTGTTGTACACATGAAGATTTTGAAAAGTCATACATCGATCACCACACCAAGTTCAGTTAGAGCATGTGTTCATTTCCAGACTGACATAGTTCCATATTCGTGTCACGAAGTCATGGGTTCGATTAAAGGCGAGGGTGGTCGTTTGCCAGTTGATTGTAACTACTGTTACACCACTTAAGAGCTGGGTTGCCAAATTAAGACTACCAAGAGAGCCGTGAGTATTGTGTATTCACTTTGACCGAAGGTTTCCAAATGATCCCTACCTGCACGAGCAAAAGGGGTAGCATTCGAGCTCGTGACATTCAAGGGCAAGCTTGCTCTAGAGGCTATCAGTCTCTTCATTCAGGAATGGTTTGAATGAGAGAAATACAATGATTGGTTTCTGTTAAAGGGAAAGTGGTTAAGAAATAATAAGCATACCATATTTCTTTGTGTCAAATAGATTTATTTACATCTTGCATTTTAGAGGAACAAATATCTTGCTTAGTAATCTGACAATGCGTTCCCTTTTCAACGTAAATTTTTGTTTTATACAGTATTTGTACCTGTCATTAACTGTAATAATTAGAAACATGGGAAAGAACCAGGAATCAAATGGAAATTTTGAAACTGGCTTTGGTTGCCTACCATGTTTCAACACATTTTTTTTTTTCTTCTTTAGGTTGATACTGATGATGGAAAAATGGTCGCAGAAGCAGCACATGACTTCTTGTTGGTGTTATGTTCATCTCAGAAATATGGAGTTGCTTTTCATGACAAAAGTCTGGGAACATCTGGTGTTCGATGCAATCAGCTGGTGTTTACTGTGTTGCAGGTCAGTATAGAACGATTGTGAAGAGATGAGATGAATATATTGTGTGCATTGATGCACTTACTGTGTCATGCGTTAGAAGAAGCAGAAAGTCAGTGACCTAGCCATGCAATGTAACCCTTCCTCTTTCTTTCTATGGATGCTTTTAACAAATAACTTTCAAGATAATAGCAGAAACCTTCTTTAGTTTCAACTCAAGCTGCTCAAACCTCTGGAGAGGTGTGGGACAGGTATTTCAAGTTGATGTCTGTGGGTGACCTTCATGTCATGATGAGGATGAAATGATAAGACTTCATAAACACTCAGTCCTCAAGTTAGATGAATAAACCATAAGGGCTTAAAATTCTCGTGGCCCAGCCGGAAATTGAACCCAGGACTCTTCAGGCCGAAGAATAACATGTATATCCTTAGTCACACGCAAATGCTAGAGTTTTGGCTCTTATCTTTATAAGCTATTAAGTATTCCTACGAAGCAGTTAGTTTGACCTTCATTGGATACATGTGGCATACAAAATAACCAGGTGGTTTTTAAAACACATATACATTGTTATACAATAACCTGGTAGAGCTGAATGTAAGCCGTTTGGTGGCAGAAACAATACAGTGGCTCCATAGATTCAGGATGGTAGCCAGGTATACTATTATAGTATGCAAATTAGTAACTCAGGATGTTACTGTACAATTAAGGCGAAACTAGGTAGAAGAGGAGTATTATATAAGAGGCGTCAGTAGCAATAGTGATAAATTATCACACTGAATATAGCGCATAGCAGCCATCTGGAATTTTGATATTTTAAAAATAAATAGCTCTCTATGTATTAGTACTACAAAATAGAGGATCCCAAAACAGTTGTTGCGGGGCGTGGTGGCTCAGCGGTCTAGCTGTATGCCTCTCACCAAGGCAGTCCGGGTTCGATTCCCGGACAATGCATGTGAGATTTTCGAAGTGAAATGCCATGTCCTGTGGTTCGGATTCCACGTAAAAAGGAGGTCCCATGGCTCATGATCTCAAGATTAACGGTCACGTTAAACTACAAGTTTCCGTCTTCAAAACAGTTGGACTCGAAATTACAGATGCAGAAAACAAGAATAAAATTACCACCCTTCTTAAGAATCACAAATTTTCAGCAGAAATGATGCACAGACGGCCTGCAGAGATTTCAGACGAATTAAGAACACTGCGATCACAATGAATGAAGAAGTACTGGGCAGATAAGAAGAATCAAACAATACAACCTTCACAGAAAAAGTGTACATGGAAGACTCAAGTAGTCCAATGTGGCCAATAAAGTTAATAATAATAATTAGAACTACAGTACAATAACAAAAATTAGTGATGAGTAAGGTTCAGATGGACCTTAAAAAGTACACAATATGCAAGCAAATATGGCCTGTTCATCTTATAGTCCAGTCAATAGAGGCTCAAAAAGGGGGCTTCACCTTACATCAGATGCGGGATTGGTTTTTTATTTTTTGATGTTGTTTAGGACCATTAGGTAGTTATTAATCTAAGTTTCCGTCATCCTCCCCCCCCCCCCCCCTTGCTTCGTCCGCCATCTTGAAAAAACTTTCAAAAATCGGCTCTTTTTTCAGTTTTTGGCCTCTAGCTCATTCCCAGTTCATTTGTTTGAAGATATGTCCAAATAAGAAAATGTAGATTACTAAATTTACAACTTTGGTAAGGAAGTTTTTTTTTGTAGGACCAAGCGTATTCGAGCTTCGAGAAGGCGAAAAAGGGCTAAAATTGGCGATTCAGCATATTTTTCACTTTCGCTCCACTTCCCATCGCAAAACCAGGGGGAAGACTTGATCTCAGCAAAAAGTTTATTGAATGAAGGTTGTAGAGAATTTAATTGCCTTTTAAACGCGTGTATCAAAAAAATAATTACGAGCAATGGGTAGGAGTGGGGGTAAAATTAAGAAAACTAGAGGAAATGCGTTTTTTGTAATTCAGCCCTGGAGTGCCGTGTTGGTGAAAGTTTTTCGTTTTCATTATATTACAACCATTTCTTGAACACAGCAGTGCATCTAAATAGAACCATTTTTGTATAAATGTAACCACACACATACACTCTCACACACACGCATACAGTGAAACCCCTCATATCCGAACCCCGGAAATCCGAAATCCCGGGTAATCCGAACGAGGATCTTTTGACAATTTGAAGTTTGAAAAAATACACGCAAAAAAGAGAAACTTATTTATTTAGTCATAAAACAATCATATACCTTGCATTATGATCGCATTTTACTTAATTAGTTGAAAAATTAACAAGAAGTACAGTTAGTATAGTGTAAAAGTGCCAACATAGACTACTTATCGCATCCAGGATTGAGAAACGGAAACGTTGGTTATTATTTCGTAGGTACCGGTAATCACTTTACTAATTAAACAATGAAATAGCAATAGAAAAACACAAAATATCACTTAATCTTTCACTTGAAATCAGTTATCTTCAACATTGTAGAAGTGACGAAAACCTTCCCGCGGAGGCAATTGCTCGCCAGCGTCACACTAAGATGACATCGTTTGCCGAGGTTTCTTCTTCCTCACTGTCGTCATTAGCTACATTGCCGTCATGTTGACTTTGGACCAGACTCACTATTTCATGTTCGCTGTTAGCGCCAAACCAGCCTGCCTCTCTCAATGTATACCGTAACGAGGGCTGGTCATTATGTTATGGATATATTTCGGCTAATCCGAACAGGCTACAGCCCCAATTAGTTCGGATTTGAGGGGTTATACTGTATATGTTTTTGTTTTATTCAGTTGATGTTCGTACCTCCAGTGTTCACATCGGGTTTAGTCAACGTGCTTGGAAAGAGTTTTTTTGTGGAGTGAGTACACTGAAGTTACAGCATTGTCTTCAGAACAACATGTGGAGCTGAGGCCCAGCAGGATCACTCGGGACGAACAAGATGTGCAATGGCTGCTCGAATGGTTTTCAAGACACCCCCCTTTCCCTGAAGCAGAGCAAATTATGAGCATCAGCTCTGGTGTAGTTAGAAGTGAGCAGGTAAACTGCTACAAGGCTCAGCAAGTCGGTTGGGCTGGACTCTCAAGAATAGTGGGAACAACCTTTGGTGGAATGTCCTTCAAAAAGAAGGACAAAGTGATATCTTTAGCTGCTGACAAGAACATCTTGAAAGTTGGGAGAAGAAGATTGCTGTGAACCTACTCAAACTCTATCACAGGATGTCCATAGCAAAAACAACCCAGGACGACCTTGAGGAATACCTCTCTTATGAGCTTTCACCGTACCCGTGAGCTTTCAACGAGGATGGCATGCGCAAGGGCACAAAGTCAGCTTTATATGCAGCGTTCACACCCCTGCCCATAGATTTCGAGCTCCCCTCAAATCACCTCACTGTCATCGATGGTGGGGATCTGCTCCACAAAGTTGTGGGACAGTGGTGATGGTCATCTTCGACGGGTACCCAGACAATCTTCTGATGAGTACCAAGAATGCTGAAAGAGGAAGAAGGCGCAAGCTGAACGCCTCAGCAGATGTGATATTTGATGAAGCCACAGTCAACACAACTCCTCAAGACAAATTTCTGTCCAATGAGAGCAATAAAAAACGATTTGTTGCCCTCCTCAGAACAACACTTGAAGCGTCCAACGTCATGAACAAGCAAGCTGAAGTGGGTGCTGACGTGCTCATTGTGACCACTGCAACGTTTATGGCTTCTTTGTACGACGCTGTAATTATTGTGGGGGAAGACATCGATTTATTAGTCACTCTCACCGGGTCAACTTATACCTTAAAAAACAAAGAAGAGGCAATTCAACTGTCGTCATGTACTCCCCCTCGTCATTTATGTATGACTTCGCCGAGAACCTGCTGCTCATCCCCGCCATCAGCGGGTGTGACACAACGTCAAACATTTATGGATTCGGAAAAAGCAAATTTTGTTCCCTGTTCCGGAGGAATCCATTATTGTTATTGTTATTGTTATTGTTGGAGATAAGTGATGTCTTCGTGGACCCAGAAGCCACATTAGAGGACATCTCCAAAGCAGGAGAGCAAATATTGGTCGTCCTCTATGGTGGGGAAATCGACCAATCACTTTCTGACTTCCGACACACAAAATTTGTTGCCACCACGACAAACTTGAACCTGGAAAAGTTGCCACCAACCTCCGATGCAGCGCGATACCACTCCTTGAGGGTATACCACCAAGTGATGACCTGGATGAGCAGGGAGAAAGACCCGATCATCTTTGACTGGACAAGAGGAAGCAGGGGCTTGATTCCGACAACAACCTTGTATCCTGATGAAGACGGTATCATGCAGGTGTGTCACCGACTGTTCCGCAGCATGTGGATGCATCTATTTAAATTTTTTTATTTTAGTGTGTTCATTATTCCCTAATATAATTAATATATAAATAATTAATATATAAAACGCATTGTATTGTAATTTATATTTTGTAAATACAAAATTTATACAAGAATGGTTCAAATATTATTTAGATGCACTGCTGTGTTCGGAAAATGGTTGCAATATAATGAAAACGAATAACTTTTGCCGACACGGCGCTCCAAGGCTGAATCACAAAAAACGCATTTCCTCTAGGTTTCTTAAATTTACCCCCAGTCCTCCCCATTGCTCTTTTTTTTTTTTGATACATGAGTTTCAAAGGAAATTAAATTCTCTACAACTTTCATTCAATAACCCTTTTTGCTGAGATCAAGTCTTCCCCCTGTTTTTGCGATGGAAAGTGGAGCAAAAGTGAAAAATTTGCCGAATCGCCAATTTTTGCCCTTTTTTCGCCTTCTCTTAGCTCGAATATGCTTGGTCCTACAAAAAAACCTTCCACATCAAAGTTGTTGGAAATTTAATAATCTACATTTTCTTATTTAGACATATTTTCAAATAATGAACTGGGAATGAGCTAGAGGCCAAAAACTGAAAAAGTGGCGATTTCTGACAGTTTTTTCAATATGGCGGACAAAGCAAGGGGGCGAGAATGACGGAAACTTGGATTAATAACTACCTAAGGGTCCTAAACAACATCAAAAAATAAAAAAAACGATCTCGCATCTGATGTATGGTGAAGTTCGTTTATTGACTGGACTATTAGGGATATGCAATAAGTATTGGAGTAGTACTAGCATAAAACACAATAATACAGCAGACTGATAGAACTACAATATCTGCCGGACCCTATCAAAGCTGAACTGGGCGTGAGATAACTCTGAGTTTCCTTGTTTACTGCTCTGAGCTAAATTTGTCTCCTGGACTGGCATCGTATTCGATGAGACATCCGTAGAGAAGCTTTTTCTCGGAATCATGTCTTCTAAACCTGCTATCTGCCTTTTCCAGAAATACACAGAAAAATGTATCTACTGCACCATTTGCACAAAATCCCGTGTTTTGGAACTGCACCCCGACAATATGTATCTTGTCAAAATGTAAACAGGGCAGCTTCGGTGGCTTAGTTGGTAGCATGCTGAGCTTCTATGCCCGAGGTCGTGGGTTCAAACCCGTCCGAAGTCGTCGGATTTTTTAAGAACATTAAAAATCCCTCAGTATGCCTTACTTCTATGACCCATGCCATAGATTTGTTGCAAGTAAAAGAACCTTCCACTAACTAAACTTTGGTGAAGCAAAATTTGTAGGTTAAGTTTGATTATTGCTCTTAAGTTCCAACGTTCGTCACCCGGCGCTGGTTGCGATGGCATCTAGTAGTAGCCAAGTTCACGGCTAGGTGTTGTGGATGGTAGCATTTGGTGGCGAAAGTAGGAACTAGGCCTACTTGAAATTATCGTCTGCAGTCCTTACTTGAATTAAAAACAGATAACACACACCAATACAATTGAATTAAAAACACATAACGCTCACTAATACAGTTATCGCTATTGACGTCAGAAAAGTTGGATGGCGCAGCCACGCGGCAGAATGTTGAAGCTGTAACATTGTGACTGGTGAGATTTATTTAGATGCTGAAGCATTGACGTCGTGATGGAAACAGAAAGAAATTTGTCAAATTCGAGGAGGTACTGCTCTGTATACGGTTGCAAATCGTATAAAATGGCTACGAAATATCTTCACTACCTTCCTGTACAAAAAGTTCAGAGAGAAAGATGGGCTTCGGCGCTGTCAATTGGAAAACGTGTTACATGTTACATGACAGTGTGCAGCCTGCATTTTTGTGAAGACGACTTCTTTCCACCGGTACTGTTGATTATTGATAGTTATTGTCTCTAATTTGTATCCACATGGATTTAGCTACATCAAAAATACTGATAAACTTATAGCCTATTACTTCTGTGCCGTACAAAGAATGTAATCCGCTCTTCGTAAACTTATTTTAGGGGTTCTTCCGATTGACAATAGCCGAATGGTTAGAAAACTTAAGAAAAATGCTGTTCCTAGCCTTAATTTGCCAGAGAATTTATATTCTTGCCTTTGAACAGCAAGTATGTAGGTCATTGAAGTATGATTTGGCTTAAATTGTGTTTTTCGCAATGATCTCCCTACTGTTGAATTTGTTAATTAAAATGTAAAATCTTAGTTTTAAGTATCGGTTTGGTGACCCATCATCCCAGGCAGGCCGGCAACACCTATACTACTCAGGCAGATAGGTCACAGCCGTAATTTTGAAGTTATTTATTTAGCGTATGATGCTTCATTTGACAATCGTTGAAATGTATTACATATAATTGCTATTACAAAATAAAAATTAATATATACATATTTATATACATGGATGTAAAGTATTACAGACATAATAACTGGGATGCACGCATACACACACACACGCACACTCTCTCTCTCTCTCTCTCTCTGCTGCAGATTCTGATATTTCATCACAAGCTGATGTCTAGTCCTTCCAACCAAGTGAGTGCCGTAGGGGTTACTTGATGTGGCTCCTCCACAGGCCCAGTGAATGCCCGCAGAGGACATTCTTTCACGATGTGGCTGATGGTTTGCATTTCAGCACCACAGTTGCAGGAAGGAGACTCCAACCACCCCCATTGGTGTAGTGCAGAAGCAGTTCTTCCAACGCCGCAGCGTATCCTGTTTAGTCTGGTCCAGATGGTGCGCGGGAGGTTGAACCCAGGAGGTTTTGCTGTTGGGTCATCGATGTTGATTAGACCATGTGGGTGTAATCTGGCCCATTCTTGCTTCCATGCTTCGTCAGGTCTAAATGGTATGTCAGCTAGATTCCTGGCCGTCTTCCAGGCAGGTTTCCGGGATTTCAGTCTTGCTACGTCGTTTTCATCTGCATCCTGGTGGATGGGAAGAGAGCTGTTCATCATCACCTTAGTCCATAATCTGACAAGGGCATTTTGTCGTCTGATGTGAGGAGGTTGAATGTGGCTCAGTACGGGTAACCACTGTACAGGAGTAGGGTGCAGGGTGCCAGATATGATTCTCATTGTGTGGTGTAGCTGGACGTCGACCAGACGAGTATGGGAACTATTCAGCCATACAGCAGAACAGTATTCAGCTGAAGAATATACTAGTGCTAAAGCAGTTGTTCGCAGTGAATTTGCATCTGCACCCCATGATGTTCCAGCTAGTCTTCCCAGAAGGTTGTTACGACTTTTCAGTTTAGCTGCCAGTTTCTGAAGGTGATTGCGATAGGTTAGAGATCTATCTAAAGTTACGCCAAGGCTTTTGGGGGTAGCATTACATCGCAGTGTGTGATTTCTGAACCTGACTGTCGGTTGGTAGTTTGCTTTCCTGTTACTGAGGTGAAACGTAGCTACTTCTGTTTTCAGAGGGCTAGGTGTCAATCGCCACTTTGTGAAATAATCGTCCATCTTCTCAAGATCCTGGGATAGGATTTCTTCAGCTTCACTGAAGTCTGCTCTTTGTAAGGTGAGGTTGATGTCATCTGCATAGATGAACTTGCGAGATGTGGTTTCTGGAAGGTCGTGTATGTATAAATTGAAGAGAATGGGAGACAGCACTGAACCCTGTGGCAAACCGTTGTTGAGTTTGTGAAAACGACTGCGGACATGTTCTGTATGAACCTGGAAAAATCTGTTTCCCAACATATTTTTTATCAGAGTGAAGATCTTGAGACATGGTATTGCTCTACTGAGTTTCAGGAGGAGACCTTCTTTCCAGACTGTGTCATAGGCAGCGGTAAGATCGAGGAACACAGAGACACTTTTCTTCTTCCCCTCAAATCCACTTTCTATATAGGAAGTCAAAGCGAGCAACTGATCGCTACAGTCACGACCATGACGAAAACCAGCTTGCTCAATCGGAATGAGGCAATCAATCGTAGGAGCTATCCTGTTAAGAATCAGTCTTTCCAGAAGCTTGTAAGTTACGCTTAGTAGGGCTATTGGTCTGTAGCTTTGGGGTAAATTGGGATCCTTGCCTGGTTTCAAGATAGCAATAATTTTAGTTTTCTTAAACAAGGGAGGCAGTCGGCCTGACTGCAGAACATTACTAAAGAAAGAAGCAAGCCAGCGCTTGGTTGCTGGACCACAATTCTTTAAAAGTTCTGGAAATATGCCATCAAATCTGGCAGCTTTACCACCACGAAGGGAGTCGAGACCATTTTGTATTTCTTCTGAGGAAAATGGACTTGAATATTGGTCATTTGGTTGGATTACTTGTTTTCTCTGTCTTAGTTCCGACTTAACTTGCTTTGTGAATTTCTTATTCCCCGGAGCCCGAGATACAGAGACCAGGTGGTTTGCTATAGTTTCCACATTAATGGAGGTCTGCATCCTCGGTGGTGTGGAAGTTGGATCTAGTTTACGGATGAGTGACCATGCTTTTCTGCTCGAGTGTGTGAAGTTGAGATCTTGTACTGCTGTTATCCACTTCTCTCTTCTAGCGTTATCTAGAGATTTCAGAAGTTCAGTTGCTTTCTCCTGACTGTTTTCTTCTAAGTATTCAGCAGATAAGCGACTTGTTTCCTCATTCCAACCAGGTATGTAATCCCTCCGATAGCCACGAGGGATGGTTCTTTTTGCAGCTGATTTTATTAGCCCAACAAACCTCCAGTAATTTTCTGGCGTTGGAGCTATCCACCTAATGTTGGCATCTGTGTACAAAGCATATGTCTTCCAGTCAGCTTTCTGGAAGTTCCATCTAGGTATGGGTACAGACCTAATAACAGGGATCTGAAGACCAACTCTATAGATTATGGGTCTGTGTTGGCTCCGAGGGAAATTGTTCAGTACTTGTCTGTGTATTGAGGTAGTTGACATGACGTTATGGGAGGCAAAACAAAGATCTGGCGAATAGTCTTTCTTCCAACGACCAGAGTGGAAAGTTCCTTTGTCCTTGGCATCGTACACTAGCTTAAGATCTCTTGCATCCATCCATTCAAATAGTCTGTCTCCATTTTCATCGCACTCATCGTATCCCCATAGCGTGTGGTGGCTGTTGAAGTCTCCAAGAATGATGCTGTTTTCTGATGGTACGAACATTCTGTGATCCGGCCAGTTGACGCTAGGTGGTTTATATACGTTAGTAATCACGACATTATCTACCTTTATAGATGAGGAGAAGAAAGCTTCGTTTGTAACGTGTTCCATTACTTCACAGTTTGCTATATCGTTCTTGACAAAGGTGGCTATGCCATACTTAGGATCATTCACTGCTGCAGCTAGTTGGTATCCTGGAATTTTACCCCTATGTTTCAGTTGCTGGTCATCTTCTGTGTGAGTTTCCTGGAGTACTACCACATCCACGGATAGTTCATGAAGGATCTTGGATAAATATTCACTTTTTGCCTTACTGATACCTTCTATGTTAAGTTGGCAGATGGTTAATACAGAGCCGAATGTTCGGGTGTGTGAATGTGAATGTGAGTCCTCAGAAGGACTATTATTTAAATTCTTTGCACGATTGTCATAGCCGTGAGGCCTTGTAGGGCAGTACGGCGGCATCTTGCTGTTGTTGCTCGATTAGCACCACCCGGAGGACACGTGTAGGGTATTTTAAGGTTAAATCCTACGGACGTTGAGCAACGCTGTCCTCCATTTTGAAGGTATAGTGATGTTAAATATACATATGCGGTAATGTAGCAGGAGACCTGATCGGCCTAGGCTATTCTAACTTTAATTAGTTCCCATTTCAGGGTTTTACAGTTTTGAGTGCGAATAGTTGGTTTGAAAGTTGTACAACAGTAAGGAGAGTATGTTTTGTATAGGTTTTAATTGGTATTATGGTTTATATCGAGCTGAGGAGTGAATTTGGTTTGGCTTTTAGTGTAGTTTTTGATCTGTTCCGTTTGCTTATGACAAGTTCAAATGGAGACTCCAGCTTTGTTAAATATCTGTATTTTAAATATTTAATTAAATATATTGATAAAGAGGATGTCTCCATTTTAACTTGCCGGTGGCAAGAGATTAATAAATTAACATTCTTGCCTTTGAACAGCAAGTATGTAGGTCAATATTTGCAATATTGAAGTATGATTTGAGCATCCCAAGTATGCTTCTTTGAACCCAAAACATTCATGCAAATTCAGGGTTGCTTGATTCAATTTATTATCAGGGAGTCATCCTTTGTGTTATGTGAGATATATATATATATTGTGAAATTATTAAAAACATCGATACCGCTAGGCTCCCAAGTACAGGCTGCATAGGCCTATATGTAACAGCAGACAGTAAATTAACTATCTACATGTGGGTAATATTTTTAACTGGTAGTAATTAGGCACTGCATTTAAATTGATTATAAAAATATTTCTATCAATGAAAGGAAATATGTAGTATTTTGCCATCATAAATTAGAAGCCATAACAAACGCACACCCAATTACTTCACGTCACTATATCGCCGCCATATTGCAAACAGCTGACCGTAAGCTCCTCCCCCGTTTCGGACGTCAATAGAGCATCCAGCGTTTAGAAAAGACTGTGGAGCCTTATGGCGACAGTGTTGCTAACTCTATGCAGAGGTAGCGCTGACGTCATACGTTATATTCACCCGCTCTGAGTACTGCGCTTTCATAAGTTAGCGAGACAACTCAAACCCAGATGCTACCTGAAATAGAACACGCCCAGGAAGGAGCAGTTTTGCAGGTGTTAACGGATTGGACCAGTATATTTGTAATATTGTAGTGAGTTAACCGTGCGGTTAGGGGCGCTCAGCTGTGAGCTTGCATTCGGGACATAGTGGGTTCGAACCCAACTGTCGGCAGTCCTGATTCGATCAAACAGAAAATAAAACAGACACACAACAATAACACCAATGACGGATAGTGCTTCAGAACTTATGTTGCCGCCGGAACTGAGCACGTGCTCCACTCCGGGCAAGCTTGCAGCACAGGACGAGGCTCTTCTTTCCAGCGTGCTAACCTCGAAAATGTTTAAGTTACTAAGAGGTCACATAAACGATACTTGTATGCAATAACAAATGTAATCAATCGGCAGATAATTGTAGGAAGCTATTATGACGAAATATATATATGTTCAGAATTCCTTCATGATAAAAGGTGAGGTAACAAAACCAGCGTAGGGGGGTTTCCGTTAAAAGTAAAAGCCCATAAGACCCACAGTCTTTTCTAAACGCTGGATGCTCTATAGGGACCAGATGTTGATGCCGTCAAGAAGTTAAAAAAATGAACTTAAAATTTTCATAAATGACTAATAAATATCCTAAAAATTTGAAAAATGCTCTATAAAATGGAGAAAATGATCTTATAATAATAAACTCACCAATATTTCAAAAATGACATCTTGCTCAAACTGAAAAGTCAATCAAAATAGATTTCTAGCTCTTTAACAAAAGGTTTATGTTCACTTTAGTCTGAGTTGCACTGCACTTCACTTGTCATTCTGATGTTGTCAAATGTAAATGATCTGCGATTATCAGCCAAAAAGTTTTTATACTCGAAAAGCTGCGTTCAACATCAACTGATGTGATCGGTGTGTACTTGAAATGAGGAAGGTCGTTTGCTGCTAAATCCTTCTCAATCCCATCCGTGGAGTAGTTTTCACCAGAAAGAATGTCTGAGATTTTGCATAATGTTTTATACCCAGTGTTTTTGTCAGGCAATTTTTCAGTTTTGATGCAATACCCGCAGCAATTTTGCTACGAGTGTTGCTCAGACTAGTTTCCACCCAGTTGATTAAGGAAATGGAATCAATATTTCAATATTTCAAATTATCTTGTATTAGCTACTAACTTCTTTTTAATTCTGAGAGACGTAACTCCCTCATATAAAGCTGTGACTTGACTAAATTGTAGAAGAAAAAAAAAATGACCTCAAAAGGCCGATTTCTCTAAAATAAGACCAAAAAAATCTACCAAACTTTACAAAATGCTCTTTAAATGGAAAAATAGCACAAAAAAAAATGCAAAATGATGCAAAATAAAAATTACATATTTGAAGACAGGGTGGCCCGTCCGGAGTTTCTATTTACTTCAGCATTGTTTTAGACAGCACAGTAAAAAGATGACATGTCATCAACATCCGGGCCCTAATCACCACAATTAACCCCGGTTCATCATCATCTAGTAATAGCTCCAGTTTCCCGGGTGCTGGTGACGAGCCTCTTCCCCCTTCCTCCATCCTTATACAGTACAGCTCCTCCTCTTGGATTCTATCCCACTGAAGACCACTTACGGAGATGTCCTTCTTAACCACATCGATTCATCTCCCCGTTGGTCGTCCAACAGGCCTTTTCCCAATCACAACCATTTCAGTGTGTTTTTTAGCAATTCTTGTTCTGTCCATCCGCTGTACATGACCATACCAACTTAGCCTACTTCGCCGTAATTTTTCCAACACGCAAAATTTCAAACCTGCTTCCATTTTATTTGTTTCATTCCTTAAGACTTAAACTCAAGTTATAAGAGCACAATTACTGCAAAATTTAGCGAGAGAGGAATATCATACCAAAGACCCTACTACCATTAATCATAGGAATATCACCGGTTATCAGACAGATTCTACACACACCCAAAGTACACAGGGCTACATGACCACTTTGTCGCAGCCCCTAAACTAAAGAATCAACCAAAATGTAAATAAAACTACTAAAAATATAACCAAAATATGACTTTACATCACTAAAATGAGCAAAATATGACAAAAACCATAAAAATGGCTAAAATATGCATTTATGGGCAAAATAAAACTGCTCTAAACAAGGTCAGGAACCTTTCATTCATATTATTTTTCAATTTTGGGGCAAAACAATTTCATGAAAAAAATATGATTTTTCCTTAACTTCCAAACCTTAGTGATTAGGTAGAAACCTATATGGAGTATTATATGCCCAAAACAAAATAACAGCGACATTAAATTTCCAAGATGGCGGCTGGCCATAATATTAAAACGTAATAGTGAATGATTCAGAATGTAATTGTGCAATTAAAACTAATCTTACCAAGAAACAAGTACCATATATGGAACCTTGCTGAAATAAGCCATAAGAATAACACATTGTATGCAATGCTCGGTGGCCATTTTAAAAATATATGATAATTAATAACTCAATGTATTTTTAAGATACAACAATGAAAATCAGCAGTAATTCAGAACCTTGTAAGTGGCTTCCTATGACGAAATGAAAGAACATTGTCTCCATATGTTGATGATGGCGGCTGGGCATATTCTTAAGACTTAAACTCAAGCAAGATATAAGAGCACAAATAATGCAAAATTTAGCGAGAGAGGAATATCATACCAAAGACCTTACTACCATTAATCATAGGAATATCATGCTGAATATAGCATGCAGCAGCCATCTTGAAATTATAAAATATTAAAACAAATAATTCTATGTATTTTAGAGATACAGTAATATGCCATTATAACAAAATTTTGGGGACCTCAGAAATTAATTTGTTATAGTGAGATTTTGTTATACTGAAATAAGTCAATTTGCAAGAATTCACCTGGTGTTAAGATATATTCGTTGCAGGATCTACTGTATATTTCTTCAACATGCCTTTGTTCATAAAAAAGCTCAATATTTATTTGATGAGAAGAAAATTATGTTATTTGTATATAGCCTACACTTTGAACAAATGCTGCTATGTTCATAACCATCAAAATGCCCACTACCATATTCTCACTTATCCACCACTATTCCCTACTATCCCATGCTAAGCAAACATCTTAGTATCAAAGAAATAGAATGGAATGGGCAAAGGGGAATCAGATATGGAAATGCAAACTTTATTTTTATTTGAACATAGGGAGGGAGAATGCATCAATTAGGAAATGAGAGATGATGCTGAACGATCACATCTTATTAACATTTGTCAACACAACAAAGCACGTATTATTCACATAGTTCACATTAATATAACAACAACGTGTCACAAAAACGCCGACGGTTCTTGCAACAAATAAAATGTGTTTAATATGAAACAGAGAGGAAGACTGCTGCAAACACCACTTCGAAGTGCAATACAAAGAATGCAAAACAAAACAGATTAGAAGAGATATGAAACCATAACTTTCATTGGCGGATTTTAAACCTGAAGCTTCTACTCGGCTAATAGTGTGACGTCTTACATTGGTTGATGGGCGAAGCCTATTGGTTACACAAAGCTACGAAACCCTAGCGTTCATTGGTTGATTGCAAACTTGGCGTCAGCCAATAGACTGACGTCTTACACAAAGCGTAGCATTTATTGGTGGATTGCAAACTTGGCGCTCCTACTCAGCAAATAGAGTGACGTCTTACATTGGATGATGGGCGAAGCATATTGGTTACACAAAAGCAATTGCCTTCTCGATTGCGTACAGTGCATATATGGAAAATTGCAATCATATCGTCGTGAATAACGAAATAATATAACAACAAAAGTGTTAGTCATAAAACAGGATGAATTTTAGTTTTAATTTGAGAAAATATGGTCAAATTGGTAAAAGAAAAGCTCAATTTTAATTTATTAAACTGAAACCACGAAATTCGATAAAATGAACTATTTTAACACACAACAAATAGGGAAAAGGGAAGGGACAAAAAAAAAAAAACAATGTTATTCTGAAAATTTCGTTATACTGGTGTTTGTTACAGTGGAATTTTACTGTATAATATCTCAAATTAGCATTAATGTAGAATCATATATGGACTTTGTATGCCAGAGGAAGAAGAATATCCCCGCCACATATTCAAACTTCAAAATTAATAACTCGGGATCCAATTGTGCAATTAATATGAAACTTTGTGAGAGGGGAGAAACAGATAAAACACCTTTCTTGCAACAGTCATAAAACTATCACACTGTGTATAGTATGCAGCCGCCATGTTGAATATATAAGGTATTACTATTGACAATCCACTCTTTATTACAGTTACATTGACAAAACACAGCAAATTGCAGTCTCACATAAAAGGCGCTAGATCAACGATTCCACACATTCAAGGTGGTGGATGGGCGTCCTTTTCTTATGTAGTATAACATTCATCACAAGAACATTCAATATACTCCTTGATAAGGACAAAGAGTTGTATTGTACCCATACGTTTAGGAGAAAGTAAGTTGCATGTTCTTGACTGAACATCTTGTTCTTGAATATGATGCTGGGTGAGTGATCATTCCCATCAATACATTCCTCTTAATCTCTGAATTAAAGCCTGCATTTAGCTTTTTCCAGGGGATATCCTCAACAGCTTCTCTTATCCTATACTTTATGGCGGCCAGTATCATGGGCGACCACCTTGTGGTGTAGCGGCTAGCGTTCTTGGCCGTCGCCTCATAGGTCAGGGTTTGATTCCCGGCTCTGCCAAGAAATTTTAAATTAGTGTGAGGGCTGGAACTGGGTACACTCAGCCTCGTAAGACAAAACTGAGAAGAGGACGGTTCGAATCCCACCTTAACCATCCTGAAGTGGTTTACCGTAGTTTCCCCACTTCTACTCTAGGCAAATGCCACGGCCACCTTGTTCCCAATCCTATCCCCAATTTACAAATACACACACTAGTATAGCTATCACA
Source organism: Meconema thalassinum (assembly GCA_946902985.2). Taxonomy (NCBI): domain Eukaryota; kingdom Metazoa; phylum Arthropoda; class Insecta; order Orthoptera; family Tettigoniidae; genus Meconema; species Meconema thalassinum. The sequence goes on from OX336388.2 coordinate 1,074,963,455, forward strand.
ATAACACAGGCTATCACACAAATTTCATACACCCAAATACCACAATAACGCTGTCCCTAAAATAAGCAACAACAGTATTAGTTAGTTATTGTTGTTTTAAGGGGTGGAACTACGAGGTCATCTGCCCCTAACAACAGTATCATGGTCGTGTTGCGAATACTTGACCCTTTAGGTAACTCCACGTAAAGAAGGGAAGGGTGGTCAATTCTATCAAACTAGCCAACCAATTTATGTCTCTAAACCTGAAAGTCAACCAGCCGTAAAGAGCCTGCCACAAGACACCCATGAACTGAACTCGCATAGGGATCCTATGTCCTTGGACTGCCTGGGTGTTGTCCTTAAGACAAGACATAGTTTTACGGAATAGTTCCATCCATTTTACAGTTGTTCAGGAACTCCCTTGTGACATCCCAGCCCAAAATGATAGTGAATGTGCTAGAAGACCCCTTATTTGAAAAATTAAGTCTCCTAAGTAAGAGAGTGCCACTCTGCAGATTACAAAGCTACAGATACTAGCGGCAGTCCTTCCCCACTTTATCTGTTACCATCAACAGGAAAACCTTTGTGGAGTGTTATAAAGAATCTTAGTAAAGGAGGAAATAGGGAAATGAGCCGAGTTCTGGATAATTAAGAGAAACTCATTGTACTGTAGATACCAAGGAAGCACTGGGAAGATGGCAGGAATACTTCGAAAATGTTAATGGAGACTTATCTGGCAATGTGGCAGATTTTGAGATTATGCAGGAGGAGAATAAGGATGGGAGCAGGATCACGGTTGAGGAAGTAGAGAGAGTGGTAAATAAACTACAATGTCACAAAGCAGCAGGGGTAGGTGAAATTCAGTCAGAATGGTAAAGTATGGTTGGAAGGCAGGTTTGAATTAGTTGCTTAGGATAATTAAGTATGCAAGCCGACAGCTTTAAACAATGCACACGTATAGTACCTGAGATTCTATATTAATTTGTAGTAACATATATACGTCAGTGCTACCAACATGATTCTAAGCCTGCTGAGAGGTCCAATTTTAAATACATGTAGATTCTATACTATAAAATAATGAAGAGAAACTCATTGGACTGTAGATACCAAGGAAGCACTGGGAAGATGGCAGGAATACTTCGAAAATGTTAATGGAGTCTTATTTGGCAATGTGGCAGATTTTGATATTATGCAGGAGGAGAATGAGGATGGGAGCAGGATCACGGTTGAGGAAGTAGAGAGAGTGGTAAATAAACTACAATGTCACAAAGCAGCAGGGGTAGGTGAAATTCATCCAGAATGGTAAAGTATGGTGGGAAAGCAGGTTTGAATTAGTTGCTTAGGATAATCAAATTGCATGGGTTTTAGGAAAGATAACCTCTGACTGGACAAAACCAGTACACGCCCCAATTTTTAAGCAACGCAACAGAAAAGATTGCATTATATTATAGAGGCATTTCTTTGATAAGTGTCTCGGGCAAAGTGTACTCAGGTATTGCAGAAAGGAGAGTTCGATCATTGGCCGAGAGAAAGATGATGAATACCAGTGTGGCTTTAGACCTCAACGAGGATGTCAAGTTATAATTTTTAGTATGCGTCAAGTTACTGAGAAATGCAACGAGAGAAATAGACAGTTGTGTTTATGTTTTGCAGATAAGGTGTACGATAAGAGTACCCAGGGAGAAGATGCTGAGTATCCTGAGGGATTATGGTATCGAGGGAAGACTGCTACAGGCAATCAAAAGTATTTATGTTGATAATGAAGGTGCAATGAGAGTTGATGGTGGGATGAGTTCTTGGTTCGAGGTTGTTAATGGAGTGAGGACATTTTGTAACCTCACACCACTACAGTTTATTTTATTTATGGATCATTTGCAGAATGGCATAAACTGGCTGGGTGGGATTCAATTAGGTGGAAACCAGGTTAGCAGTCTGGCCTATGCTGATGACCTGGTTGTAATGGCAGACTCCGTCTAAAGCTTCCAAGGCAACATGTTACAGCTTGAACAGAAATGTAGGGAGTTCGGTATGCAGATCAGCATTTCAAAGATGAATGTTATGTCGGTAGGGATGAAACGCAAGAAAATAGAATGCCAAGTAGGAGGAACTAAATTGGAGCAGGTGGAACATTTTAAGTATTTGGGCTGTGTATTCTCTCAGGATGGTAGTATGGGGAAGGAAATAGAGTCCTTTTTTACAAAAGCCAATGCCTTGAGTTCTCAGTTGCGATCTACAGAATTCTGCAAGAAAGAAGTTATTGTAGCAAGGAAACTCTCCCTGCATAGCTCATTACTTAGACCGATCTTGCTGTATGGAAGTGAGAGCTGGATAGATTCAGGATATCTGATAAATAATCTAGAGGTAACTGATGTGAGGGTAGCACGAATGATTGCTGGGACAAATGGATGAGAGTAATGAACACGCTTGATGAAGCTGCGTGTACGAGCTGACTTAGATGGTGGGGTCATGTGAAGAGAATGGGGGAAGAGACATTGCCTAAGAGCAAGGGCCTTATTTTTAGTGAAATAAAACTGTTGATTTTCCTGTTAAAACTGACACTATTTCGGTGGGTTTTTCGCGAAGTAAATTGTCATAATGATCGATGTTTCTTTTGAAATCTTCCTTAGTTAAGGGTAAATCTAACAAATTATGTGATACGAAGTTTTAAAGAGCACTCTTTTAATGTATTCTTGTTATTAAATCATAGAACAGCCAAATATACAAAATGTTATCAGTCGCGAACTCTCACTTCTGTAACTACGACCATGCCATTTGATGTAATCAATGGCAGATATTGATTTTCATTGATAGCCTTAGAGATCGCGGAACTGAATACACATAGTTCCGGCTTTGTGGGTATTTGTGTAGAGAATATGCAGCACTATCAATCAAATGAGAAGGAAACCACGACGGTCAATTACTCAGAAGCATTTAAATGTTTCTTGGAGAGCTTTTTCGATAATATTTAGCATTTTTCGTACCAAGTGGAGTATATTTCGTGATCATTTGCACAATTCGCACAATAAATCAGATTTTGTGATATTTCACAAGTTCGTTTTGCTAAAATACGGTACTTAAAGTACCTAGAAGGTCATATATAGGCAAGAAACATGATATGAAACATGTTTGCGCGTATCGCTATTACCAAAAAATACGGCCCCTCGCTAAGAGGTTAATGAGTTCGGCTGTAAAGGGTAAGAGAAACAGAGGTAGACCTAGGAGGCGATGGTTAGATTCAGTGTTGAACGATTTCAAAGTGAGGGAAAGGGTATCATGGAGGTGAGTTGTTCGCAAACAGAGGCTTACAGGCTAGACTGGATGCTGAAAGGCAAAACAGTCTCTAATGAAAATGTATGTATGTGTGAATGTATGTTACCATCAATCTACTTTGTAAATACAGTATTGTGTATATTGTAAGCCTATTGTGATGGTTTATTTTCAATTCTTTGCTACAATGATCCTCATTTTGCCATACGAAACAACTAGAATGCCATATTTCTCAAAACAACATTTCTATCCATTTTTTTATACCAAGATTTAAGATTATTATTCATTGTACTGTATAGCAGAATCTCTATGGTTGATGCTGAAAGCCATAAACTATTTATCAGGCCCCTGCGTAAGTTGGAAACCTCTCACCGCAAAAAATTACTGTAACAAATTTTACTTATTTAATTGTCAATTTCTTTTTTCATTTTTTTTTTTTTTTTTTTTTTTTCCCATGATTCTAGCATATAGAACAACCCTGGGAGAATAAGTTGACTGGCCAGCTTATAGTGCAGACATTGCGAGCATGCCCTGATCTTGTCCGCAGTGTTCTGTCCTGTTGGGAGTCTTTCTTGGAACCAAGGGCCTCCAAAGGCTGGTTACAAGCAGTCAACCTAATAAAAGACGTAAGACAATTTGCTAACATATTACAGTATATAGTTTATATATTATGTACCGTATATTTTTTTGTTAAGTGAAATTGTAAAGTGGTTTTCATCTACATTTAGTCCCAAGTCTCTGTTAACTACCAGTTAGCCTTGGCTTATAAAAATCCTAATCCAAAAGTATTATGCCGCTTGGTGATAAGATTTGGGATTGGTGAGCATTAAAATGTTTATTATGTATCAATATTTACTTCTAAGACTTTGTGAACTCCTCTTTGGACAAATACTGAAATCATGGTATACACGTGGGTTCAAACATTATGTTGTAAAGCTCGGTTATTCAGGGTGATGACAGGTAGTTTTCAAAATTGATCCAATCATGTCTGATAGCAGATAGATGAAACTACATTTTAAATGTAAAGAACCTGGGAGATTCACCTAACAACATGTGTCACATGTTGTTAGGCATTAACCCTCCGTTACACGCGTCCTGGAGTGTGAGTCCGCACTTTACTTTTTTTGCTACCAGAGGCTAAAAATGGAGTTGGAAGGGAGTGGCTTCTACTAGCTTCATTTTTCAACAATATAAGCACTCTGGTAATGTGATATTGTGTCAATAATAATCAAGCTGTTGCTGGTGGAGGTTTATATCGTAACACGCAGACTTGCGGAGTCTCAGTCCGTAGCGTGTATTGGTGACTCAGAAATCGTCCTCTCATTTTCGGTAAGTAATGCATTTTTCCGTTGTTTTGTATTATAATATCTATATCATCTGTCTGTTAGGTAGTCAGCCCGAAGGCTGGTTGGATCCTCAAAAAGCACCGCCGTTACGTTAGGTGAGTAGATACCCACAAAAACCCAAGGCAGCGCTATATTGAGGCGTTCTAGGCAAGAAGAGGAGTGAGGTAGTTTGCCATTGCTTTCCTCACTGAGTCAGAACAGTAGTCCTAACCCTATGAGTAGAACCACTCACAGCATTCACAGGCACTGACTGTGCCCCGAATGCCATTACTAAGCACCACCCATACCACAGTAGCTTCCATATAATCACAGCCATGAGTGAGACTGGGACATCGGTGAAAAGCCACCTTTTACTCTAGCCTGTGCCAACTGACAAATGCAAATGTACTGTATTCATCAAGAGATGGCAAACAGGCCAATCTATATAATATCAATCATATATTATACAATTACATAATATATTGGTTGCAAGTGCTGTAGGATGTGTATTTAGAAGTAGTTTCTGTACTTCATTATCTGTAGTGGAATTTGGATGACAATAATGACCTATGAATAATACCCGTGTGTCCTCTTATCAGGCAGATATTTTGATTTATTCCTGGAGCAATGGATCACATCCCCCCGTGTGGGTGCGGGATAGAATACACCCACGGTATGCCCTGCCTGTCGTAGAAGGTGACTAATAGGGCTGACATGGCCGAATAACTTGCTAGTTTTTGATTTGTTCAGACCCCCTGTGGATGGGGAGGGCAGAATTCATCCACGGTATCCCCTGCCTGTCGTAAAAGGCGACTTAGAGGGGGAGGTCGATTTCGGACTTCTGGTCCCAGTTCTGGTTTGACCTATAGAAATAAACATGCATGCTGTTATGGGATGAGCCACCAGCTTGGCCATCTGGCCAGAAAGCCTAGACGGTATGCCCCATCCCGTCAGGTGGGTGTGCCATGTACCCTACGGTAGTATCCGCCTTACAACGAAGGTCCCTGCAGGGCCGAATTCTGGAGCTGCATAAATCACTGTGCATGCCGAGGGGGAAGTGCCTATTCGAGGCACTGGGACCCCGGGCAATACTTGCTATGCCAGGTAGGTATTGCCTTGGCTGGGTGGCACCCACAGTGATGGCCCCGTTCGGAGTGGGCAGTATTCGGGGAGGATTTCATCCGGGATGCCGTCAAAGCGATCACGGACACCTGTACAGGGTGGCACCCTTAAAAAGCCGTCTCTGGAGTGTCGAGCTAATCCCAAGGTGTATACGCCTTGGGATGAAGCCTTTAATAGAAGATTCCCCGCTGACAAGTCTCCTCGCTACTTGGTAGCTACCAGGACAGACGGGGATGATTTCAAGCTCGTAAAATCGATCATTTTCGCTGAGGAAATCGAAGGGAAATTTGGTGATCTTAACGGGATTTCCAAGCTCCGGAACGGGCAGCTCTTGCTGCATACCGTTAGCCGGCAGCAAACCGAAGCGTTGCTGGAATGCACGCAATTCGGCGAAAAACCCGTTAAGATCACAAAGCACGAAACGCTGAATGAGGTCCGTGGAGTTATTTTCCATCGTGACCTCATTTTGAATAGCGATGCTGAACTCTTGCGGGATCTGGGGAAGAAAGGCGTCACAAAGATTAGGCGCATCACCCGAAAGATTGGAGAGAAGAGCGTCGATACCGGCGCTTTTATTCTCCATTTTGAGGGTGATGTTGTACCTAAGCAGGTGAAGGTCACATCGTACAACTGCGATGTGCTACCGTACATTCCTCCACCTATGCGCTGCTACCAGTGCCAGAGATTCGGGCATGTTTCCGCCAGGTGTACTGCGAAGGCCGTATGTAGAGAGTGTGGCAAGGGGACACTTGAGGGTAATGAGAGGTGTACGCCTCCCCCGATATGTCCCAACTGCCAAGGAAGTCACTCTCCACGGTCAAAACAGTGCCCTGAATTCATTATGGAAGCCAAGATCCAGGAAATCAGGACTCATGACAGGCTTTCATATCACGACGCTCGCAATAGGTACCGTGATATGAATGCCCCCGAATTTTGGGTATCGTTTGCAGCTGCAGCGACGCCCTCAATCACCCCTGCCGTCAAAGTTTCAGTGCAGTACCCTCGATGTCCTCTTTAAGTACGATTCTGAAATCTCCCCTCGCTGTACAAGCGAGCACTGTCAGCCTGAAGGAGGTCCCAAGACCTTCTTTGGCCACGGTTAAGAAGGCGCCGGTTTTAACATCTAAACCGGCGAATTCGGAGAAGAAGTCCTCTTCTTCTCCGAAACGGTCGGCGAACAAGTCTTCCCCAGCTAAAGGGGGAAAGAAGACTTTGCCGACCAGGGCTGGCCCTTCTTCCAGCCCACCTAATACGAAAAATATAGGGGAGAAGAGGAAGACGGTTCGTCGCCGTCTCTCTCGCCCTCCTGCTGATGGAGTGGCTACTGTCTCTGCTGGCCTTTCCGCTCCCACGACCACCAAGGGAGCGAAGCCTGCTGAAGCCAAGCCCGTCCGTCTGGAGGAACTCCCCTATAGAAAAGATAAAAGATCGGCGGAGGAGAGAGGAACGGTTCAGCGCCGCTTCTCTTCCTCTGCCAAAGACAGGGCTGCTGGCAACGAAGTACGAACTACAACTGCTTCTAGCTGAGTACGCAACGGCACCTCTTCACTAAAGAGGCTAGAGTGGACGAGAGTGCAGACGCCACCGGCGGCCACAGCTCCATCCACCCGGTCTTTAGAGAAGAGTTTGAAATGACGCATTGCTGTCTCATGACCAGGACGAAACCTGGATTCCTGAAGACAGACAATGGTTGCCGAGAATGAAGATATTAATTGTCGTAACTCAGCGAGATGAACAGAATAGCTATTACAGTTCCATTGTAAAAGTGCCATGGCGTGGACCTAAGCAGAAGTGGTTATTCTACTTATGATTGACCGCTTGCCACCCTTCCCCATTTCTAGTTGGAGATGATGGGGCAGGAGAGCACATCTCAATTTCCACATCTCCGTCCGAAGACGAAGAAAATGGACCGGGCGCTCTCTTGGGTTGCGCGCGGTCGTCGTCGGACCTCACGAGTCTCGCTCTTGGGGAAGAGCGAGAGGGTTGCCGAAGACTGGGTGTCTGTCCCCGACACGCTCCGAAGAGATTTCTTTCTGGATCGGCGTTGACGTGTGTTTGGGGAAGTAGATGGTCCCTTCCCCACAGACGCCGGGTCCTTATAAAACAAGGTCGCTCCTGCTGGCACCGCTCCACTGGTAGTGGTGGGAGTGGGATGGCCAGCAGATACGTGAGCAGCCCGGCAACAGTAAGTAAGATGTACATCCCGCCTGATTCTCAACCGGATTACAACCATCTCTTGGATCTAGTCTCTCAGCTCCCCCTCCTTTTCTCCTTCTGGGAGATGTTAATGCCCACAACACCATCTGGGGCTCCACTACCACTAGCGGTAAAGGGAGAGACTTTGAGAGGCTAATCAGGCGGCTGGACCTCTGTTTGTTGAACACAGGGGAACCTACTCACTTCTCCATTGCACATGGTACTTATTCAAGTATCGATATTACCTTGTGCAGTCGTGCGCTGGTTCCCCTGCTACAGTGGGGTGTACACGATGACCTTTGTAACAGTGACCATTTTCCAATTATCGTTATTCCTCCGAACCAGAGAGCCATCGAATTACCAAGTCGATGGCTTCTCCATCGGGCTGATTGGCCAACTTTCACGGCACGTGCGGTGTTTGCGAAGATAACTTTGAGAGTCTCGACGATCATACCATTCACATAACGAATGGTATTTTGGCTGCTGCTGAGGAAACAATACCTTCCTCATCCGGCAACTCACGGCGGAAGCTTGTCCCTTGGTGGACAGCCGAGATTGCAGCAGCCATTAAAGATCGTCGACGTGCTTTCAATTGTTATCGGAGGCAAAACACTATGGCCAACCTTATCACCTTCAGAAGGATGCGTGCTAGAGCCCGATATCTGATTCGGGAGAGTAAGAAAACGACGTGGGAAAAATATGTGTCATCTATGACGGCGCATACTCCTTCCTCTCAAGTGTGGACTAAGCTTCGTCAGATCTCCGGACTCCCGACATCACTGTCGATACCCGGAGTATCCATCAATGGAGATATCATCACGGACCATCTCGCCATTGCCAACAGTATTGGCTCGCACTTCTGCGATGTATCCTGCTCTGGGAGTTACGATCCTACATTTCTGACTCTGAAGCGGAAGGCAGAGACTCACCCCTTGTCCTTTGCCACTGCTGCTTCGGAGTCCTATAATGTACCATTCTCTGAATGGGAACTGCGCAGTGCGCTTGCACTGTGCAGGGATACGGCTCCTGGACCGGATAACATACATAATCAAATGTTAAAACATCTGTGCGAATCCAGTATAAAACAACTGTTGATCCTCTTCAATCGTATATGGATAGAAGGGGAGTTTCCATCTCAATGGCGAGAGAGGATCGTGATACCGATTCCCAAGTTTGTAAGCAGCTATAGGCCCATTTGTCTGACAAATGGCCTATGTAAGCTGCTCGAAATGATGGTGAACCGTCGACTGGTGTGGTTCTTGGAGAAGAGAGGTCTCCTGTCTGAGTACCAGTGTGGATTTCGCTCTCATAGGTCCACCACTGATCATCTGGTGCGACTTGAGAGCGCTATACAGGGGGCATTTCTCCAAAAGCAGCACCTAGTCACGGTTTTCTTTGACCTCGAGAAAGCCTACGACACCACATGGCGCTACGGGATCCTTTCCACCCTTCACCAGTGGGGACTCCGTGGTAATCTACCGAATTTCATGTCCCTCCGACTCTTCCGTGTAACGGTCGGTAGGAAATTATCGCAATACTATACTCAGGAAAATGGAGTTCCTCAGAGTTCTGTGCTGAGTGTCACCTTGTTCGCGATTGCCATAAATGGCATTGTTGCCGCCGCCGGATCCGCGGTAATTCAATCACTGTATGTAGACGAATTAGCTCTGCATTACAGCTCTGGAAGTATGGCAGTCGTGGAACGGCAATTGCAGCTAGCTATCAACCGGGTCGACAGGTGGGGTCACGACCGGGTTTTTCGTTTTTCAGCAGCGAAAACCTCCGTCGTCCATTTTTGTCGGCTCCAGAGGCTACATTTACACCCTGAACTACATCTCAGGGATGCTGCGTTGCCGTTGGTTGACAGTTATCGCTTCCTGGGGCTCCATTTTGACAGCAAATTAACGTGGCAGCCCCTTTTACGGCAATTGAAAATGACGTGTCTCAGAAAACTGAACATGCTCAAGTTTCTTAGTGACACTACGTGGGGGGCTGACCGTGCGGTGCTGCTACGGTTCTACCAAGCCCTCGTCCTGTCCTGGCTAGACTATGGTTCTGCGGCATACGGTTCAGCAAGGCCGGCAACCTTGAAAATGCTGGACAGTATCCACCATAGTGGCATTAGGCTGGCTACCGGTGCCTTCCGGACCAGCCCGATACCCAGCCTACTCGCCGAATCGGGTGTTCCACCTTCAAATTATAGACGCCAACATATGCTTTTAGCATATGCCGCCAATGTGCGTCAAATGCCGCAACACCCGACCTATCGAGCTCTCTTTGGTACCCAAAACCACCAGGGGTGCGCCAACCGGCTTCGTGCCACTCGTACGGTTGGATTTAGGCTTGATAGCTGGTGTACTGAAATAGGAGTGGCTGTAGGTCCCTGTATGATCCGGACATCTAGCGAGGTGCCTCCGTGGCAAGTTCCGCATCCGGAAATTCGGTTAGATCTTCACCGAGGTCCTAAGGTGAACACAGATGCCTCCGTTTAACGGAGGCAGTTCCACAGCATAGTTCACCAATTTCTGGACGCTGGCATTCTCTACACGGATGGTTCGAAGGTGGACGAGAAAGTGGGTTGTGCTTACGTTATTGATGGTGCAAATACCAAGATCTCTTTGCCTGAGGCCTGTAGTGTGTTTACTGCGGAGCTCGTTGCCATCTATGAAGCTCTGCAGTTTGCACTACAGGATGCACGAATTCACTTTCTCGTGTGTACCGACTCTTCGAGTTCGTTGCAGTCAATTGCTACATGTTTCCCTCAACACCCCTTAGTGCAGCGAATCCACGACCTACTAGCCGGGCTGTGCCACGCTGACACTCGAATCACCTTTCTGTGGCTTCCAAGCCACATGGGAATTGCGGGAAATGAGTTAGCTGATCAAGCTGCAAAAGGGGCGGTATCACTACCACCTCGACCAATGGAGGTACCTGCTAGAGATATTCGCTCTCAGTTACGCCTACAAGTTCTGGCTTTTTGGGAGAGTCAGTGGCTATATGACCCACTGCCCAGTAAACTGAGAGCGATCAAGGGAACTACTCGCGTGTGACGGAGCTCTTTCCGGTCACGGAGAAAGTCCGTCATTTTGTGTAGGCTAAGGATAGGTCATACAAGATCCACCCACTCGTATCTGATGAGAAGGGAAGACCCCCCACTTTGTACCTGTGGAGGCGTTTTCACCGTGGCCCACATTTTCACCGAGTGTGTGGATCTTGCTGACTTACGAAGAAACCTTGGTTTACAGATAACACTCAAACTTATATTAGCCGATGACGCCGTGGCTGCTGATCGCGTTATCCGCTTTATAAGTGAGAGTGGGTTAGGGCCAGCAATCTAAATTTTCAGGTAAATTGACTCAACGACTTGTTCGTTTTTGAATGATAATGTTTTGTTTTTCCGTAATTTTTGTTTATTTTTATAATTTTTAATTTTTTATTTAATGTTTTTGTTTATGTTTTATTAATTGTTGGTTTTTTTTTAATTTAGGCGTCCAACTCAAAATTTTAAATTCAATTCCAAATTTGTATTCTTTAGTCTGTGTTAAGTAAGTCCGCCCCTTAAAACAACAATAACTAACTAACTAACTAACTAATGGATCACATCGAACAGTGGTTGGACGACGATGAAATTGGAGCAAGTGATGACAGTGATTAGGATGCCGTGAATTATAGTGATCATAATTCTGACAGTGAGCAGTCTCAAGATGAAGACGTGACTGAACGTGAGCAGCAAGAAATAGCCTATATTGTGAAACACTTGCCTGGAGTAGTAGGAGTCGCTAAGAATGCTAAGATACCTGTTGAAGCACTGCAACTATTTTTACCGATGAAATCGTAACATGCATAAATCATTACATATCAACAACCCGTCCAAAATACTCTCGATCCCAAGATGCTGCTTACACTAATCTTGTTGAGCTGAAGGCATGTTTAGGTCTTCTGTTTCTTGGTGGGGCACTGAAAGTCTCCCACACCAATTTAGAAGATCTCTGGCAAAATGATGGTACAGGTGTCGAATATTTCAGGCTATCAATGGGCATAAACCGTTTGCGTTTCTTGTTGAAGTGTTTGAAATTTGATGACATCAACTCCCGAGAGCATCGTAAACAGGCGGACAAACTCGCTGCGGTGCGGTATTTAGTAGACAAGTTCATAGGTAACTGCAAGAAACTCTACAGTTTGGGGGAACTAGTGACAATTGATGAAATGTTAGATGAATTTCGGGGAAGGTGCAGCTTTCGCCAATATATTCCGTCCAAGCCTGCTAAGTACGGTATAAAGATTTTTGTACTATCCGATGCCAAAATTTATTAAACAAGTAATATGGAGATATACTGCGGAAGACAACCTGAGGGCCCATACCCATGTGAAAACACGCCACACCAAATAGTAAAGAGATTGGTGAAAGCAATATAAAAAACTGGTAGAAATGTTACTTGCGACAACTGATTTGGGTCTGTTCCTCTTGCTCAAGATTTGCTTGCAAATGATGAATTGACGCTTGGTGGAACGATTCTTAAGAATAAACGTGAAATCCCACCATTTATGACCACTACTAAGAACCGACCAGTGGAATCAAGCATATTTGCTTTTGTAGAATATTTTCACGTCAAGTAATTTTTATTGTGTAACGTAAAATTTATAACAAGTAATATGCTAAATTCAGCGATAAAATATTTTCATGAAAATATCATTTTGTATCAATTTATGAACATATAGTCTTACGCTGGTCATCATACTGTAAACCAGATTGAGGAACGGAAGGAAGAAAGAACGAAAGGAACCACACAAACGGTTACGGACTGTCAGTCCGCGCGCATGTACTGGTGTAACGGCTGGGCACGCGTGTAACGGAGGGTTAATGTTATTCCATCAATTTTGCTTGTTGCTTACAGAATACATTCAATCCTGTTGCAGTACACATTACCTCAATGTTGTTTTTATTTTATATAAAAATCTATCGTTCCCACTCACAGAACATTGAAGAGAGAGTATGATGCTCACGATTCTCCATAGAGAAGTACAATACTGGCTACTGTATAGTGAGAACGTGGAAACAACCGAATCTTTCTTGAGTTAAACTGGCAAGCACTGCACATCTGGTTTGGAAAAACATGGCAGAGGATGTTGGGTCTCTTCTCTTTCATTCTCCTAAGAAATCATCATGTTGTTTGTCTCAGGACGACCCTTGCAGCAACAGCAGGTTGGATTTTGGTGTGCAGTGTCGGCAAACCTATTAGTAGGTCTATTTTTCTTCTTAGATGAGATAAACACACACCAGTACAAGAACATTTTCCTGCAATTTGCCAAGTAACTGGAAGACAGAGCTAACTCAAGGTTATTTTCAGCAAGATAGTGCAACTTGTCACACGTCAACTAAGTCTCTTGCCCTGATCAGTAGCTTGTTTGAGGACCTTTGTGACCTTCAAGATCATCAGACTTTACAACACCAGATATTTTCTGTAGGGTTATCTCATAGATGGAGTATATTGATATCAGTCACAAACAATGAAAATTTGAAAACCATTGTCATCACTGAAATTCACCAGAAAATGTTGAAACAGACTGCCTAAAACATGGCATAACAGGTACTGAAAATGAAGGCCATTTCAAATATCTGCTGTGATGGTAAGTGAATCTCCCAGTGTTTCCTCAATATTTATAACATGTTGCATCTTCCTATCTACTATCAAACAGAAATGGGATAACCGTATTTTGAAAATTACCCTGTATAATTAACTAAACAATTTAGGCTTCCACGGCGGTATAAGAAGGAATCAACATGTTTTTCATTCTTGTTGGTCCTGATGTAGTGGGGTTTTGAGTTCCCAATGTTTGACTGGAAACTGCAACCAGCATCATCAAAGAGGTTCTATTTATCTGGCAGTCAGCAGTAAACTGGAGTGGAGTCTCGCTGGGTGTCAGGTTCTCTGTGCAGTACTCCAACTGGTTCCTAGGGAGCGAGCTCATTGCTGATTGGCAGGCCACAGCAACATGCTCTCAACCACAGTACACTCAGCTACAGTGCAAAGCAACCAGAAAGAAGATGAGAATGTGTCCATAAGGCCTGGATCCCCATCCTCAAGAGCACAAGAATAAGGAAGGTGGAAGAAAGATGTGGCGTGGACGATGCGGACACATCCTCGGCTACTGGTGAGATAGGTATGCCAATTGCATCGTCACACTGAATGGATTGGTATTCGAACCCAGGAGAGTTTATACCTTCCAGCTAATTCGGGGTCCAAACCTTGGACTTGAACTTTTTGCACCTCTGCTAATTTGGACAACCCTGTGTGAATTGAGAAAACTCTTAATTCGCATGGGCTTCTATCAATGCCATCACTGTGCTGTGTAACGACGCAATTAATTGGCAACGTTGGATCCATGGTGATAAATGATGCCATCACGGACTAAATTGCACTCCATTGTTAGTACGGCCTTACTGGCCTCCTAGTGCCCTTGTTTAGGTTGGCAAACTTGCCTATGATGTGAAAGTTTGGCCGCCTCTTGCCTTGACTGGTTGTGAGTATGGCTTCATTACATCGTGAACTGCTGAACTAACTAGAGGTGTCGTGTCGACTCTCGGGGAACCATTTTCATGGTTTCCCTGAGAGCCAAGAAAACATAAAGGTAGGGTGACCTATATACCGGTATGTACTTAAAAGGGGCTATCCTGCAAGAACTTTGCGTTTGTGTTATTACGAATATGTTTCTTTCACAAAAAATGGTATCTGGGCTCGAAGAGTGAATTTTAATTATTGCACCACCATGCGTGATATTTTTTCTTGTGCCTAAGGACCTAACATTTTAATTTCAGGATATTCAAGGCTCAGAATGGCCGGGTGAACTCCTTGATAATTTTGGTCGGCTTAATCGCCAAGTTTTGTTTCTGTTCCTGTATTTTCTTTTCTGTCATGTTTTGGGGGAAGGTTATCTCCACGCTCAGCCATGCTGAGCCCATAATATCCAATCTATTGGCACCATCATAACCTTATTTCTCAATTCAGTGTTAATATTTCAATTTTTAGAAAGTGTTAATTTTCCTGTTTGTAATTTTGGCGGGGTAAATAGTGTATTTTCTCTCCCCTTTGTTCCTTGGTGTTAGGGTAGGGGGGGGGGGGGGTACCTTCTCGGTTGTAACTTGGTCAGATAAGCCGCGTCCCTTACGGTCAGTCGCAGTTGGTTTG
Source organism: Meconema thalassinum (assembly GCA_946902985.2). NCBI lineage: Eukaryota > Metazoa > Arthropoda > Insecta > Orthoptera > Tettigoniidae > Meconema > Meconema thalassinum. The sequence goes on from OX336388.2 coordinate 1,074,978,531, forward strand.
TCAGACGCGCCAGTCATCCTCAATGGCTCTTAACCTTTTACGATGAAATAATCTTTCTTGTTAACTGTATTTGATAGTCATTTTTATTAATTGTTTTGCTTTGTTGTTCCCGGAAATATTTCATGTGGATTTGTTTTGTAAATTCTTTTCTTGTGTGTCGTCGTGTGGATTATTATCCAAGCTCATGTACCTTTGATGTGGGTGTCGTTTAACATTTTAGCTTTAACCTCTCCGATTGTATTGGGGCTCCATGTATTCCTCCCTTGGGGTTTTCTTTCATTTTCCCAAATGTATGTCATCTTAAATCAGAATAGACCATTGTATGTTCCATGTACCTGTAATTTCTTTTGTTTTAATATTTATTATATTTGTTAAACTTGGCCCTTGCTCTTTATTTATGCATGCAGTCTGCTCTCACCGGACCTCTAGGCTATGCACCAGCCTTCCACTTAACAGGTTTAACCCTGAAGACCCTTTGTGTTCCTTGGTCCTATATAGGTAGTAGTGTCTTACGATCATGGAAACCAGGGCACTACCCGGCTTTGAATCTCGTGGCGAATGCCGCGGGGTCGAGTCGAGATAGCACAATAGGGAAGTCAAAACATGCTCATTAAGGGCAATAGCTGTTTATCGGATTGATGTCGTGAATGCCCTTCTTTGAAGGTGGCAGTAAGAACCCTTCGATAATATACAAGGATAAGAATATCACCTCTGCTATGGAACTTCTTAATCCTAGGGTGTAGGCATTAGACACGCTTCTCTGATCAATGCTACTAGTATGGAAATAAGCAGAAATGATGTGCCAAGATCTACAATTCCAAGGAAAAATGACAAAAGTTGTAATACAAGAAATGAATTTGTATGTAGGTTGTCGAAAGCAAAATAAAAATATTAAAATGGTTGAAGGCAATTGAACTAAAGTTTTATTTACTCACAATTTTAAACCTAGATTATTCTCGAGAATAATAAAATGTAGAGGTAGAGTTTTTACATGGAAGCTCTTTTTTTTTAATGCTTTTATTCTGAAAATCAATAAACTTGCAATTTCACTTAATCAGTTTCTCTTCTCGACACGGCTATTATTCTGTCATCCAATGCGATCTAGTAATCTGTACTGAAATCTGCAGCATCAGTTACCAAACATAAACTTGACAATCCCTTCCCCTGCTAGAGCAATCCCATCTCACTCTTAATACCTGCCTATATTGTTAGACATTTGAATGCAGTTATTGAGAGGCAGTCTGTACTAACTGAATCCATGCTAACAATGAGTCAGAATGTGGTCTGACATAATAAATTTTGAAGTTCTCGTAAATTTCAGAGAAGTTTTAAATTCGACTGATCATCAATTATTTCCAACATATTTCAAACAAAATCGGTGACAATAATGACGAGTAAAATTTCACAAGTTCTTCCAAACCAAGCAAAATCTTGAAGGCATTTAGATCATATGATGCCAATAAGTGAACTAGTACGACAAGCAATAAATAAATGGATGAGTGTCTCTCTCGGGCAGCCCTTTTATAGATGTTCCGCTAAAATTAAATGGGCCAGTATGAAATAACCTTTGTGGCACAAGGGTGCCTGTTCATTAATTTGTGTAAAATGCTTTCTTTAAAAGAATGCTTTGCTTTAAAGTGGATGTAAGTAACATTATGCTAGAAGTTTAGCTGGGACTATGAAAATATTGAAGACAGGAAAATAGCTCCACATTTCATTATCACATATACTGTATGTACATATACCAAGTCTGGTCTAACATTAATTCTATTTATGTTAATTGGTCAGGTGCTGATGTGCCTGGATCCAGAAGAGTACCTGAAGCCCAACTTTGATGGCCTATTGCTATCACAACTCACGAGTGCAGTGCAAGCACTCACCGCTCCTGCAGCAGTTCTGTCAGCTGTAGGTGTTCATGGCCTGCAGCACCAGTGTGTGTCAGTACGTCATGAGGTGGTGTGTCTCCTGGGCACCATGTTGGGGCAGTTGCAGAAAGTGTTTGCTTCTTTAGAAAGCTGGGTCAAGTTAAGCTCAGCAGATATGTTCAAGTTCAAGCAGGGAATCAATGGTTATTTAACAAAGGTATTGTACTTGGAAATGTATTTTGAATCTTTGTATTTTATGAAAAACAACACATGATATAATTCAGGGAGTTAAGTTATCACAACCCACCCTTCCTCCCTCGTGTTTTGGTTGATTAGATAAGAGGTTGGCTTCTGTCGTAAGTTGTGCTCGAGGTGATCGATCTATCAACACGAATGTGTTTGGTGAATGTTGTTTCAACCCTTTGTTCCACGGGCTGCAAAGTGTGAATCTGCATTGTTCAGGTCAGTTAACAGGCGAGGAGGGGAATGGCTTGGAATAGCTTCCCCATCAAACATTACACACCTGTTATTAGTGTTGTCTTGAGCCAAGTAGCGAGTGGTGTATAGTGTTGCTGCCAAGTCCTAGGTGTGTGTTCTTTCTCATAAATTATTCCCACACTTGAGGTAAATTATGAAGTTACCTTCTGTTGTGTCGCGATTTAGCAGCCAATTCCAGGAAGCCATTCAAATCTATATATCACGACAATACGAGTTTCGTTTGCGATGTCATGATCAACATCCCAAACAAAACTTGATTTGTTGTGATATATCGATTGAATGGCTGCCTGTGATTGGTTAGAGCGGCTTCACTTCTGATCGCTAGATAGCTCTAGCGAAGCACTCAAACTTCAAGTCTGAAGTAAAGATGGCTTTATATATAAGGTGCGTTCAAAAAGTAACGAGCCGGAGTCTGTAATGCGCAAACCGGTGAAGACATTGGCTAATCGTGGCGTGTGTAACGAGGTGTGGTTCCGACCAGAGCTTGGAAGGTCACAGCCCATTGCTAGAGGGCACGCGTGCATGTCACGTGACGATACAAAGCGAGCAGCAGCCTGCATCAATCGTCCAACGCTGCCAGTCCCATTGCAAACAGTGACATGGAGGCGTCAAACGAAAAGCTAAGAGGTGTTGTTCGGTTTCTGACAGCGAAAGGAGTAGGTGTAACGGACATTCATCGCCGAATGTCACAAGTGTACGGCAAACACTGCATGTCCCTTGCAAGGGTCAAGGCGTGGCACAAGCGCTTCAGGGAAGGACGGGTGTCGTTAGCCGATGATGCCCGGTCTGGGGCACCCCCTGTATTACCGATGACGACATCCAGCTGGTTAATGCACCCATTACCCAGGACCGCTGAGTGACAGTGAACGCTATAGCCGCCAAGGTCGGATTGAGCGTCGGAAGTGTGCACACCATCATGATGGAACGACTGCACTTTCGCAAAGTGTGTGCTCAATGGGTGCCCCACAGTCTTCAACCACACCAGGAAGCATGTCGAATGGCATACTGTCTTGGTCTTGGTTGGACAATTGTTGCATGCTGCTGCTCGCTTTGTATCGTCCTGTGACGTGCAAGCGTGCCCTCTAGCGACGGGCTGTGACCTTCCACACTCTGGTCGGAACCACACCTCATTACACACGCCACGATTAGCCGATGTCGTCACCGGTTTGCGCATTACAGCCTCCGGCCCGTTACTTTTTGAACGCACCTTATATATACAGAATTTGGCCAATTATAGACTGCTTAGAATCTAAGACAATCTAAGACATTATTTTTCCTTTTCTTTTCTTCCCTGAACTTTTTCATTCGGCAGCTAATCGTTTGCCGTTGTTCTACTGACATCACCCTCGTAGGCCATCGTTGGACTTTGAAACGTTGAACATCTGCTGAATGGACCCGTCGACCAAATTCCTCCCTGCCCGAGATGATAGCATCCATGATCTTCAGTTGTTGGAGTTCCCATTTTATCTCCTCTAGCCATCCTGTAGTGTTTTTTTAATTTAGAGATGTAATCAAACATTTTCTTAGAGAGCTGATTACTGTTCATCCTGTAAAGATGTCCATAAAATCTTAGTCTTCTCTTTTTAATTGAAACAGTAATTTCTTCTATATGATGGTAAAGGTCTTCATTTCTCCTCTTCAACCACCAATTTTCTTTATTCTTTTGGGGACCCAATTATTTCTAAGTATTTTTCTTTCTTTTTTCTCTAGTTTAATTTGGTTTCCTTTTTTATTCAATGTTAAGCATTCAGAACCATATAATACCTCTGGCTTAATGACAGTTGCATAGTGTTTAATCTTTGCTTGGAGCGATATCGATCGTTTGTTGAAACGGATCTGAGTAAGCTTATAGGCAAATTCCATCTTAAATCCCTCCTTGCATGCTGTGTTATCAAGTCCATTTGACTGGATCCATTCACCCAAATACTTAAATTTATCAACTCTTTGAATCTGACACTATTGTGTTGGTAAATACTTTTCCCTATTATGTCTGTATTCAATATATTTAGTTTTTTTTTCAAATGAAATGGTAAGACCAGTTTTAATTGCTATTGCATGTAGTGTTTCAATCATTATTTGTGCGACAAGTTTGCTCTCTGAAATCATCGCTATATCATCACATTTCACTTCAAATCTTCCTCGGTCTTGTCCCAAATGGATCCCTTCAATGTTCTTCTCTCGTAATATTGTCTCCCATTCACCCATAACTTTGAAGCCATTTTTCAGTGTTGCCTTAGTAAATAAAAGTTTGGTGTTTTTCAGTCGGTCAACACAAATGTACCCAAATGAGTTGGGTTATACCCTAATCCTGAAGGGAAACATAATTACATGAGATTAATAAATACACTTGGATGACCAGTTTCGATCGTCAAGCGATCATCATCAGATCCATTACACTTAGGCTATAAAATCTATGTCTGAAAATATGGGTGAAAATATTTACAATATGTACACTTATTTAGTTGCAGTATTGGTAATGCAGCACTTCAGTATTCGTTGGTTGTAGTTTTTGTGATGTTTTGGTGAGATACTGGAACTGGTGATAGAACTCCGGAATTTGCCTGTTTGGAGTGACTATGTGGTTGTTGTGAATGGTCAATTCTGATTGTACGGCATTGTACAGGCTACTTATCTCGTTAGGGTCTTGTGCGGTCCGGATGCGAGCTAGATAAGGGGGTTGAATAAAGGATACATAATGTTATTTGGATCCGGATGTACGATGTACCTTTTCTTCAATAAACCTAGGCCGGTATTCATGGCAGTATTAAAGGTGCTGGGACATTCTCAGAGACCGGCAGCGCTTACATGGCTACTAGTTTATGCGTGGCGAGAATTGATTCCACGGTCTTTAATAGTTGAAGACCGTCCTGTATACAGTAGCATACACCACAATTTACAGTCTAGACTTGGCAACCCACTACAAGTACACCTGCACCTGGAATACTCAGGAATGCGGGGAGGGGGAAACACCCCAGCGAGATAGCAGACCAGTCAGTCGAGTGTTATAAGTGTCCAAGAGAACTGCTCGAATCCGGACCGCACAAGACCCTAACCAGATAAGTAGCCTGTACAATACAGTACAATCCGAATTGACCATTCACAACAACCACATAGTCACTCCGAACAGGCAAATTCCGGAGGTTAATCACCACTTCCAGTATCTCACCAACACATCACCATACCTGCCAACTTTTACGGTTTATCCGTAAAATTTACGGAAATTGCAGCATTTTACGGTTTTACGGACGAACGGTGTCATTTTACGATTTCGCGGACAAAAATTTGAAACGATAATTTACATTCGATAATACCGCCCACTTCCGTACAATCGATTGTTTGCGTGGGTCGAAGGCAAGTCCACGATAGTCGATAACTCGTTCTTTGATATGATTCGTACTTTTAACCGTGTGATGGTTGTGTCGTCATCGTAATTGAATTTCAAGCCGGGATAACCGTTCTTGCATGTGAATCTTAGGTGTTGACAGGCTCTGCTTCGCATATTCTTTGTTCCGCTCCGTTCGCTCGTTGCGATTTAAACCATATTCTTTGACCACGTTAGTTGTTCATTGTTCGCGAAGTTGGCGTTCCTTGAATGTTTTCGTCTTTTAAGGTTATGGCATATTTTATTGAAGCGTTCGAGTTTTTGGCTATAACTTCGTGCTTCGCAGTTTCCTGTATTCCTTGGACTAATTACATTCGTTCCACGTGTGTGTGTGTTTATTTTTTTCTACCATGTGCATATTCTATCTTCACGAGGTTGGCGTCGTGTTCATTTAATGGTTGGTGTGTTTTGACATGTTTTAATGAAGTGTTGGCTGTCTTAATTGTTTTATGTTATAATTTTATGTGACGTTCAGTGATCCAGGTTCCTTTCGATGTTTTAGTAGATATCGAGAATGAACAAATCCAACTAGAAACAGTACTTCCAGACATTTAAAGAATCATACTCGGTTGATTTTCCGTGCATACTAAAATCAAGAAAGGGAGAAAAATTTGCCTTTTGCACGGTATGTGGGTGTGATATTAATATTGCATATGGTGGAAAAAACGATTTAAGTAATCATGTGAAGTGCGGTAAACACATTAGTTATGTTAAATCGAAGAAGATAGCAAGAAAATCAACACCTTTTTTGCTAAGTCTGGAAACGTTTACAGTGACGTAATTATGGCCGAGTGTCTGTTTACTTCCTTTTTGGTGGAACACAATGTGCCCTTAAGTGCGGCTGATCATGCTGGAGCTTTATTTAAGAAGATGTTTCCCACATCAGAAGTTGCAAAGAAATATAGTTGTGGTCGCACGAAAACGACATGTATTGTAAATAAAATGGCAAAAAATGCATCATCTGAAGTTGTTAAGTGCCTTCAGAACGGACCGGATACAGATAAATTCCTTTTCTTTTCATCAGTGAGAAACTACTTTTATACTGCCTGTGACTACATCATCAACAAGTTTCCACTCAAGGATGACGTGTTAAAGAATGCTCAAGTTGCTAGGTTAGACAAAATTGAAGATTCACAGTTATCTTCCATTCGTTTTTTCTTGGAAAAGTTTCCTATCATGTTATGCAAGGAAGAGAATGAAACTACAGATGAGGTGGTGAATGAGCTTCAGAGGCAGTTCACAGCTCTTCAGGTAGATGACTCTTTGGCTGCACATCAAGATGCTGCAAGTGATTCCAGTTGGGCACAAATATCAAGAATTCGTGGAGCCGATGGACTTCTTAAGTATAACCGAATTTTTAGAGTATTGCTCTCTATTCTCACCATACCCCATAGCTATGCAGAATGTGAATGTTTTTTTTAGCTTTGTGAAGAAAAATAGAACACAGTTCAGGTCATCCATGTCCAATGAATCTCTGGAGTCTATTTCTATTTTGAAGACCAGGAGTTCTGGTCCCTGTTATGACAAAACATTTTCTCAAGACTGTTTGCAGGAAGCTAAAAAGGCCACAACCATGACTTAAAAGTCGAACTAGCATGTGATTTGCAGTGTGTATTATATTATTTCTTGCCTGTGTTACGTTAAACAAGCTTTATTGTTTAAAGCCTTTTTCAATTATCGTATATCAGCTTAATCTATCAAGGAAGTCCTGTTATGTCTGCTCCAAACCGATATTCACCACGCCTGCTGCTGATTAACATGGATTTCTTCTTGATTGTTATGTTCATCTACAAATCATGTAAGTAGATATGATTTCATTGAAGTATCCTGTTTAAAGCATGAATTATTGTATTTTGTAGCCCAGAAGTATTATTATTTTCGTCAAGCCGGGGTATGTCGAAAATCGTTAGATTTTTTTTGTCGCGCGTGAGTTTTACTGATAGCCCTTTTCAAAAGTTGGCAGGTATGCATCACAAAGACTACAACCAACAAATACTGATGAGCTGCATTACCAATACTGCAACTAAATAAGTGTACATATGTAAATCTTTTCACCTGTATTTTCAGACATAGATTTTATAGCCTAAGTGTAATGGATCTGATGATGATTGCTTGACGATCGAAACTGGTCATCCAAGTGTATTTATTAATCTCATGTATTTTTTTTTTTTTTTTTTTCAGGATTAGGGTATAACCCAACTCATTTGGGTACATTCGTGTTGACCGACTGAAAAGCACCAAACGTTTTTTGAAATTAAAGAGCATTGGCAAAAGCACATCGCCTTGTCGCACACCAGTTTTGATGCTGAAAGGGTTTGAAATCTCATTCAAAAACTTAACTCTTGAGGATGTATCAGTGAGTGTTTGTGAGTGGCTTTAATATAACCATGAGTAATTAAAGTGAAAATTACTGTGATGGAGTTATAGCGTCCGTATCCCATACAGCTATAATTTTATTAATTATTTGTGGAATGTAAGTCCAGATGCATGCAATGTCATTGTGCTCCGGCACATTATAGTGGAGGGTTAAGGATCGGAACAGTGAGGCATAAGGTCAACTCGTCTCTTCCATTAAATAAAACCTGTCACTTAGTATGGGAACTTCTGTGTATCACAATGATAGTTCTTGTTTGTATGTTTAGCATCTCCCGAGTGCAGATGTGGTATATGCAGCTTGGCAGAAAGAGTTATCTTCAACCACAAAAGAGGCAAAGGAGTTGGTTGACGCATTGCCTCCTGTTTCTGGTAGCATTCGACAAAATGCACTACTGGATTTGTTACTTTTGTACCATGAATGCTGCCCAAATCTGATCAGCCATTTGGATTTCTTGGACCTCTTGGGAAGACTCCATATAGCTAAAGGACAGAGTCATGAGCAAGACGAGGATATAGAAGCAAGCATACAAGTGAAAGTCTTGAAGTTGATATTGGGCGCTGATATCACGGCTTTCTCACCAAACAAGGTAATTGCATGGCAAGTGTTTTTGTGGAAAGATCCTTTCATTATCTCTTATTGATTTTCTTTATTTGAGGGGCTTGGACATCGTAGTCATTTAACCCCATGTACTTGCATGTGTGTACAATTTTTCTGATAATTGTTTAATTGTGGTGTCTGTAGTAGTGTATGTATTTGTAATTCAGGCGAGGATTGGACTGTGGCCTTAAGTTAGGAACCATCCCGGCATTTGCCTGGAGTGGAAGTGGGAAGCCACGGAAAACCACTTCCAGGATGGCTGAGATAGGAATCGAACTCACCTCTTCTCAGTTCTGCCTCACGAGGCTGAATGTACCATGTTTCAGCCGGCAGACCAGAATTAAATTTCTTGGCAGAGATGGGGGTCAAACCCGGACCTCTGGGCACCAGCCAAGAACGCTGGCCGCTACACAAGGAGGTGGCGTCATTATCTCTAGGAGTTTTAGAATTAACATCCATTGCAGTCCGTATTGATAATGATTAATGACGATATATTCCACTGGCTTATTACCCTGGACAAAAAGAAAATTAGTCACCCCCACAAGATTACACTAAGGTCCATTTATGTCGATATACGAGGTCTGTTAGAAAAGTATCCCACCTCTTTTCTTTTTTTTTTTTTTTTACTGTGAAAACCTGATGGATTTGAATCAAGCGTGCCTCCATGAGCCGACCTTGAACTTTTGTGTGCATGCGTTACTTTTTTCCTGCCTATCGATGGTGTCTGTTGCTGGCAAGCAGCATTTGAGTGAGGTAGTGTGTAGTGTTCTCGTCGAATTTTCATTGCAAGGACTGGAATTTGGTTTCTGGTGACTGAAGATTTGGCCATGAAGAGAGTGGCAGCGAAATTCGTACCGAAGCTGCTGATTGCGGAGCAAAGACTACTTCGTGTTGAAGTCTCACAGGACATGCTGGAATGAAAAACCAACCAGAGCACTACGCTCTACCTCACTCAAATGCTGCTTGCCAGCAACAGATGCTATCATCAGGTGGAAAAAATTCACGGAGGTTCAAGATCTGCTCATGCAAGCGTGCTTGATTCAAATACATCAAGTTTTTGCAAAAAAAAAAAAAAAAAAAAGAGTACTTCTAACCAACCTCGTAGATGGCATTGCAAGAGTGTATGGCCACATGACCCCTCAAAGTGGAAACTAACCATACCAGTGACATGGCGTGAGTGTGTTAGTTGGTTGTAAGTCAACTAGTTGAGATGGATCGACACAAAAATATAACATACTGCCAAAATGGGGTAAGTTATTTTTGTTTGGCCATGTTCATGGGCACACAGAGAATGTAGTGGTTTGCTGTCTTTCTGCAAAGAATGGTGTACTATGTATGTGCATGAAACACGGCATAAGAATCAAGGACGCAAACAAACATCGTCTGTGCGAATTGATCTCAGACCTGACATAAATTGTTTCTGTCCATGAATGAAGGTACTTTCCAACCAATTTCTGCAAAGGGAATATTACAGTGCACTCCCGATAATTCGTGTGCGGATAATTCATTTTGCGGTTAATTCGCGGGTCTCCAAGAATATTTTTTAAAATAGAAATTCTCACAGCAACTAATCATCACACTAAGTAAAGCAATCTCTCCGTCGTTTAAAAGAATTTTGATGCGACGCAATGCCTAAAGAGGAAATCATTGAGATTCGAGAAGACTCAACTACGTTTCTCTGCGATGTAACAGTAGACCAACTTGCGCAATCTTCAAAACATACGAGCATGTTGCCGCGAGTGGTATAGCACAGATTTCCTTTATCTTCGAAGCCCAAACAATACAAGAGGAATGCGCTTTCACTCGGAACCTACCCTCCCTTTCCCAACAGCCACACTCCCGAGGTCACTGATCTGTGAGTTGTGAAGGGTAGATGCGCGTACAGCATATTGTAAATAGCGATTATTGCGTAGTGGCGCAAACTTGAGTGACACCGAGAGCGTGTTTGTTGGATGCTCTTCATGCAGTCAACAAGTCATGGGAGAAAAATACATCTACTACGCTCGCACAAAAGCAAGTTAGACGTCAATAAAGACGATTATGATTTAAGACATGAAAACAAAGATGAAATAGCACGGAATTTGACTGTTGGTGAGGAAAACGGAGATCCAGTTGATATCTAGTACGGGAGTGATGCAACGAAAATCCCAAAAGTTTCCCTCAGTCAAGCTAGTGTGTCGAGTCACACTTATTTATTATATAGAAAAACGAGATGATTTTTCGTTCTCATATAATGTTTTCTTCGGAAATGTGCAATCGAAAATTAGAATAAACGATCTAAGAAACAAAAAGAGATGACTGTTTCTTTTTGTTAAATATTAATGTAGACATAATCCACATAGGCCTACCTCTAGCCTAGCATGTCTTATAAGACACTACAATCAAGTGTTATAATTATTATTTTGCGCGTTCAAGCAGATTTCAATATTTTAATCAATAGTTTTGTTTTTACAAGGCTTAACAAAAATAACTGCGGATAAATCGCAGTTTTCATAATCCGCGGAAGTTCGTGCATTAATTACCGCGAATTAATGAGAGTGCACTGTAGTTAGTTATTGTTGCTTTAAGGGGTGGAACAGTGAGTTCATCTGCCCCTAAAAGGGAGCTTTTGGAGTGGAGTGTCACCTAAGAGGCCACTACTTACAGTGCCACTTCAATCAGTGGGCTCAAGAACACCTTCACTAGACCTTAGCAAACTGGAAACTTTTAGTGTGGTCTTATTTTCTCTTTTTTCCAAAAAACCAGGTGTAGTATGTGTGCACCAGAGGCCTACCTAAACCCACCTAAGCCCGCAGTGCATGGTGGGTGCGGTTCAATAGGCACTGGGTGTATGGGTGTAGGTGGGTTTATTTGTACCTCAACTTGAGCACACTTATTCAGGTCACGGTGAACGTGAGCCAACAAGATGGGATATTCTTGGTGACTAGGTGTTGGCATTTATGCAACATCATGCTGTGAGCACACCCTTCTTGGAAGACAACCACCATGTTCACAGGGCTCAGTATGTGTCTGCATGGTTTCAGGAACATACAACCATTTTGTTGTACCTAGTTCGGCTTGCAAAGTCTCCTGGTTCGAACCATATTGAAAATGTGTGGAGAAACACAGACATAAGCATATGTCTACTTTGCTGCAATTATCAATCTCCTAATGACCAAGTGGATTCACCTTGATTTGGTAACCTGTATCACCTCCTTAAATCACTTCCTTCCAGAATGCAGGCGGTTATTTGGTGGTGGTAGCAATTATTATTGTTGTTTTAAGAGGTGGAACAGTGAGATCATTTGCCCCTGAGTGGTTATTTGGGCCATATTCATTGTTACTCTGAGGAAGGTTTATTCTCGATGGGGTGACATATTTTACCTGGTGTGCTTATACCAGGTGAATCATATTCCCCTATCAGTATTGTTTTATACAAACCACAGTTTTGAATACATCCTGAAAACATCTATTCTTCTGGTGCACACAGTTAAATCGATTTCTTTATGTTTACAGCCTACACAATATGTGCCACTGCACATTATAGTGTTGATGGTGGGAGCAAGTGAAATGCTACAGTGCTCCAATCTTGCATGTGAAAGGATCAAGTCCGAGGCAGGGGTACTCTTTTATTTTGTAGTATTTAGCTTTTACCATCTCTTAATGTACATGTAATATCCTCTTCTGTGCTCATTTTTACTGAATGAAAGTGTATATGGCACTTTTGTGACAACGATATTTCGAACGGGCAAGTTTGACGACGATAAAGACGATTATCTGTTGGTATTGAGGTTCCAAATCTTGTATTCAAATCCTACTGTCTTGCCGCATATGTACTGTTTGCAGCCCAGGCGTTCAAAATACTTCACCATACTTTTATCATAAACCCGATGTTCTTCGGGGTACAAATTTGCGATACATCTTCTTTAGAACAACTCCATAAAAGGACTCATCTTCCACCCCTTATCATTTAAGTCGATCCTTGTAATGTCTGCACAATGCTGGAAACTACGGATTTGAAGAAATCTATCTCTTCTTATAGTCTGAAACATGGCTAAACTGTGTGGTGTGATCAGCCTTTGACTCATCTGCTAAAGAACATCTTGAAATTGGCGAAATCAGTGCCTGATGTATTATTGAAACTCTGGAAATGTAGCTAAGTGTATTCTTCATCAGAAAGGACCTTTTTTTATTATTTACTGCTGTGACTCAAAAATTATGATTATTAACCAGCTTTGTCTAAGATTTTGGCACTGCTATTCCATGATTTTATTCAAATCTTTATCTCTGACAGAAATAGTACTTACAGTAACTGTTTGGATTAATCTTACAATGTTTTATGAACAATTAACCCTATGAATTTCAAAATGCATGATATTTTTCATGGCTGCCATGTTGGATTGGTGACTCTTGTTGAATTTTGAAAGGCACAGTTGGGGTCGGTTAGGGTAGTAGTATGTTCTTACCCAGTTTCATTGAAATTGCTCCAGTTATTTAGGATTTATTAAGGACACCCACAAACATAAGGTGATATCTACTACTTTTACATGGCGAACTCAAATCGATTTGAATACGATCCTGTTTTCAGTACGATGCCCGTTTACATGAGCAGTTTCAGTTTATATTGAAATCGATTTCAATACGGTATATAATTTATGGTGGCCAACCTGCAGTTATGTTGTCTACCTCGTATTAAACAACAAGACATAAAAGACCCGTAATTATAATCAAACGTTTTGTTTTTGACAGGTTGTTTATAAACATGAAAAGTGGATGTGTGGAAGATTTTGATGTTGTTTGTTCTTAACAAGTTTATGTTCAGTTTAATAATGATAAAATGTTGGTTTTACGTCTCTTTTAATTACTGAAGCTTTTAGAGACGCCGTGCAGCCGGAATGTTGCCTCGAATGAGATCTGTAACGTGCCAGTAAATTTACTGACACGACTCCCTCGCATTTAGACCTGAGCACTCTGACTGCGCCAGGATTTGATCCTGCTACCTTGGGAAAAAAAGGCGAGAAAGTTACCACTGCACCACTCAGCCAATCTATGTTTAATTTATTCAATCTAGTAGACAAATGGGAAAAGGAACGGATTAAGCAGAAAAGTGAGACGGTGTATTTTCACTTTTTCTGTTGATCACATTTTATGTATGGATACACCGGACATTAAAGGTAAAGCAGACAAAAAAATACATTAGCGCTAAAATCGCGTTCAAACAAACTTTGCTTATCAACCACGACAGGAACACAGACAGTAACGAAGAATATAGGCAGAAAGTAAAATAAGCGATTTGAGGGTCAAGCGACAGACGAGAGTAAGCCTAAATTAGTTTAAAAATGTAACTCAAGAGCGTGCAGAATCGCCTTCAATACGATACACGTTTACATGTTCCTGAACACCAGTTTGGATACGATCTGATCCCACAGTTTTACCGTATCAACCTTGAAACTCAATGCGATCTGAGTCCCGTTTACATGACGGTATTCAATGCACTAAGTGTACTCAATCGATTTGAGTTCGCCGTGTAAACGTACTAATCATAAGCCTATATTTCATGAAGTAAAAATAGAATAAAATTGTGACTTGTCTTGTTTGTTTCGTGTAGAAATTGATTTTGTTTTTTTTATCATTTGATACTCCTGTATTTAAAGTATTCTTAATGTGTACATGTCATTGTAGGAGCATTTTGGTGAGGTGTTGATGCAGCTGCTCACCTTGGCACGACATTCCTCTCCCTCGGTGAGCAAACCTGCAAGCCAGACATTGGTGGCACTGCTCCATGGAACTGGACTGTTTGATGGCTCAGACGATGAGCTTAGTGTGTGGCTGCATTGTTACCAGGCAGTTCCTCAAAAATCCTGTGAAGACGTTGCGTCTTACCTAACACATGTAGTCACCAGTACAGTTCAGAAACTTGCACACTATAGTGATCTCACCACTCAGGCCAAGGAGAATATCACTGATGAAGGTTTGCCTGATTTGCAGACAAGTAGGATGGAGGATGTGTTTGCTGGTAAGTGGCAGTGCTATATTAAGTGCTATATTTTTTACCAAACTTATACAGAGTGATTTTTGGCATGGTCGATGGGTCTCGTATAGTTCGCTGACCGAGAGTAGGCGGCTCACGACCCAAGTCGAGTGTCGTGTATTTCCAGCTGTCTCAGCCATCTTAAAGACCACTAGGCATAGGATATTTGGCATAGTTCAGACTAAAAGAGGAATTTGTTTGTGTTGGCTGTGCTGTGAGTGATACAGAGTGTTTTTACTAAGTTTATTCACATTCTTGTGATCTCTTGTAGATCATCTCATGGTGTAGTGGATAGCTGCATGGTTGTCGCCCCAGAGGTCCGGGTTCGATTCTCGGTTCTGCCAAGAAATTTAATTCTGGTCTGAGGGCTGGAACGAAACAGAACTGAAAAGAGGTGGTTTAGATTCCCACCTCAGCCATCTTGGGAGTGGTTTTCCATGGTTTCCCCACTTCTACTCAAACAAATGCCGGGATGGTCATGACCGTCTCCTTCCCAATCCTCACCTGAATTACAAATACATGCACTAAAACAGTCATCAAAATAAGACAGGTTATCAGACAAATTTCACACACATCTAAGTACTCGGGGCTACATGACCATGATGTCAAAAATCTTCTAAATAAATCAATAACGATCTCGTGTAAAATTAGAATTAGAATGGACTTCTCAGTGATTTACTTTGAAACAACGTATTTAACCTATACAATTGTTGCTAAAAATAATTAGGGTGCTGTATACGTGTGGTAAAGAAAATTGGGGGCAGTTTTCAACAAGAAACTGCAGTTCAAAATGCAGATTTAGTGCACAGGAGAAGGTGGATAAAATCTGTGCTAACTTTGAATGTTTCCTTTGGAAATCAATCCAGCATATCACTCAGCAGTTGGAATTAATCCGTCTGTCTGAACCACCACATTCATCAAAGACAGTTCTGTTTTAAGTTGGGTTCATTCCAAAAACCATACAAGTCCAAAATTTGACTTTTTGAGAAAAATCGATTGCACTCCTGTAGTTAATTAAATGCAGTCTGCAGTTCTGCCTGATCTGGTGAGGTTATGACGATGTCATCTACATAGATGGTCCCAAGTCCGGAATGCGAAAGGAGGAGGGTTAGCTGGTTTGGCAACCAGCTGTAAAAACTGCTAACGCCGAGTGTTGGGCAGCGGTAAATAACTCGACCCCTTGAAGGGGCCAACGGTGAATGTCCCTTCAGTGTAGGAAATGACACTGAAATCCATTACGTATATTTTGACCCAACAGCAAAACGGGCAGAGGAGGAACTTCCCTTGTGGTTCTCAACGGTCGTGGAGGCGGATGAGGTCATGCCAGATGGACTGGCTGTGAAGGCACAACTCAATGGTATTTAGAGTCTGCGGCAGTCCATTGCAGTCACGGTGCTAGAACCTGCACGTCTCATTTCATTTGTGCTGCAGGGTATAGTTCCGAGATTATAGTGTGTGGGTCACTTCCTTGCAAGCTGTGATCCACCTTAAACAAAATCTCGCTTGTGGCACCTATTTCCTGCTGTCACAGCTTTCAACTCAAGTCCAGCGGCGATGGAATAAGGATGGTGGAGGCAGGTTTTCGGGTTGAAACTGGAAGCCTCTAGTTCGGACCTGCATGTTGGCAGCAGATGTGTGATGGTCGTCTTTCTGAGACCCCGTGTCTACTCAGGATTTCGGTCCTGCATCTGTGTTTAGGCAGGCCTATTTAGGATCACCGCTGCCCACCCCGAATGGGGAAGGCCCTAGAAAATGTGGGCTAAACATCGGTAGTCACACCTTCAGCCGGCTGGGAGGCCGCACCCAGCGGGTCACCCCTTTTGCAGTCGTAAAACGAAGATTATCCAAAATATAATTATAGGATCCTGGAATGTTCGGACATTACTTGATTTGAAGGACAATAACATGCCTGATAGAAGAACAGCGCTCGTCACCCATGTCTTGGTCGAATGAACATAGATGGCCTTAAGTGAAGCCAGATTGTCCAGCGAAGGTAAAATTACAGAGTTCAGTTCAGGTTACACCATATTCTGGAAGGGAAAAGATGAGGGAGAGCGCCATATTCATGGTGTTGGTTTCGCTATAAAGACCACACTGGTGAATGATCACCAGCTAACTCCAACTGCTGTCAGCGAAAGAATTATGACCCTCCGAATCCCACTATCCGGGGGTAACTTATGACTCTTATCTCTGCATATGCTCCCACCTTGGATGCTGATTTAGAAGTTAAAGACCAATTCTACAACCTGCTGAGTGCAATCATCGCCAGAGTTGGTAAAGATCATTAATTATGGAGCAATGTGATGGGAAAACAAGGACTTGGCAACTGCAATGCCAATGGTCTATTACTCCTTGGTCTATGTGTTGAACATGAACTCTTCATTACCAACACTCAGTTCCGCCTGCCAAATCGCTACAAAACCACTTGGATGCATCCTCGCTCGAAGCACTGGCGCATCCTTGATTATATCATCACCAGGCAATGTGATAAAAAGGACATCCTTGTCACCAGGACCGCAAGAAATGTCGATGACTGTTGGACAGATCACAAGCTCCTTTTTTGCCGGTTGAGGATCTCAATCTGCCACAAACCGAAACGATTCATCCACAACCTGTCCAGACAGAAATTTGACACTTCTAAACTCCAAGTTAAATCAATTGCTACAGATTCCAGAAATGAAATCACAAATAAGCTGGCTAGTCATCCAGTTAGCACAAATAGTGTAGTACAGGAATGGGCCACGCTTCAGAAGGTCATCACTGAGTCAGCTGAGGAAACAATTGGTTTTGTGAAGAACAAAAGACAAGACTGGTGTGATGAAATTATGTGTTTGATCAATGCCAAACGGGAAGCCCATCTATCCTTTCTTCAAGATCCATCTTCCAGTGTGAAAAAATCACATTTCGTGCAACTTAAGGGGAAATGTCAGGCACAAATCAGGGAAATAAAGAACAACTGGTGGCAGCAAAAAGCTGAAGAACTGCAAAGACTATCTGATGCCCGTGACCTGCAAAACTTCTATTCAGGCATAAAGGAGGTATATGACCCAATCCGATCTTCATCAAGTACATTGAAAACTGCTGACAATTTCACCATTTTAACTGATCAAGGACAAATTTTGGAGCGTTGGAAGGAACATTTCTCTGCACTTCTAAATCGTGCCTCCAATGTTGCCGAGGACTTTCTTCGCAACGTCCTTCAGCAGTCCAACAACCATGGGTGTCAGTTCCGCCGACATTCCAAGATTTCACCAAAGCGCTCAATCAACTAAAGCCGAGAAAGGCCTCTGGTCCTGCTAACATTCCTCTGGAGTTGTTACAAAGTGGAGGTATGGCTTTGAAGACTCGACTTTTTACACTTATCCTCTTAATTTGGGAAACTCGAGAAGTACCCGGCAACTTGAAGAATGCTTCCATCATCACTATCATCAAGAAAGGCGATCGTAGTGTGTGTGGGAACTGCCGTGGTATATCACTATTGTCCATTGCAGGTAAAGTTCTCGCAAGAATTCTACTAAGCCGGTTCCAAAGTATCTCTGAGAGGATTTTGCCCGAGTCTCAATGTGGTTTCCGAACCTCCAGGGCACAACAGACATGATATTCTGTGCAGGCAACTCCAGGAAAAGTGCAGAGAGCAACAGGAGCCTCTGTATTTAGTTTTCTATGACCTGGAAAAAGCCTGTGATTCAGTACCAAGATCTGCTATGTGGAAAGTATTAGCGCACTTTGGATGTCCAGATCGCTATGTGGAATTAGTTCAAGCTCTTCATGATGGAATGTCTGGGAAGGCTCTTCATGGTAACTCTGTATCCGATCCGTTTCCAATCACTCACGGTTTGAAGCAAGGCTGTGTGCTTGCTCCAACACTCTTTGCATTGTATATGGCTGCTGTGATGTATGAATCATCTTCCAACAACCCAGGCATAGAGATTAAGTTTCGCTTCGATGGAGGCCTTCTGCCAAGTCTTCATTCACAGAGACATACCCAAGTTACCCGGGTGACAGACCTACAGTATGCCGATGACACCGCATCTCCTGCTCTGACACCTGCAGAGCTTCAACAATCGGTCAATCGCTTTAGCACTGGGTGTGATCACTTTGGTCTTACCATCACTGCAAAGAAAACTAAGGTACTTGCACAACCTGCCCCAGGATTACTTCTTCCTGAGTTCAATATATCCATCTTAGACTCAACACTGGAGCAGGTTGATCATTTTTCATATCTTGGTAGCATCTTGTCTAAACGGTGCACATGCGAACAGGATGTTGACAAATGAATTGGGGCTGCCCATGCAGCATTTGGCTGCTTAATGCACAGAGTCTTCATGAATAAAGACCTAAAGATGCATACCAAACTCATGGTGTACAAAGCCATCGTCATCTCAACGCTACTTATGGCTGTGAAACTTGGACGCTCTATCACCGTGATATCAGGAAACTTGAGTGCTTCCATCAACAAAAAATGAGATACATCTTGAACATTAAGTGGGAGGACTACGTTACGGACACTGCAGTTCTTGAGAAAGCGCATCTCAATAGCAATGGGCCAACCATCATCGCTCATCAACTGAGATGGTTAGGCCATGTTCACTGTATGAGTGAAACCAGGCTTCCACGTCAATTCCTTTATGGTGAAATTTGCTCCGGCACTAGACCTCATGGAGCCCCTCTGAAGCGTTTTAAAGACCAGCTAAAACACATCATGAAGATGACTGGTATACCTATCCACTCATAGGCGGAACGTCGCAGACAGGAGAGACATGGAGAGGCCAAACGACAAGCAAGGAAGCTTCGTCAGTTACAACCCCGCCCTCCCCCGACCATTCAGTGCAATTTATGTGGGCACATGTTTCATGCCAGGATTGGCCTGTTTAGTCATCAGAAACACATCCACAAGCTAGTCTGAAAAGCTCTATGCAGGAAGAAGTATGTGTACTCGGATTCGAATTACAGCCGACGACGAATCTGCATAGATAAATAAATGCACCTTTTCTGAAGTTATTGCCTGAGCTACATCAGCTGTTGTGGCAATGAATAGCAGATCACTCGAAGGATCTCCGTGAAATACCTTGTTCGTTTATTGGATTGGGCCCAAGTTAATGATTTATGATTATGCTGTTATCATGCAGTATGTTTTGGATGATTCGTAATAGATAGCTATCTCTTCCAATAAATTACTGTAATTTCTCCATTATTAGTTTTCAGTTGATTGAATGGAAAGCCTTCTTGTAATCTATGAATATTGCATGCAGCTTTCTTCTTGGTGTTGATAAGGCATTCTCTAAGTTTTTAAGTGCACTTAACAACATTCTTTCTTTTTCTTTTTTCTTCTTTTTTCGCTTCGTTACCCACGAAGAGTCTGTAGTACGTGACACAAAGCTTGAGTGCTCAGAGTCCGGGGCCTGGCCAGCGGGCTGCGTAAACCCGACAACCATACCAAAAATCACCCTGTGTATAGATATTGGACTATTTCAATAGTTAAAATCACATGATACAAGTACATTTATAAATTAATAAATAAAGTTTATACTGTACTATATTCTGCATTTCAAAAGAAAGAACGTGAAGGAAATGGCGGGAGCTTAGAACAGCTGAGCTGTGTTGCCAAGTATTTATTGTTGTTGTAGATCAGCTAATTCGATTAATACACCTGGCTACACTTTGGACATTATTTCGGTGCTATTATGCGCAATATAATGCAAATGTCGATCCTGAGTCAACGCTGAGGACATTCAAATAGACAAATACGGTACATAAATAAATAAATAACACACCGAAGCTATACTACCTTTATCACCGTTATTCAATAAATACGAGAAAGAGGCCAAACACTCGACCGCTATACAAATGAAAATGAAAATCCACAGCCTGCTTCCAGTCTCCGACCGGGTCAGGAATGGAATGAATGAGGCCCCCATCTAGCGGCGAGGATATGAACTGTGCCGGCTGCCGAGGCCTGACGCACACCCCTGGGGCAATGATTAAATGAATGACAGATGAAATGAAATGCTAGTGGAGAGTGTTGCTGGAATGAAATTTTGACAGGGAAAACCAGAGTACCCGGAGAAAAACCTGTCTGCCTCCGTTTTGTCCAGCACAGATCTCACATGGAGTGACCGGGATTTGAACCACGGACCCAGCGGTGAGAGGCTGGCGTGCTGCCGCCTAAGCCACGGAGGCTTCCGCTATACAAATATAATACAAAATACAAACACAAAGTAATCAGATGATGAATATATCAACACTCACCATGCAATGATGCAAGATGAAACAAGAGTTTGGGTGAAGGTCGTTCGCAGTTTACAGCAGTTAACACAGAACGCAGAAACAACATCATGATAACACCAAGCACACTCACTCACTGTATAGTGATTCTGTACGGTAAAAAATAGCTTCCACATACGTAATGTTAAGGTAAAGACGTATTTAGCAACAAGCACACAAACAAGCTGCTCTGAGGCGACATTATTGCTGTGTTTTTACATTGTCAATTTGTAGGCTATTGAATGGCAAGCGTTAATTTGAACACTGCTGTATGACGGGAAACAATAACTTGTGCTGTACTCGTATTATCGACTGCCGCGAACTGACACTAATAATCCTAGAATAATGCGCATATTTTCTTAACTACGGTATGTTCATTGGCACGCAACAGCCTTGACGGTCTCCGGCTGTATTCCCCGCATTTTCCCATGTTCTTCCTGCGGTACTATTTGTAACTTATTGACGTACTATAAAAGAAATAACGAAGTAAAAATGGAAACAAAAAATATTAAAACTCGATGCTAAAAGTAAACGATACGATGGCAATGAAACAAACTCCGACACAGTTAACAGGCGACTGAATGAATGAATGAATGAACGATGTGATGGCAACGTGTGGCATTAATTGTCAAAATCCAGCCAATAGGAGCCCGCGGCGGCCATTTTTATATCGTTCCCGCCAAATGCTTCAGGTTCTTACTCTTGAAATATAGGGTATGCCACATAGTGTAATCATCATCATAGTTTCCTTCCAGCAAGCCAGATAGGATGTGTTTGAACTATTTGCATCTGTCTGTTTTGGTTTTGCTAAGCTTCCTCTCTCTCTGCAGCATCCCATGTTACTCCTCACCTCTCTGGGTCTTCTTAAACAAGGTATAGCCACCTCTTCCTAAGGCGACTAACTGGTCTTTGTCTCAATACGTTCCTCTCCAAATATTGCCATGCTATTTGAGTAGGCTGCATTCCACTTCAACCTGGCAACGCTCAGCCTTTCTTCCAATGACAAGACCACCCTGCAGGAGTCTTCTTACATGCTTCCACTTTGTGATATTCAAAATTTAATTATGACTGATTTTGTATTTAGGCATTATCATAGAAAATGAGAAGCTAACAAAAAGATAAAAGAATACACACCACAATATGGACAAGAGGGTTTAAACTAGTGGGAGGAGAACTGTACTTGTGTATCTGGGCAGAAAATTGTAGTAGATCACAAACAAAACACATTGCCAGGGTGTTGGGAGAGAATCAATAGGATTCAAGGGCAAAAGGATTTGTGCAGGTTTGACCTTCTGGAAATGCTGAAGATCAACAGGATAGTCTGTAAAGACCCTTCATTACTCTTAATAGATGAAATAAATGTAGGTACCTCCCCATTTTATCCATCAATCCAACCCTGAATTCATCTGGTTACTAATACTTGACTACCCTCTCGAGACTGAAGCAAAGGATCTCTGCAATATATTGCAAGGGTGTCTGTCCATCTTGTTAATAGTCTTTAAGTATTTCATATCATTTGATTTCCATTCATTTATCCTATGAGCCAACACTGTCTCATTGGGTCAACTCTTTTCAGGCTATCTCAGGGGCTCTTAAACACATTGGTGACCGGATGCCTGGACATGTCACATCCCCTGTGAACCGGACATTTTTCTGCTGACAATATTCGAGTGCACTAGATTATAAAAATTTACATAATTGTTGAAATGACCCAGATATTATCTTCGAAGTTGGTGTGAGCATGCATTAATACCCCTAGTAGTGCTCAAGAGTGTGATGTATTTGAAAACATAACACAACATGCAGTGGCGGCTTACAGAAAGAGCAGCTACAATATATTTGAGGTTAGATTGGTCAACAATCAATGTATGGTATGTACGTTGATTATATTACGTTGCCTAGAGACCTGAATATCAATCTCTGAATCAGTTTCCACTAATTCACTATAACATGCTCCATTTGAATGATAATATATATATACAGTATATATATAAAAATAATAGGTCTCATCTTATTATGCAAGCTGTCCATCTTGTCATTGACCAAACCAGCAGAAAGAAAGTCGATGTTTTGAAACTAAATCAAAGAATAAAGGAAGGCCAGGAATAAACAGAAAGTGGTACATATACATCTACAAATATTCTACTCAATGTGCTAGTCCATAATAGTTCAATACAGAGTCAAGAGATGCCACAGGATTACTGAAAATGGTGTCGTGAATAAAATGGAGATTTCTCGGGGTCCATCACCCATGTGTTAAGAGCAGACAATCCTGAGGCACCTGAATTAGATTCCACTTTTTTCCTATGATTGAGTAATTATTTATGCATTGCTTCTGCATGAGGAACATCACTGAGTTAGTATTTGTTTTATGTGTGCAGATCTTATGGAGGATGATTTGAAGGAGAGTGAGCTAGTTGACTCGTCAGTCTTTACAGAGCTGTCGCCCCTGTTGGCGTGTGCTCTGGAGGTGTCTGGAACAGAACCTAGTGAGGCTGTAGTACATTTCATGTCCTGTGTGGTGGTGCATCTCCTGCACTCACAGGCATTTCCCGCACCTGTCATCCACTTAGCCGGTTGCTGGAAGCACCTGCCATCTTCTGTTGCCCAGTAAGTAGTACACTTTGCATTATATTACAACTTATTAATCAATACTTGGACATGAAAGTTGATATCACATGATACTTGCTAGCATGGAAGATGCTCTGATAGCTACTAAAAGATCTTTCATGGCTGATTCCCAACTCTGCCAAGTAATTCAATTCTGGTTTGAGGGCTGGAATGAGGTACACTTGACCTCGTGAGGCAAAACTGAGAAGAGGTGGGTTTGATTCCCATCTCAGCCATCTTAGAATTGGTTTTCCAAACTGTGAAAATAACAAGGAATATTGTTAAATGGGTCGTAAGGGTTACCGATAGTTTGTTTTAAACATAACCCTATTCATGGTTGAATGCTTCCGTGTTGACTAAATCATCATCATCATCATCATTTATTGCATTTATGGGCCTTTAAGGCCTACAGCAGAAGAACGAAAGAAAAAGAAGAGAAAAAGTGATAACAAAGGAATTAGTCACGAAGGAGGAGGTATCTACGGCAGATAGCATTCCAACGCTGCCGGTCTCTAGCTTCATCGTCCACCGCATTCGGCTCCACTTGATGAAGTATTATCAATACTTGATCCTTCCATCGCGTCCTGGGACGTCCCCTTGGGGGTCATCCAGCAGGTTGTGAATGAAGGACTCCGTTGACTTACAAATTTAAATGGGTCCGCTTATTCAATACATATCAATTTTAACACTTTGTTCAACTCTACATGTTTCGGGCCACCTTTCCAAGGCCCTTCTTCAGCATCAATGCCAAATTAAAAGCAACGTTGCCCCAAAAGAAAACATATTTTCCTTCTACAAGAAACATTTAAAAATTATAATACAGTACTAGTCCAAAAGAATAATAAGGGAGAGGATACCAACCGACGACCCAAAAACAGTAGAAGAGGAATGGACGCAATTCAAAAGTGCAATGGTGGAAGCTGCAGTATCGGTATGTGGAAGAGCAGGTGACAGAAAGAGATATAAAGAGACACCATGGTGGAATGAGAGAGTAAAGGAAGCAGTGGGAAGGAAGAACCAGGCTTTCAGAGTGTGGTTCCAGGAAAGAACTGATCTAGCAAGAGGAGATTATAAGGAAAAGAAGAAAGAAGCAAACAAGATTGCCTCAGAGGAGAGGAAGAAGTGGATGGAAAAATGGACAGAGATGATGGAAGAAAACGCCAGAGGAAATAGAAATGTACTACGGAATTGTAAAAAGTAAGAGAAGCGGTCTGAGGGAGAATGTGGTAATGTTGGACAAGAATGGAAATGAGGTACACAACAAAACAACACTCAAGGCAGTATGGAAAGAGTACTTTGAGGAGTTGCTAAATCTAAATGGACATAGTGAGAATGACAACGTATTGGAAGATGTAGAAGGCAACAAAGGTACAGAAAAGGATCTGACGTGGAGAGAAATGGAAATGGCTATAGACAAGATGAAAGGGGGAAAGGCACCAGGTGTGGATGAAGTTAGTGTTGAAATGGTGAAGGCAGCAGGGGAGGTTGGGAAACAGTGGCTGTATCCTGTGATGAGGGTGACATGGAAGGAGAGAATGACCCCAGAAGATTGGAAAAAAAGGACTAATTGTCCCAATATTCAAGAAAGGGAGCAGAAAGAAGTGTAGGAATTACAGAGGAGTCACACTGATTCGACACTGTGCCAGAGTATTTGAAAAGATTTGGGAAGGTAGAATAAGGGCCAGAGTGGAAAAGAAAATAAGAAAAGAGCAGTATGGCTTTAGACCTGGTAGATCGACAGTTGATCTTATATTTGCAGTGAGACAGCTTCAAGAACAGCACTATGAATTTGAGGAGGATCTTTTAATGGTCTTTCTAGACATAGAAAAGGCCTATGATAGTGTGTCTTGGAAAAAGGTTTGGGAAGCAATTAAGAAAAAGGGAGTGGAAAAGGAGACTGTAAGCAGAGTGAAGGAGATGTACTGTGGAAGTATGAGTTGTGTGAAAGTGGGAAGGGAAAGAACAGAGTGGTTCAAACAAATAAGTGGTCTAAAACAGGGTAGTGCACTGTCACCTCTGCTCTTCATTGTAGTCATGGATGAAATAATGACGCGGGTAGCAGAAATATTGGAGAATGTAAGATGAAAACAATGATGTTTGCAGATGATCTAATGGTCTGGGGAAACAAGGAGGAGGAAATTCAGGAGCAACTGGAGGCCTGGGAAGAAACGGTGGGAGAATATGGACTGAAATTCAATATGGAAAGGATTTAGTAATGGAGTTCCCGTTAACGACAAGGGATAAAAAGATAGACCCATGAGTGAGATAACATTTGGAGGTGAAAAGCTGAAGCAGAGATAAATTCCAAGAAATAGTGAAGAGCAGCATACCAACAGATAAAAGTCTATCGAGGAGGAATGGAAAAGGTTAAAAACAACGATGATGGAAGCAGCAGGAAGAGTGTGTGGAAGAACTAGTGATAAGAAAAGGTGGAAGGAAACACCCTGGTTGAACGAGCAGGTGAAGGAGAAGGTTGCAATGAAGACCAAAGACCGGATATGGTTTCAAAAAAGAACAGAGGAAGTAAGAAAGAAATATATGGAAAGAAGAGAGAGGCCAAGAGAGTGTTAGCCGAGGAAAAGAGGAAATGGACGGTAGAGTGGACAAAAATTATGGGAAAAGACAGTAAGGGGAGTAGGAAAGTTCTGTATACAATGGTCAAGGCAAAGAAGAGAGGCACAACAGAAAATACCAGGATGATAAATAAAGAAGGAAAAGAAATTGAGGACATACAAGAACAGAATGAGATGTGGGAGGAGTATTTTGTGGAGTTACTGAATCCAAATGGGAATATGGAGAAGAATAATTAGGAATTATATAATGTAGAGGAAGATGAAAATCACCTGACATGGAAGTGGAAGAAGCAATAAGGGCCATGAAGGAGGAAAAACACCTGGAGTGGATGAAGTAAGTATCGAGATGGTGAGAGCAGCTGGCGACATAGGAGTGCAGTGGCTTTATCGGGTCATTAGAGTTAAATGGAAGGAATGGAGAACACCTGAAGACTGGAAGAAAGGAATAATAGCGCCAATTTTTAAGAAAGGCAACAGGAAAATAGTCCAGAACTATAGGGGAATCGCGTTGATGTGCCATGCTGAGAAGATATTTGAGAAGATCCTGGAAAGGAGAGTGCGGAGAGTAGTAGGAGGGTTGAGGGAGGAACAGTATGGATTTAGGCCAGTAAGATCAATAGTGGAAATTTTCAGCGTAAGACAGCTCCAAGAAAAACACTATGAATATGGAAAGGATTTAGTAATGGTGGTTCTGGACATAGAGAAGGCATATGATAGCTTGGATAGAGGAAAAGTGTGGGAAACCCTACAGAAAAAAGGAGTTAAAAATCAAATTGTGGCTAGAATAAAGGAGATGTGCCAAGGAAGTGTGAGCTGTGTGAAAGTTGGGGGAGAGAGGTGAGATTGGTTAAAGCAGAAGAGTGGTTTGAAACAAGGGAGTGCACTATCTCCACTGCTTTTCATCTCTGTGATGGATGAGGTAATGGTAGAAGTGGCAGCACAAATAGGTAAGAACATAATGAGAGCAATGATGTTTGCAGACGATCTAATGATGTCCCAGAACTACGGACAAGGTGAGACTAGCTCGTTGGTGGACGGTGGCCTCGTACTCAAGAGGCCACACAAGGAAATAAGTTACCTAAGGGTTTTGTTAGCTAAGTTAAAGGAGTTGAATTTCAATGATAAACGATATATTCAAAAAACACAGTACAAAGAAATATTAAGTGAAATCACGCCCAATTATATTTAGATTTAAGTGAATTTAGGAACTAGGATCACAAACACATGACAGTAAGCCCAACGATTGAGCAAGGTGCCAAATTATAAAAACTTAACCTAAATTATGACACAACAACATAAGGTACTGTACCCTTATAAGTCAGGAATGATCTACCAATATCCACAGCTGGAAAATGGATCGTAGCATCTTGAAGTTCCCGGCTAGAAAAACTACACAGTGCTACTTGGCGAATACACTCTGGATGAGGGACAATTGAATTCAACTGAATGTGCTATAGTAACTAACTACAAAACATAAGGGTTCTCAATACTACTTGAGAATACGAGAATCGAAAATCTCGGGCGTAAGTTTACGGATCGGGTCCCTAGGTAAAACCTCCACCCTATAGCTCATTCCTCTACCAATTAACTACAAACGACAATGCCAAATTTATATATAAAGATCAGGGAATCGTAAGTCATGTGCCTGTCATTTATCAGGGTGTCTACCGGTAATGAAAGTAACGAAAAAGTAACGAATTTTACAAATGGGTAACGAAAAAGTAACGAATTTTACATACGGGTAACGAAAATTTTCTGAAGGATTGAATCATTTAGGCTCAGAGATTGCGATGGAGTGAGTTTCACGCAAGTGGCTCCGATTGCAGAAGCTATACCGTATTTGCTCGCGTATATCTCGCACTTTTTTTTCCTGAAATTTCAACTAAAAAAATGGGGTGCGAGATATACGCGGGGGCGAGATATACGCGAGCCGAAAATACGAGTGAAATTTGTCGGTGCGAGATATACGCGGGGAATTTCCGTATTCCTCTTGTATTGTTTGGGCTTTGAAGATAAGGAAATCTGTGCTATACCACTCGCGCCAACATGCTCGTATGTTTCGAAGATTGGCAAGTAGGCCTACTGTTACATCGCAGAGAAACGCAGTTCAGTCTTCTCGAATCTCAATGATTTCGTCTTTACGTATTGCGTTGCTTCAGAGCTCGGCCGTGTGCAAGCATGTAAAGCGGTGCCGCGTGGGTGTTAGCGTGCTTCAGCTGCGCTCGGCTAAGTTCGAACTCGCTCGGGCATGTAGCGAGGAATCGATATGGAAGATATCGATCGCTACGCGTCTGCGCTCTAAATTCTGCCTTGAATCATCCTTAACGAGCTCATGACGTCTTTTTCATAGGTTCTTAATGTCGCATAACCATAACACACGAACTGTTGCAAACTTGCGTAAACTGACGCTATACTGTAGTGCCGCTACGAACGTACAAACTCGGACAGACCTCGCGCAAGCATGCGATGCGGCGCCGGCATGACTGTTAGCACGCTTTAGGCCTACATTGTGTCTTCAGCCATGGTCGGGTAAGATCGAGCTCGCTCGTACATGTAGTTAGGAATCAATATGGAAGATGATCGATCGTATCCAATATAAATGCTGGAGTTCCTTTTCTGTCTTGAATCATCCTTAACGAGCTTATAACGTCTTTTTCAATGACGACTTGTGGCGCGCTAAATCGAACGTGTTTATACCTCAAGGTTATTACGGTCATTTATATGACGGCGTCAAAAATGAATGCGAGATATATGCGAGTACTTTTTTCCCCCTGAAATTTCAACTAAAAAAATGGGGTGCGAGATATACGCGGGGGCGAGATATACGCGAGCAAATACGGTATTTCCCCGTGCCCGACCTCGAGGAAATGCATCCTGAGGATACCCTGAGTGGTATACATCGTTCAGCGTATATTTTCGGCATCAAGAAGACTTTTTAGTTTTGTGTGAAATATTTTTCTGTGTTATTACGAAACCTGACTTTTCGCGAGACGTTTATTCGCGAAAACTTGTGAAACTATTAAGAAACCTCACATTTATTTGGAGACTGTCAAATTGAAGTCCAGAAATAACGCGAAGTAATTTAACGTCGCAATCTTGCGAAATGTTACCGTTTCGTAAAAGAATTATGAAAAAGCTTCGAAATACGTAGGCTATAACTTATTTTAAAAATCTGTCTCGTAAATTTGCAACATCCAGTATGGTTAATTCGAAATTCCGTTATATGTCGATTTTTCCTTCGAATTTTGGTTCCATCGGATATATTATAATATAACCGGTTATTTCGAAAACTTGTATAACTTGTCTAATTCGTGATTCGCATTCGAAAGAATACGTGTTCTCTTGTCGTATCCTCTGAGAATAATTCTTAATATTTGATACCTACTTCGAACATTCATCCTCAAGACGGCCGGCTGACCGCACGACTTGCCTGCGGGAATCTCGTCAAATGGACCGAGATCGACGTCAGTTGCGTAAAATCATAAAACCCGTCCCGTATCGTGAACTTGGACCACGAAGACTGCGGGAATCCCGTCAAAGGTGATTGGGCACCAATCACGAACCATTCCGAAACCTACTCGCTACTTTTCCCATGACCATATACTTAAAAGCGTACGGGGAGCGAGAAGTGCATCAACCCACTTAGAAATGACAGCCTACGTAGATCGCAATACTAATTTTTCCTGAACTGATGAACTCCCAACCACAGCATAGGGACAGCGGGAATCACGGCGCCGGCCATACAACATGTCCATAACCACTCGTGAATTTTAACCATGCCCATTCTTGAGCTTGCCCCCACCATTCTATCAGAACAGATAGGACAGGACAGATAGACAATCGTTCAACGGCCGGGTGCGGCGCGGATTGCATAATATCGCGAGGACAACTTGAATCTCGTAAAAGGGCCGAGAGCGGCAGCGATTGCGATACATCGCGATATTTTTCCGCATTCAATGACGAGGTCAACTGGATTCTTGTCAAACGACAGCAAGTGGCGTCGATTGTGTAGTAATGCTATATTTTCTCGTGCCTGACCTCAAGGACAATGGAAATCTCGTCGAACGACTAAAAGTGTGCTGAGTGTGCCGATTATCTAAATCGCGATATTTATCAGTGTTCTATCGTGAAAATTATGGGAATCTCGACAAATGGGTGAGACAAGCGCCGATCGTGTAACATCTCGATATTTCTCCGTACTTGACTGCAAAGACAGAATTCGGTTACAATCACGTAACGTCCCATAAATTTATTCGTGATCTACCGCGGGGACGAAGGAAATCTCGCCAAACAGTCAAGAGCAGAGCAACTTCTTGGCAATTATAAAAACGCCTTGTGCACAAGACGACATATTAGCTGAAACAACTCATTTGATAATAAATATCTAGTATTTATTTATTATTTTTTAAATTTTTATAACACCCTACGTGAATTTTAATTACCGCTTTAAACACAGTTCATTGTTGTTTTTCTTCACCGCGTGATGAGCCCCTGTGCTTGCAGACCGCAGACGTATCTTGAATTCAAAGGTAACTAAAATTAACTAAAAGGTAGCTAAAAAGTAACTAATTTTTACTTCATCCTTACAGTAGACACCCTGTTTATTCTTGACACGTTCATTGGAAATTTGAATTCCAATTACAATTTAAAATGTTCAACAAGTCTTTAAAACATCAACAGATTAATAATATGTTCCTCTAAGAAACTTATACTATGCAGTCTTGCTTATGCAAGCTCAAATATAATAATTCCTAACAAATTATTGCACACGACTGCTGTGCCCTGGATCACGGGAGTTAACAACAAAAATAAAATTAGTGTTGTTAATTTTAAATTCCCCGCGAAACAAATGAATTTCCCCCTGACGTAGTTCTCCGTCATTACAAATACTATTCATTAATCTATACAAAATAACTCCCATCTCCTACTTTCCTAATATCCTTCCTCAGAAGCGAAAACAACTACCATCATAAGTTAACATTAAAAATATTCTTTAAATAATTCCTATCAATATTATACACAGTTTATACCGTATATATTACAACATTTACGATTAAGTTCGTCAACTAAACATCTTTAAATTAAATATTTACAATTGGCATAAATACCTACTTCAAACTTGAAATATATACATTAACTTTCTTCCTTCCTCTCTCAACTTAATTATTTCAGAATCTAGAAAATCTTTCACATTACTATGTCTTTATCGGTAAAAATATTTCAATCCAGGATTCTATAATCCGTACATAGTCCGTTCACCTCCTCATACTGGTCTGTCGTAAAAATAAAAATAGTTAATAAATATAACTTTCCTTTATGTCGAATAATTACCTTTAATTTAATGTCTACTTAGAACCATATAGAACTCAGCTTTAACAAAGATCCATTGCTCCTATAATTTCTTTCAGATACAATTTCAACTAGGATCCCCTGTCCTACTCTTTTCAAGGAATTTCAACTGTTGAGACTATCTCAATAACTTCAAAACTCCTATCTATACAATAATACTGCCTCTTAACAATTCTTACTTTTAATATCATAAATAGTATGTAGATCAGTCTCGACAGATATTTCTTCAACAAATGAAACAATGACATAACTGTGCTCATTGCCATAAATACAACATGTTCCTCCGTCAACATGGGAATATAATAAATATCTTTCCTAGATATACTTCGCAGTTCCTTCCTTATACAGTGGAATCTCGTTAGCACGTTTTTCAAGGGACTGAAAAATTTGGACGTCATATGCGGGAAAACGTACTACCGAAAAACGCCATACTGCATTTACAACGTATAAGAAAGAACGCGGCGTATATATGGACGTCAAATCGCCGACCTTAGTAAGTGATTGCATGCACTACTACAGTCACGACATAAACATATGTTATCAGTAACTTACACGGAATAAATAACATAAAAATGAATTACTGTACCTCTGCACTACAGTATAATACAGGGTCTTTATTTCTGCTTAGCAAGGACATTCTCGCTCTCGCGCTCCGCCAGTGACGGCTCAGTTACCGGCGACCGCACACGCATAGGCTATGTTTGAAGCACGGGCTTGCTTGAACCACTTCAATGAAGCGCTTTCTAGTTGAGGAAACTGTCCCTCTTGCACACGTTTCCTTTTGCCGCTCATTCCTTCTTCAAATGCACGTTCGATTTCCTTCCTTTTGCCGAGAATCGTGTTCAGTGTAGACGGAGGAATGTTCCACTTTCGCGCTATATCCACACGCTTCATGTGAGGATTGCATTCCACGTCTTGAATGTATTTCATCTTCTCATCATTAGTTATCTGCCGTACTTTCTTCTTATCCATTATGAAACACGCAATAAAATAGGTCATAACTGGACGTGAACACTAAGAACTAGAAGACAATAGTGCGCAATACGAAGACAATAATGCGCCTACGTGAGGAATAAACAAAGGGAAAGGGGTGGAGGGCAGCGTCATAGCTATAGCCACTTCTACGCAGTCAAACACAATAAAATCATCTACACTGTCAATAACTATCAGAGAATATGCGGCAATATCGCGGCGTGTTTCCCAGAAGCCGAATTTTTTAATGAAATAAGAATAAAATACGGTTCACTAACAAATAGTCAACGGAAATTTGATCCTTGTAAGCGGGAATAGAGAACGTATTAAGGGGATATTTCAACATGAATTTAGAAGGATAGGGACTTGAGAAAGTAGAGAAAGGGCAGAGGGAGAGAGACACGTCAACCTGTGTTGCTTCATAGCTATAGCCACTTCTACGCCGTCAAACACAATAAAATCATCTACACTGTCAATAACTATCAGAGAATATGAGGCAATATCGCGTCGTGTTTTCCAGAAGCCGAATTTTATAATGAAATAAGAATAAAATCAGGTTCGCTTACAAATAGTACAACGGAAATTTGATCGTCGTAAGCAGGAATAGAGGACGTATTAAGGGGATATATCAACATGTATTTTGTAGAATTGGGACTGGGACTTGAGAAAATCATCGCGCTAAACGGGAAAACGTCGTAACCGAGAACGTGCTAACGAGATTCCACTGTATAACATTGTATTCTCAAAATACATAAACTTCTCGTTACTAAATTCTTATTGCAGTTCAAACACATTTATAAAAATACCATAATAAATATATTGGTTCTTTTGATAAATTATCTTAACAGGTAATATAATAAAATACTATTCTTTCAGTAACACTTAAATTCTCTTCATAGATAACATTTTCAATGTGAGCTTCAATCAGCTGTTATACTTCACTCAAGTATTTCTTAAACATTTTACAGTTTCAATATTACGTCGTAACTTGTATATACCTTTCCTCATATTACAATCTTATTCCAATTCTTTCTCTAATACAATTCTTATCATCATCATCATCTTGAGCAGTTTCCAACCGCTGGTCGGGTCTGCTTGGAACATAAGCCTCTCCATCGTTTCCTGTCCATCCACCATCTCTCGTCATTTACTGTGTCCCAGCACACTCCTCTTTCCTCCACACTCTTCTTAACTCCTTTTGTCCATCTGTCCCTTGGTCTTCCCCTTGGCCTCCTTCCCGTCATTTCCATTCCAAACATCTTCTTCGGTATCCTCTCCTCTTCCATCCTCCTCACATGTCCATACCATTGTAGCCTAGATCGCTCTATTCTATTTTGCAATGGTTCCTCTCTTACCATCTCCCTGACTCTCTCATTCCTTACTCTGTCCATTCTTGTCACTCCTACCCTACTCCTCTGGAACTTCATCTCCACTGCTCGTATTTTATTCTTGTCCCTTTCCTTCATCACCCATGTTTCTGAACCATATGTCAAAATTGGCACAAAGTAGGTCTTGTAGATGATTCCTTTACATTTTTGTGGTACATCTTTATTCCATATCATCCCCCTAACACTCTTGAAAAATCCATCTGCGCACCTTCCCCGCTCATTTATTTCCATCCTATTGCCTCCCTTTTCTTCAATTATGCTTCCCAAGTACTTGAAGCATTCTACTTTCTGCAACTGCTGTCCTCCAAGTGTTATGCCCATATCCAGTCTGTTCTTCTTCCTCGTTGTGATGACCACTTCACTCTTTTGTGCTGAGAACTTCATCCCATATGATAACACTACCTTCTCCCACTCATCTAATTGCTCTTGTACTTCTTCCTCATCCTCTCCCCATACCAGAAGGTCATCAGCAAACAACATTGCCTTCATTTTCCTTTCCCCAATGCTATTTACCACTTTTCGTATGATTTCATCCATCACCACTATAAATAACAGGGGTGAGAGGGCACTTCCCTGTTTCAGACCACTCTCCAGTTGAAACCATTCTGTTCTCTCTCTTCCCACCTTTACACAGCTTTTGCTTCCCTCGTACATTGCTTTCACTCTTGCCACTGTCTCCTTGTTCACTGCTTTTGCTCTCATTGCTTCCCATACCTTGTTTCTATTAATACTATCATATGCTTTCTCAATATCCAAGAAGGTCATCACCAGATCTTTCCCATATTCATAATGGTGTTCTTGTAGCTGTCTTACTGCAAAGATGAGGTCAACTGTTGACCTTCCTGGCCTGAATCCATACTGTTCTTCCCTCAGCCCATCTTCAACTTCTGTCCGAATTCTTCTCTCCAGTACCTTCTCAAATATTTTGGCGCAGTGGCACATGAGTGTAATTCCCCTGTAGTTCTTGCATTCCTTCCTACTTCCCTTTTTAAATATGGGTATTATTATCCCTCTTTTCCAGTCCTCTGGTATTTTCTTCTCCCTCCATATCACTTTCATTACTCGAAAGAGCCACTGTGTTCCTATCACCCCTGCTGCTCTCACCATCTCCACACTCACTTCGTCTATTCCCGGTGCCTTTCCCCCTTTCATCTTCTTTAATGCTTCCTCCACTTCTTTCCATGTCAATTCCTTCTCTGAAATGTCTTGGTCACTGTCTGTTTCTTCCTCCACAATGTCCACTACGCTGGTTTTAGTTGGATTTAGGAGTTCCTTGAAGTATTCTCTCAAGATAACCTTTACTTCTTCCATATTTTCGACCTCCTTTCCATTCCTGTCCACCATTCTGACATTTTCCCCTGTATCTCTTCTCTTTGCCTTTATCATTCCATACAACACTTTCTTACTGCCATCACAGTCCTCCTCCATCATTTCTGTCCATTTCTCCAGCCATTTCTTTTTCTCTTCCTTCACTACTTCTCCTGCTTCTTTCTTCTGCTCTTGGTATTCTTCTCTTGTTCTGTCTGTCCTCTGTTGGAACCATTTCCTGAATGCTTCATTTTTCTTTTTCACTGCTTCCTTAGTTCTGGGGTTCCACCATGGTGTTTCCTTCCACCTTTTCTTTCCACTAGTTCTGCCACACACGACTTCCGCTGCTTCTACCAACACGTCCTTGAACCTATTCCATTCTTCTTCACCTGTTTTCGGATCATCCTTCGGTAATTTGTTCCTCACTAATATCTGGAACTTCTCCTTATTTCCATTCTCCTTCAGCTTCCATGTCCTTATTCTTCTTTCTTGGTTTTCAGTTCTCCTCTTTTCCTTCAGTCCTCTCACCTTGGCGACCAGCAGACGGTGGTCACTGTCCAGGGCTTCTGAAGGTATTACCCTTATATCAGTGATACTCTTCTTTGTCTCCTTCCCGCATAGAATATAGTCCACCACTGATTTCCTAGTCAAATCCCTGCTGTACCAAGTAATTTTATGGCTCTCTCTCTTCTTGTACCATGTGTTTCCAACCATTAGCCCATTTATCTTGCACAGTTCCAACAATCTCTCTCCTTCCTTATTCCTGTTTCCCCATCCTTCACCACCAATCACTTCCTCAAAACCTCTTCTATCAGTTCCGACATGGGCATTTAGGTCTCCCATGACTATCAGGTCTCTCCCCACTAACTGCTTCTGCAACTCCTCTTCAAACTCGTCCTTCTCACCTTCTGTGCATCCCACCTGTGGTGCATAGACTTGCAGAATGTCCAGATTTCTACCTTTCACAGTGATTCTGGCTCTAATTATTCTATCACTTACCCTCTTTACTTCCTCCCTCAGCCCTTCTCTCACCACCATTCCCACTCCATTTCTCTTCCCCTCCTCATTTCCTATCCAGTATAGCTGCAAGCCATTTCTCAGTTCTTTTCTTCCTTCCCCTCTCCATCTGGTCTCTGCCAGTCCGAGTACATCCAGTTTTCTCCTCTCCATCATATCCACAACCTCCTCCACTCTTCCCGTCAATGTCGTTATATTCAAAGTTCCGATTCGTAGTCCATTCTTATAAAGTTCCATATTTTTACATTTGTGAATCAGGTCAACAAATATTCACAACCAGATCTGTCGAATAAGTTATCAGACTATAACTTCGTTCAGATCCTCAAAATAGATCATCAACGATCGCATTCTTTAAAATATACTTCAATATAATATTCTTGGAACATAGTTTCCATTAAATTTCCTTCGTTATCAAAACAATATAATCCAATTTAAAACAATTAAATTCGATATCCAATTCGAATGTAACAAAATTCCATCTAAACCGAATTCAAATGAAAAACAATATAATTCGGGCGAAACGATAAAATCTCCATCAAGTAAATTTGAAATCTCATAAAATTCTAAATTCCAAATAGCAAATCTAAATCGTCGAAAAATCGTTTGCAAATCTAAAAATTGATGAAAATCGAAAATGAAATTTCTACATAACATAGTGATGAAAATATAAAAATAATTCGAAGATGTTGAAAAATGGCATTAATATACAAAGTTGTCGGATATTCTTAAAAGTTTCTACAATTCTACAAAATGGGATACTTCGTTGGTCTTTAGGACTACCTGGTGCTGCGTATAGTTGACTATAAGGCATCCAAATTTTAGAATGAAGCACCGGTTAGATAGGGATATTCTTCTCTCTTTCTGATGCACGTGAGACATGTATGACGCTGTCATTTTCTAGCAATCCACTGTTGCCATATCAGTCGAAAATTTTTCTTTGTCGAAAAAACAGCATATTCGGGTAGAACTATATTTTGCCTATCTTTTTTGTCCTATATTAGAACTACGTAATCTTGATAGAAATGCTAGAAAAATTAGATATCCATATAAAAAAATATATGATAAACTGTGTCCCCTTTTTAGTAAAATCGATCTTATATCATGTTGCATTGACTTTGTGATGCCTATTTTCCACACACGTGTAGCTAAATGTGCCGTCTTGATGATGGATTATTGAAATATTTTATACTGGCAATATTACAATTTTCATGTAGGTAAAACTTCTGAATATTCTATCATAACCGCATAGCAGCATTGAAAAAGTTTGTATGCTGCCAACTTTTCTATTTTTAAAGATAACCATGTCATGTCAGTTTGAGAGTTGTAGAGGAATGTTGGAAGAAGTTTTCTACCTGCTTACCCAGAGTGTAGGTTTAATTGTTTACACAGGCTGGGCTGTTCATTGACCGCGGATTATAAAAATGAAGTTTCGAAGGACAACGGGTTGCAGCTTGCTACTCACAGCTTAATTACCGTGCCCTTTGAGCTTGTATTTCAGTTGTTCAGTAGTCTCTGTCTTGAGTGTGTGTGCAGCAGTTCTGTTAGATTTAACGTGTTGTATTTTACGTATTTCACGTACAACACTGGATAGTTTTGTGAAAAGAAAGCGTGGTCAAGTGCTCAGAAGGAGGGAAAAACAGGTCGTAATTAATGTGTTCAGTTATTTTAAGAATCTTAAACCTAACGATAGTATAAATAATTTAGTCAATGAAACTGCTCTGGCCTCAGGAATATCAAAGACTACCGGTTTTAAAATACGTAGTGAGAGTGGACAGGGTCCAGTACTGTCGCCACTCAAAAAGAGGCTAAGTAATACACTTCGCAAGAATAGCAGGAATGTTAAATGTAATGACTTTATAATGACGTTATATTTAATTTAATTTCGTTGTATGTGTTATGTTAGCCTACTATTAGTATTATTATATAGTACTTAATTTAAGTCTTCGTCACTGCACAATCCCTGAACGTGCAGAAAGTGTACGTGAAGCGCTTTGTACTGCCTCCTCTCATGGAGTGGCAACCCTGTCGTAACGCGCCATAGACCAATGCTTCATTGTAAACGTTGGATGCCTTATAGAAGTGGATTTCCCTCGTTCATCAGAAACGAAATGTTTCTGAGAAATCGCCCCTTAAAGATGTCGTGTGG
The DNA here is from genome assembly GCA_946902985.2 of Meconema thalassinum. Classification (NCBI taxonomy): domain Eukaryota; kingdom Metazoa; phylum Arthropoda; class Insecta; order Orthoptera; family Tettigoniidae; genus Meconema; species Meconema thalassinum. The sequence continues at coordinate 1,075,016,887 of OX336388.2, forward strand.
GACCCTCCTCGATCTCCTTCGGATGTGTCCAAACTGCCAGGAACTGAATTCGAACTCTAACATCATCGTGTAGTCGTCCATTCTGCTTGGCTATCTTCTTAATGAGATGGGAAACCCTTTCTCTCTTGATTCGCGCTGGGATAACCCTAGCCGCGCCCATAATGGAATTTCTTCTTTCTTCTTTGCCGCAGTTCAGATAGATATGTGTATCCATCATAGTAGTCGATGGTTGATTTATGCAGGAGAGACTAGATGTTCATCTCCCCCACGATGTTAATATTATGTCATTTCGTATATTCTCGTTGTCGTCATAGCTATGCTCCCTGTAGCATCTTAGTAAGACATTCCACTCTCTGTAGATTCAACAACGTTTAACTCCCCTCTCAACTTATGCTCATTCGACATGGTGATGAATGTATAGAATAATTTTCAATCACCCTTAAGCGTTGCTTCGAATAGTTTTCACGTACTTTCTTCAATATCGTAGTTGCAGTTTAAAATTGTAGATATTAATTACGCAGATAATATGCCGTAATTCTCGATGCTTGTATAATAATTGTAGTTATAACTTCTTCTTCAGTGTCATTTCAAAATATTATAGCTTTGTCTTCCTAATTATAGGGTAGTCTGTGGACACGTCCATGCCCAATGAAGACTTGAGTAATAAGAATCACGATCTTGGTCGCATTTCTCCCACTGCGGTGATAAAGTTGGCGTCACCTCATAAAAAACTTGCCTAAATGGCGCGTTAATAGCGTATTTAATTTTATTCCATATTTAAGCATTTAATTAGCTGCAAATATATATAAATAATTCTTAATTATAATTTAACAATTTCTGTGATGTTCTGAAGCCTCCGTGGCTTAGGCGGCAGCACGCCGGCCTCTCACCGCTGGGTCCGTGGTTCAAACCCCGGTCACTCCAAGTGAGATCTGTGCTGGACAAAACGGAGGCAGACAGGTTTTTCTCCGGGTACTCCGGTTTTCCCTGTCAAAATTTCATTCCAGCAACACTCTCCACTATCATTTCATTTCATCTGTCATTCATTTAATCGTTGCCCCAGAGGAGTGCGTCAGGCCTTGGCAGCCGGCACAGTTAATATCCTCGCTGCTAGATGGGGACTCTATTCATTCCATTCCTGACCCGGTCGGAGACTGGAAGCAGGCTGTGGATTTTCATTTCTGCGATGTTCTGAAGAGTAAATATCTCGCTGGTAATTAGATATGCTAATTGCGCTAATTGCTTTCTTCAATATAACGCCTCATCCCATTGGTTGTATCAGCCACGCGATTGGCTCGTGTCAGTCTCCCCTCGGCTCATGATCAAAATTCGTTAGATCGCGTTCCAACTCTGGTCACGTGTTGGATTCTGAAGTCCTCGTCTAGCTTCACGAAGGAAACGAAGCTTGGTTCTGTCCCGATCTGCTCTGCTTATCACGTGTGAGCTAGAAATTACCTGATTGGCCACGCCGGATTAACTAGTTAGCTGAACGAGATGTTACAAAACTGTTCTTGGCCTCTTTCCAGACCCTGTTTTAAATATCATGGGCTAACTTTCAAAACTTTCAAATGATAGAATATTTCACTCATAAATACGAGTACAGTACCAAACAAATAAAACCCCGTTGCAACATCCTATCTTATCCTACCTAGAAACAACTGCCTGCAGGCGACAAATAACCCCCCAAAATAAGGAACATATATTTGCAAGCTCCACCACGAGTGAAACGATCACAGGCGAATAAAACAGAACTATGCAGAAGGAGAATACGTAAGGTGGATGGCCTCTTTAATAGGAAGCCATATAAAACAAATCTCCAACCGAAACAAGGTTAGGTGATCACGCGAAGCTAACACAGAACTATGAATGGTACAATCAAAGGTGGATGGAGTCCTTATTGGAAGTCCATATTAAACACTCCTTACTGAAATAAAATAGTTACATCCCCAAGCCAGGGTAAAGTTATGATGACTCGAGGTCGTACTATAAAACAAATAAATGAAATTGAATATCAATTAATCCCGAACAACATATCCCTAAGAAGGAATAATTGAATAAAATTAATAAAATAAAGAAACGACCCACAGGCCCAAATGAAAAGACAGGATGATAACTAATTACGTCCTAACACGACGGAGCCCAGTTGATTTCTGGTCTCACGAGGGTAGCTGCCCTCGTCAAGTGATGCTCCCACCCCCATTTTCCTATGTGAGAGGGTTGGGAAACGCAGTAGAATTATAAAATAATTTAAAAAAAACTGTGACAAATATAAAAAACTAAACATGACATAGCCATGGTGACTTCCTGTGCTGCCCACGTGATGCCCCATTCAAACATAGGGACGTCATGTTTGTATGTGACAGAGGACCACGTGGTCCTCACAATGAACAAGTTACGTTTAATTAATGAAAAACACAAAGGTGAAATCGAACTGGGCCATACTGACCTGAAAATACACTACATTGAAACAGCATCGCTGCCTGGCCAGACAATCAAAGAGGAAAATACTCCGCTGACCAACACAAAGAGAAAAGGAAACGCATAACCCCCTGGATAATTACACGAGCAATCTCGACACCAGAGTCACACAAAGTGACAGGGCCATTCTACTTACGTGATAACACGCAACGCAAAGCAAATGATTGACTAAAAATTAAATAAAACATCTCATAACACCCATGTATGTTACGCGCGCAGCTAACAGGCCCCATACATAACCCCACCAAAACGAGTGTTTTTATTTGATTTTTATTTAGTTTGTTTTAAAACCACTTTGATACTTTATATACCGTATTTGCTCACGTATATCCCGCCCCCGCGTATATCTCGCACCCCATTTTTTTATTTGAAATTTCAGGGGGAAAAAGTACTCGCATATATCTCGCATTCATTACTGACTCCGTCATATAAATGACCGTAATAACCTTCAGGAAGAAACACGTTCGATTTAGCGCACCACAACAGTCGTCATTGTCCAGGAACTTACCCGAAGCGATACTAACAGGATGAGCGAGCAACGAGTTCATTTGAACCGATTAGGGATTGAGGTGCCATGTGCAAGCATACGGCACAGCGTGAGTGTTAGCACGCTCTACATCGTTAGTCTTCGGCCGCGGTTGGCTAAACTCGCCGCCTTGAGACACGTTCGAATTAGTGATTAGCGCGCCACAACAGTTGCGCAAGTAGGCCTACTCTTACATCGCAGAGAAACGCAGTTCAGTCTTCTCGAATCTCAATGATTTCGTCTTTACGCATTGCGTCGCATCAGAGCTCGGCCGTGTGCAAGCATACGGCACAGCGTGAGTGTTAGCACGCTGTACATCGTTCGCCGTGTCTCGGCCGTGGTTGGCTAAATTCGAGCTCGCTCGTGCATGTAGCGAGGAATCGATATGGAAGATGATCGATCGTATCGATCGCTAAGCATCTGCGCTCTAAATTCCTTTTCTGCCTTGAATCATCCTTAAAGAGTGTATGACGTCTTTTTCGTAGGTTCTTAATGTTGCATTACCATAACGAATAGAAATAAATGGTGTCGACGGACATTGTTGTGAAGAGCTTCTTGAAGACGGGCACCGCAAATGCATTGGACGGAAGTCAGGATAAAACAGTATGGGATGATGACAAGAATGATGCACGCGAGAGTATCTCGGAGATTGGCGGCAGTGACAATGAATAGGGCGAGTACCGTATGCCAGTTGCCTTGTTTCAATAATGCAAATTTTGTGTTTTATCGGGAATACGGTCATTCCCCGCGTATATCTCGCTCCGAAAATTTTCACACATATTTTCGGTCAAAAAAGTGCGAGATATACGCGAGCAAATACGGTACTTTATTTAGACACCTTTCCTATCTAACTGGCCGGGGGATGGAACGACGCCTTCCCCCGGCGACCGGAGCACTTTCACACACGTCTGTTCTTTTTGAAGATGATAATCGGAATGTTATAGCGTCTGACGCCACGCCACAAGCTTCTGCTTCCTGGCCGGAAATGCTGATCCAGGGTAGCCACCCTAATCGCGAGTGGGAAATTTAAATGTGTAAGTTCTTTCCGTCGTTTTTCTCGACGCGAGGTTGCCTTCACCGGGCCAGTTCTCCCAACGGACATATCTTCCTGATGTTGCATTGAAAATGTAGAGCACATTTCCTTGCCCAAATACAAGGGTAGTCTTTGTATTCGTGAATTTGGAGTGAAGCCAAGCGCTCATATTGCGAGCCGAATACTTGGGGCGTTAATTGGACGCCTAGGCCCAATTCCCAAGCTAGGAGCGTTCGGCAGAAGATGCATTTACCGAGAGGGAATTGTTTCAGTAAGTACATATTGTTCAATTGGGGACTCAAATGATAATGTCCCAGCAATAAAATTCACTCCCATACGTCGTAGATTCTGGGGTCACAGGGTACGATGCCAGGCCGGGCTCACATCTCCTCCATAGGCAAGGGTTCGATGCCAGGCCAGGGGTTTTAAGCGTGGAGCATTGTGCTGATTGGCACAAATGATATGGGGCAATGGAGAGGCAGAGGTACAAGAAAGGTTGAATGTATGGGTTGAGACAGTAAAACAGTATGGTTTGAAATTTAATGCAAAGAAGTGTGAAATGATGGTGATAACGAGAAATAGAAGAAGAGTAACAACAGATATAATGTTAGGAGGAGTACTAAAAAAGGTGGATAGTTTCAAGTATTTAGGGAGTGTAATAGAAGTGGTAGAAATGACAAGGAGATCAGTGAGAGAGGAAGGGAAGCCCATGGATTTCTGCAGAGCGTGAGAGGTCTGGTATGGAGCAGGGACGTACCCTAGAAGAGCAAACAGGTATTGTATCGAACGTATTATGTGCCAATACTCACCTATGCATCAGAAATGTGGGTTATGAAGGAGAGACAGGTGAGCCAGATCTAGGCTTGCGAAATGAAATTTCAGAGAAGCAGATTAGGAATAACAAGAAGAGATAGAGAAAGAAATGAGAGAGTGTGAGAGAGAGATTGTGGAAGAGAACCCCTTACAAGAGATCATAGAGAAGTCGAGAATGAGTTGGTACGGACATGTTTGGAGAAGGCAGAAAACCAAGGAGGATACCGTACAGGAGATGGGAATGGAGGGCATGAGATCAAGAGGAAGGCCAAGAAATAGGTGGATTGTGGGTGTGAAGGAAGGAGTGCAGAAAAGAAGAGAGGAGTGGGACAGAGTGAGGAGTGAAAGGTGGTGGGAGGATAGAAAGCGATGGAGAGGCTTCTGTTCCAAGCAGACCCAACCAGGGGCTGGAAACTGTAGAAGATGATGATGAGTGGAGGAAAATGGGTGAAATGACTAAGAGATAATTGAACGGGGCAGACAGGCAGAAGCATTTCTGAGAAGCATCAAGAGCTTAGTGTGAAATAGAGATGTCCCACAAAAAAGCAGGTACAGGTGAGAAATGACAAGGTCAGGCAAATAGTGAAAGAGGAGCCCTTGCAGGGTAGGATTGAGACATCAAGACTGAGATGGTATGGACACTTGAAGACGATGGAAGAGAAGAAGATTCCCATGAGTATGCACGAAATGCAGATGCAAAAGAAATGACATAGGAGAAGACCAAGGGATAGATGGCTGAAGGAAGTGGAGGAGTGTGTCAAAAAGAGAGGAACGGACCGGACCAGAGTGACGACGGAGAGGTGGTGGGAGGAGAGAACTAAGTGGAGAGGCCTGTGTTCCAAACAGACCCAGCCTGGGGCTGAAAACTGTTTATGATGATGATGATGATGACTAGTCTTAGGTATGAATTTTCCTTCTAGAAATATTTTTTAAAAATGTGCATATAACACTTCAAACTTTGGATCATAGTTCATGTGAAAGCACGATACACTTGTTAAAATCAGTAATATGAGGTCTATAAATAATTAAAATTGTTTGAAAAACAATGTGGTTAATCAAATGTTAGTGTATTGGCAGGACTTCTTGAAAAAGAAAGCTGTCATTACGGCTTCATTCGTCTTGAAGGACCAGTCGAATTTGAATTGGTTTGGAAATAAGGGGAAGCACGGTTTCTCTCATCATCATCATCTTGTACAGTTTCCAGCCGCAGGCTGGGTCTGTTTGGAACATAAGCCTCGCCACTTAGTCCTTTCTTCCCACCACCTCTCCGCTGTCACTCTGGTCCAGTCCTCGCCTCTCTTCTTGACACATTCCTCCACTCCTTTCAGCCATCTATCTCTTGGTCTTCCCCTTGGTCGTTTCTTCTGCATCTGCATCTCATGTATCCTCTTGGGAATCTTCTTCTCTGCCATTCTCTTTAAGTGTCCATACCACCTCAGTCTTGATGTCTCAGTCCTACCTTGCAAGGGCTCCTTTTTCACTATTTCCCTGACCTTTTTATTCCTCAACCTGTCTCTTCTTGTTACTCCGATCCTACTTCGCAGGAACTTCATTTCACTTGCCTGTATTCTGCTTATGTCTCTTTTCTTCACTATCCACGTTTCTGAAGCATAGGTCAGTATCGGGATATAATAGCTTTTGTATAACACTTCTTGCTTTTTTGTGGGACATCTTTATTCCACACTAAGCTCCTAATGCTTCTCAGAAATGCTTCTGCCTGTCTGCCACGTTCCATAATCTCTTTGTCATTTCTCCCAATTTCCTCCACTATACTTCCCAAGTACTTGAGACTTTCCACCTTCTTCAGCTGTCCACCTCCAAGTGTTATCCCACTCATTGGTCTGTCCTTGTTCCTGGTCGTTAACAGGATCTCACATTTACTGACGTTGAACTTCCATCCGTACTCTCCCACTGTTTCTTCCCAAGCCTTCAGTTGCTCCTGAATTCCCTCCTCCTTGTTTCCCCAGACCATGAGATCATCTGCAAACACCATTGCTTTCATCTTATCTTCTCCTATCTTTCCTGCTACCCGTGTCATTACCTCGTCCATAACCACAATAAAGAGAAGGGGTGACAGTGCACTACCCTGTTTCAGGCCACTCATTTGTCTGAACCAGTCTGTTCTTTCCCCTTCTACTTTCACACAACTCACACTTCCACAATACATCTCCTTCACTCTGCCTACAGTCCCTTTTTCCACTCCCATGTTTTCCATTGCTTCCCAAACCTTCTCCCTACACACTATCATAGGCCTTTTCGATGTCCAGGAAGGCCATCAACAGATACTCTCCAAATTCGTAGTGGTGTTCCTGGAGCTGTCTCACTGAAAATATGAGATCCACTGTTGATCTCCCAGGTCTGAATCCATACTGCTCCTCTCTCAATTCTCTCTCCACTTTGGCTCGTATTCTACTTTCTAATATCTTTTCATAGGCTATATCTTGGCACAGTGTGGTATGAGTGTGACTCCCCTGTAATTTCTGCACTCTTTTCTGCTTCCTTTCTTAAATATTGAGACAAGTAATCCTTTCTTCCAATCTTCTGGGGTCTTTTTCTCCTTCCATACCACCCTCATCACACAGTACAGCCACTGTTTCCCAACCTCCCATGCTGCCTTCACCATTTCAACACTCACTTCGTCCACACCCAGTGCCCTTCCTCCTTTCATCTTGTCTATAGCCATTTCCAGTTCTCTCCAAGTCAGGTCCTTTTCCATTCCTGTGTTGTCTTCTCCTTCCAATACATTGTCTTCCTCCCTATGACCATTTGGATTCAGCAAATCCTCAAAGTACTCTCTCCACACTGTCTTGAGTGTGTCTTTGTTGTGTACCTCATTTCCGTTTGTGTCCACCATTATCACATCCTCTCGCAGACCTCTTCTCTTACTTTTGACCATCCCATAAAGTACTTTCTTATTTCCTCTGCTGTCTTCCTGTTTCTCTAAGGACATGAAATCCTATATCTTAAATAGTAGAATAGATCCTTGTTCTATTAGTTTAGCAACTGGGTATGTTCTGAGATGTTGGTGAACTTGTGGAAAAAACTGGACACTTAACGAACTGATCACTGGAGCTCGTTGCCACATGCGGACCGTAAAAGTCATAAGTTACATCATGTATCTGCACATTGTGCATTATCTATTATTATTATTAATATTATTACATCATGTATAAGATCTTTATGTTCAGTATTAGAGTAAATAAGGGTTATAGATTGTGTAACATTGCGATATATATCTGTACCTGACCATGAACTCAAAACTGTAGGTACAGTGAGAGTCTCGTCATTAGTCTACATCAATGTACCCCCCAGAACTCCTGAAAAAGTTGACTGTCGGTAATTTTCACATCTTTTAGCTCCTGCTTTCTTTGTACAGAGATGATAACATTCTTCTTGAAGTCAGAGAGTACCTTACCTGTATCAGCAATCCTACATACTGAACCCTTCAGAATAGCAGTGTTTATATGCAAGAATCTTGATCAAGGGGTCGCGCTCAGTTCTTAGTGTGATGTTTACGTTCGCCAAACAACATGCTCTACTGAGGTAAGGGTCATAGGATTAAAACTATAATTAAAAAAGAAAGGTGACAAGACGTAAAATAATAACATGATTTAATGACTAATAGTGCATAAAAAGAATATAAACAACAATAATAAAAATCCTCCCTGAATTTTCCATGACAAGAATATCTATCAATGTTGAGGAGTCAGACGGATCTCCCCTTTATAAAAATGTGGATCCTGGTTCCACTAACTTGCATTTGGATTTTATGTACGCGTAATGACTAACTACGAGGAATGAGTACTTGGATGACTGTTCGTTTACAGCGGGTTAACAGCCACGATGCTTACGAACAATCATCTCGTAAATCAACGTTTACGGATATGGGACATGACACTAATAAAAACCCTTAAAATGTAATGCTGACACACACACTAAAAATCTATTATTTACAGGAATCTCCCTCGAGACCCTCCATTAGCGCGATGACGCACTTGACAAAATGAGCTGCCAACTCCGGCCAATTGCTCAATACACAAACAAGGAAAAGACAGCATCGCATGTGACTTCACGGGTCACTGATATGGAATATAAACATGGACAGAAACCAACAACAACAAAAGCCTGACCGGCTGAGATTACTTTATATGAACAAAAATGCACGTTAAGCTAACGCTTCGGAGATTATAGTGATTCGTAGGCAACTCCCATTTATTTAAACAATTTTTTATCATTGATCAGTTCTTAATTCTGTATTTCAAGTAATTACGGAGTCAACGAGCACTCCCCACTAATGACCTCGCTTGCAACCTTCAGTCCGCCTTGTGAAACAGCTCCCCGTTTCTCAATACATGTCATTTGCCCAACTCCAGTGTGTAAAAATAACTGACCAGCTGTGCCGTTATCTCAAAGAATCAACAGCAACAAATCTCAACCACCAAAACATATGGTCAGACATTAATCAAAATAGCCACATTTGCCCTCGCAAGGTAACAATATGGACTTGGCACCAAGCTGACAGAAATCAGTCTACGCTGAAATTCCCGCTTGTAATGACCACAAAATACACACACTCACACTGCTGGGAAAGACATAACGTTTTTCACACAGGTCGGTTGAATAGATGCTCACAAACTATTTAAAAAATATTAAAACCTACGATAGAGCTGACTGCTCTTCGTCACAAATCACATTGCTCCAAAGACAATAATCTCACTGAATCTGATCAATAATAAACCTTAAAAAAGATTAATTACCCTCCAATCTACTGTATAATTATATTACTTCAGTCCTACTTCTGAAACACAACATATCTCCGAGAGACTTTTTTAACCGCATTGCGTAACATATGCAAACACGGTCGTCCACATAGCTACGTTAGTTAAAACAACAAACAAACAAGAACCTTCTACTAATAACATTTATGCAAGCTGTTTCCATGCAAAAAGTGTGTCAGACCAAAACTAAATATACTACGTTAATCACACTAGCAAAATATTTACAAAACAAAATATGTCCCATATACCATAAGTTAATTTATCAGATAATAAGAATATTATTTTGTACTCATCCTCGGCCAGTCACCCGTCAAAGGACATCCGCTGCCATCTCCCAACTGAATGCTTCTTAGCTCATCTCAACCATCTGGACGAAGTGTTGATAGTTCCAAACTTCTTCCAGGATAAGCGATGTCATCTCTCTTGCTGATGCAAAAAGTTAGATTATTATACACTCGATATCTGACTACTAAATTCGCCGTTTCAGGTACTAATTTCCCCGGAACAGTCTGTTGGCGAATTGTCGATGATACTGCCCTACAAAATATAGTACTGTGACTATCTATCACTGAATTTAACACATTTATTAATAATTTCTGTGTCCTCATGACACGCAAAAGTATAAGTGTCTACGTCCTTAGACGCGCAAAATGTAACGTAACCTGTGTCCTCGACACACAAAAGTATAATCTGTGTCCACTGACACACAAAATATAATAGCCTGTGTCCTCGACACACCAAAGTATAATAGCAAACTTGCGTCTTCCGACACACACAATGTACTAGCAATGTCTTGGCTCTTCACGCCACTTATAAATGAACCGGCCCTAGGTATTGATAGAGGGGGAAATTATATAAAAATTTCTCAAAATAATAGTGGTACAGGAATGAAATAAATATCACTGAACTCGTAAAATTGCGCAGGTCAAGAATATGCCCATTAATCCTAGAATCGATCGTAGAGATGTTGTCTAGCCGATCTCCCGCGTTAATGCTAGCCATCGCGTGCCCAAGCTAGACTTGCCGCGCTGGTAAGCATTCATCTCCCATTGGTTCCACATTTTCAATAACTTGGCGGTTTTTATCAGACCTTGGCCTCGTAGGAGTGTCTAGTATTTTCATCCACCACTCAAGTTACTGCATTATTTTTTCTAGGCGCGAATATTACAATGAACATACCAGAAGCGTGTCTCACTGCGCGTCCCTTCTATTTTGAGGTAGCCACCACCTGTCCTTCTGAAACATTGCTAGGGTCTATCTTTTCACAATCCTAAGTATTTAGCCTTTTGTCAAACTGCTGCAGGTATGTCCCCATTGTCTCCAACAAATGCTTGAAATTTCCTCATCTCCGTCTGGCTATTTCATGGCGCTTGTGGAAATATTTATTAATTGAAGAAATAAAACATCGAATCATTTATCCATCAGAGGATAAAGGGTTCAATACCAAGTGAAATAACCTAATTCAGACCTTCATCACCTATGCAACGTAGCAACTCAGGCAGTGCTTGGTGCTTTGTCGCTGCTTAAGTCTTCTAGTGCTCTATCAAATTCTGATCTCAATATTAAATCTCCTTTCTCATCCTCATCAATTTCTTCTTCCCTTTTCATTACATGATTCTCAATCTCCTCACCCCGATACAAACGCTCTATGTAAGCTTTCCATCTCTCAAACCTTTTCTTCTCTATCTGCTAGTGGTTTTTCATCCGAGTCCTTAATAATACAGTACTTCGTCTTCCTTTCCTCAAAAGTACTCAATCCTTCGATAAGGTGTATCTACTTGTGTGTGTTTGAGTCTTCAGTCTTTTGGCTGGTTTGATGCAGCTATCCATGCCTCCCTGTCCTGAACTAATCGTTTCATCTCTACATAGCTACCACACCCTACATCCGAGGCAGTCTGTTTAACATATTCTAACCTTGGTCTACCCCTACAGTTCTTGTCCTCAACCCTTCCTTCCATAACTAAGCTTGCTATTCCTGGGTGTCTTAGTATGTGTCCTACCAACCTATCTCTTCTCTTCATTAGCAGTCTACTTAATCTTCCTATTCAAAAGTACTCTTAATTGTCTGATAAGCCATATCTACTTTCCCTACTTTCAGACAATTTTCTATACTTGCACATTCCTCTTTCCATCATTCTTCTTTTTCTTCTTGTTTACCTCATTTCTCAGACATCTGTATTCTGCTTTCGAAGTCCTGATCCAAAAGTTAGTCTCTTTAATGTTGGTGATACCTGTATTCTGAAATGTTCTCTTGAAAACGTGATCTGCTTCAATCGAAACACCTGAGGTAAGCAGGTCCTTGCTTGGCATGTGTGGTTTGGCTGCCACCAAAGTTTTAGTGCACAATTTTGATTGTGCCCGAAGTATTATAAATTCCGAATTTTTCGAGTTCTGATTCCAAATATTTTGTGAGTTAGTATCCCGGCACTGTTGACATCCTGACTTCAGTCCTGGGGCCTGTTCCACGACTAAACTTTGCAACTTTTCACTTTGCACTTTTCAATTCTTGCAAAGTGCAAAGTCTTTCTGTTCCACCATGATCTATGTATTACTTTTCAATTTCTTTGCAAAGTGAAAAGTCTTTGCATAGGAATGATCCGATCATGTTTATTCCAAGAACAAACTGTATATTTATTCCATGATTTAATGCTTTATTTTTCATGGTGAAACATGTCCCACTAATGACCACACAGTGAACTTAATTAATAAAAGTATTGATCAGTCGGAACTTTTAACCTGTTAATACTAAAGTGAGGTTATGAAAATTCATCCTGTCTTTGTACGTCTTCTTGTTGGATTGTTCATAACTATCTTCACTTGATGATAACAAAAGCTCCTGCGTAACATATTTATATCACTAAACCAAATTCTGCGCCGAGAAACGAGTGTCGAGACTTGTTCATTAACAGCTGAAATGGGAATCGTCTCTTTGCAAAGATTTCTGAAAACTTTTCAATCATTCCTTTGCACTTTGCATTTCTGCACCAATGGAGGAACATAACAGTCTTCTAAAGTGAAAAGATTCCTAACTTTTCACTTTTCACTTTGCAAGACAAATCTGAAAAGTGATGGTGGAACAAAATCTGAACTGAAAAGTGCAAAGTGAAAAGTGAAAAGTTGCAAAGTTCATTGGTGGAACAGGCCCCTGGTCGCTAGTTCAGCTCCAGGGGCATGAAAATGAAAATCCACAGCCTGCTTCCAGTCTCCGACCGGGTCAGGAATGGAATGAATGAAGCCCCCATCTAGCGGCAAGGATATGAACTGTGCCAGCTGCCGAGGCCTGACGCACTCCTCTGGGGCAATGATTAAATGAATGGCAAATGAAATGATAGTGGAGAGTGTTGCTGGAATGAAATATTTGACAGGGAAAACCGGAGTACCCGGAGAAAAACCTGTCTGCCTCCGTTTTGTCGAGCACAGATCTCACATGGAGTGACCGGGATTTGAACCACGGACCCAGCGGTGAGAGGCCGGCGTGCTGCCGCCTAAGCCACGGAGCCCAATTGGGGTCGCCGGAGCCAACCAGGCTCATTTTGGATTTTGGCCAGGGATTTAAGGCCGGATGCCCTTCCTGACACCACGTGATTTTTCAGGTGAAAATTCCACCCCGCTGTCACCGGGATTCGAACCTCGGCCGTCCGGGTGAAAGACGAGTAGCTAAGCCACTGCGCCATCACGCTTCCAGGGGCATGCATTTCTTGAATTTTGAAGGTGGACAATGGAGGTCAGTTATCAAACATGTACCAACCGGTACACTTACTACATTATCTATGGCACTAGAAAAGATATACTGCACTTCCTCAAAATGATTTCATGGACAGTTTTATGAAGAGTTTCATGTACTGGCTGGTGTTCCTTCACAAGAACTGAGCTATCAAATTGTGAAATAAAGTTCAAACTGTCTCAACTGACAGAAGATTACAGAGGTATTGATTTAAATGTGCAACTTTTCCTATTCCTGAAAAATTTAAGAAATAAAAGAGTTATGTTCATGTAATGCACCAAAATTTGCATGATTACAAATTCAAATGTCTCTGTTTCTCAATTCGAATTTGTGATTTTATATAAAAATGCAAAATTTGCTCAATTACCCACAAAAATGAAGAAAAGAAAAAGCATGATAGGTCTACAGTAAAACCTGTCTTCAACGGAATCGACTGAGACTCAAAAATTTTCCATTAAAGATAAGTTTCCAGTTAACAGAGGTTGAACTGTGTGTTGTTTCTCGATTTTAGCCGCCTTCTTGGAGGCTGGTGACCGAAGAGAGGGTGAGCATGGTCCTCTGCGGCCTTAGGCGTTCCGTTTGTGCTATGACCTCAAGGCGTACCTCAGGATGGGCTATTCCTGCCAAGGAATGTACTTTGTGGACAGGTGTAGGTTTCAGGCCACCAGTAATTATTCTGCAGGACTCGTTGAGGGCAACATCAACCTGATTTACATGAGCTGAATGATACCATACAGGGCTAGCATACTCAGCAGCTGAATAACACAAAGCTAATGCAGACGTACATAGTGTTTCAGCATGGGCGCCCCAGCCGGCGCCTATCAACTCACGAAGTATGTTATTTCGTGTAGAGACTTTTTGTTTGACGTTCATACAATGTTTCTTGTATGATAGGGTGCGATCCAAAGTTACCCCTAGGTATTTTGGGGTAAAACAATGTTCCAGGCGAGTTTCCTTGCTGCTTCCCTGTTTCTGAGGTGGAAAGCACAAACCTGTGTCATGGATGGATTAGGTTTGAGTTGATTTCTCTTGTAGTAAAGTGAAAGGTCCTCCAGTGCATCAGAGAGTATCTGCTCCACTTCTTCAAACTTTTCACTCTGTGCTGTCAGACAGAGGTCATCTGCATGGATAAATCTCTTGGTATGCAGAGATGTAGGCTGATCATTAGTGTACACATTAAACAGAAAAGGTGATGGAACACTGCCCTGTGGTAGACTATTTTGTTAGGTTTTCCAGCGACTGCGGATGAATAATACGTACTCGGTTGTGTTTACAAATGTAGATGTGATCGTCAGCATTATCACTTATTCCCTAATTGATGCATTCTCCCTCCCTATGTTCAAAAATAATAAAGTTTGCATTTCCATGTCTGATATTTGTCCGTTCCATTCTATCTCTTTGATACTAAGATTTTTGCTTAGCAAGGAATAGTAGTGAAATTCATTGGGAGGTAGCCAGGAATAGTGGTGGATTAGTGAGGTTATGGGAGTCTCATAATGGGCTGATTAGAGATGTAAACTTTGTTTATTTGGATTAAATATATCATACTATGTAGCATCAAAATATAGAGCATATTTTTACTCTCTCCCTTTCCAAAAAGTATAGATTTTTGCGCACGTCTATAGTAGTCCCCCCCCCCCAATTTCGGAACTAAACATTTAGAAGGAAAAAAAAGGGAATCCTACGGCCGAGTAAATACGGTATTTCCATACCCTGATTTTGAGAACGAAAATTTGGAAAATCAATATATTCACATATTTTTCTCCCTTATTTTTACTACGGTTTCCAATAGTTGCGAACCACGGACTTATCTCGTCTTCGTGATTCATGCCTATGTACAGCAACTAGTTTGGAATTCCAGTTCATATTTTCCACGCTAAGAGAGGAGGTAGCATGGTAAGGCCCTACGAATGGGACTGATTACTCAACATTCCCAGCGCCCGGGGCCAGAACACCTGTGACTGCTAGCCATAACTTGCCCTTGTTATCAGCTGTGACTCGCACGCGTACAGTAATCTCTTTCAGCAGTGTTCTTACTTGTGAATTGTTGTGCGAAGTGTTTGTTAGTGACGTGTTGGGAAAGATAAACAATAGTTACGATGCACAATTTAAATTATCTGTAATGGAATTTGTCGAAAATAATAGCATTCGTGCTGCATTTCGTGAATTTTCCATAGCACAATACACTTGCATTACTGGTGGATGCAGAAAGAAGAAATACATTGGACCAAGAGAACAAATTTATCATTTCGGAGACCAAAAACCGGGAAGCATCCAGAAATTGAAAAGGAAGTTGTTTCTGACGTATATCAATTGAGAATTGATGGCTTTTCAGTTTCCCATGAGATACTCTAGTTTTAGGTTGTAGAAGTAGCAAAAACCTTGAAAATTCAAAGCAAGCAGAGGGTGGCTTTGTCGGCTCATGAAAAGAAACAATCTTTCTCTTCAAAGAAGGGCATCTCTATGCCAGCGACTTCCGAAGGAAAAATCATGCAGTTTCATAGATTTGTAATTAGGAAGTAGCGTGAGTACAATTACCTGCTATACAAGTCGAAAATGTAGATCAAACTCCGATTTTCTTTGATATGCCGAGAAACACTACAATTACCAAAAAGGGAGCATCCAGCGTAGTCATGAGTAGTACTGGAGCAGAGAAGCTTCGCTGCACAGTTATGCTGGCTGTTACTGCGAACAGGCGAAAACTTTCTCCTTGTGTAATTTTTAAGTGAAAACAATTCCTAAAGGAAAATTTCCTTCCGGTGTGCACATTCGTGTCTCGTGTGACATTAAAAGGCGACGGTTTCCATATATTTTTTTGTTAGGGATGCCTTAGATATTTTATTAAAATTATTTTTTGATTATTTTGTACTATTTAGACCTAAATAAATTTCGTATTTAAGTGAGGTCATTATGTTTGATTTTTCATTTACATTTTTAATTTAGATTTAAATAATTTTCCCTCCCCATTTTTGAGGTCGAATAAAGTATTAAAAAAAAAGGTGGTGGTAAATTACGCGAGTAAATACGGTATTTCTGCCACGAATTAATACAGTACTGTATCAGTTTTGCTTTCTCGTTGAGATCAAGCACATCTCTTGATTTCGAAGCCATAATGACTGCTGCCAAACTCTGCCAGTAATGTAAGTTTAGAAGTGCTCGGTTAAAAGCTGAATTCTAAACTGATTGACAAGGGCTGAGAGAAAAGCAGGCATTAATTTTGTTGATTCACTGCTCATTAAAGTGAGCAGTGTTAAGGGCTTGGGGAACAGGAAACAGGCAATTAGCCACACACTCTTTGTTAGCTACAGAATCAACTGTTATAGCAGACACAGGGTGTCTGAAAATTATGCAAACACTGCATTCCGGAACATGGAAATTTTCCGTCAAAATGCATATTTTGATTTCCACGTAACACAGTAAATTAAGTGAATTTAACAAGTTTTTCACCCCTAGGTTCACGGGACCATCATATATTTCTGTTTAAGACAAGTTTCCGTTTAATAAAGTGTCCGTTGAGGGCAGATTTTACTGTATTTGCAAAAAGACATGGTGATTTATTATTACAAATGGGAATTTTACTTGCCCTTATTCATTGATTATGGATATGTGATATCAGTTGACTTGGAAATGTGCAATTGTTTTAAGATAGTTGTGGCATTTGCTACACATTGGAGTGACCATATTGTTTTGGCTACTTTTAACTGTAGACTTTTTATGCAGGTATCTTCAAAGCTGGAATCCCAACAATGTGCCTGCTCCACTCAAGAAGCCTTTCAGCTCCAGTAGCTTTGAGAGGAGATTGAGCCGAGCATTACTGCTATCTGATGACTTTCCAACTGAATGGCCCCAAGAAGATCCAGTTCATGACCTGCTGCTCTTCAAGCTTGCCCTCTTCCACGTGTCACAGTTAGCCAGCCTTGGACAGCTGTCTGAAGTGGTCTGTAACACCAGTAAGATAGTGTTTAAACAGCTCTTTGATGCCATCCAAGAAACAGATTCAAAGATTGATACAGATAGTTTCTCTGTTAAATGTCTGAAGTCAGCTCTTACACACCCTGTCTTATTGCAGTTCTTTTCTCCATTGCATAAGAAGAAACATGCTGAAGAAAGATTGATGACCGAGTTAGCAATGGAATTGTTAAATATGGCATCTAGAACACTCTATAAGCACAGTGATGTTCGTAATCTATTCATTCCATTCCGACGTAAGTTTTTGAGTTCCATTGCTCGGGTTACTCGTCACCCAGAGAAAGCTACTCGAGGCTCTGAACTGTTACCATCAGCTGCCCAGCTTCTCTATTTGAGGAGGAGTGATGTCACAGAAATCCTTGGCCACTTGGCTAAGCTTCCCTGCAGCTCACTCTTCAGTCCCAAAAAGGGCTTGTCCACCTGGGGCTTGTTGCTTGCAGACCTCTTACAGAAGGCTGAGGAGCCTGTATCGGCTGATATTGTGACAGCATTTGTTGACCGCATTATAGAGTTAAATGGAACAGATACTGAACTAGCCATCAGTTTGAAGCACTATTTAACCCGCTTCCCGCATAGTATGGAGCACATATCGCCAGGTGAGTTGTTTGATCATTTTAAGCAGGTGCCTTCAACAGTTTCTAACAAAAGAGTCACCTTTGAATCAAAGAAAGATTAAGAGTCCTGCATGCACATTTTTTTTTTAATGTTGAATATTTCGAAGTAAGTAAATTTTTTAACGAATTTTAAATATTGGATTTATTTCAGTTACCGGTAAATGATAGATGATTTAATTAATTCAATATTAGATTTTTTAAAATTTATTTATTTATTTATTCATTCATTCATTTCATTGATTTGTTTATTTATTTATACTTCATATCCATTATCATTTGAGAAGCAACAGAAAGTGTTAATATACAGTATAACCCCGATTTTGCGTGACCTCGATTTAGCGTAAACCCGCATTTAACGGAAAAAATTTCAAGTCCTGAAAATTATTCCATAAGTGCAATGCAATTTTATATTCGATTTAACGTAATTCGCATTACGGCAAAACCCGCATTTAGCGTTAGGGAATTTTAAAATTCTCAAGTATTTATATCTATTCGTTTTGGTAAAGCGACATTAAGAACCTATGAAAAAGACGCCATAAGCTCGTTAAGGATGGTTCAAGGCTGAAAAGGAATTTAGAGCGCATACGCTTGGCGATCGATACGATCAATCATCTTCCATATCGATTCCTCGCTACATGCACGAGCTAGCTCGAACTTAGCCGACCGCGGCTGAAGACTAACGATGTACAGAGTGCTAACACTCACGCGGCCGAGCTCTGATGCGACGCAATGCGTTAAGATGAAATCATTGAAATTCGAGAAGACTGAACTGCGTCATAAGCTTGTTAAGAATTATTCAAGGCAGAAAGGAATTTAGAGCGCAGACGCTGAGCCATCGATACGATCGATCATCTTCCATATCGATTCCTCGCTACATGCACGAGCGAGCTCGAATTTAGCCGACGGCAGCTGAAGACTAACGATGTACAGCGTGCTAACACTCACGCGGCCGAGCTCTGATGCGACGCAATGCGTTGAGACGAAATTATTGAGACTCGAGGAGACTGAACTGCGTCATAAGCTCGTTAAGAATGATTCAAGGCAGAAAAGGAATTTAGAGCGCAGACGCTTAGCGATCGATACATCATCTTCCATATCGATTCCTCGCTACATGCACGAGCGAGCCGACCGCGGCTGAAGACTAACGATGTAGGCCTACAGCGTGCTAACACTCACGCGGCCGAGCTCTGATGCGACGCAATGCGTTAAGACGAAATCATTGAGATACGAGAAGACAACTGCGTTTCTCTGCGATATAACAGTAGGCCTACTTGCGCAATCTTCGAAACATACGAGCATGTTGGCGCGAGTGGTATAGCACAGATTTCCTTTATCTTCGAAGCCCAAACAATACAAGAGGAATGCACTTTCACTCGGGAGAAAAATACCGCTACTACGCTCGTACCTTGCCGACTTCTGTAACGACGATATTTCGAACGGGCAAGTTAGACGTCGATAAAGACAATTATGATTTAAGACATGAAAGCAAAGAAGAAATAGCACGGAATTGACTGTTGGTTAGGAAAACGGAGATCCAGTCGATATCGAGTGTGGGAGTATGCAACGGAAATCCCGAACGTTTCCCATAGTCAAGCTAGTGTTACTAGTCACACTTATCTCTTATATAGAAAAACGAGATGAATTTTCGTTCTCCTATAATGTTTTCTTCTGAAATGTGCAATCGAAAATAAGAATAAACGATCTAAGAAACAAACCGAGATGACTCTTTTTTTTTAAATATTAATGTAGGCATAATCCACATAGGCCGACCACTAGCCTAGCATATCTTATAGGACACTACAATCAAGTGTTATAATTATTATTTTGCGTGTTCAAGCCTATTTCAATATTTTAACCAATAGTTTTGTTTCTACTAGGCTTAACAAAAATAACTGCGGATAATTCGCGGAATTTCGTGCATTAATTACCGCGAATTAACGAGAGTGCACTGTATGTGGAGAGAGTGCTGCAGTTAGTGATGAATCCTATCGAAACCTCGATTTAAGGTAAACCCCCATTTAAGGTTAAAAAATACCGGTCCCTAGAAAAACGTTATATAGGGGTTCTACTGTAATAAGAACTTCAATAAAGGTGATCCTATCCTTTAAGCTTACTTTAAGCTAATCATGGTTGCCTACTATACTTAGGTTTCCCGGTTTTCACTCCATCCTATTTCATGCACTTCAAGGCAGAAAATCTCATTGAAAAATGCAACCCCGCCCCATCACGCAGCTGGTTGCTGCCAGCCCTTCAATGAGACTGGGAGATCGAAACGAGCTCATCAAAGGATGTAGCATTGAAGAACTATTGATTTGATTGATGGTGTGAATGCCCTACTTTGAAGATGCCGCGGTGTTTGGCTGTATATTTGCCGCTGTCCTTCTGTGTGTTTTCCTCTTTTCTCTCTCCTTCCACCTACACCTGTTTGTCATGATTTTTGTCCTTTATCCATATTTTATCCTCCTTTTCCTGTCGATTGATTGTATGAGCATACCTTTTACTCAAGTCATGGAGTAGTGAATTATGTTTCAACCTGAACTGTTTAATTTAATTTCTTCTATGGTGAGTGATATGCCATTGTTAGCTTCCTTCCTTCTTTCAATTCTAACCCTTAGAAACGATTTCCCCATTATACTGTCGTATCTATCTTCTATCTATCTATATATATATATATATATATATATATATTTATAAATCAATGTTACGTGACAGTTTGTCTGTATGTCCCCTATGCGTGCATATATCATTCATCCGATTGCGATGAAATTTGGGCGAGTTGTTGTGTGCACTTCACAGAAGGTTTCTGGCTACAAATTATTTATGTAACACAAAAGGGTGAGGGACTTAGCAGAAAGCCTTAAATCCCACAGTAACCCAATTGCACAATCTGTAGACTTATCACACCGCAAAGCAAGGTGTGAGAATGGCCAGCTGATTCATCACAAGGTGACATGCTGTCACCACAGCTATAATAATGCAGCCTGTAAGATTGTCTATCAATCACTCCACACCTATTATCTTTTTTTTTTTTTTTTTTTTTACCAGCTGGCGTGGGTCAGTGGTAAAGTGCAGTTCTTAAAACTGAACTCAAGCTTGGCTCCCGGTTTGAATACGGTCATGGCACACGAATTGCTTCAAGTCCATTATGCGTTCACCATCACCGATTGCGATGATACTTGGGTGAGTTGTTTTCTGCGCTCCAGGGAAGGTTTCTGGCTTAGTAAATCCATTTAATAATAGGTAGCGCATGAGTAGATTCAACAAATGAGTGTCAGTGTGTGAATCGTTTGTAAGTCCCTTATGCGTTCGTATACCATTCATCCGATTGCGATTAAACTTGAGTGAATTGTTGTGCACACTCCAGGAAAGGTAGCGCACGGTCATTCTCTAGATGTAACGAGTATTAGCCTAAGCCAGCAAATAAGGTTGAGACTAGGAAGATATCAAAGGTAAAAATCTGAATTACTGATATCAGTTTTACAATTTCACCATGTTCGTTTGTAGCAGCTTTGCTAGCCCACACGTTGAGCGACAAATGAAACGTTTTGCTTGCCCCTAACTGTTGAGAGATAAATGTAACTGTTTACCTTTGCCTAAGCTATGTTGTTTTAATGGGCGCCAAGACCTCAATGCAATGTTGAAATCTAAATTTGTATTTAACAACGTCTAGCTCAGGCAGAACACCTTCAAGACTCTATACACTCAGATCGTGGTATGATTTGATCATTAACCCAACAAACAATTGTATCAGGAGAAGGAATTGGTCTATATCTAATGCTACCTACTGAAAGCAAAGATTGCATTGTAAAAGAAAAGAATTTATTATATAAAACAATTATAGCAAAATTAATAATAATAATAAGTATAAAATTTAAATTGGAGCGTTGCGATTTTAATATTACCGATAGAAAATTACGTGAAAACGGAGTCTGATAAATTGATTTTACTCTTATTTCCAAGCTATGAAGTTACTGAAATATGAAATGTAAAACAAAGAGAAATGAGAGATTGCGTATTTCTGCGTCATTTGCGCTTACCACTGGAAATTGCCAAAGCATTTCCCTCGTACTAGATGATGCTGTGTGCTTCCCACAGTCTCCTGGACGTCGTCATCTCCGTCGAAATTTGATGATATTCTGGTAGATTAGATAATTCTATGGTCCGTACATCGGACCCAAACACTCGTCCAACCACACTGGTTAAGTTTTACAAAAGTTAGTCCTCCAATCCACGGAACATCGGAGCGACTCCCGCGTATATCCACACTCGGCAAGAACTATACAGATTGTCCTCGTTTCACGGCGCTTCGAACGATATATTCACCTGTCGGCTCCCCACTCTAGTCTCAACTTCCAGCTTACGTGGTCTCCACAGATTCGCTGACCCACCACGCGATCTTCCCCTCCTCCGGGTCATTACACTCGGCGGGAGGGTTCCGTTCCAACAATTCGCCTTTCCTTGACGCAGGGTGTCGAGCGATACGGGAAATACGGGAATTTTAGTGACCCGGGAATTATACGGGAAATTCGCACTTGATACGGGAAATCTTCAAAAGTCTCATAATGCCTGACTTCTTAGCCCCCGAACGCTCGGTAGAGTCCTCCCGCTCAGTCTTCTATTTCGCCAGCAGACTGCGCTGCCACCCGCAATTTGCGTCACCGATAGAGCACTAAGCGGGATGAGAACCCAGCCAACGTCGAATGCATGCTTTGCCTGGCCGACCGCCGGCCGTACCCTCTCCGCGCGCCGCGCTGGTTGCTGACAATGACATGCAGGAGTTAGTCCGCATTGTTATTCAGAGGAGACCTGGGTTTCTCGACAAGAGCAGCCCTTAAAGAAGTTAACAGCTTAAGATCTCAGAAAATTCCAAACGCGTTTGTGCTGCAATTTCGCACCAACTGCCGAAAATTGTACATTGGTATCCTATGGCTGAAAAAATCAGAGAGGTCAACTCTTGCTCACAAGGGACCCGTACTATTTCCTGCCTGGACCGTATAGGGGTCGCTGAGACTCTTAAGTTGGAAGAAGTTATGATCGTCATTGCCCTGGAAATTCTTTGTAATCAGAAGAAGTTGCTTTCTGGCACAATGGCTGACCGCTTCAAGAGCAGCTACTCCGCACTTCTGAGACTGCCCTCCGTCACTGCGCGTTTGAAGCAGTTCGACGGAAAAGAGCCACGGATCGACGTGCTGTGGTCTGAAATAGTGGCTTCAGCAGTTCCTGCCAACAAAAAAAAAAAAAACGATCTCTCAAGCTTCATTAAAATGATACTGATTTTGTATCACAACAATGCAGCTCTAGACAGAGGTTTCTCCCTGAACAAGGAGTGCATGATCGTCAATCACAAAGAAGCAAGTCTGATTGGCATGCGTATACTGTTCAGGACGCAGTGATGGCAGCTGGTGGAGTAGAAAAGATACCGTGAGCAAGAGTCCATGCTGCCCGAAACTCCTACGCCGTGTTCAAGGAAGCAAAACAGGTGCAAATCGACGGCTAAGGTGGCAGTCGAAAGAAAAGCCACGAAAGATCTCCAGGAATTGGAGAAAAAAAATAGTACTGTCAAAAGAACTTAATTTTGTGCTGTGTATAACTGAAGTTCCTAGTAACAATCTTGTATTTGTCAAAGTGACTTATTTAATTTCGTTTTGCATTATTTTATTTTCTATTATCTACTTTGATAAAATAAATCTGAATTAAAAAGTATTCGCGGCGTGTCGCGTGTGGAATGTTACTGTTTTTAGCCTTTCCATGATCTTCTTTCGCAGGGGAGATGCACATAGCCTACCAAATTGTTTTCAAGTCCGTGCAAACACTCAATCCAAATGCGTCACACATGCATAAATTTCAAAAACTACAAACAATATCTCACAGCTCTCGACATTTTACTATCAAACACCCGTCACCAACATGTGGCTACAAAATACACAAAACACGTGGCAGAATTCTTCTCGTATGGGCAGGCATTGTTTCAGTCGCTTATTAACCACTGCCTGTTTCCTTACTTTTACTTCGCCGAAGTTCGACCCGAGGACTGGATACATCCCGTACAGCATGTGCAGAAAGAAATACTGAAGGCGATCTGGATATCGCGGTGGATGAAATGATTATTAACATCGGCAATTCATCAAGCTCTGACGAAGACAATGATGGTGGTGATGATGATAGGGACAGTGAAGGGATGGAGGGTGTCAAAGAAATCCTTGCCAAGTGACTGAGGATAAGTTATTTATTGGCGTCAGTTCGCTTGCGTCAATCGATAATAGACCACAGGCTATTGTTTCCCATCATAGTGTTCAAAATACCGTCTGCCATTCAATAGCCTACAACTCGACGATATAAAACCACGGCAATAATATCGCCACTGAGCGGCTTGTTTGAGTGCTCAGTGCTAAATATGTATTTACCTTAACTTTACTTTTGTATTATCACAAAAGCTAATATTAACCGTAGAGAGTCGCGATTCAGAGAGTGTGCATCTGTCAACTACTGTAGTAAGCTGTGAACGACCTCCGCTCAGACTCTTGTTTCATGTTAAAGGATAATCATTGCATGGTGAGTGTTTTTATATTCATTAGCTGTAGAGTGTTTGCCCTATTTGTCGTATTTATTGAATTGGTACCGATACCGATGATAAAGGTATCATAGCTTCGGTGTGTAATTTATTTATTCATCTAAAAGTATCGTATTTCTCTGTATGAATGTCCTCGGCGTTGACTCAGGATCGTCTTTTAAAATATATTAAATATACCGGCATATCCTTCGCGTTGTTTCCTTCGAAATACAGGGTGTAGGTGAGAAGCATGCTCAGAATTCTTGCCGTGTGGCGGTTGGACGTAGGGTCTTGTTATGTGGCGACCGTGGTTTGCGGAGAGGAAAAGCGGGGCATAGTGACAGGAAGGCTGTCAGTACTGAATTCATGGGGTTAGCAATACTGTATTTGTCCCATAATTTACGCGTGTAATAGCGGACACACTTTTACTATAAAAGTCGTGATCTAAAAAGGGATAGTGGGTGGGTTACATCTTATTACTACATGACCCGTCCGGCTCTGTGGCTAAATGGTTAGCGCGCTAGGCTTTGGCCCAAAGTGCCTCGGGTTCGATTCCCGGCCGAGCCATCAGGGATTTTAATCTCCTGGGGTTAATGACCGTGTCTCGGGGACTGGGTGTATGTGCCGTCTTCATCATCATTTCATCCTCATTACGACGCGCAGGTCACCGACGGGCGTCAACTAGAAAGATCTGCACTAGGTCTCTCCGGAGGCCACACGATCATTATTATTACTACATAACCCCAGGATTATTAGTCATTATTACAAAGGGAATTTTGACTATTTTCAGTAGAGTAGAAAATCGTATCGTCTTGTTCCGTGCTCCTATAGAGCTTACATTTTCTTTCGATCTTTCATTCGCCATAGGACGCGCCACTGGCGTATGTTGATGCATTACCATTTTCTGGTTTAGTAGTCAGGTATTGGAAGCAATGGGAACTGTGTACTACAATTTTCGTTGCATGTAACTAAGCAAATTATTGTTATTAAGAGAACGTAAAATGCACCAAGAATATGATCTTCAGCTGTGTGCAGTGAGAAAGCTCTGCATGTGTTCATTCCTTATGTATTAATGACGCGAAATGTTAGCTAACGTTGTGCCACATACAACACTCGTATTCTCTAAATGTTGCACATTTTCCCGTAAATTACAGCAGTTTATGTTTGAATTGCTTATAAGATCGTGACAGAGAAAGTGTTTCTCCAATTGTATGATACGGTAGTATTTAACTGTATGCACGTCGTGTAATCTTGGCGAGGTGTATTTTTTTCACGGAGCAACTTTACACCGTAGTAGGCACGCAGATTTTTGTATTTAGTTTTCTGGCATCTTGTTTTAAATTATTGACTAACATATTTCTAAATGCAGACAATCCATACCTCCATTAGGATTCGGGTTCCATAATTCATGCAAAATGAGGTTCGTTCGTTTATGAAATTGAGGTCATAACCCCCCTACCCTTTCAGTGATTACCGTATGGTACTTTACGTAGACTAGGGTGAAGATGTAAATGAGCATTTAAAAAAAATTGTCGCCAGTTGTTTGGTTTATTAACTTACGGTAATATTTTCCATAGATACTGAAAACTAGGCACGGTTGGATTTTAAGGTGGAACCGCATGTGCTATCAAATATCGCTTTCTTGAAATACCTGGAATATGTATAGAATTATAAACTGATTTTTGGTTAAATGAGTGTTGAAGATAGGCTATTATAATTATAATGATTAAATACATATTAAAGAAGAAACGATGCTTTAATAAATATTAGGCCTACCGGTACGGCGAATAGCCTATAACTCGTAGCTTCCGTCACAATTTAGCATTTAAACGGGTCACGTTAATGCATAATATACTAATATAACAACCGGATAGCAAATTATAATAATATTCTCACATATGACATATTTAATTTGCACCAACTTAAATATTGTAGTCTAAGAAATGCCGTTTGAAATGTGCAAATCGCACACTTTGTAGGCAAGCTGTTTGTTATGGTCGTCTCTGATGCGAAGTTTTACTAATTACTCTTTTAGGAGACACTTGTCTTAGGAATATTCATGAAAGGCCAACCCTCCAATTCTTATTTCATAAGTTGAACGCCTAAAAACAAAACCACTATCCGAAATAATAAAGAAGATAATCGCGAATGAACGATTCACTGCCAATGAAAATCAAATGGAGATTCGCGGACCGGAAGTTCCCTATGCATAAGCTTCGGTGTCATTTGAACTCGTGGAAGCTCTATACGGTTACGGTAACATACAATTCAGTCACTTCCCGTAAACATTTATTATGTGACACTTCTATTCTCTACTCTCTCAACCCTCCTCAGTAAAACATTCATTTATATCAGCTCTCCTCAGATAAACGGTATCTGCGAGAGAATTCACTCGCGCGCGCGCGCTTTGCTCACGCTACGGATTAGACCTAAATCTCGCCATAACCCGTGGGTTGCGGAAGTATCTCCAAAAATGCAGTTACACTTACGCCAGAAAATCTTGATTCGCGCTTTAAGATTCATTTTTCAGCCATTCGGTATGCGAACTCGAAGTCTTAGAGAGTTCTAAAATATACGGGAATTTGGTGGATTTTCGTACGGGAAATACGGGAATTATACGGGAATTTGAAAAAAGGTCATCGCTCGACACCCTGTGACGATGCGAGCCCGCTTGCGTAATACTTCCCGACAGGATTAAGCTTGTATTTGAATTCCCAGTGAGTCACGTCTCTCGATATACCCTAACTGACGAAACTCCGTAAATTTCCGTAATCAGATAATTTTCTATGATATCGTCGTTCGTAATAATTTGCATGATAGCGTTTTCTAAGACATAGAAAACCTATCTGTATGCTTATAATTTTTATAAAATGCTCCGAAAATATCTAAATAATAATTATAATAAATTAATAATAATAATAAATTAACATGAAAAATTCTCTTAGCTGAACAATTTGCCGCGTAAATAAATCTAGAATGGCTTCCTACTGACTTATGCCAGTTGCATAAAAAAAAACCGAAAAACACGTTACACGTTTAGTAATCGTTTCCTTTTTCATTAGCCTATTATTATCATTAAGGCCAAATGACCTAGATGTTATGAAATTACAATTCAAACACTTCTTTTCATTAGGGACAGATGACCTCGTAGTTCCACCCTTTAAAACAACAATAAATAACTTCCTTACATTCTATCTTTCTTGGGCTGGCAGTGTGGCTCAGCGGTAACGTTCTCGGCTGCTGCGACCAAGGTTGCACGATCGAATCCTAGCACAGCCAGTTGGCATTTGAGGGTGGGAAAATGCAAGGAGGCCGTGTCAGTAGATTTACTGGCACGTTAAAGATCCCTTTCCGGTCAAAATTCCGAATCCCCGGCGTCTCGACCAGGAATCGTTCCAAGTTCTTTATGCGTTCATAGGCCATCAATGATTGTGAAGAAACTTAGGTGAGTTGTTGTGTGCACTCCAGGGAAGGTTTCTGGCTTAGTAAATCCATTTTACAATAGGTAGCGCACAAATAGATTCATCAACAAATGAGTGACGGCGCGCGAATCGCTTCAAGTCCCTTAAGCGTTCATATACCATTCATCCGATAGCGATTAAACTTTAGTGAATTGATGTGCACACTCCAGGAAAGGTATTTACAATAGGTAAGGCACGAATATAAGATTTACGAATTAGAAAATCCATTTTACAGTAAATGGTATGCGAGTCGTTTCAACAAATGAACTTCGGTGAACATTTGTACACGCACCTATGTATTTGGTCTGTTACTACGCAAGGACTGGGAACCCTACACGCCTGTCATCATAGGCTATATCGTCATCCATGCGATCCACATTCCTCTCAGATTTACCCGAGCAGTACGCCAATAGCTCATTCTCTAGATGCAACGAGTATCAGCCTAAGCCAGCACTTAATGGTGAGACTAGGAAGGTATTACCTATATCAGTTATAAAATTTCACCAAATTCGTTTAGTAATTGTTTCCTTTTTTATTAGCCTATTATTATCATTAAAGGCAAATGACCTAGATGTTACGAAATTATAATTCAAACACTTTTTTTTATTCTTTCTTTCTTTCTTTCTTTCTTGGTCTGGCTGCATGGCGCAGAGGAAACGTTCTCTCCTGCTGTGACCAAGGTTGCAGGACCGAATCCTGGCATTTGAGGGTCAGTAGATTTACTGGCACGTTAAAGATCCCCTTCAGGCAATATTTCCGTCACCCCGGCGTCTCTAAAACTCGCAGCTGTTAAAAGGGACATAAAACCAATAACACCATTATTATCTTTCTTTCTCTGTCTTTGAATGGCATTGCAACACATGCCGGGTATAGCTAGTATTTTATAAAAGATTTTCATAAAAGACATCTTGACATCTATTTTTATTTTTATTTTTTACTTTTTTCCCTTAGTGTAATAACAACCTAATTGGGCAAGCAGACATCTTAAAACATGAGCATTATTTCCATGTATTTTGACCCCTCAAAGCAATAGTGTGAATTTAAATGGTCATGAATGTAAGTGTAACATTATTTATTATCTAAAAAGTGTGGAAAACTTGGGTTCAATTTGCTCAACTATACTTAAAAAGAACATGCGTATCCAAATGATTTATAGGTATGCCTAATATATTTCTTACCTGTTTTAATTAAAATATCACTACTAAATGTATTGTTCTCTAGCTTTTAATTTATCAGATGTAATCTCTGGAAGTATGTATTCCTGATGAGTTTTATTTATTTATTTATTTACACTGTTTACGCCCACATTGGAGCACCAAAAATCAAACCTGATATACAAAGTCTTCCAGTATTTCAAATAATTAGTTCAGTTCTTAATTCTTGATAATTTTTTCATTTCCCAATACTTCTTCAGTCTGGAAGATCTTGCAGCTCGTTCTTCTTCTGATATAACATACTGCTTACGCTGTGAAATTTTGAATGTTAGTCGAGTGTATTTGTTATTCAGAAGCCGTTTCTCCTCTCTATGTTCAATTTGATGTTGAGTTATTTTCAATTCGTCTAAATCCATTTGTATTTCTTTAAACCATGTGATTTTTGTTTTACTGTTCCAAAAGAAGTCAAAAAGTTGTTTCAGGAGTCTAGTATTTGGCAAGCGGGATATGTGTCCAAAAAACGCAATCCTTCGTTTTCGCATCGTGTCAATGATAGATTCATTTTCCTTGTAAAGTATTGAATTGGGCAAAAGTCTCCACTGGCCCTCAACCTGGTGTTTTTTATTGAGTATTGTCCGAAGAATCCGTCTATCAACCTTCTGTAGTTTGTCAGTTGTTGATCGGGTGTTTAGTTTAAATAAAGTTTCACTTGCATATGTTGCTTCTGGCTTAACGACGGAGAAATAATGTCGAAGTTTAGCATTAATCGAAAGAGACTGTTTCTTATATGTTGGCCAGGTAATCTGTTGTGCTCGTCGCAATTTTAGAGTTCTATTATCTGTTGATGCTCTCTCATTGGCATTCCAAGTGATGATCTCACCAAGATATTTAAATTTTTTCACAATCCTTATTTTCTGGGCATTATGCAGTACAATATGTGATGTGTCAGCTTGAAAAGATGGCATCATTTCTGTTTTCTCAAAGGAAATTTTCAACCCAACCTTTGCTGCTAATCGTTCCAATTCCTCTACCTGGAATTTAGCTTCTTCGATACTAGTTGCTAATAATGCTAGATCATCAGCAAATGTAATATTATATCTATAATTTGTTAAGCAAAGAAATAGTCATGTCATGAGAGTGAACCCATTTGTAAAGCAGAAGAACAAATTATGGTTATAAGATCCTTGGTGTGTATAGGCAGTTCCTTTTTGTAAGGAGACCAAGAGATTCCGTAGAACATTTTTATCACTTATGTTGTCTGGTAGTGTTGATATAGAATGGTTTCTTGTTTTTTCAGACATGTTTAAAGCTCTATTACTTCTTCCTGGAGGAGTGGCTGCATTGCTCTTGGAAAGGAATGCTGCTCTTGTACCAGAGCTGATATCTGTTGTACTGAATTCCTCGGAAGAACTGCTTGGCAAGCCTGAAATGTTTCTACCACTGCTATCTGTTGCATTGAGCCATAGTGAAAATCAAGCTCTGTTGGATTCAAGCTACAAACCATACCAAAGCCTTATTGAACGCACAGTATGCAAACCACATCAGGTCCCAGACTGGCTAAGGGAACATGCTGAAATTGTCAAGCTGTTAATATCCAAATGCATGGGTAAGATATTAAATTATTGATCTTTTCAATCTTTGAATGGTAATAAAAGCTATAAAACAGCCTTAATTTTATACTGAAACTATGCAACTATATCAATTGTAAATACAGAAGAACCTCGTTAACACGTTCCTCATTAGTACGTTTTATCACATATCACGTCGTAATTTTCAAGTCCCGATTCTTATCTAATGAAAATAATAAGTACCTTATTTATCACGTTGCATATTTTGCCGCTTATCACTTAGTACGATACTATTTTCGTCAGCCCTGAAAGCATTCTTTGTTCTCCTCTAGAGGAATATGAGCCCATCCGCTCAGAGATTACATTCCGTCCAACAGGCGGGCGAGGGTTGCGACATAACAGGTGAAACTTCCCTTGTCAAGCTTGTAAATACCCCATCTCATTGTGCATATTTATGGATTTGTGTATTCAGCAAGTTTAGTTTTCTGAGAAGGCTAGGTGTCAGTAAGAACTAGCATTACGTATCGAGCTAACCGTACTGGTACCGAATGTTTACGTGAGACAGTACTGTATTTACGCAAATACGCATTACACTACCGAAAAAGTTGTGAAACCTAGTGATAATTTTGTTGCGTAGTTTTGAAATAATGGAGAAGGTACTGTATTTGCTCGCATATAACTCACACATTTTTGACACCTCATGTGTTTGGTTAGTGGTTTCTATAAGGCATCCAACGTTTAGAATGAAGCATTGGTCTTATGGTGCGTTACGACAGGGTTGCCACTCCATGAGATAGGGGGCGTGGTGGCTCAGCGGTCTAGCTGTATGCCTCTCACCAAGGCGGTCCGGGTTCGATTCCCGGTCAATGCATGTGAGATTTTCGAAGTGAAATGCCATGTCCTGTGGTTCGGATTCCACGTAAAAAGGAGGTCCCGTGGTTCATGATCTCGAGATTAACGGTCACGTAAAACTGCAAGCTTCCTTCCTTCCACTCCATGAGAGGAGGCAGTACAAAGCGCTTCGCGTACACTTTCCGCACATTCAGCGATTGTGCAGTGACGAAGACTTGAATTAAGTACTATATAATAATACTAATAGTAGGCTAACATAACACATACAACGAAATTAAATTAACTATAACGTATGCTGACTGTAACATAAAGAAAACAATCAAAATAAAAAAAGGACAAGGAAATGTGTGAAGTTTCGACTGCAGTTAAAGTTGAAGTACGTTATTAAAGAAAATACTCCTCATTGGCTTACCTTTCATGATTTATACTTTCGTTGGGTTTAAGATTCTTAAAATAACTGAACACATTAATTACGACCTGTTTTTCCCTCCTTCTGAACACTTGACCACGCTTTCTTTTCACAAAAATATCCAGTGTTGTACGTGAAATACGTAAAATACATCATGTTAAATCTAACAGAACTGTTGCACACACGCTCAAGATAGAGACAGCTGAACTACTGAAATAAAAGCTCGAAGGGCACAGTAATAAAGCTGTGAGTAGCAAGCTGCACCTAGCTGTCCTTCGAAACGTCATTCTTATTATCCACGGTCAATGAGCAGCCCGGCCTGTGTAAACAATTAAACCTACACTCTGGGTAAGCAGGTAGAAAACTTCTTCCAACATTCCTCTACAACTCTCAAACTGACATGACATGGTTATCTTTAAAAATAGAAAAGTTGGCAGCATACAAACTTTTTCAATGCTGCTATGCGTTTATGAGAGAATATTCAGAAGTTTTACCTACATGAAAATTGTAATATTTCCAGTATAAAATATTTCAATAATCCATCATCAAGACGGCACATTTAGCTACATGTGTGTGAAAAATAGGCATCACAAAGTCAATGCAACATGATATAAGATCGATTTTACTAAAAAGGGGACACAGTTTATAGGTTTTTTTATTTAAATATGGATATCTAATTTTTCTAGCATTTCTATCAAGTTTACGTAGTTCTAATACAGGACAAAAAGGATCGGCAAAACATAGTTCTACCTGAATATGCTATATTTCTTCGACAAAGAGAAATTTTCGACTGATACATCAACAGTGGATTTGCTGGAAAATGACAGCGTCATACATGTCCCACGTGCAACAGAAAGACAAAAGAATATCCTTATCTAACCAGTGCTTCATTCTAAATGTTGGATGCCTTATAGCACATTTTTCTGTTGACGCCAGTAGTAAATATCAATTACCATTGTCGTCTGCGTATTTTATCACTTTGAGTTCAAATCCAGCTATATAACTTCCATGTTTTTACATAACTAAAAGATCGATTTCCACAAGGAAACAAATCACACTTAACTAAGAAACAACAATGAAACTTGAATACAATACTGGTAGACCTACTTGTTGACAATGCAACAAACGAACAACAAATACCGTGAAAGCGCCGCCGCCAAAACAAACAATATCATCGCGGGCAAGACGTGTCGTAAAATTACTACGATCACCTTTATGATGACGTCAGAAATTAATGTGAGATATATGCGGAATTATTTTCTCCTGCAATTTTAAATATATGCAAGCAAGTACAAAGT
Organism: Meconema thalassinum; assembly: GCA_946902985.2. Classification (NCBI taxonomy): domain Eukaryota; kingdom Metazoa; phylum Arthropoda; class Insecta; order Orthoptera; family Tettigoniidae; genus Meconema; species Meconema thalassinum. Next base: position 1,075,050,114 of record OX336388.2, read on the forward strand.
GATGAGAAAATGAAAATTCTTGAAGAATTAGCCTGGACAGAAATCATGAACACACCGTCAAAATTAGACACTACATTGTAGGCTACTCACTTGGACAGAGAAGTCGTTGACCCGATACGGTTTGCAACTACAAAGTTATAAGATAATAAAATAGGTAAGTGTAATGCATTAGCCATAACCAATTTAAGAGGTTTTGGTAATTGATGTTTGTTTCTGACATCTATAAATAATTTTCAGTGTCATCAGGGAGATGTGGACAAGTTCTATCATTGCTGTGTTTTGTCACGTTCTGAAATTTGTTTGAGATCGCGTGATGGCAGAAGTTGTTTTTTACATGCGCGAGCATGTCTAAACTCGAAAGAACTTCAAATAGGTAGGCCTGCTCTGTGGGAACTACACTGACCGGCACGAAAAACGCAACACCCAATAAATGATGTGAAATTATTGTGTAATTTATTTATTTAATCAAAGTGAAGCACTTTAACCTATTTTTTTTTAGACGGGGTATGTTATTGGTGTTGTTTTGCAAGCAAACTATGAAGTGTTGATTGTTGATTGCACTAGCCTCAATTGATTTTTCCCGCGCAACCTGGAAAACACATCACTGGATGTAACCCAATAATGTGTTCCTGCTCTTATAGCGCTCAGTGTTGTACTTTCAATTGTTCCCTTTTCAATCACATGTGTTTGTGGGATCTTTCTGTGATTGTCGTAATTAGCTTTCTGGAGCAAACATGCCCTTAAGCCCTGAACAAGCTGCAAAAGTTGTTGCTTTGGTGGAAGATGGTCGCAGCATGCATTACATTGCAGAAGTGTTGAGGATTACAGCTTCCACGATTTCCAGAACCGTACGAAAGTACAGGGAAACTGGAGGCTTTGCAAGGAGACCAGGATCAGGCCCGAGAAGAACAAAATCGAAGAGGTCCGCTTCTTACAACTTCAAGTTCTTCACGACCGTCACTCCACTGCCATTGAAGCACGAAATCGACTCCACCAAGTTCGAGGGGTCGATGCTAGTGAGAGAACTGTCCGAAGAAGATTGGAAGAAGCCAATCTTCAATCCAGAAGACCAGTTACAGACCCAGAACCTACCAGAGAACATCGCACAGCTCGACTACGTTTTGCAAGGGAACATCATGGCTGGACAGTACAACAATGGGAACAAGTGTTGTTCGCCGATGAGTCGTGGTTTGGACTCCGGTCACCTGAAGGAAGAGAGAGGGTCTGTAGAAGGCCAGAGGAAAGGTATTCCCCTTGCACATTCTCATCCAGGACGCCATTTCAGGGTGGTTGTGTGATGGTATGAGCAGGAATCAGTATGGCTGCAAGGACGGATTTGGTCTTCGTGGTGAATGGGAGCCTCACTGCACATCGGTATGTGGAGGAAATCCTTCTGGAGCATGTTGTGCCTTTGGTGATGATTTCACACTAATGCAAGACAATGGACGCCCACATGTTAAGAAAGTTCTTGGGTGAAGCAGGGATTCATGCTATGGCTTGGCCTGCTCGAAGCCCTGATTTGAATCCCCTTGAGCACGTTTGGGACCGGCTGGGGAGAAGAGCCCGTCAGTGCTATCCAGAGACCCTACAGGACCTACGGAATGTCCTCCTGGAAGAATGGGAGATGATTCCTCGACAGGACATTACAGCATTAATCAGGAGCATCCCTGAAAGGTTGAATGCCGTCATTGGTACAAGAGGTGGCAAAACACGCTTTTAAAGATGCGAACAGAGGTCTCCGAGGTCTGTGAAGTAATGTGTGAAGTGTATAAAATCAAATCAGAAGTGAGGACCTTCAAGACCTTACTCAAAATTTCCCGCTCTTTTAGCGCGCTTTCCTTGAAGTGTGCATCACTGGCTTAATTTTTAAATTAGTGTATAATCATCTTTTATTTTCCATTGTTAGACACCTACATGGGACCGTACTACAATATTTCATCATCATATAGTAGGTTAGTGTTATAAAAGTGTCATAAATTTGAAATAAGTTTCAGTTTTTGTAACAAATTGAAGTGTTGCGTTTTTCGTGCCGATCAGTGTATTAAGTCTGAAAATATTTCAACTTGTACTACAGTATTTGAATTCAGAGTATAATACATGTTTCCCTTGTTTTCATTGCACTTGTTTCTCCATGCTGTGTGAACTGAACTATTGTGCGTCCAGAGTTAAGAGTGTACTATGGGCTCTTATGGGCTTTTACATTTAGGGGACTCCCCCAGAATTGATGACTTTGAAGTCCTTAAAACTGGATTTTCGCTATGTTTTTTAGTAGGTTAATGGTCATGGGTGGAGAGTACATGATCCTCAGCATTCATTTAATGATATGTAATTCTTACATTCTTGATATGCAACATGATTTTGTAATGTATCTGACAGCATTGTCTGCGCGCTGGATGGAACAGCGTGCGCGCTGTAGTACGTGTCTTAACTCTTCACTGAACGCACGAGTCCAGATCTCTCCAAGATATTTGAAACACTGTTGGAGTGTAAGGATCGTTTTGTGTAATATAAAAATAATCGTGATTTAGGTATAAGTCATCGTCATCATCTTTGGTTTGCATTCCTAAGACTGGTCAGTTGCCATAAAAACATGTCCAGATCGTCCTGTCATTTGCCGCTTCCTTCGTTGAATTATAATTCTGTGCTTGGGTGTGGATAATGATTGTCTTGAAAAATATTTTAAAGAACAGATTGTCGCAAATTTCCCACATCAGTCTGTAGTATTTGCCTTTCATTGTCCAATGTACGTTGTGCCACTGAATTTTTTGTTTACTTTCTTTCATCTATCTATACCGAGCTCGATAGCTGCAGTCGCCAGTATCCAGTATTCGGGAGATAGTGGGTTCGAACCCCACTGTCGGCAGCCGTGAAGATGGTTTTCCGTGGTTTCCCATTTTCACACCAGGCAAATGCTGGGCCTGTACCTTAATTAAGGTCACGACCACTTCCTTCCAACCCCTAGCCCTTACCTGTCCCATCGTCGCCATAAGACCTATCTGTGTCGGTGCGACGTAAAGCAACTTGTAAAAATAATCTTTCATCTACGCGTGTAATAATATGTGAAGTATCATATGATAAGGACAACATTATTTGTTATTTCCGGGTACTCTTTTCGCCTCTGCAGATGAAAGTGACTCACTGGGATCTGTGTAGGTGTCGCTGCGACAGATGATTTGTATCCTGTCGCTGACCTAGGCTGACCTTGGAGAATATAATGCCATATTACGTATTAAACTTAATCCGTATCTAACGGATGACTCAGGTTTGCTTTCATGTCATTTTAATTGTTTTGTCATAGCCATACCGTATGTAACTAAAATTCCAATGTAAATAAATAGTAAGCCTAACCCCCTCTAAAATCACATACATATGTACTAAATTTCACTACCTGTTGTTGAAGGATTCATAGAGTAAAGTAAGGCAGTTAATGGCGACAGCTTCTGGGTCATATCCCCATCGAAGAATATATATCTATAATTATATACACACTTTCACTTGTCCTCATCACAACTTGTCATGGCGCATTCAACAGTGGGTGATGCTCCTAATCTTCTGCTCTTTTGCATGGTGCCCTTGTTAAATCATGCTCCAAGTCTGCAACCTTAATGTGGTTTCCCACAGGGTTTTCCATGTCAGTCCTGGCAAATGTCAGTATTGTACCTTATTTCAAGTTCCAACACACCTACCCCTTACCCTAGTCCTCAGTATTTTTTGTCACACACACTGCAACAGCGTTCGTAATAACACTGGTTTATCAGACAACATTCCCTGAATAAGACAATTACTTTGGTATGGTCCATTGCAACATGTACTATGTGATTTGATTAATTAAGATATATTTAAATGAGATCCAATGATTACTAACCCCCCCCCCCCCCCCCAGTTATTACATTGGTATTTATTTATTCCAGATGGAGATACTTGCATGCTGATCTGTAAGAAAGTTTTGAAAAAGTATATGAAATTTGATAGATGTAATCCAGTTCCCCTTACTCTGATGGAGACAGTCTTCAAGTGTAGCTCTTCAAATGGTGTAGAACTAGTGCTTATGGATCAGTTGGTTAAATATCTGGAAGCTGGTGAAGAATGAAGCATTGGTCTTATGGCGCGTTACGATAGGGTTGCCACTCCATGAGTGGAGGCAGTACAAAGCGCTTTGCGTACACTTTCCGCACATTCAGCGATTGTGCAGTGACGAAGACTTGAATTAAGTACTGTATAATAATACTAATAGTAGGCTAATATAACACATACAACAAAATTAAATTAACTATAACGTATGCTGAATGTAACATAAAGAAAACAATCAAAATAAAAAAACAAGAAGTTCCGTGACGAACTAAAGAGCCTACTTTTCTTAAAATTTAAGATTCATGCCAATGATTAATCTAAATGGATCTATCTAGAATAAGTTGGTAATATCGAAATTTCGAATTAGTTCGAAATACTGTATACCTGGCATAATGTAGCCTAATAGAGAACTACAGTTGGCAGCCCTGGTGACTGAGTATATTATTAGTTCCAGCTCTTAAGGTACAGAATACAAAATTTGGTTGAAGTCCAATGGATAGCATGGACATTCCATGCAGTTAAACATTTCATCTAACAGCGCCCGTAAAATCATGTTGGCATCAATGACATACATGTATTGGTCAGAAATAATCTGAAATAATATGATCTATTGTGTCAATTTAGAATGAAATACATTAGTTAGTAGAGAAGTTATATGCATTTTAAAATTGGACCTGTCAGCAGGCTTAGAATCATGTTGGCAGCACTGGTGTAGGCCTATATTAGTTACTCCAAATTAATCTAGAATGCCAGGTACTATACGTGGCTTGCATACTTTCTGATATATTGATATTAGGGTAACAAAAATAGAGACAGTATTTATTAACAGTTGGCAGCCCTGCTTGCTCCTAAATATACGCATAGTCATATCTGTTATGGTACACATAACACACACGAAATTTGGTTGAAATCCAAATGATAGTATAGAAGTTACGTGTATTTAAAGTTGGACCTATCAGCAGGCTTAGAATCATGTTGGTAGCACTGACGTATATAAGTTACTCCAAATTAATATAGAATGTCAGGTACTATGCGTGTGCATAGGTTAAAGCTGTCTGCTTGCATACTTTCTGATATATTGGTATTTGGATAAAAACAATAGGGAGTGCATTTATTAACAGTTGGCAGCCCTGGTGGCTCTTAAGAATATGCTCATTCATATCTGTGTATGTACACATAGTACATACGGAATTTGGTTGAATTCCAATTGATAGTGTAGAAGTTATATGCATTTAAAAATTGGACCTATCAGCAAGCCTATAATCATTTTGGCAACACTGCCATGTATGGCCTCCTGGAAAGTAAACTGCAATATTATTATCTATATGTGTGCCAATTTTGAAATAGCTACCATTCATACCTTCCAAGATATCCAATATGGAGCTCAAATTTCAATTGCGATTTTTCAGCAGTTGGTAGCACTGACATCATTTTCAAATATGGCCGTGAGATATTCAGGTATAGATCTTTACTCCCACCAAGTTTTGTTTCGATTGCTCCAGCCGTTTAGGAGTTGATAGGGGGGGACACACACACAGCCAGACAGACAGACAGAAGGACAGACAGACACACATTTGCCCGATCTACTTTTTCCTCATTTTTGCAAAATGTGAAAAGTAGGCTAATAAAGTACAAGCACAAGGAAATGTGTGAAGTTTCGACTGCAGTTAAAGTTGAAGTACGTTATTAAAGAAAATACTCCTCATTTGCTTACCTTTCATGATTTATACTTGCGTTAGGTTTAAGATTCTTAAAATAACTGAACACATTAATTACGACCTGTTTTTCCCTCCTTCTGAGCACTTGACCACGCTTTCTTTTCACAAAACTATCCATTGTTGTACGTGAAATACGTAAAATACAACACGTTAAATCTAACAGAACTGCTGCACACCCACTCAAGATAGAGACAACTGAACTACTGAAATAAAAGCTCGAAGGGCACAGTAATAAAGCAGTGAGTAGCAAGCTGCACCTCGCAGTCCTTCGAAACTTCAGAAAGGAAAGTCTGAGAAAGACTGAGAAATGAGGACAGCCTCTAGGATGATAACCTTGTCCTTTAACCTCCTCTGCGTGTGCGGCACCACCTTGCGCCCACTTGGCTGCTGCTTCCTCAGCATGCACGGCGCCATTTTGAACACCCGCTGCGTGGATATCTTAATAGTTATTTTCTTTGTCATAAGATGGCATGAAGATGCAGCTTTCTGCTACACTAAGAGCTAACTATTATGCCAAGAGATGTCTCTTATCTTTACAGTCATTTAATTTTTACAACACATGTGTTGCGAGCGTGGGAAGTCCGAGTTTGGTTGTAAACATGGCAGGTAGTGGCGGATTTATTGGTGGCACAGAAATAGTGAGAAGAAGCCTAAGTGTAATGGATCTGAAGATGATCGCTTGACGATCGAAACTGGTCATCCTAGTGTATTTATTAATCTCATGTAATTTATTTCAGGATTAGGGCATAACCCAGCTCTTTTGGGTACATTCGTGTTGACCGACTGAAAAGCACTGAACTCTTGCTCTCAAATAGTAAATTGTCGCAGTATTTATAATCCGTTCTAAGCATTGTTATGTAAATCAATTACTATCCTCGGATCCCTCACTCCTTATGGGAATAACTCAGTCTTTATCTTTATTAAAAACTGTTCATCCACATTCTGTTATTCTTACGGGAATTACAGTAAAAGGTTGCAGATTATAATGGCGCGAAGGATCGAAATTCCGTCGGGATGAGTTGCTTGCTGATACTCAGTCCGGCAGCGGGCTGTACTACTCGTGTGGAGTGCTGTACAATACCTGCCCTTCTACACTCGGTAGGAGTGGCAACGCTTGTGCCATAAGAGCTACAGTACACCCTTAACTCTGGACGCACAATAGTTATGTAATACAGTGATTCTGTAGGTTGTTTAAAATTGTATATTCGATAGTATGTACTTCCGATTAACGCATTTTATGCTTTTCCCTTACTGAAACAAGTTAATGAGGTTTAATTTATCATTTTTCAGTAGTACTTTTTCCCGCTTTTTATGCTCAAATTTTTCAGTCCCTTGAAATTTGTTTTATTCAAATTAGCAGGTTCCGCAATCAATACCTTAATGCATTTACATAAACCCTAGGTGCAGAACATGTTTCGAACCATTATCGGTCCTTCATCAGCTGACTTAATGTCTTGTCACAGCAAAATACATAAAAACACTGAGCATTGACACAAAGATATGCATACACGTTAAAATATTCACAATCATTCATTAAAATTCATTAAAAGATATTCAAGCTTTAAAAGGATTTAAAAACACTGCAAGTTCAATTGTTCTTGTTAAATGATGCTAATTCTCTTGCTTAGCATCTTGTCAGTCACTTTGGTACTCCTGTTCTCTTCACACGTGAGCGGCGAAGTCGTACAAATTGTTGGGTTGAATATTGCCATGTATAGGGAGCGAACAAATGGATAAAAACTGTCCCAATTGCGTGGCTCGAAGCAAATGAAAATAATAATTAATTGATTGATCCAGGCAGCAAAGTAATCCTCTGTTAAACAAGAAAAGAAAAAGGTATTTAGACTTGCATTTAGTGGAGAAACAAGAGAGAAAACTCAGCAAATGTGATAGTCTACGAGAAGCCGCTATTGAAAGTGAAAGTGACAACTCATACCTCGTATGCGAGCAGTGTACACGCCGGCTGAGCTGACAGCAGCAACTGAGGTGCTATTCTGAGCGAGGTCAGGTCTGTGAAAGGGAAAGGGGGGAGGGGAGCGGGTGTGACTAGCTGGATGGGGAATGAAAGACTGGGGAGTAGGAAAGGAGATGAGTGGGGGGAATACGGGAGGGGGGGCAGTGAAATCAGGTATATTCTCTATGGGGGCTTTGTACGTCTCCTATTAGTGACGTAGTTCATCAGTGTTTCGTACAGAATGTTGGTGTCATAATTAATATCATTAAGGTTGTGCGAGGGATTATTCCTTAGGGCCTGTTCTATTTCTATTTGTTCCAAAATGTTGAGCATACACCCTTTGCTACAGTAGTGTAGAATTTCCAGATCATCTTCGATTTTCGAAAAATTATGATTGAACTCCTTCATATGATTACCAGTGGCCGAGAATTTTCTGTGTCTTATCGCGTTAACATGTTCATTATGTCTAATTTTGAAACTGCGTCCAGTTTGCCCTATATAGTCCGCATCACAATTTTGGCACCTTATCCTGTAGATTCCTGATTTTTGAAATTTATCTTGTATGTTAACAGACTTAGAATTAAATAAATGTTTCTTAGTGGTATTGGTTGTTTTGTAAGCTATTTTTACCTCTTGTTTTTTAAAAACATTTGTAATATTGTGGGTGAGTTGGTTTGAGTATGCGAAGATTGCGAAGGGCTTATTCTTTTCTATTGGTTGTAATTTAGTTACCGGTCTATTCTTAATTTTACTTAAAAGGGAGTCAACGTAGGGCTTGCTGAAACCATTGGCTCTAGCGATTTGATGTATAATAGAAAGCTTGTTGTTCCAGTCTTCCTCAGATAAGGGTATGCTAACAGCCCTATTAATGAACGCTCTAAATGCAGCTTTTTGTGGCTGGGTGGATGGTTTGAGTCTTTCCTGATAATGGTGTGTGTTTGGGACGGTTTCCTGTAAATTTTGAATCGTAGGCCTGTAGCGTCTCTAATAACAGTTAAATCTAGATAATTTATGGACTGTTCAATTTCGGATGCTGTAGTAAATTTAATGTTGTTGTCAATTAAGTTCAGTTCTGCTGTGATGCGATTAATGTTGCTAATTTCATTGTCTATTATTAGAAAAACGTCGTCGACGTATCTGACCCAGTAACTTATGCCTTTTAATTTGTGGATATTATTCTTTTCTAAATGGTCGATATAAATGTTGGCCATTATACCTGATAATGGGGAACCCATGGCCAATCCCTCTATTTGCCTAAAGATTTTTTGGTTGAAAGAAAAATAATTGTTCTGCACGGTGAATTTTAAAAGGTTAATAAACTCATTAATTTCATCACGAGATAGCCTACTATGCGTTTTTAGATTATTCTCTATTATATCGACGGTTGGACCTACTGGAATATTTGTGTACATGTCGCTGATGTCCGCGGTGTGCAATGACTCAGAACTTTTTAATTTTAAATCTTTGATTTGCTCGCAAAATTGAATGGAATTTCTAACAGCATTGTTAGTCGAAAATTTGTAATATTTTATCAAAAATTTCTGTAAAAACTGTGACAGTTTGTAAACCGGACTGCCCCTGAAGTTTACAATTGGTCTGATCGGTGTATTGTTCTTATGCGTGTTAGGTAGCGCCCTGAGGGTTGGAATGCCTGGGTTCATATTGATGAGCTTATTGCTCTGATGTTCGTCTAGAATCATAATGGTGTTCTTTAGTAATTGTTTCAGTTTCCTTTGGGTGGCCCCCGTGGGATCTTCGCTAACGATTTCAAAGTTTCTGTTATTCAAGAACAGTTCCGTTTTATCGATATAATCTGCTTTATTAATAATGACAATGCTGTTACCCTTATCCGCCTTTGTTATTATTAAATTCTCCTGACTTACTTTCTTTTTCAGATTAATCATGTCTTTACTGTGGGGTTGTTTTTTATCCTGTTTTATTATTTTGTTAATTTTCTTATTGAGAACATGTCTGATTTCGTTCCTTTTCTCTATTGGAAGTTTTTGAATTGCTGCCTCAGATTCCGCTATTAGTACCGTTAGATTGTTTTTGTTATTGTATGAGGATTGCCAATTATGTTTAAAACCTTTTTCTAATAATTCAATTTCTGCTTTGTTGAAGTTGACATTTGAAAGGTTTTCTACCGGTTTGTGGAAATCTTGGGTTGGGACTTCTGGTTCCTCATTGCTTACAGTGCTCGCCTTCTGCAAGAGTTGGTCAAATTTTTTGTTTAAAGTGTCTACCTTTTTGCTGATGTGAAATGAGACTACTTCTTCCACATGGAATAAGAAGGAGTCCCATTCCTTCTTATCTGTAAAACTGGCGGCCTCCAAGTGAATTTCGTACAGAGAATTGTTTATTTGATTTCTCTTCATATATAGAAATTTCAATTCGCGTTTTAAAATCTTTTGGTTAACCATTTGCTACGTACTAACGAGATTCCACTGTATAAAATTCTGAATGAATGGTATAATCATTCATTTTCTCATTATCGGTAACTGTCATGATAGATGGAAGTAATGAAACACACTTCAATTGTCAAATAAAGACCTAAATGAATGGATATCTTCTTAGTTCAATCTGAGAGAAGTTGGGCACCAGATTCGGTCTACAAGGGATCTTCTCGAAATAATGATATTAAAAGCCCCCTTGGCTCAAGGCATGAACATTAGGCATTTGAAACTGATCATTGGCAAGAGCCTTTCCATACTCCCTAGAAATGAGTAAACAGGTAGGAACATCTTGGCTTAGCTACTAACATTAAACTATTATTCTCAGCTGTTTAATTTATACACACAATGATAAAATTATGACTGCATTAGTCATTGGTTCATAACCCCCTCTAAAATCACATACATATATACTAAATTTCACTACCTGTTGTTGAAGGATTCATAGAGTAAAGTAAGGAAGTTAATGGCGACAGCTTCTGGGTCATATCCCCATCGAAGAACAGAAAGGAAAGTCTATGACAGAGAAATGAGGACAGCCTCTTGGAGGATAACCTTGTTCTTTAACCTCCTCTGCGTGTGCGGCACCACCTTGCGCCCACTTGGCTGCTGCTTCCTCAGCATGCACGGCGTGGATATCTTAATAGTTATTTTCTTTGTCATGAGATGGCATGAAGATGCAGCTTTCAGCTACACTAAGAGCTAACTATTATGCCAAGAGATGTCTCTTATCTTTACAGTCATTTAATTTTTACAACACATGTGTTGCGAGCGTGGGAACTCCGAGTTTGGTTGTAAACATGGCAGGTAGTGACGGATTTATTGGTGGCATAGAAATAGTGAGAAGAATATATATCTATAATTATGTACACACTTTCACTTGTCCTCATCACAACTTGTCATGGCGCATTCAACAGTGGGTGATGCTCCTAATCTTCTGCTCTTTTGCATGGTGCCCTTGTTAAATCATGCTCCAAGTCTGCAACCTTAATGTGGTTTCCCACAGGGTTTTCCATGTCAGTCCTGGCAAATGTCAGTATTGTACCTTATTTCAAGTTCCAACGCACCTACCCCTTACCCTAGTCCTCAGTATTTTTTGTCACACACACTGCAACAGGGATCGTAATAACACTGGTTTATCAGACAACATTCCCTGAATAAGACAATTACTTTGGTATGGTCCATTGCAACATGTACTATGTGATTTGATTAATTAAGATATATTTAAATGAGATCCAATGATTACTAACCCCCCCAGTTATTACATTGGTATTTATTTATTCCAGATGGAGATACTTGCAAGCTGATCTGTAAGAAAGTTTTGAAAAAGTATATGAAATTTGATAGATGTAATCCAGTTCCCCTTACTCTGATGGAGACAGTCTTCAAGTGTAGCTCTTCAAATGGTGTAGAACTAGTACTTATGGATCAGTTGGTTAAATATCTGGAAGCTGGTGAAGATCCTTCTGAAGTGTGTCAACTCCTGATTGGCTCTGTAGCTTCTAGCTCTACCTGGGAGGAAGTAAAACAGAGTGAGATTTGGAACACACTTCTGGCACACATGCTTCGTTCTGGCCTTGCAAAAGATGGCCATCCTGTATTACTAACTACTCTCTCCAAGATCCTTGCCAAGGTGTATGCTGTTGGTGGTAAAACTGTAGCAAAAGAGGCAAACTTCATTTTTGAAATGGTATTGTCTCATTCAGAATTTCTGAATGTGATGCTGGGACCTGATTCTGGTCGAAAACGTTAGTATTTATCTCATAGTTTCCGTGTTATTTTATAGGGAGGATCAGAAAACGTGGTATACCCTGGATTTTTTGTGATGGTGTGCATTTATGTTCAATACATTTCACTGACTGATTGGTTGAAATAAGCTGTTAGGATGTCACTCACAACAATAAACATAACCTCTGCTTCATGATGCACTAATGTTTGTAAAAATTGCAACACCTAGTAAGAATGGCCGAAATGAATCCAAACTCGAAGGATGTGTAGAACCGAGTACCAGCGATAAATGATGAAGATTGCAGAGAGATGGCGAACATGTAAGCCCGGCGGCCCCTTCTCCTGAGTGACCAGTAAGGTCAGTGTTGTCAAGCTCAGTAAATGAAGGTCCGACCTACAAACTAGAAATGGGAAATCAAGTGCCAGTATGCCTCATCGATATCAAAGAGTGCAAAGACAGTATGTGAATGAGTTAAATCGGGGAAGAATTATTGGTCTCCAGGAAATGGGTTTGTCATACTGTGGCATTTTGGATCGTACAGGGCATGCTGTTACGACATTGATGCATGTGTCGAACCAGTGGATAGAAGAGAGTCATATGCAGCAACGAGCAGGTATTGGACCGCACATTGTAACCACAGCATGGTCTTCTCCGCCTGGCTGTAATAAACAGTACTGCTTCGTCAACGGGTCAACGCCATCTGCTGCAGACTAGACTGGTGTCGTGCACGGCATTGTCCAGAAACCACAATTGCCTCGGGTTGCAAGGAGTATGTGCACGCCACACCAGCGTGCTAAGTGGCAACATGTAGCTTTTACAGAGAAGTTACGCCTCCACCTGACTTACAGTTATTTATTATTTATTTATCTTATGGCTTTTAGTGTCGGGAGTGTTCGAGGACATGTTCGGCTCGCCAAAGGCTGTATCTGCTTCAAGCGGACGCATAGGGTGAGCTACAAGTTCTGTTCATTTCAAGTTGTTCCAACTTTCGCTATCAGAAGTCACTGATACTTAGCGGTGAACGTTGGAACTTTGGTAGAGCTTTCCAACGAAATCTAACCTAGAAATTTAGCTTCACACAAGTTTAGTCTGTGGATGGATCCTTTACATGCCATAAATCTATGACATGGGACCGCCGGCTTTACTTCCCCTCCGAAGGAAGGCATACTGATGGATTTTAACGCTCTTAAAAATCCGACGACTTCGGCCGGGTTTGAACCCGCTACCTTGGGCACAGCAGTTCAGCATGATACCAACTACGCCACCAAAGCCTTTGTCTTTATGGCCACATGTATGTTAGACATGACTGTTGTGACCACAATCTGACAGCCTGCTTTTTGATGAGTGGCATAATATACAAATGCCAATTAATTGGTTTGAGGTGCTATTGGATACAACATGTGATCTTTGTTTCTACATAGGCTACGTCTGAACAACAACCACATAAAGGTTTTTTTTGCCCGAGATTCAGGCAACTCCACACTCATATTTCAGCAGGACAGTGGTGAGGAATGTGCAAGCCTTCTTAGAAGAACGATGGTATCACTGCTTCTCTGGCCTGCATGTTTGCCTGGCATATCACTCATCAAACATGTCTGAGATATGGCTGGTCAGGCCGAGTCTTCTAGCAACCACTGTTGATGCTTTGTGGACTCAAATATAAACTGCATGGAGGGTGATTCCCTTGGCTCTTATTTGATTCCATGCCACAACATATACGGTAGAGGCTCTGATCGCAGCACTTGGTGGGTTAGGTATACTAAATTCTCATGGTCAGAGATCATGTACAGTTCTGTAATCCTAATCATTTGTCATTGTAACTACCTAATCCGTCATGTAATGTTAATTTCAATCAAATACACCTTCATGGTGTTGCAGTTTTTACAAATGTTAGCATATTTCCCATAGAACATGGCTCCTTATCATTTTGCACCACAACAATGATGGTGCTATAGTTAGCTTAGAAGTCATTTTACAGTGTTGACATTTGATATTGCAATATTTCAGTCAATCAACACAATATAATCCCAATTACTGGGGCTTGCAGAAAACAATTCAGGCTATTTTTTTTTGCATGTCCCAGTAATTGGGATTATATTGAGTTGACTGACTGAAAATTTACTATATCACACAGGTATTCTGGATGTTCAAACTGTTACAATATGCACAATGTGGATGTTTAAATACGAGGGTTGTTTTTTAAGTAAGGGCCGCTGCAACAAGCGTGCGCGCCACCTCCTGGGATCCTTTGCGAACAAGCAATTGCAGCTGTGCAGCTAACCTGTACACTGAACTGTGCATCTTTACAGTGTTCAAGATTATTGATTCGTCCGCCGCGTGTGAGGTACGATCTGTGATATGTTTTTTGAGTGCAAGAAACATGTCGGCTGCAGACATTCATCGTCAGCTTTGTGAGGTGTATGGTGATAATGCAATGACGGAAGGTAAAGTGCAAAATTGGGTACGCGAGTTCAAAAGTGGCCGTGAAAATGTTCATGACGATGAACGCTCAGTCTGTGATCACAGATGACTTGGTGACTGCAATTGACACGAAAATTCACGAGGACCGAAGATTCATGATAACCACTCTATCAATGGATTTTCCTCAAGTGTGAATTTTTGGTTGTCAGAGCAGGCGGCAAACTTTTATGCAGAGGGATTTCAGAACTTAGTTTTAAGGTATGACAAGTGCCTAAATAAATAAGGCAACTATGTAGAAAAATAGAGGAAGGTATGTAAAACCTAAAAATAAATGTGGTTTCAAAATAAAATGTTCGGTTAATTTAAGAAGAAGAAAAAAACGGCCCTTACTTAAAAAACAGCCCTTGTATAAAGGATCTGGCGATGGCAGCCCTCTGATATGAACTGTTGCTACTAAATGCACATTGTCACATGCTGGTAATACTTATTCTAAGCTTATGTAATAGAACTTCTCCTTCATGAAATCCCAAAGAATGAATTCCGTTGTAGGCAATATTCGGGTTTGATGCAGGTGATAATAACTAAAATAAAATTCATTGTTTTGACACTAAGGAACCATTTCCAAACCATTTTCCTTATTTGCCCACACTGAGTTATTCTCTCTTATTTTAATTCCAATCTTTTCTTGACGATTTTAGACTTGTATTTAGTCAGTCTTCAATTTTGCAACAATCTATTTAATAGAGAGTTCTAGATTCTGTGTTCTTTGGTATTGAAATCTAAAACTTACATTGCTCACTCTAACACAATGCTGTCTAATAATAATGGTACACTGTATTGCTCTTTGTCTCTTCTGCTGACACATGATAAAAGAATTTCATGAAGGTTTATGATATGGTCAATATTGACCCAACCGTGGAGAGAGGCAACCGAACCATTTGCTACCATACCCAGAGGTACGGTAATTGTTTGAAACCGTCATCGAACCCCAGAACCCAGAAATGATACAAAGGTCATCGGGTAAGATCATAATATATTCATAACAAACATGCATAACAAAACAAGGCATAACATAACAAATTTTTACAATAGATGTGGATCTTGACATTCACAAGGGTACTAGGTAAGTAAATATAGCACGAAGTCTACCTCAAACGTTAATACGACTATGAACATTAATATCAATCCTCACACAAGGATATTACTGTTGTCTAGAAGTAGTGCCAAAATATTAAAACGTCGAAAGAACTAGCATACATTTACTTCATTAACAGCCTCAATAGAATGCATCGTATCACATATCACGTCACTCCTCAATACATAATTAATTCCATGTACATCCAATGTCATGAAGTAAGGCCTACATATATTTCAACTTCTAAAAGTATAATGTCGCCTAAACTGAAGAATCAACTTAATCAATCTCATTAAATATGTGGAGATATTTCAATCACTTCTTTATATCGCAATGGCTACTAACTTCTTTTCTCAAAACAACAACAGATGGTCGCTCATAGTTAAAAACATACTATAGTCAGCCATCATGAAAAACAAAAGACATACGATAACACTACCAGCACTGTTAGATAATCAAAGTATGAACAAAATTAATAAAACTTTTACAGGCCATGAGGCATACTACAACGTAATTATTGAACATTTACATATTAAATAAAATCATGTTAATTAAACATTAATTACGTCAGCGAATATGAGTGTCAATAGCCTACTAGTGTGAAAACACTAGGTTTGACGTTTAGTTTGATGCACCACATCTGTAGACCCTTTTCATGCAACGTAGAAATAACACAATATAAACACCATTGCCTTTGTCAGCCGATTCAGTACCAAATACTCACGTTGACAATAGCCTAAGACTAGTTCCATAACATGTTATCATCTTCGGGCCGATAGCCTAGATGTTAGGCCCCTTAAAACAACAATTATCATCATCATGTTATCATCTTCAGACGATCTTAACCCAAAAGATTACAAGATGTAATCAGTCAATAATTATTGACCAATAGGGACAATTATCATCCAATTGCTTCACATATATTAGAACCTTGGCTTTCTTCATGTATATTTATACCATAACGTCGATCCACGAAGTAGGCCTAACAACAGTAGTAGATGCAGAATACATATCTTGAAAGATATTAACCTTCCAAGGACATAATAAACATTTGTCGAAGTCGTCGATATGTCATAGAACTTCAGTTGACATCAGGGAAACGGAATTCAGGAGCCAAGCTCCCGAAATTCCCCTCAAACCTTCCGCAGACAGGAATCACATCTTACCCTTTCGAGGTCCTGAAACACAATCTTTTTTAATAATCACATTTCAATAAACATCACCACGACTGCATATTAAAACAAAATACATCTTAGATTTCCGATCCCACGAAGGTAACAATTTTCAAGCTGCCATGTAGCGGACAGATAAGAACTACAACTCATGAACCAGGCTGCTCACCAGCGAGTGGTGCAATCTATCGAGGCCGAACTCGACTAACACCGCCGAGATATTCAAATTCATGCCAATAGTATATTTTGTACTTTCGACCAGGTAAGAGTGCCTTAATATCGGCACAAATATGATTGGAAGAGGTTGTTTTGCTATTCTATTATTGTGTTCTAATTCAGGTGGTTTAGTTGAGCTGTTGCTGACCCTTGTCAGGAGTAATACTGCAGTGTTGCAGTCAAAACATGTACCCATCATACTAGGTGCATATGGAGCAACTCTATCCATCACAGATCAGATCCTATTGCAGGTAATTTGTTTCAATTTGAGAAATTTTTATAGTTTCATTTGAATAACCCTCGTACCTCTCCCTGCATGGGGCATGGTGGCGCTGTGGTCAAGCTGTTGGCCTTTCACCAAGGTGGACCGGGTTTGATTCCCGGTCAACGCATGTGAGATTTTCGAAGTGAAATACCACGTTCTCTCGTTCGGATTCCACATAAAAAGGAGGTACCATGGCTCATGATCGCATGCTTAACGGTCATGTAAAACTAAAAACTTCCTTTTTTTTTCTCCCTGCATGACCACCTGGTGATGTTGCGGCTAGCATTCTTGGCTTTTGCCCTGGAGGTCCAGGTTCGATTCTCGACTCTGCCAAGAACGTGGTACATCAGCCTTGTGAGGCAAAGCTGGGAAGAGGAGGGTTCGAATCCCACCTCAGCCATCCTGGAAGTGGTCTTCCCGTGTGGTTTTCCACTTGGTTCACATGTGGTTTATCACACAAATTCCATGCACACCTAAGTACGCAGGGCTACATGACCACGATGTCACAAAGCCGCTAAAATAAGCAACAACTATCTCCCTCAACCTGCACCTCCTTTACCTGTCAATTTATCTGTCGTCCTTTTCCTGTACATTGATTGTATATCCATCTTGTTGTGTAATCCTTTATAAATTAATTGTCATTTAATAAAAATGACATGATATTGTTTCTTAAGGAATGATAGTTCCTCATGGTAGTAGCCATGTTGTTGGGTCCGTATTGAAATGAAAATCCACAGCCTGCTTCCAGTCTCCGACCGGGTCAGGAATGGAATGAATGAAGTCCCGATCTAGCGGCGAGGATATGAACTGTGCCGGCTGCCGAGGCCTGACACACTCCTCTGGGGCAATGATTAAATGAATGACAGATGAAATGAAATGATAGTGGAGAGTGTTGCTGGAATGAAATGTTGACAGGGAAAACCGGAGTACCCGGAGAAAAACCTGTCTGCCTCCGTTTTGTCCAGCACAGATCTCACATGGAGTGACCGGGATTTCAACCACGGACCCAGCGGTGAGAGGCCGGCATGCTGCCGCCTAAGCCACGGAGGCTTGAAATAAACAATGTTAATAAAATCTTATAACTTAATTTCTCCTAAGAAAATTGGGACAACAGCCCTGTCAATACAATTTGTTAAAAACTTATGTTATATGGTTCGGGGTGCCAGTGCCCCTTCATCACACACGCGAAGAATACAGATACCATCTTGTTAAGATCATGAATACGGTAGTTGATTTAAAAATCACTCATTGGTCTATGGAAATTGTAAAGCACTTCCTCGTGGCACTATATCTCACTTTCTCATGGACTTCTTAGCTTGCCACAATGGGTGGGTGATCGTGTCGTACTAACCCCAAGCTTGCAGGTTCGCTCATGGCCGTGAAGTGATTTTTGAAAGGTGGCAAAAATTACGACACCATGTCATACGATGTTGGCATGTCAAAGAACCCATTTGAATTCAGTAGGGCGTGTTCATAATGGCAAAATTAATCTTGGGAGTTTCCGCCAACACAAAGTTCCTCATTTCTCTACTAGAAAGCGCTATAGTGTTCAAGGAGCTTATACGAGGCACGTCCAGAAAGTACGTTCCGTTTGGTAATAAAAGTAAATTGTGTACAGATACAGAAAAATTATTTATTGCACAACATTCTACACCTCTTAAACTACTTTTCCACATAACTGCCGAACTTTTGCAGGCATTTGTCATAGCGTGGCACAAGTTTTTGGATACCTTCTTCATAGAAGTTTGCCGCCTGTGTCTTCAGCCAGTTGGAAACATCTTCTTTCAGCTCGTCGTCATTGTTGAAGTGTTGACCACCAAGGAAAGACTTGAGATGTGTGAACAGATGAAAGTCGCTAGGAGCAAGGTCAGGGCTCTATGGAAGGTGGTCAAACACGTCCCAGCCAAATCCCTGTAGGAGGTTTTTCGTCACATTTGCAGTGTGTGGTCGTGCGTTGTCGTGAAGAAAAACAACACCTTTTGACAGCAACCCTCGGCGCTTATTCTGTATTGCGCGGCGCAATTTCCTAAGTGTCTCGCAGTAAGCATCTGCGTTGATTGTTTGACCACGCGGTAAGAAATCAATGAGTAAGATGCCTTTCCAGTCCCAGAACACTGTGCACATCATTTTCCGAGGTGTCAAGATTTGTTTCGGCTTAACCTTTGCTGGGGATGAAGTGGGCCTCCATTCCATTGATTGCCGCTTACTTTCAGGGGTGTCGTAAGAAACCCAAGTTTCATCTCCTGTGACTATCTGTCAGAAATTCTTCGCCGCCTTCATTGTAACGGGTCAAAACCCATCCGTTTTGTTTTGTGTTGCTGAGTAAGAATCTTTGGTACCCAACGACGGCAAAGTTTACGAAAGTTCAGTTTTTCGGTAACAATTTCATGAATTAGTGATCGTGAGATTTGGGGAAATTCCATAGCGAAAGCACTAATTGTAAACCTGCGGTTTTCCCGGATCTTGTCATCAATCGTGTGAACCAGTTCTTCTGTAACCAAAGAAGGACGCCCACTTCGTTCTTCATCGTGCACTTCACTACGTCCTTCATTGAACTGAATATCTATGACTTTAGTCATTTTTCCAAATGTATATTGACATCAAGTGATATATAAAAAGATAATTTTGTATTGTAAAGTGGACATTTGCATAACATACTTCATTGAACTGTCGGACCCATCTTCGCACCATTGAATCACTCATCACATTTTGTCTATACACTTCGCAAATTTGCCGATAAATTTCAATTGGTTTCACTTTCCTAGCATTCAGAAAACGAATCACAGATCTGATTTCACAAGCGGCGGGATTTTCAATCAACAGCGACATTGTACGAGTAAACATGCACAACAACGCGTACGTGGCTGACAGCACTCTCCAAATGGCGCACGTTTATTCTCCTTGATACAGAGTGTCTACCGCGCATATGCGGAACTGTGCTGCAGCGGAACGTACAACTAGTTGAAGACACAGGCGGCACACGTCTATGAAGAAGGTATACAAAAACTCGTGCCACGCTACGACAAATGCCTGCAACATTTCGGCAGTTATGTGGCAAAGTAGTTTAAGGGTTGTAGAATTTTGTGCAATAAATAATTTTTCTGTATCTGTACACAATTTAATGTTATTACCAAACGGAACTTACTTTCTGGACGTACTTCGTATTGAACCCGATGGGGTTATGCTGACTGGAATCGAACATGGTTCTCAGAGACTGTGATCTCAGTAAAAAGGTTCCGCCAGGAAGCGAACCAGGGATCTGTACAGGGAGTTTCTTGGTAAAAACCCCTCGAAAGAAATGTATATTTAATCACTGGTGTGATTTTTGATGAAATGGCATTATTTATTAAAATAATGTAGGAAATAATGAGCAGATTATATCATTATAAGACGATTTGGTGTAAGCTATTGGAGGTTTGAAGCACAGAGGAGGGCAGAGCTGACATTTACTAATCGGCCCAGAATTGTGGGTTGGTCCCAGTGGAGCCACGTCCATCTCTGTCACCCCATTATGTCGTCTGGAGCAGGGGAGAGGCCTGAATAATGACACAGTTATTCCCCGACGGAGAATAGATTTGAAGTAGGGGCGGAGAAATGCCCAGAAAAATCATTGATTACTCGTGATTGGAGTAACGAATCGAGATGAGAGTTGCACACAGGTGAATATCTTGGCAAGAAGATAATTTTAGAGTCTTTTACCTGCGAAATTGGTGCATATTTAGTGATGTGCGTAAGGACTGTAAAACGACCATTGTTCGCGGAGGGATGTGAAGATGTTGACGGGGACTTCCCGACTAGGTAGCGTCCCACGCCATGGAGAAAGGAATTAATATTAATTAATTGAACGAGCGATTCCTTTGCACACAGATAGTTTTGGGACCTGTGAAGAGAGAGGAACACAATGATCATGGTTTGAAGACCTGAATCATGCTGTGAGAGGAGCGAAGATTACGCGGGAAGATGTTGCTCTACTTTCTGTGGAAATCCGATATAAGGGAGTAGACCCCAGGAGGAGCCCTCACTTGAATCTCAGTCCTACTCTGTTCTCAGTGTTACTCTGTTCTAGCTCACTTGAAGTCAGTTGAAGCCCAGTTGTAAGCCAGTCGAGACGCAGCCAAGTTCAGTCTACATGCCGCCAAGCGCAGTTACAGTCAGTTATAGTTTTACTCAATTGTCAATTGTAGCACAATGGCAATAAGTTGCAATCAGTATGCAGCAAATATGCAGCAGTACGAGACAGCGTGTAAGCCGCAGACAGAAGTCTTCAAATAAGTTACGTGCAGTCTTCGAGTGAAACTTCAGTCAGCTACAGCCAGGTGGAAGCCAGTTCGTCAAGGCAAAACGCATGACGATTCTATTCATCGAGACGCCGAACAAAGACTGGTATGTGTAAAAGAAACAGTAAATACGCTTGTATGAATAATAGTCGTGATACAGGCATAATCAGCCGCACGAACTATGACGTGTTCAGTATGAAGCACCGTATAGACTAACGGTAGCAATATTGTATATAATTATTTGTGAAAGTGTTGAACTTTATTAAGCGCACTGTGTATAGTATTAACTAATCGTATATGTGTAACTACGATAGAATGCGCTAAAGAAACTCTACTAAGCGTTTGGTATTGCCATGAGAGTACCAGATGTTAACGCTTACTGTAGGAGTAATGATCGTCACAAAAACTGTTGGAGAGTTCCGAGAGCAGATAACCAGACTTTCAATCAGGAGTTGATAACGTAAGATGCCGTCGACACCTGCAATTTCGATCTCTGCTAGGGAATTTCAGCATTGAAATGTGTATAAAGTGACGAGTGTTCAGTGTAATGTATATGTAAAAATATCATTTAAAGTAGTGTTTGATGAAGTGTTTCACATGTTTGAGGAGTGATAACTTCCTGAAAGGTATGCAACGTGTCGTGTTGGTGATAGGAATGTGTAATCAAATGTGTGTAAACAAGAGAAATATGTCGCGTTAAACCCATTATGGCGGGCGACATGGAAGAATATGATTGGTTGGAGCCACCTTAGATGCCTATAGAGATGTAAGTACCCCACAAATTATGGTTATAATTATGTAGAAGTATGGACCGATGCATGTCTGTGATTCCGTAAAGGTATTGTGAATTCCTTATAGATGCCAGTAAAAATCAGTTAGGAGGCTGATCCTCCATGTTTAATCAGTATTGAGTTGATTTTTATAGAGTTGAGATGTTGATTTGCATCATTAAGTGGAGTAGTTATTCCCACTATGAATTAAGAATGGCAATCAGTTATGTAAATGTAACGAACGCGATTGTTCGAGTTTAAAACGTCTAGCTATGTCGGAAATTTTGGTAATTTATATGAGAATAATAATAAATAATGATTTTGGTCATTTATGTCAATGAGATTCATAATAATAATCAAGGATGATTTTGGTCATTTATGTCAGTGAGAAATGATGATAATAATAATAATGGTTATTAAGTGTATGAATGAACACATCAGGAAACAAATAAATGGTGTAAGCGAGAATTATTAACGCTAAGTGCAAGGCTTATCAATCTAAGCAGGAAGATGTTACAGTGAGATTACATTTCAGTAATTATGGAAAGAAGCTTTATATCAGAATATTGCATATATTCAGTAATGATACCAGTAATGAAAGAGCTTTTAATGAATTGAATTTGCAGCTTAATTGAGAAGCTTATAGAGTAAATGTTAGATTTCTCTTAATATTAGAGGTCGGAATGTCGTAGCATGGAGCATTAGGGGCCAGATAGTCTATTCTACGTATGAATTCTCCTATGTCGTGGACATTGTTGGAGATATTATTTATGCCAGAGTTTTAGTGAATGGACCCTAACTCTGAAGAAAGGATTGGAATGTGTTCCGGATTGGAATCCTATGATAGAGTCGAGGATAACAAGGACACCTCGCAGCTCTATGATTTCCCGAGAACTTATGATGAGTTATTTACGCTCGTGGGCAGCGAAAACTCAGGGCGACAGTGGTTTTGTGCGCCTATATTATACTTGAGACATCGGTCACCGCCAGGCTCATGCATTACGAACCCCGAACCTTCATGTTGAATGGACCCATGTGAGGCCATTAATTAATCATTATCCTCGACGTAGGAATAATTACAAGAGCTCATTCAATACCTGTTGGCAGAATAGTCAATTAAGATCCTTTGGGAACATGTGTGTCGGTTAGGACACAGTATTTGTCTTGTAAATCTCCACTGCTTAGAGAGAGGGAAGCTTTCAAACTTTTAGAAAGGTCGAGATAATTGGTGGAACGACCCATCCCACTTTCTATTGTGTAGCGATTTCCTTTAGCCGAGGGTCGGTGCCAACCACCCGGACCGCTCAGGCAAGTAAAAGAGGGAAGAGATTCTAGACCTTGTTAAAATGACATATAATGCAAGATTGTTATGTTGAGTATTATAGCCATGTGGTTTGTGAACACATGGATAATTATAGTTAATCCTGATGGTTCATTAATTTAGATATCTGACGAATAGTTACATGATATATTTGTACTGTCACTGGAGCCAAGTCATGTAGTTGGTTACTAGATGCCAATCGCCATGAGCGCGAGGTAGTCTATCGTACAATCCGACATAAGCTATAACGTAACGTTTTATCTAGGAATCACAGACAGCATGCGGTGAAACCATATAATTGGAGGATGTAGGGGGTAGCTTACATAATTATGGAGTTGCACGTTGATTTTGGTGCAACGTCCAAATAGGTAAATGCATGCAAAGCATTTCATTGGTGAGAAGAAAAATATTAAAACACGCACGGCACACATAATTGTTTAACATAAAGAGATTTAAGGAATAATCCTTGTTGTAATATTAAAGAAGTCACATTGTATGACTGTTATGTTAATGTACATTTGTTTTGAAGTCGTAGGTGCATCAGCGCACTAGTATATCCTTGTGAAGTTCACAGAAGGGTAAAGCATTATGGCTAGATATGACTTTGTTGTGATTTTATATTTGTTTACTTATGGATTGTGGAAGTAAAAATTTTGTTTGCTTTTATTTTATGCTTTTTGGGTATTGTTTTGTGTTTGAAGCCATGATTTATAAATGAATTAAAGTTTTAGAATAGAGTTGTGCCTTATCATTGTAGAGTTGATACCTGTTAGCCTCAAATCCAAAATATGCACTGCAAAATTGGGGTTACCGTACACGCCTGAGAGCTGATGCTAGTTGGAGGCAGATGCATATTATTCAACGAGATTACTCACATGGGTACATGGAAATTGATGTCCTATACTGTGATTTGAGCTAAAGGTACGACTAAAGTCGGTCAGATTTAATGCACACAACTCTATTAAAGTAAGAATTAACGAAGTAGGGTGTGACCGCTCCTAATCCATAGCTAAGTTCCGATACGTATATATAAATTTTGATAGATACCTGTAGACATTATTCTCCATTCATTTATCATGACGCCCATCTGTGGAGTCTATGGTAGTAAAAGCTCTATTAATTTATCATGGCGTGGCCCAAGTGGGGCTTTCGGCAGTAAAAACCACTCCCTGAACAGTTTTTATAGTAAATTAGAATATGGCCGATGTCCTACTAATACCACGACTCATATATAATTTACATGGCGCCCAGAATACGTGGAACTTATGGGATTTAGGGAAAACCCATAGATTTTTTATGGTATTTCATGGGGAAAACCATAGTAATTGTTTTGCCTCAAACTGTGTTTGAGTGATTTTTGAATTCAGTAGGCTTTTTGAGGTAACACAGAATCTCTCTATTGAGAAGAGAATGGCCTAAGGGTACTAGCGTTACATACCCAATCCACAATCTACCATAATATTATCAGGTTTTGTACGACTTCACAATATGTGTGCAGTGTTTGATGTTTCTCTTCGAAACGTATCCACATATTTTTCCAGGAAGCCTGCCTGCATATTTAAGTGTGTTATTGTAACATGTCAGGTACGGAGGAGATCTTGCAAGTTATTGCAGGACTGAAACAACATTTTGATGCTGCTAACGAGCAGAACAAACTGGAAACCAAGGCGTTCCAGGATAGTATAAACACTCGGTTAGATGAGAACCAGAGAGAGTTAAATAACAGGTTAGATGCCAATCAGGAGGCAATTAATGCAACTCAGGTTGAAATAAACAACCGTTTAGATGCAAATAAAACTGAAATAAACAGTCGGTTAGATGCAAATAAAGTTGAATATAAAGATGAATTAAACAATAAGTTAGGTCAAATGCAAGAAGTCATTAAGACCGAAGTAACAGATACTGTTGTAAGCATTGTATCGGAAATGCAGGTAAAAACGGACAAACGTTTCGAGGCCATAGAAGCCAAACTTGAGGGTAATTTGCAAGCGTGTAGGCATGCTCAGGAGCAAACCAACAGTAAATTAGAGGCGTTGTCTAACGATATTAAGGATATTCAGATCCAAAATGAGGCGAATCTCGAACGCCAAGCGAAACAGTTCGCAGAGTTTACGAAAACAGTAGACCAGAGATTAGAGGAGAACGACTCCAAATGGGACCAGAAATTGAAAAGCTACGCTAGAGCAATTAACGGTGATCTCAAGAAACAGGACCAGAATATATTAGGTCAATGCCAGGAAATAGGCGAAGTTAAGGCTATCGCGCAGGAAAGTAAGGAGCTGGTAGGCAACGTAAAAGGTCAGATGGGTAAAGTTCATAAAGAACTGGACCAAGTTCAGAGTGATATTGTCATAGTCAATAAAAGACAAGAGGAAAATAGAGGCGAGATCACCAAGGTCCGGAATGAATTGTCTAAAGTCAATGGACACATTCAAGATGAAATTAAAGGTCTGAGAGAAGAACTCGAAATAAGAGAAGGCCAGAAAACAGAGGCAAGCGACAAGACCCTTGCTCAAATTAAAGAGGACGTAGAGGATGAAATATCCCATATCAAACAAAGTCTGAAAGAAGACAAGGTGAAAATTTTTCAAGTAGCCGAGGAAAACCGAGATAGGCTTACGAGAATAGAAAAAGAAGTCATCACTCGCCTAGAAAGAGCAGAAATGCGCCATAACCAAATGGAGACTAGGATAATAGCACAGGAGGAGACACTTCTGAAATATCCTAAGTCAAGTGAAGGCAGCATAGAGGATATAAGAAAAACAAGGTGGGCAGACCTAGAAACCCAACCTATAAGCAGAAACGCTGCAGGCGCAGGAGAAAGTCCTTACATGACGCCAGGTGTACCAATTGCGGCATCGACGCCACATGAAAACGCGATGCACACCCAGGTGATAAACGTCATTAGGGCAAGTGAGGAAAAACCTAGGAAGTTTTCAGGTAGTCACTGTAGTATGACACCAAAATATTGGTTAAAGGAAGTGACTGAATATCTCAATGATGCACGAATACCGCAGGAGCGTAGGCTACGTGCTATAGAGAAGTTAACAGAGGGGGAGTGCGC
Source organism: Meconema thalassinum (assembly GCA_946902985.2). Lineage (NCBI taxonomy): Eukaryota > Metazoa > Arthropoda > Insecta > Orthoptera > Tettigoniidae > Meconema > Meconema thalassinum. The sequence continues at coordinate 1,075,076,677 of OX336388.2, forward strand.
ATTATGGTTTCGCAGCTTCCGTTACACTTTTGATACTGTTGAGGAATTCCGCGAGGCATTCTTGAAAAGATATTGGGACGCCGCGACTCAGCAGAATTTACGGCTGGATTTGTATGCCAAAAAGTACAGCACGAACAACCCGACGAAGTACGCAGAATTTTTCATATCGCAGATGTGTCGTTTTAAAGAGCTGGATCAAAAACCTAGTGAACTGGAGCTATGCATTGCTATCGCCAAACAGCTTCCATACGAGATCCAAAGGCTACTAATCTCGGCTAATGCGAAAACGGCTATGGAAATGGAGACAGTTCTAAGGCAACTGGACCTCACCACAGCAAATACTATGCGTCAGAGTCGAACCGTGGAACAAGTCCACGTGACCAACACACAGACTGACCAACAGCAAGCTCCAAGGAACAACAAGGCCACGAGCACAGAAACTTTAGATTCCTATGGACGGCAATGGGAACAGGAACCCAGAAAATGGCAGTCAAGGTACAAAGGAAATGCTAATAAAGCAGGAAGAGGTCGAAGTTCGTGGAATAAACACAATAACAGGGGCAAACCGTACCATAACAATGGAGGTAATAATGGCCAGGAAGGCAATAATAGAAATTGGAGACCCCAAGAGAGAAGAAATAACTTCGATGACGAGGCAGAAGAGCGATATCATGCTTCTTTGCGATACCTCGAAGAAAGGGGAGATGAGCCCCAGAAATCACAAGTCCGCTGGCAAGAAGTCATGCAGAACAGGACATCGCCAGACAGATATGGAGATGGAGCTAAGAGTTTGGAACTACAGCGCAGCGAACAGGAGAGAAGGAACTCCAAAGGGGCGGGCGCTGAAGAAAAAAAAAAACGCCAAAATTAGAAGAGCTCGAGACTGATGGATGGAAGTCTATTAACATCATCAATTGGATAGCCAAACCAGAAGAATTGATTGAGGATACAGGAGGACCACAGGTCATGGTCAAGAGAGAATTGCCTATTATAATTGTGAGAGTGGCAGGATTAAAAGTCAGAAGTCTGCTAGACACAGGATCAACAGTGAGCCTGATGACACAAGCTCTATATAATGAAATAGCCCGGAGAGAGAACATTTTGAAGATACCGATCTCCAGTGTCAAAATTAAAGGGGTAATTCCAGACAGAACAATGATATGTAAATACCAGGTATTCCTAGATTTACAGATAGGAGGCTCTATTTTCTCACAGAGTTTTCTGTTAGTAAACAAACTACCTTATAACCTACTTATTGGGGCAGAGTTTATAAGGGAATACAGAGTGATAATTGACCTAGCACAGGACAGGGTTATGTTCCATGTGAATGAAGAAGCTGAAGGCTTAGAGGTCGCACTCAATGAAATTGAACCAGGATCCAGTGAACAAGTATGGCATACATACAGAGATGTGGCTGATGAAGAAGTGTTAGCTATTGAGCAGTTAGAAGCGGAGCTCAAAACACTAGCCACAGACTTGGAAAAAGATCTGGAACCCAAATTGGAAGACTACATTTCGGAGAAGCTAGAAGAAGCGAAAATTGGGCTAAAAGAGAAGGAAAATTTAAAGCAGTTATTGCTGGAACAGAAGGAAGTCTTTGATTCGAGACCTGGTCGGATAAAGAACTTCACTTATGCTTTTCAAGTCAGTGATTGGACACCATTTAGGCAGAAACCCTACCCTATAGCTGAAAAGCATTATGCAAAAGTGAAAGAGGCAATTCAGGAGATGTTGGAGGCCGGTGTTATTGAGAAAACACCTACGCCTTATGTAAGTCCATTGGTAATTGTACCAAAGACAGACGGATCTGTCAGAGTCTGCTTGGACCTGAGACGCTTAAATTTGAGAGTTATTCCGGAATTTGACCAAGTGCCACCTATTAAAGAGATCCTCAGGAAGTTTAAAGGGAGAACTATATTCTCAAACTTGGATATCACATCCAGTTTCCACCATCTTGAATTAGAGAAGAAAACTAGTCTGTTGACAGGATTTATGTTTGATCAACATACATTCACATTTTTAAGGCTACCTTTTGGGTTGAAAACAGCTGGTTCAGCCCTGATAAGAGCGTTAGATCGCAATCTATCAGATGAGGTTAAAGAGAGTACCATCAGATATGTAGACGACATTCTACTCACATCAGAATCTCTGGAGGAGCACATGAGAGACCTGAAGAAGTTGCTAGATGACCTTCGAGAGGCTAACTTTAAGGTCAATATCAAGAAATCGCACTTCTGTCAGAGGGAAGTTAAATTCCTAGGGCATGTTATTGATGCAAATGGAGTGAAGCCCAATCCAGATAAATTGGAGATAATTCGGAATTTCCCTCGACCCACGAAAGTTAAGCACGTCCGACAGTATTTGGGAGTAATTGGATTCTTTTCGAACCACTGCCCAAACTATACTGCGACAGTAGCACCACTGCAGGACCTATTGAAGAAAGGCGGCAGATGGAATTGGACGGAGCAATGTCAGGAAGCATTCGTGAGGTCAAAACAAATGCTTTTGGAATATGTGAAACTGGGATACCCAGATTATACCCAGAAGTTTATCATACAGACGGATGCATCACTTATTGGGATTGGAGCGATGCTATTCCAGGAAAATGTTGACCAGCCTGAGAAGAAAGTTTTTATCGCCTTTATCAGCAGAAGACTGAGAGCCCATGAGAAAAATTACACGATCACAGAGATAGAATTGCTCGCAATTTTGTACGCGTTGCAATCGTGGCACAAACTCGTGTACGGCTTCCGAATAGTTCTGAGAACAGACCATAAAGCTTTAACATTTTTGTTAAAGACAGATTTGTCTAGTCAGAGATTGACAAGATGGTCCCTGTATATCCAGCAATTTAATGTGGAAATAGAATACTGTCCAGGGAAAGAGAATGTAATACCGGACATATTAAGTCGTTACCCTAGAGAAGAAGAAGTACTAGCGGTCCAGATTGAGAATCGAGATCAGAAGACGTTGGATGACTTAAGGAACATTACCAACCTACAACGCGAAGACCCATGGTTGAAGATGATAATCGATTACTTTGAGGGACGATTAGCAAGGGGAACTGCGATATACAGAGAGGCGGAGGCATTGGCAACAGATTATATATGATATAATCAGATATTACACAAGTGGGACGATGTGGATCACACACGTCAAAGGATTGTAATTCCTGCATCTTTGCAGAGGAGATTAGTATGGCTAGCCCACAGAGCATTTGGCCATCCGGGGATAGATAAAATCTGTGCTCTGTTGAAGGAAGCATTTACTTGGCAAAAATTGAGAGAAACGGTGAGAAATGCTATTAGAACATGTGATCTTTGCCAAAGGGTAAAGCCGAATCCCTTTTTAATGAGGCAACGACCTATCCCGTTGTTACCAGAGAAGCCAAGGCAGCTATTGAGTATCGACAACTTTGGACCATTGCCTAGAGCACGTAGAGGCAATAGACACATTTTTGTAGCCATGGATGTATTTTCGAAAATGGTGGTGTTGTGCCCCATTCAAAAGACAAGTTCAAAACAGGTCTTGAAGCGCCTGAAAGAGAGAGTTATTCCGATTCTTGGGAAGCCGGATAACATTCTCTCGGACCACGGAAGTTGCTTTACTAGTGCAGAATTTCGTCGAGAACTGGAAACTCTAGGAATTAGGCAGATTTTATCTACCATTCGCCATCCTGAGGCAAGTCCCGTTGAAAGAGTAATGAGAGAGATCCAGAAATACATGAAGATCTACTGTTCTGAAGCGAATTGGCGTTGGATTGAATTTCTAGAAGTAATTGAATACTGTGTAAATAATACTGTACATGAGGCGACAGGTCAGGTTCCCGTTACTCTACATCTGGATCAGAGACCAGAGAGACCGTGGAATGGTGTTATTCCATTACCTGTAGACGCACAGCCCGGTAGAGAATTGAGGATCCAACGAACCTTTGAATATCTCAAAGCACAGGCGGAGAGACGTCAGAGAAGGAATCGTGCGAAGAGGTATCATAAACCGCTTCTCGTGGGACAGAAAGTTTTAATTAAGAAACCCGCCAGTTCAGATCCAGAGGCTCGGAAGTATAAGAAGTTTAATTTTTCTTACCACGGCCCGTTCGAGGTGATAAGAGACCTCCAGAACAATGCATACAGGTTAAGGCATTTAGAGAATGGAAACGAGGTCGTTATGAACATAGCCAACTTAAAAATTTATTACTCGCCAGAAGAATTCGATGAACCAGAAGAAGAATTAGTAACGCACACCCAACTCAACGTGGAGAGCGGAGGCAGCCAAGCAGGCAGACCTGAATGTTGGAACGGCGAGACGGGACAAGAAGCAGACAGTTTACCCAGTGTAAGCGGAGAGCAGAAAGAATGCCAGTGTTTGCGAGAATTCTATGAAGAAATGGTCAGGGTAGCCAGAGAGGTTGAGGCTGTAAACGCGACCCTTCGCAGGGAGAATAGACAGCTCAGAAACAAGGCCGAGTGTGGAAGGGGGAACACTACTAACCCACTCGTAGCCAGACAAGGTGAAGGACCCCAGACGTAAACACAGACGGTGGTCGACAGTCAGCTGGTTACTTATATAAGCCACTTGCATTGGACTTTTATAAGTTTTGCAAGGGGAACATGAACCCGATGGGGTTATGCTGACTGGAATCGAACATGGTTCTCAGAGACTGTGATCTCAGTAAAAAGGTTCCGCCAGGAAGCGAACCAGGGATCTGTACAGGGAGTTTCTTGGTAAAAACCCCTCGAAAGAAATGTATATTTAATCACTGGTGTGATTTTTGATGAAATGGCATTATTTATTAAAATAATGTAGGAAATAATGAGCAGATTATATCATTATAAGACGATTTGGTGTAAGCTATTGGAGGTTTGAAGCACAGAGGAGGGCAGAGCTGACATTTACTAATCGGCCCAGAATTGTGGGTTGGTCCCAGTGGAGCCACGTCCATCTCTGTCACCCCATTATGTCGTCTGGAGCAGGGGAGAGGCCTGAATAATGACACAGTTATTCCCCGACGGAGAATAGATTTGAAGTAGGGGCGGAGAAATGCCCAGAAAAATCATTGATTACTCGTGATTGGAGTAACGAATCGAAATGAGAGTTGCACACAGGTGAATATCTTGGCAAGAAGATAATTTTAGAGTCTTTTACCTGCGAAATTGGTGCATATTTAGTGATGTGCGTAAGGACTGTAAAACGACCATTGTTCGCGGAGGGATGTGAAGATGTTGACGGGGACTTCCCGACTAGGTAGCGTCCCACGCCATGGAGAAAGGAATTAATATTAATTAATTGAACGAGCGATTCCTTTGCACACAGATAGTTTTGGGACCTGTGAAGAGAGAGGAACACAATGATCATGGTTTGAAGACCTGAATCATGCTGTGAGAGGAGCGAAGATTACGCGGGAAGATGTTGCTCTACTTTCTGTGGAAATCCGATATAAGGGAGTAGACCCCAGGAGGAGCCCTCACTTGAATCTCAGTCCTACTCTGTTCTCAGTGTTACTCTGTTCTAGCTCACTTGAAGTCAGTTGAAGCCCAGTTGTAAGCCAGTCGAGACGCAGCCAAGTTCAGTCTACATGCCGCCAAGCGCAGTTACAGTCAGTTATAGTTTTACTCAATTGTCAATTGTAGCACAATGGCAATAAGTTGCAATCAGTATGCAGCAAATATGCAGCAGTACGAGACAGCGTGTAAGCCGCAGACAGAAGTCTTCAAATAAGTTACGTGCAGTCTTCGAGTGAAACTTCAGTCAGCTACAGCCAGGTGGAAGCCAGTTCGTCAAGGCAAAACGCATGACGATTCTATTCATCGAGACGCCGAACAAAGACTGGTATGTGTAAAAGAAACAGTAAATACGCTTGTATGAATAATAGTCGTGATACAGGCATAATCAGCCGCACGAACTATGACGTGTTCAGTATGAAGCACCGTATAGACTAACGGTAGCAATATTGTATATAATTATTTGTGAAAGTGTTGAACTTTATTAAGCGCACTGTGTATAGTATTAACTAATCGTATATGTGTAACTACGATAGAATGCGCTAAAGAAACTCTACTAAGTGTTTGGTATTGCCATGAGAGTACCAGATGTTAACGCTTACTGTAGGAGTAATGATCGTCACAAAAACTGTTGGAGAGTTCCGAGAGCAGATAACCAGACTTTCAATCAGGAGTTGATAACGTAAGATGCCGTCGACACCTGCAATTTCGATCTCTGCTAGGGAATTTCAGCATTGAAATGTGTATAAAGTGACGAGTGTTCAGTGTAATGTATATGTAAAAATATCATTTAAAGTAGTGTTTGATGAAGTGTTTCACATGTTTGAGGAGTGATAACTTCCTGAAAGGTATGCAACGTGTCGTGTTGGTGATAGGAATGTGTAATCAAATGTGTGTAAACAAGAGAAATATGTCGCGTTAAACCCATTATGGCGGGCGACATGGAAGAATATGATTGGTTGGAGCCACCTTAGATGCCTATAGAGATGTAAGTACCCCACAAATTATGGTTATAATTATGTAGAAGTATGGACCGATGCATGTCTGTGATTCCGTAAAGGTATTGTGAATTCCTTATAGATGCCAGTAAAAATCAGTTAGGAGGCTGATCCTCCATGTTTAATCAGTATTGAGTTGATTTTTATAGAGTTGAGATGTTGATTTGCATCATTAAGTGGAGTAGTTATTCCCACTATGAATTAAGAATGGCAATCAGTTATGTAAATGTAACGAACGCGATTGTTCGAGTTTAAAACGTCTAGCTATGTCGGAAATTTTGGTAATTTATATGAGAATAATAATAAATAATGATTTTGGTCATTTATGTCAATGAGATTCATAATAATAATCAAGGATGATTTTGGTCATTTATGTCAGTGAGAAATGATGATAATAATAATAATGGTTATTAAGTGTATGAATGAACACATCAGGAAACAAATAAATGGTGTAAGCGAGAATTATTAACGCTAAGTGCAAGGCTTATCAATCTAAGCAGGAAGATGTTACAGTGAGATTACATTTCAGTAATTATGGAAAGAAGCTTTATATCAGAATATTGCATATATTCAGTAATGATACCAGTAATGAAAGAGCTTTTAATGAATTGAATTTGCAGCTTAATTGAGAAGCTTATAGAGTAAATGTTAGATTTCTCTTAATATTAGAGGTCGGAATGTCGTAGCATGGAGCATTAGGGGCCAGATAGTCTATTCTACGTATGAATTCTCCTATGTCGTGGACATTGTTGGAGATATTATTTATGCCAGAGTTTTAGTGAATGGACCCTAACTCTGAAGAAAGGATTGGAATGTGTTCCGGATTGGAATCCTATGATAGAGTCGAGGATAACAAGGACACCTCGCAGCTCTATGATTTCCCGAGAACTTATGATGAGTTATTTACGCTCGTGGGCAGCGAAAACTCAGGGCGACAGTGGTTTTGTGCGCCTATATTATACTTGAGACATCGGTCACCGCCAGGCTCATGCATTACGAACCCCGAACCTTCATGTTGAATGGACCCATGTGAGGCCATTAATTAATCATTATCCTCGACGTAGGAATAATTACAAGAGCTCATTCAATACCTGTTGGCAGAATAGTCAATTAAGATCCTTTGGGAACATGTGTGTCGGTTAGGACACAGTATTTGTCTTGTAAATCTCCACTGCTTAGAGAGAGGGAAGCTTTCAAACGTTTAGAAAGGTCGAGATAATTGGTGGAACGACCCATCCCACTTTCTATTGTGTAGCGATTTCCTTTAGCCGAGGGTCGGTGCCAACCACCCGGACCGCTCAGGCAAGTAAAAGAGGGAAGAGATTCTAGACCTTGTTAAAATGACATATAATGCAAGATTGTTATGTTGAGTATTATAGCCATGTGGTTTGTGAACACATGGATAATTATAGTTAATCCTGATGGTTCATTAATTTAGATATCTGACGAATAGTTACATGATATATTTGTACTGTCACTGGAGCCAAGTCATGTAGTTGGTTACTAGATGCCAATCGCCATGAGCGCGAGGTAGTCTATCGTACAATCCGACATAAGCTATAACGTAACGTTTTATCTAGGAATCACAGACAGCATGCGGTGAAACCATATAATTGGAGGATGTAGGGGGTAGCTTACATAATTATGGAGTTGCACGTTGATTTTGGTGCAACGTCCAAATAGGTAAATGCATGCAAAGCATTTCATTGGTGAGAAGAAAAATATTAAAACACGCACGGCACACATAATTGTTTAACATAAAGAGATTTAAGGAATAATCCTTGTTGTAATATTAAAGAAGTCACATTGTATGACTGTTATGTTAATGTACATTTGTTTTGAAGTCGTAGGTGCATCAGCGCACTAGTATATCCTTGTGAAGTTCACAGAAGGGTAAAGCATTATGGCTAGATATGACTTTGTTGTGATTTTATATTTGTTTACTTATGGATTGTGGAAGTAAAAATTTTGTTTGCTTTTATTTTATGCTTTTTGGGTATTGTTTTGTGTTTGAAGCCATGATTTATAAATGAATTAAAGTTTTAGAATAGAGTTGTGCCTTATCATTGTAGAGTTGATACCTGTTAGCCTCAAATCCAAAATATGCACTGCAAAATTGGGGTTACCGTACACGCCTGAGAGCTGATGCTAGTTGGAGGCAGATGCATATTATTCAACGAGATTACTCACATGGGTACAGTATATCTAACCACCTAGACTTTCATAGTGCTTCAAGGAACAACGAAATTCGACATGCAAGCTACCCTTTGGGTGACAAATAACAAAGCTTGCACCCGGCACTTGAGGCGATACAATATTATTATTATTATGGACTTATTTATGTTGAATAGTGCCATGAGAAAGTGTGTTATAATTTCCATACACTAATGAGTGATTTTTAAATGACAATGACACTATTATTCAACATCTTAACAATAGGAGCAGATAACCTCGCTGCTCCGCCCCTTTAAACACCAATAACTAACTAAGATCTTAATAAGATGGTTTTAAATTATCTGTATTCTTCGTGTGCCTGTTGAAGGAGTTCTGGCACCTCGAAACTTGTAACAATATAAGTATTCAACAATTTGTATGACAGGGTGTCGCCCCAATTTTCTTAGGGGAAATTTTATATTAAGTTATAAGATTTTATTAACATTAAGAAACGATATGTATTGTACTATGTACACCAAGTGTCTTGAATGAAAGTAGTCAGTCACATTTTCTTCAGTGTTTATTAAGATATTTTGAAGAGGTTTTTTTAATATGGAGGTATAGTCAGGTTGGCAAAAACACGTAACCATATTGGATAATGCATTATTTCTACGTATTAACTTCGGTAACTAATTAAATTGCTTTGACACCTGTTAATACTCAAAATGCTATCTTCTTTATTGATGAAACATGTTGTCGGCCCTTCAGTGGGGGCCTTCTTCAGCTTTTGTTTGCTTAAATTAATACTACTGGTGAAGATAATGAGAAGGAGGACAATACAGTATAACTTAACATTACTTTGATATAGATGTCCTGTCATTTTTTTTTATTATTAAGGATAAGTGCGCACAGTGTGCATTACAATAATTATTTACAAAATTCTGTAAGCGATGACAACCTTTTAGTACACACGAGAGCATGGTAAGTATCGCATGACTTTTGACACAATTTACAAATGCACTCTGGTGAGGGCACATGGAACACCTCAGGCTCACAAATCCTGTGGTGAAAACCTTGCACTGCGAATCGGGTCACTGTGTGTCTCAACTCATAGGCAGTGCCCTTCCATTCTGTTGACGTCATGGCTGCCGTGGAGTAGAAACCAATTGGGATCTCCTCCTCTTTTGCAAGTACACTGACCGGCAAAAAAAGTGGAACAGTTAAAAAAACTAATATAAATAGTATAAAACTAGCCATGAAAAAGATTTGATCACATTTTAAAAGCTTTTCATGCATTAGAACAAACATCTGAAACATCCGTGAATAGAAATTGATAATATGACATTTCTTAGGGTGGTTTATTACCACCAATTACCCCCAATTATCGATGAGCCTATCTTAATGGTTTTATGGCGGGAAGCGGACTGTAAGCGTTTAAGGTTTATGAGTGTTGCCGCTTGCTTATTGTTCTAGGGATAACAACTGGCATTTGTTGAACACGTGTGAACCATTGTCACACATTTTAGCAAGTTATCCATTTGCAGTTCACACTAAAACATGCCTCTTAGCCGTGAAGAAGCTGCACAGGCAGTTGCATTGGTGGAGGATGGCCGCAGCTTCCGTTATGTTGCTGAGGTCATTGGATCATCTCTTGGTAGCATACATCGTGCAGTGCAACGATACAGAGAGCTCAAAACATACGACAGGAGACGAGGGTCAGGCCGTAGAAGAAGCACAAGTGCCAGGGATGACAGATTTCTCACCCTCCAAGTTCTGCGTGATAGCCATACCACAGCAGTCCAGGCACGAAATCAACTGGAAAATGTGAGAGTGAGTGAGCGAACAGTAAGAAGAAGGTTTGAAGAAGCTCATCTTTCATCCAGGAGACCTGCACGTGGACCCACACTCGATCGACATCACAGAGAAGCGCGTCTTCGTTTCGCAAGGCAGCATCTGGGATGGACCCATGAGCAGTGGGCCTCTGTTCTCTTCACTGACGAGAGTCGCTTTAACCTTAGATCTCCTGATGGAAGAGGAAGAGTGTGGAGAAGGCGCGGGGAGAGGTACAGCCCTGTTGTTTTCTCCTACAGGACTCCATTTGGAGGTGGCTCGGTTATGGTGTGGGGTGGCATCAACGTTATGGTCCGCACTGAGTTGGTGTGCATCGATCACGAGACGCTCAATTCCCAAAGATGCATCGAAGAGATCCTGATGAACCATGTGATGCCCTTTGCGCGTTTCATTGGTCAGAATTTCATGCTGATGCAGGATAATGCCCGCCCTCATACTGCTCGCTGTGTTGTACAATATCTGCAGGAAGTGGAGATTCAAACCCTGGACTGGCCAGCTCATAGTCCTGACTTGAACCCCACCGAACATGTATGGGATATGCTTGGAAGGAACGTCAGACAGCGTCACTACACTACCTTGGCACAACTGAGAACATCGCTGCTGCAGGAATGGGATCGCATCCCGGCAGATGCCATTCGACGAGTTGTGAACAGTATGCCTGAGCGTTTACAAGCTGTCATAGACGCTATGGGTGGAAACACTCGTTTTTAGTGATCAGTGTTCCCGTGCAGTGCAGTGCAAACATAAATACTGTTTTGTTTGGCAATACGTTTGATAAAAACCAGCCCAAAAGAGCATTACTAAAAAATAGAAAATTGTAAGATTTGCAAAATGTAACGAAATTTGTGAGTTAAAGCATGTTGTAAAACATGTTTCAGTATTTTATGTTGCCAACCATCTAAAATTTACATGAATAATGCAAATATTGGAAAACCGATACATTTTAGTGGAATAAATTAAGAAATTACATAAAAAATTAAAGTGTTCCACTTTTTTTGCCGGTCAGTGTAGTTCTTGTAGCAAATCGTTGTATTGTCTTGTGGATGGTAGTTGGTGAACCAGTCGGAGTTCTTCTATAAAGAAAAGTTCCTGTCATTTTTTTATAACCTAGCTTTTTTGCTTGCCACCTCAGGGTAGCAGAGCGATGTACTCGCTAAATGAATCACACAAAAGTAAAGTAACTTCATTAAAATATACGGTAGTTGATTTAGTAATACCTTAACATTGTGATCCGTGAGAAAAGATCTATCTGTATCTCGGACATTTATGAGGTACTAGTAATACATTCAATATATGATGTATATAGCAGCAAATCACTGCCTGGGAAAATGGCTCTGGTTTGGGAAACTCCCTGGGAAAAGGTTTAAGTCTCAATCTAAACAATATATCTCTTCTTCATGAAAATATAATAATGGTTCTTTTCATCCTGTTCCTTACATAATTTCTGGCAACTCAATTCCCATCTCTCTATACACGTTTATTTTCTCCGACTGTCGTGACAGTCCAAATCCAAATTCCCTCTCTGAAAATCTTCCTCAATATTCGATAATCCACTCCGGCAATTGCAAACACAACTCAAAACCTTCCTCCTGAGTTGTTGGCACTTCAAATCCTTTCCACTTCTTCCTAAACTATCTCTCTCCTTATGCTTACTAAACGTTCTCTGAGAATCGCAACCCTCAATACTTGTATGTCCACCTGGACAAACCAAATCACAACACTTAGGGCCGTATTCAGAGACATCACTTCAACTTAACTTTCACTTACATCTTACTTTCCCGTGTATAAAAGCCTGAGTTGGTATTCAGAGACCAAACTTAACTTACACTTAAGTGTGAACCTAGTCAAAAGTTAGTGAGATTCAAGATGGCTGAAGACCAACCTTAATCGTAACTTCATTGCTACAATTTGCCTGAATAACACTGTGATAACATCTGTTCAATGCGATAAAGTTAAGTTTACGATTGAAATGGATTTCGATGATGATGATGATGATGATGGATTACAAGAATTCATGGATTACGCCTACGAGAATAATTTGCCGGCACCACGGGTGTATGTAAGGAATGGTGGAAATCCCTTCGATACTCTCACAGACAGTGAATTTAAAAGACGATACAGGTTCTCTAAGGAATGCGTAAATTACATTATAATGCCGCTGGTAATACCAGAACACGTTGGAGATCAGAACAGGAGAGGTCTACCATTGCCAGTACATATTGAAGTATTGACTGCTCTAAGATTTCATGTAACTGGCAGTATACAGTCAAGTAATACATACCGGTAATATCATTACATCCAAAATATCAATAACTGTAAGCAGATTTTTTTTTTTCTTCTGTATTTGGTCCCTCTCATTATTAGTCCTACTCGTTTTGAAGTTACACCTGGCCAACCATAACCTCTCAATCCTACTTCAGTTTTACCCTCACATTCCATTTGTATATCTCCAAACGCCATTATTAATATTATTATTATCGAGTATCGAAAAAGCACTGTTGCTCTGCGACCAATTACATCTATTGTGCTATTTAATGGGATAGTATTGGTTGATGTAAAAGAATGGATGTAGGCCTATGGTAAGCTAAAATCTCAAAACGATTTTATATATTTATTTATCGTATGGCTTTTAGTGCCGGGAGTGTCCGAGGACATGTTCGGCTCGCCTGAGTCTGTAGCTGCTTCCAGCGGATACCCTAAAGGGTGAGCAACTAGTTCCGTTCAATTTCAATTAGTTCCAACTTTCGCCACCAGATATCAATGATGCCTAGTGGTGAACGTTAGAACTTTGATAGAGCGTTCTGACGAAATCTAACCTAACAAATTTTGCTTTACACAAGTTTAGTCTGTGAAAGGATCTTTTACATGCCATAAATCTATGACATGGGACCGCCGGCTTTACTTCCCCTCCGAAGGAAGGCATTCTGAAGGATTTTTAACGCTCTTAAAAAATCCGACGACTTCGGCCGGGTTTGAACCCGCTATCTTGGACACAGCAGTTCAGCAAATAAGACCATTAATAAGATACAGCATTGTTTTTATTATTTCAGATCGTATGTGGAGATCTCCGTTGTATTAGCCAACCGTCTGTCAGCAGAATTATTGCTAAAATATCAGAATGTTTATCTAGACATCTGGGAAGATATGTAAAATTTCCTTCAAGCCAAGGAGCTATTACCCATAACAAAAAGGCATTTTATGATATAGCAGGGTGTCCTGATGTTATGGGGTGCATTGACTGCACACACATTCCTGTTAGGAGTCCAGGAGGCCCTACTGCTGACATTTATAGGAATCGGAAAGGATGGATGTCTCTAAATGTACAAGTTGTGTGTGGTCCAAAAATGGAAATATTAAATATTGTAATTCGTTGGCCTGGATCAGCACATGACAACAGGATTTTTGAAAACTGTGCTCTTATGACTGCATTCGAGGAAAGGAGTTTAGGTTGAATTCTATTGGGTGACAGTGGATAGGCCTATGCCCAGAAACAACACCTTTTCACACCAGTACTTCACACACAAAATGAGGCAAAAAAAACAGGTACAACCGTGCTCATACAAGGACCAGAAATGTTGTGGAACGATAGTTTGGTGTCTGGGAAAGAAAATTTGCATGCCTATCAAAGAAACTGAACACCAAACTTCGACATATGTAGGCTATACGCTATTCGCTGTCCATGGGTTCCATGGAAGGATCTGTCAGAATGAGACATTTCATGAGCCCAAGGAGGACTGCATCTGTAAGAATTGCAATAATCTGTGCCCCAAATACCACTTAGTGGAATGTGTAAGCAGGTCTCAATCTCTAATCGCAGAAATGACTGAGTGGTGAAAACTTGATAGTACAAATTGTGTTTAATAAAATCATATATATTCCTTTTTCTCCACGACGTCCCTATATTTAATAGCAAGTTATTTTACGTAGACTTTTTCGTCAGCGGTAAAATACAGCCTTTTCTTATTTTCTTCCATCTCAATTTCTCTTACATGCAAAAGCAAACATCAATGAATACCGAGTGTTTATGCCACCGTCGTCTCGATTAGAGGATCGAGACGGCAGTGGTTTACGCATGGAGCAGCCGTGCATTTGAAATATTGTGTCCCATAATGAAAAGGAAGGAAGGAAGCTTGTAGTTTAACGTGACCGTTAATCTCGAGATCATGAGCCACGGGACCTCCTTTTTACGTGGAATCCGAACCACAGGACATGGCATTTCACTTCGAAAATCTCACATGCATTGACCGGGAATCGAACCTGGACTGCCTTGGTGAGAGGCATACAGCTAGACAGCTGAGCCACTACGCCCTGTCCCATAATGACGTCAGACACAAAGATTTGTCAACAACTAAGGCCACTATAGCCTATAAAATGTTTATGCCAAGCAATAAGGCGGCCATTTTGTAACCTCATTTTCTCACATCACACACCACGGTGCTAACACTTAATTACAGAATTACTAAATAAATAAAGTTGATACCCATATCAAAAATAAAATAGTGACTTTATCAGGTAATAATTATACAATAATTATTCCTGTCCTCAATATAATAATAATAATAATATTAGAAATATCCCACTTAACTGTAATATCAAATATCCAAAACCAATAATTAATAATGACATTGCATCTACTGTACGTATCATCCAAAATGTGATCGCGCCACAATATTGATAATCACACAACACAAACACATGGATTTTACCCTAATATAATAAAATATGAATAAATACCCCCAATTAACTGCACAAAGCGAAAACCCAAGGGTGAGCTATGCAACTGAATAATTTCGGTTACAGTCCTTACAATTTTAGGAAAGATATTTCGTTATTCAAATCCAGTAAGCAAATTGTATAAAGGTGTTATTCAGTATATAAATTTAGTATCTTGATTTCCAAAAACTCTCTAATGAATTGGATCATGTGGAGGTCACGTTTAAATTCTTGGCAACTGTTACTATAGAAGTCTTATTCGATTTGAAGTTTATTTCATTTATTCATCTTTATAGTTCCGGATATAAGATGTGTTAAATTTAATTTAGTCTTGTTGTGAAACTCCTTGCCTATTGAGTGCAAACACGATTTACATCAGGAACAGGTGACATTAACAACACAAATACAGTAAATCTATATAGGGCAAGAAATATCCGCTCTTCAACACAATTTACTTTGTTCGAGGCAACTTACCTCTTCCGGTACATGTTTCAGCTCTTTTATCGAGATTCCCGGTCAATGCATGTGAGATTTTCGAAGTGAAATGCCATGTCCTGTGGTTCGGATTCCACGTAAAAAGGAGGTCCCGTGGCTCATGATCTCAAGATTAACGGTCACGTTAAACTACAAGCTTCCTTTTTTCTTTTATCGAGCCATCTTCAGCTGGTTCAGCAAAATCTTGGTTTACGTGCGTTCACCCGGGTCAGTGTAAGTCGTTAAAATGATAAAATTGTTTCTAAAATTACGAGACTAAAACGTCAGTGTACGTTGTTAAATTGATAAAATTGTTAAAAATTGTTTCTAAAAATTACGAGACTAAAACCTTTCATAACTAGTTAAAAAATTGTTTCGAAAATTACGAGACTCAAATGCCAGTGTACGTCGTTAAATTGATAAAATTGTTAAGAATTGTTCCTAAAAATTACGAGACTAAAACCTTTCATGGCTAGCGTGATGATGAAAGATGATTGTGACACTGAGCTTGGAGATGATAAAATAAAAATTTAAAGCTGTAAAACTTCAAGTCGCATCTTGCCGTATTTTACACAAGCGGGTTAGAGTTTGTAGCCTGGCCGATGATGTGGGCGACTACTCACTGGCAGCTTGCCTCAATACTGACCTGTGTCGTCAGGGTTCAGCCTCGCCTCTGCGATGTGTGACGTATGACCACTCTTCGATCTTGGCCCACTTCTGATGCGCGCTATTGTGTTAAACAAAATATTGTCGTTATATGTGATTTCGTTTAAATTTTTTACGGGATCCAATTTTTGGTTTATATGAATTTCCAAGTTTTCCAGTATACTGAGAACCTTGCCTTTCTTTTGTGTATGAAGGATTCTGAGGTCCTCTTCTATAGTGCCGAAACTATGTTTTTCTTTGTCCATGTGGTTTACCAGGGCTGAAATTTATTTATATTTAATGGCGTTGGTGTGTTCACTATGTCTGATTTTAAAAGATCTACCAGTTTGTCGTAGCAACATCCACATTCCTTACATTTTAGTTGGTATACGCCTGAATTGTTGTACTTATCGGATTTGTTGACTGAGTTGTAATTGAATATATTGCTGTTGTTGTTGTTAGTTTTGAAGGCAACTTTTTTGTTATGTTTTTTGTACGTGTTGGTGATGGCATGTATTTCCGGGCCGAAATAGCTAAACGTGGCATATCTGCCTTTGTCTTTTTTATCTTCTTTGTTTAGTGAGGATTTAACATTAACACAATTTCAAATTATTTCATCAATTAATTTATTAATGACGTGTACAGAGGCGGCCTTGGTGGCGTACTTGGTAGCATGCTGAGCTTCTATACCCTAGGTCATGGGTTCAAACCCGACCGAAGTCGTTGGATTTTTAAGAGCGTTAAAAACCCTTCAGTATGCCTTCCTTCAGAGGAAAAGTATAGCCAGCGGTCCCATGTCATAGATTTATGGCATGATAAAGAACCTTTCACTATTTACACATGTGTGAAACTAAATTATAGGTTAGATTTGACTGACGCTCTTAGGTTCCAACGTTCATCGCCAGGAGCCGACTGCGGTGGCATCTAGTAACCAAATTCAGACTAGTTGGTTGTTGACGGTGGCGTTTGATAGCAAAAGTTGGAACTACTTGAAAATCGAAAGTCGCCAGTCCGTACTTGAATTAAAGACAGATAACGCACACTAATACAGCCATCACAATTAACACCGGTTGTCAGACAGATCCTACACACACCCAAAGTACACGGGGCTACATGACCGCATTGTCACAGGCCCTAAACTGAGGAACCGACGTATACAGAAGACGACCAATACTACAAGGAGTTTCACAACAAGATTAAATTAAATTTACACATCTTTAATCCAGAACTTTAAAGACGAATGAGTGAAATAAATAACAACTTCAAATCGAATAAGACTTCTATAGTAACAGTTCCCAAAGACTTTAAATGTGACCTCCACACGTTCCAAATAAAATATTTTATAAAACTGAACTTTCATAAAAGTTATACAAAGCAGCGCCATCACACACTACATAAAATATTTTATCATAGTTCAGCAAAATGGATGAAAGACAGTTCCTTGTTGACTTAACTATATTACGGTAGTTGGAATTCTGTGGTGGCAATGCCGGTATATAAAAGAAACGGAAAGATAAAGTGAACATCTAAGGGTTAAACCATGGGTCGCATGAGTAAATCTTGGTGAACGAGCTGCAGTTCGAGGACTTGAAAAATTACATTAATATTTAATTAATGATTATGAAGAAATGAATGATGATGTTACAAACAACCACTGACCGAGCAAAGAAAATTGAAACGTACGAAGTTAAAAAGTAGGCAAATAGTGGGATTCGATCCTTGGTCATATCGCACGGGCGCTATAACCATTTCATGAACTAGACACTTGCTTGTTGGGGTTGGTTACATGTATTATCTACCGGTAAGGATAAAATGCTTATTTACACTTGTTTGTATTACCGTAAGTGAAATTGATGAATTACCTATAATACAAATATTATAATATAAAATACACCACTATTCATGGCTTATTTCAGCCTATTTAACTATTTAATTCTTCTTTATATCCTGAAATGTGTGTCCTTTATGTACAGCGCTTATAGCCTCAGCTATTTTTACCTACACTTTCTATCTGTTATTTATGTTTCACATTGTATACCATTCATTATGTAACATTTCATGCATTTCACACTCTTGATATGAGCACCTTTGTTATGGTAATATTCCAGCTGTTATGATCCATCATTTTGGTTTGAATCTTTATGCATGGTGCTCATACATTTTATAAAAGAAATTTTATTAAAACCCCTTTTATAAAAGATTTCCCCATTACACTGTCATATCTTTTATAAAAAATCTTTTATCAATGATCTTTGACAAATTTCTTTGATAGTGTAATACTGGCCTTAGAGAGTATTTGGAAATCAAGATACGACATTTATATATAAGGTTTGTTTCAAAATGATGTTCTGAATGCGTTGCGAACTGATACCACCTTTGTTTAATGCGCAAGTGCCAGTTGAGAATGAGTACAGAACTAGTTCGTGATTTTGTTTGTAGGAACCATTGATCTCTATAATACTGTATTTTAAAAGGAGCGCACTAGGGTTATGTTTTTCCTGTAGCATTCAACAATGGAAGCAGCTATGAAGAAGGCTTTTGCACATGATCAGAACTCCCAGATCCTGCTCTTGACTGTGAACTGATTGCACTCGTTCCGAATGAGTTCCGGAACATGTTGGAACAGAGCAGAACTCGTTCGTAAAGTTTGTTGGAATGGTCCCTGTGCTACTGCCACGCATTGACAGTTCTCGAACGATTCTTCTTTGTGTTGGAACAAACCTATTGAATAACACCTTTATACTATTTGCTTTCTGGAATTGAATACCGAAACATCTTTCCTAATTCAAATTGTAAGGACGTCCATTTCAAAGTAATGTTAAGTTATATTGTCATTCTTATCATTCTTATCATCAAATACCATATGTAGTGTTAAGTTAAGCAAACAAAAGCTGAAGAAGTCCCCCACTGAAGGGCTGAAAACATGTTTCATGAATAAAGAAAATAAGATGAGTATTAACAGGTGTCAAAGCAATTTAATTAGGTAGAGTCAGCTAAAATAAAGACTGTTTATCGGCTTTGTCATGTGGTGTCCAGTTGAAACCGAAAATGGCTTTGTGTGTGCCCTTAAACACAAAATATTCAAAGTGTTTGACCAATCAATAGAGCGGATATTAGTCTGTTGTGAAATCAATTCATGAATATTTATCGTTGGTGACCGAGCAACGAGAGTAACAGTTGAACTTTGTTATACTGCAATTATTACCTGATAGCACATCCATAAGCAATGAGTTCCATATGTGTTACAGCGTGGTTGAGGGGAGAGGAACATTCACTTCGCTCGTTGCTACGGAAATGTTCACATCGGCTCATACTGTAACTGGAACAGTATTCCACGTTAGTGTCTCCCATGAGAACAGCAGCAGGACCTCCTTTCACCCTCTTCGCTCATGGGTTTGTGCAGGCTTGAGCCATCAGGTTTTAATTGCAGTATATAACAACATCCAAGGGACTTTAAAAAATATGTTATAAACCAGTGTCATCATAAGAAAGATGCATATTTTTGGTCTAGTAAGCCGGGAAATGAAAAGGATCACAATGAGCCTTTATTTTACAGTGAGGTTTTTCTCTATAGATTACAACCTTGATGTAGCCGCGTGTTAGGCAGATCGCGATGAGTCATGACCAGATAACTAGCCTGTACCGATTACAAAACAGCGGGTTGGGAAGCACCAGACGCTGTCGTAGCATTGATTACATACACAACTGGCAACCTTAGTTGAGATAATTAAGACTTGTGGTGAAGTACTGTAGCCAATCTCGTAACCCGTGAACATGGTTATGTATAGAACAAAACAACGAATTTTCCTAGTGGAAACTTATCAAGAAGAAGTCTCAGTAAATGTGTTCGTAAATATCAGTGTCATGCGATTTTTACTTGTGGGGAAACCTCAAACAAAACAGGCTTTATATGGGTCGACTCTACCTACATATTAGAACACTCCATTAAAAATATCTTAATAAACACAAGGGAAAATGCGACTGACGACCTTTAAGTGAGACACATGGTATAAGCTGAGTGATATAATTAAAGCTCAACCCATCATGTTCCAGCTTTTGCACCTCTGCGAGAGCTCAAGTGCAGGCAGTCTACATCAGTATCGACCCTACTTGTGGGGAGAAGTGGCAGTGAGCCATTATAGTGTCCGCTCATCTGCAGGATTAGCTCTGTGGCGAGTGCCAAAAGCAAATCAGGTGCTTGAGTTGCTCGAGTCATCTGTTGTCAACAGCACGATCTGTAACTTCCCTGCCAACCGCAAACTCCAGGTTATTTTTATTTCCTCTACTTTTTATGTCAATATATTTTTCTTTATCCATTGTTATGGAACAATTAACTTTGTTTAATAATAATAGTTTGCTCTCTGATTGTTGATAGTAATAAGTGCTATGTGTGGCGGAATATTAATTCTAGTAAAATTGGGTGTAGTATTTTTATACTTCAACTCTGTTGTCTTATAGTTGTTCCTCAATCTATCTTTTGGCCCTCTCATTCATCTTATTTATGGTACATTCAGATTTAGAAGAGAGAATTATCTAAAAAGAATTGACTTTTACAGGAAGACCAACTATAAATTTCCATTCTGGTTTTCACAATGTCTACTTTTGAACCTCCTGTTTTTCACTTCATTGGACTTCATGAAAATATGTTGTAAAACAGAGGGAAATGAAAAGTCAAAGAACACCATAAAAGAGGTAAACTCTCGCTGACTCAGACATCTGACAGTCTTGCTGAACTTTGGGAACAGTTGGGGGGCAGTTTAATGCTGATTTCACCATGATATTTGGTTTGTTTTACTAATGGGGTCTAGGTTGGTTGGTTGTTTTCATTTTTTTTTTTTTTTTTTCATGATTGACTGGAGATTGAATGCCCAATGTACCAAAACAGAACACCATCCATTACTTCCCTGCGGACAGCAAACTCCCCTGCCGACAGCAACCTCCAGGTTATTTTTATTTCATCTCGCTTGTTATGTCAAAAAGTGCCCTCTATACATAGAAGAATTCACGTCAACAACAACAATATTAATTATTATAATAATAATAATTACTCTAGCCCCATGGTGTGGGGGTAGTATGCCTGTGTCTCACCCAGGGGGCTCAGGTTCGATTCCCAACACCATCACGGATGGTAGAACTGACGCGAGGGCTGGAACGGGATGTACTCAGCCTTGTGTGGACAATTGAGCAGCTGTCTGATCAGAGAGGCTGCACCCTGGTCAAGTAAAACCAAGATTAATGGCTAAGGGTATCTGCCGTGCTGACCACACATTTCCCCACAATCTGTAGGTTAAACAGGGCTGGGCAGCGGTCACTTCATAGGCCAAGGGTTTTCAGGGGCTAAGTGCCACGGGGTTCATTTTTCATAATAATAATACAGTAATATGGCATTTTTTTCTTCAGGGACCACCTTGTGGTGTAGTGGCCAGAATCCTTGGCTGTAACTCCTGAGATCCAGGTTCAATTCCCAGCTCAGCCAAGAAATAAAATTCTGGTCTGAAGGTTGTAATGCGGTGCACTCGACCTCATGAGGCAAAAATGAGTTTTTGTGTGTAACTTAAGACCATGGTTGTCTCCTTCCCAGTCTTAGCCAGTTACAAATACACACTCTATTACAGACATCACATAATATAGGTTGTAAGACAAATTCTACACTCGCCCAAGTCCACAGGGCCAAATGACCCCGAAGTCCTGGCCTCTGAAATGAAGTAATTTTTGTACTTCAGAATGATTACGTTAATTTCTGTTAAGCTTGCACATGGATCATCTGTTCACAGTGTTATGTTTAGCTGCCATATGTCTTTAGAGAATTAAAAAATTATATGTTTAAAAGTAGGCCTACATACTAATTGTTATTTTTAGTTAATGATTTATGTTGTTATCAGTAAAGGGAAAATGCTGTATGACCATTGCCAGAGCTGTGTTCAAATTGGGAGTAAATATTCAGATTGGTTTGTTACATCAAAGAAAGTGCATTGTCGCTATTGCTGTTTATCTCTGTAATGAACGAAATCATTTAAAGGGTAAAACAACAGCATCTTGAAACGGATTTCACGGCATTGGCCTTCACGGACAACGTGGTGATTTGGGGTTGCACAGTTGAGGAAATACAGAAGAAATTAAATACCTGGAACAAGCAATTTAGTAAGTTTGGACTATAAGTTAGTCCTACGAAGACAGTAGCCATGAAGGTTAGTAGACAAAAGGGTAATTTGAATGTTATGTTGGATGGAAGGAACTTGCAAGAAGTTGATCAGTTCCAATACCTTGGCAGCATTATAACTCGGGATGGTCGTTGCTCAGCGGAAATTATACCAATAGGATTCAGAAAGGAGCTAATTTGTACCACCAATTCAGGAATCTCCTGTGGGACAGTCAAATTTCTTTAATATCAAGGGAAACTATAGCAACATCAAAGTTGAGATGGTTTGGTCACTTGAAGAGCATGAATCCAAAGAGAGTAGCACGGAAATGGTTTTATAAGGACATAAAAGGAAAGCGAGCTAGGTGAAGACCCGATGGATCTCCCAAATAAAAGCTGATGTGGAAGATAGAGGAGTGGAATTGTGTAAAGGTGAAGAAGATGAAGAATTGTACTTGCATAGACTGAAATGGAGAGCGCTCTTACACCGCACCTGGGAAACTGGAGACGGTTAAATGATGATGATGACTTGCAGTGGTACTGGTATTAATCTAGTGGACAGCTGGTAAGGGCATCGCCTCTGCATGCGCTACGTCTCAGCAGGGCTAACAACACGTTGCTCACCATGACCTAAATGTGCTCTCTCTCTTGACATGGCTGAACTAGACATTTAGATACATATACCGCAATCATTACTCGATGGCACAAATGTAAGCAACGAGTTCCGTATGAGGGCGAGCCCATGTGCTGTAGCATGGTTAAAAGGGGAGGAACGTTCGCTTCTCTTGTTGCTACGAAAATGTTCACATCAGCTCCTACTGTTACTGTATTGCACATTAGTATCTCCCACGAGCTCAGCAACAGTGACCTCCTCCACTACCTTCCCTCTCCTCCTTTCCCCTCTCAGGTCACAGGTTAGCGCATGTTTGCGCCATGAGGTATTAATTGCTGTCTATAAATTTCTATAAGCCTACCCAAGTACACAGGACGAAATGATCACAATGTCCTGGTCTTGGCAGTTTTGTATGGGAGATTTCTAAAATTTTCTTTTATACATTTCACCAGTATTATTCATAACATCATTTTTTTTTAGTCCAACTTCTTTCTATTGTGTAACATTTAATTTATATGTGAGCTTTTCATTTTATTTTAAATTCAAAATTTTGTAAGGATATCCATTTCAATTTAACATGCTAATTTAAACTATTCAACGCTGATGAAGATATCATTGTCATATCGAAACATGTACGTTTAAATATTTTTTCAACATCATTTCACAGTATTTACAAGGCAAATTTCACAATTACATATTACCATTAGTTAATACGGATAAAACTGTTACCAATTTTCAAATGGTTAATGTATATGTATTTTACTCTGAAATGAAACAACTTCTGTTCTTCAGAGAGATAACTTTAATTTCTGTTAAGTTTGTTCAAAAAGT
Source organism: Meconema thalassinum (assembly GCA_946902985.2). Lineage (NCBI taxonomy): Eukaryota > Metazoa > Arthropoda > Insecta > Orthoptera > Tettigoniidae > Meconema > Meconema thalassinum. The sequence goes on from OX336388.2 coordinate 1,075,100,596, forward strand.
GTGGATTTACAATGGAAACATATATGTCTAATGCTATGTTTACTTAGACTTTGTCTTCATATTTTAAATTTGTTGACCCTTATCATTATTAGGGTTCTTCCTGAAGTTACACATTATTTATGTGTGTGGTGTGGTATTTTCAGACACTGGACAACATGTTTCCTGATTGCCCACAAGTGTATGACCCAGCCTTCTTATTGCCCCTGTTTAGTCATCTGCTTGCTCCAGAGTCTGTAGTATATACACACAAGGTGAACCATTGTGGTGCCCTGGCTCTGACTGTCAATGCTCTCAGTAGCAACTGTCCTAACCTCCGTGCTGCTGCAGGACATGTTTTGGCACGCTATCACGACCAGTTAGAGGCTGGAAGGTAAGTATATTATTGAATATCACATCACTAGAGCCATTGAAAATTAATTTACAATTTTGTCACCTTTGGGGACTTTGCACTGAAATATTTGCAGTAAACACAATTAAAATTAATTTTCTTTGTCCACAACTATAATAACAGAAAAGTACTGTTCAGAGCTTCAAAAAAATAAAAAAATCAGTTTTACATGGCAATTGTGATTTTTTCACAGGCTCAGGTAAGAAGTGTACCATGATATTTTAATTTATTTGAAGACAAAGCAAACTTCACACTCAGTCAAATGTGATACCCCCTTAGAATAGTTTAGTAGTGAAAGGTGCGAACCTTTCTGCCAACATAACCCAGAGTTAATAATTGAGATATATCTGTTACAGGGAAAGTCGATTCTTAGTAAGAGTTGACTCTCCCTAGGCAGAGTCAACTCTTACTAAAAGTATCAGTAATAGTTGATTGAAAACAAACAGATCAACTTTTCCTAGGGAGAGTTAACTATGCCTGCTGTGGTTTAGTAAAAGTTGATTCACAGATGCTGCTCTGAAAATGTAACCACGCGCGCCAAACCTTTGTTATGATTATTAAAATATTGCGATTGTTTGGACTCGTACTTCCATTATTGGACCGACCGTTATCGATCTGAACATTTCTTTGTTTTATTACCCCCACCACACAACAGGCAGTAGCCATTTGTCATTACTCGGCTCTTTATTTTTGTGTAATAGTGACAAAATATTCATTTACGTTTAAATAATTAGTTTAAGTGTGTAACAATTATGTCAGACACCACGGCAGTACTGTTTCGTGAAAAACTGCAGCAGTACCGCTCGACTTCCAAGGTAAATGCACTGACATTGACCAAAGTGAAATATGATAGCTGCATTCAAAAAGTGAAAAATCTAAAAACTGCAATTAAAAAAGAAAGTTACGATATCAGGATTTAGGACGATATGACATTATTGAAGTAAATGGTATTACATAACTAATACACCCTGTCACAGACCAAGACAGCATAAGGTATTATGTTTTTGATGAAGAGTTGTTTGGAGTTCTTCATGAAGCGCACATAGCCTATCCACTGGACACGGAGGAAGAGATCGTATTTAGATTCAGCAATTGAACGGGAAATTTCAAAATATCATTACAAAGAAAATTTTACTATTTTTAAGCTTGTGCGAAACTTGAGATCAAAAATTGAAACATAATAGGAAAGGACTGGTTGTAAAGCCTTTGTTATTCAAGGAAATGAATTCACCCTGTCAAGTGGACTTTATTGACTTTCAGTCGCAACCTGATGAAGACTTCAAATTTAAAATGCTGTACCAGGACCATTTAACAAAGTTTGTTGTGCTAAGACCACTGAAATCAAAGACTGCAGACGAAGTGTGTAATAATATTGTTGGTATTTTTAGCCTATTTTAATTTCTGAAAAAATAGGCTTAAGAGATCACCTTTTGTCCGTGTGTGTGTGTCTGACTGTGTGTGCGTGTGTGATGATGTGTGTCCCCCCATAATAACTTCTAAACGGCTGAAGCGTAAGTTCATAGCACTATTCCGGGCGACTCCCACCGTGCCCTTCGAATTTTGTTAGGTCTCACCAATCCGACATGGCGGCTGTGTGAAATATTTCACCAGCATTCAATATCTCCGAAACTATTACCGATATCACCCTGGAAATGTGTACGGAGATAAAGAGAACTAATTAAAGTTCACCTATGTGACTTTTGAAAACCTGGTAACTACAAAACCAACATGGCGGCCAAGCGAAGTTGCGACTTTTAAATTGACGTTTCTCGCGATTTAACCAACCTAACGCAATGAAACTTGGTACAGAATATGTTTATACACATTGTAATGCACCGACATCTAACTTCGTTCAATTTTTTACATACCCTCAAGATGGCGGCTGTGAGAAATATTTCACCGGCATTCTATATCTCTGAAACTATTACCGGTATCACCATGAAATTTTGTACGGAGATAAAGGGCACTACTGGAAGTTCATCTATGAGACTTTCAAAAACCGGTTAACTATAAAACGAACATGGCAGCCAAGCGAATTTGAAAGTTTTAAATAGAATTTTCTCGCGATTTAATGATCCAAATGCAATGAAAATTGGTTCAGCAAATGTTTATACACATTGTAATGCACTGGTATCTAATTTAGTTCAATTGTTTATATAACCTCAAGATGGCGGCTGTACGAATTTCGAAAATTAAGTTTTATTTCTTGTGTTCTAATCATGCGATCGAAATCAACATTTGCACAATGAATGTACACAATATTCATCACCTAATAGTACATAACTCTATGGCCTATATTAAAATCCAACATTGCGACCATCCGAAATATTTAGACAGTTCTCAATATCTATTAATCTACTACAGCAATCAAACTGAAATTTTGTAAGTGTATAGAGGCTATAAGCATAAGTTCACCTACGGGACGTTCAATAACCTGGCGAGCTCAAATCCAGCATGGCAGCGACGCTAAATTTAAATATTCAAATGGACGTTTCTTACGTTTTAACCATCCGAGCGCAGTGAAACTTGTTACGGTATATGCTTATACAAATTTTAATCGACTGGCACCCAATTCATTTAGATTATTTACATAACCACAAGATGGCGGCTGAGCGAAATTTTAAAATCCCGCTTTTATTTCTTGTGTGCTAATCATGCGATTTAAGATTTAATAAAACACCTACACAATAATCTTCATGTAATACTACATAAATCTACGGTCTATAATATAAAAAATCCAATATGGTGACCATCGAATATATTTAGACGGTTCTCAATATCTACGAATCGATTACAGCAATCAAACTGACAATTTGTATGTTGCTAGAGGCAATTAATATTAGTAGGATATATGAAAATAGGCTGTTTAGTTCTTCACGGAACTACTTGTTTTACTTAGTTAGGCGCTCCTTGTAATTTACAATCAGACAATGGGAGAGAATTTGTTAGTAAAATTATTGACAGTCTGGTTAATACTTGGCCGAACTTCAAAATGGTGCACGGCAAACCACGACATAGTCAGAATCAAGGTAGCGTCGAAAGAGCCAACCAGGACATAGAGAATAGATAACCTCCTGGATGCAAGACCACAAAACATCAAAATGGGGTGAAGGCTTACAGAGAAATGAAGCTTTCTACTGTCTAGAACAGTTGTTCTGAACCCGTAGAAGTCTGCGGACCACTCAGCTTGAAATTGAATCATGTACGGACCACTCCCCTCTTCCTCCTCCCCCCAATACACCTTATCAGTTGTAACCCTTCCTCACTAACACTTATTTTAAAGATATTTCAATTCAAAACCCGATAGTCATCCCCGTGAATACATTCGGACGATTCTCTTACATCGCACTTCGTTTTCGAAACCCCCATTAATTATTGGCCACTATTTTATACGTGCCGGTGGACCCTTTTCTCCCGCGGACCATTCCCGAGGCGCCCTCGGACCATCTGTGGTCCGCGGACTACCGGTTAAGAACCACTGGTCTAGAACAACAAGCTTAACGTCCACCAGTATAAAAAGGAACATCAGTTCGAATTCCTGTCCCCGATGCTGACCGCGGTAGAGGAGATGCTCGATCTATCCTTGACGTGGTACTGGAGGTTGTCGATGATGGATTTTATCGAATTGGAACGAGAAATAGAATTCTAAAGCAGCTTTTCTCAAGGTAAGTTTTCAAAGCAAAAATAAAAGATATACATCTCTCTCTCCTCTCTCTCGCTGCCCATAGTATTAAATTGTTCAGATTTTAATGATTACATTTTTTCAGGTCTTAATTCAGTAAATGTCCTATGAACATTATCCAAGAAAATGAAGTTCCTATGGATAAAACAATAGATGTGAGGACTGTTGCAACTTCACAATCACTTGGAAGTGGACAACGTTTTTTCAAACGTTCTTGCAACACTAAATGCGAATCCATGTAGTGCATGTGCAAGAAGAAAAGTGTACTTTGCAACTCAAAGTGTCACAAATCTTTACCTTGCTGTAATAAATAATAAATATTTCGATCTCTTTATGTATTTTAAAAGTTTTTCATTTTTATTAGTTTCTCTTTGACATTTCTCTCTCTTAATGTATTGGTTTTGCCTTCTTATTTGTTTTTTATTAGCTAGTACCGTTTCCTTGCAAATAGTCAACTGTTACTGTCTCAAGACAGTGAGAGTATACTTTCCCTAGGTATAGTCAACTCTGACTAGTAAATGTTGATCGAAATTGAATACTTGCCGCTTCTAATCAACTTTTACTGAAATGATCAGTAAGAGTCGACTTTACCTAGGGAGAGTCAACTCTTACTGGAGAATCAACTTTCCCTGTAACATATCAACTAAAACGAAACTTCAATTGGCACAGAACACAATGGTTTCCTCAAGATAACATATAATTACAGAGACAGAAGAAATAATACAATAGTCTGAAATAACTTTAACATATTTCAAATAAATGGAACAAAAATAAAATTAAAACGAGGAATCAGACTACAAGTAAAATAAGATAAAGTAATTACTCGAATAATTATTTTATAAATTACTGATCACGAGTCAGGGAAATACAAATGTTATAACCTTTCGATAGACAAAAACTCAGTTCCAACGATCCAATTTTCTCGTAAAATCCTTGGATAAATTCAATTTTATGCAATTACCTATAAACTAACAATGTCCCACTAATTATCCAGCATAATAATAATCCAACGATATTAATAATATTCAATTAATATGCATAATACTTCCATAAATATCAAGAGCTCAACTAATCATGACCGTGTCATGTGAAAATCCTTTCGTGTCTCCTTAGTATAGTAAGATGACAGGCGAATTCATTCTTAAAAATAAAATAAAAACTTCTAGAATAACAATACAGCTGGTGACCAGGCAACCAAACCAAGATAAAAGGATAAAATATATATTACAATGAGTAGTACATCAAACGGACCTATATGAGGCAAACTAATATGATCAGAGCAAAAAGGTAGTAAATCAAAATAAAAATTAAGGTTAGGAACTACTACTGATCAAGATACACGAGATTGAATGTTAACAGTACAAGTCTGATTGACGAGGCTTGACACACAAAAAACAAATAACGAAGAGTCCCAAATAATAGAAAATGAGAGCATGAAAGGAAAAAAGAATAACATTACTACATAACCTAAATCACATGCCTACATAGCACAAACCTACCTTACCCAATATGATGGCCATGTACAAAAGTAATTTATGGTTAATAGGTCGAAACTGTACTTGCATAGTGGAAATCTCAATTAGTACTTAAATAAGTACATTACGGTGTTCTAGGGTGTTTGAGAATAGCGTAGTGCTATCTCGTAACCCTTTGATAACGGAGAACTACATTTCTTCAAACCTTTCTTGAGTCAAGATCCCTATATAATTACTGACCACCAAAATCCACTTTTTGTGACAAAACACGATCACTCTCAACCATCACAAGTCGGTTCGTTCAAGAAGCATGGCTTCAAACTAGCCAATGACATCATCCTACAAGAAGACAATGCTGGAGCAACCCATCAACAACACAGTCCCATTAGTTAGGCACCGCTGCGCTAGAAAGTGGAAGCTTACCAGTCCAGCCATTCACGGTGCCACCAACAACAATCCATAGATGGCTCCGAAGTCCAATTCCTACATCAGACCTCATGTGAACATTCCACACTCCCTAAGTTCATGAACACTTCAAGGGAACAGAAATAGTACTGTCTCAAAATGCATAGTTGTTGTTAGGTTGTGCAGTGAACATTCTTGGTAACATTTAAAGATAAGCTGTCATCAGCATGCTATGGAGATCTTCCCCTCTTGTATACTAGTCTCGCCTTATCAGATTGCTTACAATTCAACCTGTCCACTATTTTCATCATCTGAATTCCATTATCAGTAGGTCTTCCCACTTGAACAGTATGCCCTAATTGCAGGTAGTACAGTAATATATAAGGTGCGTTCAAAAAGTAACGAGCCGGAGGCTGGATTGCGCAAACTGGTGAGGACATTGGCTAATCGTGGCGTGTGTAACGAGGTGTGGTTCCGACCAGAGCGTGGAAGGTCACAGCCCGTCCCTAGAGGGCACGCGTGCACGTCACGTGACGATACAAAGCGAGCAGCAGCATGCATCAATCGTTGTTCGGTTTCTGACAGCGGAAGGAGTAGTACCCCAGGCATTATATGCAAAAAACACGGCCAACCTCAAAAAAAGTAATGTAAATCTGAAATTTGGCATAGATGTTCCCTAGTACCCTAGAAACAAATCCTGAAAAGTCCCCATCTCTGCGGTGTCCGCGTCATAGTTTTTGGAGGGTTCAAAAGGGCTTAAATAGGGCCTTAGTGCCAAAAACAGCATTTTTGCTTCCTGTGTTAAAAATATTGATCCAAATTTAGTTCTCGCGAGCTTTAGCAATTAATAAAAATGTACCAGTAGGATAACGGACTTATCAGGCCTACTTATTGCTATTGACGAAGGAAAAAAAGACTAAACATTTTTAGCACTACTTTACACGAAAATTTGGTTAATTTGTGATTAGCAGGTCATTATTTTTTAAACAACTGCTGATATTGACTAAAGACCCAGAATAAAAGTTATAAAGCATACTTTTAGCTTTACATTGGCACATTACCCATGTCTATGCGAGAAACGGTTACCGAGTTACGGTCCCAAAGCATAACCGCTGTTGACAAGGCATCCGATCGCGTTTCTAGGTGACAGCACTCGGCAGGCTAACAATACACCAAACAATTAATTCAGCTTCTAAACAGTCTTGGATTTTCAGTAAATGTGGCGGAAGTCCACAGGTACGAAGTTTCAGCGCTTCGTGAAGAACGTCCAATCCCGAATGCTGGAGCGTTCACGCAGTTTTGCTTTGCCAACGCTGACTACATAAGTACATTGGGCGAGCGAAACACATTTCACTGCATGGGAGGCATCAAGTGCACAGGTCCAGCGCCTGACAGTGAAATATCTCCACTCAAACATACACGAGAAGTTCCTAATGCTGGTGTGATTGCGGCGATGGGAAAGTTCAACATTTCGTGGTATCGGAAGTCCTCTTCCCGTGGTTCAAAGGACGTAAAGATTAAGGAGTTAACTGTGGAAGCCCCAAACTCTGTGGCTATTGCGTCGATGATGGACTCCTTGTGGTTATCTGGACGGTGGTCAGGTATTAATTTACCCGCCTCGTGGAACGGCTTTATGAAGACGTCACTGTCTGCTCATGCTCAACCAGCTCCCCAGACGACGTCAGTTGATACCCTGTCGTTCATTAACTTGGAACCGAGCAATCCATCAACTATACATTCCGCGTTGAAGTTTGCCGCAAGAGAATGCGTGGAACTGAAACAAAGCACTTGTTTCGGAACCTTTGACCAGCCCCTATACGCGAAAGCTGCAGAGAAAGTCGCATCGGACACTTCCGAGGAACTCAAAAACGTGGTTGTTCGTCTAGGCGGATTTCACATTCTAATCTCGTTTCTTGGGGCAATCGGCTACGTGAGGAATGGAAGCGGTTTGAAGGAGCTCTGGGCGGAAATATACGCTAAATCGTCAGTGACTCACATGATTGGACACGCATATTCTAGGTAGGCTTGCAATTAGCTCGCTCTTAAAAATGATTACGTTATGCCTTCAATTTCAAATGTATCAATAACGCGAAAATGTGCATGTTCTAGGGCCCTCAGAGAGCATTTTCTGACAAAACAGGCTGTCGGGACAATGTTACTCAACATGAACAACGGGCTGAAGGATGACAAGGACGAAATACAGGCGCTTTTTACCGCATTCCAAGAAGGCACCTCCAACGACTTGCTATCATATCCTTGCCTTCAACGTCTCAAAGAGTCGCTTATTGACACATTTTCTTCAATGAGCCAGAAATCTCGCACAGGAAAGCTGTGGGCAGAGTACATCAAACAGCAAGCCTGGAAAATATTGAAGGATTCCGCATCTTTACGCGAGGAAATGAAGGTATTCGTCTCTACGGCTCCAGATGAAAAGGCCATACTATCAACTGGAGAGAAGTTCGCCATTAGTCTCTATGATAGTGCCAAATCGGAGTGCAAAATCCTTGACGAACTTCGGGTAGTGAAATACAGACAAAAGATTGCCAAACAACCGGTCACAGTGTCATTTCAGCTGGCTTCACTTCCACCGACTTCAGCGGCATGCAAACAAAATATACTTGCGGGTATATTTGCAAGTTCAGGAATGGTTAGGATTTTCTTTGGGCCCGACCCAATGGGGATGGAAATTCCAACACTCAGCTTTAGTACCAGTGACAACTCATCTTCCAGCTGTTCCAGATCATCTCCTCAATTTGGTGTCCTGAAACTGCAAGAGCTCTTGTGGCAGTCGGTGTGAGTGCTGCTGATAGCGACTAAAGACCCGAAGTAAAAGTTGTGAAGCACACTTGTAGCTTTAAAACGATACATTACCCATGCTCCTTAATGTGTGGGCACTGCAGTGGAAAAGCATGTGGCAACGTCACATTTGATGGCTCAGACGATGAGGAGGACGATTGAGTCCGATGTAAGCTTTATTTTGCAAGTGTTCTTTGTCTGAAGAAAGCTTTTTAAGCTTTGTTTTATTATTTGCATTATGCATATTATGAATGTACGTTTAACTGCTAACTGCATTAAACTCGTTTTGTTCTATGGAAATTGTTTCTGCTATTTTACCTGGATTCAAAGGAATACCATCCTAAAAGCTCTTGAACAAAGATACAAAATGGTGTCAGCAAAGGGGAATAGAGGAGCCCACCAGAGTAAATGGGCGTTCGTTCGAAAAAGCGACTGCCACACTTCCACTTTTATATTTGTAACTGTATCTCTGCTGCTGTTTGTCGGATGAACATGGGCAATGTATCGTTTTAAAGCTACAAGTGTGATTTACAACTTTTACTTCGGGTCTTTAGTCGCTATCAGCAGCTGTTTACACAATAAGTCCCAGCTAATGACAAATTAGCTAAATTTTCGTGAGAAAAGTTGAGCTAAAAATGTTTGATTACTCATCTGTTTAAATGTATGTGAATAATTACGACCAATAATAGCGTTATATATAAAGCAGTCCTTCTCTTATTACTATCAAAGCTCATTAGAACTGATTTTGGATCAATATTTTGAACTCAGGAAGCAAAAATGCTGTTTTAGGCACTTAGGCCCCATTTAAGCCCTTTTGAACTCTCCAAAAACTATGATGCGGACGCCGCAGAGATGGGGACTTTTCAGGATTTGTTACTAGGCTACTAGGGAACATCTATACCAAATTTCAGCTTTACATTATTTTTTTTAGGTTAGAACTTAATATGCCTGGGCTATAGGGGGAATGGACATTCATCGCCGAATATCACAAGTGTACGGCGAACAATGCATGTCCCTTGCAAGGGTCAAGGCGTGGCACAAGTGCTTCAGGGAAGGACGGGTGTCGTTAGCCGATGATGTCTGGGGCACCCCCCTGCATTACCAATGACAACGTCCAGCTGGTTGATGCACTCATTACCCAGGACCGCCGAGTGAAAGTGAACGCCATAGCCGCCGTGGTCGGAAGTGTGCACACCATCATGAAGGAACGACTGCACTTGCGCAAAGTGTGTGCCCAATGGGTGCCCTACAGTCTTCAACCACACCGGGAAGCATGTCAAATGGCCCACTGTCTTGGTCATCTGCAGTGCTATGCGAGGGAAGGGAATGGGTTCCTGGCACGAGTGGTGGCTGGAGATGAGTCATGGTGTCATCACTTCGAACCTGAATCCAAACGACAAAGCCTCCAGTGGAAGCATCCAGGGTCACCACCATCCAAAAAACAGGCAAGGCCATCCACACGAGTGCAGGAAAGGTAATGCTGACGTTCTTCTTTGACCAAGATGGCCCCCTTCTGATACACTTCATGCCGCACGGAACAACAGTGAATGCCCAGCATTACTCACAAACCTTGACCACCCTTCGCCAAGCGATCAAAACAAAACGACCAGGCAATGTCACCCGTGGGGTCATTCTGCTCAACGACAATGCACAACCTCATACGGCCAACACACTCTCGGCACTCCTGCAGAAATTCAAATGGGAGGTTCTCGGCCACCCTCCATACAGTCCAGACCTCTCTCCCTGTGATTACGCCATGTTTGGTCCCCTGAAAAGGGCTCTGTGGGGCCAACGATTCACCTCGGACGTCGACGTCCAGCTGTACGTGTGGAACTGGTTCACATCGCAGCCTAGGGAATTTTATGAGACAGCCATTCACCGCCTCGTGTCACAGTGGGACAAGTGCCTCAATAGCCAGGGCCAATACTTCTAACATACAGGTACTGGTTTCTGTAATTATGCCTCCGGCTCGTTACTTTTTGAACGCACCTTATAAAAGACTGAAGTGTGTAATCCTTACGTTCATTTAGAGTCTCAATTTGGAAAGGATTGAGAGATACACAATACAGAGATGATAATCATTTTTAAAATTCTGTATGTCATTCAGTTTATATTGAATTAATGGAAAGCATACCAGCTGTTAACTTATTGTTATGAAACTTGCCTGTATCAAAGTACAGACATAAAAAAGTATTTTAAATACCTGTCATAAAGCTGACCAATCATGCCAAGGGTTGCTTTGGTCTCATATCATACTGTATTATTGTGGTTGATGCGTTTTTCAAGTTTAAGGATATCTTCTAAAATTTAATCTTAACATACAGTATGGAATATTTTCCAGGTCTGGCAAAGAAGAACGTCTACTCTTGCAATTCATATCAGCAATACGTGGAGGAGTGTGTCAGCTCATGCATAGTGGTGGTGGTGATGGTGATGATGATGATGATGATGATGATAAGAGTGATGATAAAGATACTATTGTGCCACAGTTGCCAGGTGTAGCCGCAACATTCTTGGCACGAGCATCACTCATCATGTCTCAACCACTACAATCCCTCTATGTTCCACTACATGACTTCATCTTAGCAAAGCCTGCCTTAGACTTTCGGACTGTGCCAGAGTTCCTCGCTCTCCTCCGCAGTGACCACATGGACTTCAGGTATTGAAGCAATAACATTTTAATAATTTATATTTCAATGTGGAAACCTACTTGTTTTAAATTGTAGGTGACAAAAAGTAGATTAAGGTAGTGTGGTTAGTGTATGTCAGAATTTTTCCCATATTCTTCTGATCTTGACCTGAAATTGAGCTCATTACATTACAGTAGCTACAACATCCTTACACATGATGATGATGATGATGATGATGATAAATGTACTATAACTTAAGGGGGTTTGACAAAAACTAGATAGGGATTGTTTGAAAAGGGTTAATTTGTGGGAAATTAAGACTTGAAAAACATTACAGGATTACTGTACTCCAGGGTCAAGTACTGAAAAAATCTGTGAAAATGAAGCATTTGCGAAGAAAGAAAAGGAAACACACCAATACGAACAATACTGAAACATCACCAATTTATGTGTGCTCATTAACAAAATGTTGAAATTTTAAACAAAACATTAATCTCTGATTTTCTTGGTTCAGTGTTAGGATAATGAACTTATATGAGAAAAAAAATAATGTAAAATCAAAAATTTATTTTAACCATAACCATTTTCAATGAATTGTTTTAGCACACTGTTTTATTTGTAATGTTGAAATGTTTTGAAATTTAAAAATGTGGCTAATTTACATGTAATGGTAATGCTGTGTGGGTGCTGTTACAGTAAAACCTGATTAATTCAAAATTTCAAAATATCTCTAATTTTTCTCCTCTTCGGATATACGCAGCATTATTCCATCTGTACAATTTATTATTTTCTCCCTGTAACATAGAAGTGCCTACTTCTAGTGTCTACCCACCAAATGGCATCTTAAAAATGGCCAGTGGTTTGCTCGATGTACTTGCGACTCGTTACCGCAAAATGTCCCATGGGCCAAGAGCAGCACTAATGGCAAAACCGACTCGCAAGCTTTGTCCATGCCCAACCATGAACTTGTGACCACCACTCTGCTAGGAACAATGGGAATGTTGTCAATGAACCAAGAGTGGAGCCAATCGTACATCATCACAATATTCATCCGTTCTCAGTCGCAAACTGTAAATCGTAAGGACATTTGGAATCTCACCAAACGGGTGAAAGAAAGCTACTGCGCACTTTGCCTCTAAGCAGGAGTTCATACATACTACCCACAGCTCATTGCTTCCTGTGGCAGGCGCGACATATCTTGTTCCCTAATCGGCTGCCCACAGTACATTTCTTCTTGCAACAACTAAACTAAGATTTCGCCATAATATCCCAAGTGTTCAATGTGAGTACCTTATGTCTTCCCACATATTCTATACCTAGACGACACCATGGGATGAAAATGAAATTAATTTTTTATTATCCGCAAGTCATCATCATCATCATCTTGAGCAGTTTCCAACCGCTGGTCGGGTCTGCTTGGAACATAAGCCTCTCCATCGTTTCCTGTCCATCCACCATCTCTCGTCATTTACTGTGTCCCAGCACACTCCTCTTTCCTCCACACTCTTCTTAACTCCTTTTGTCCATCTGTCCCTTGGTCTTCCCCTTGGCCTCCTTCCCGTCATTTCCATTCCAAACATCTTCTTCGGTATCCTCTCCTCTTCCATCCTTCTCACATGTCCATACCATTGTAGCCTAGATCGCTCTATTCTATTTTGCAATGGTTCCTCTCTTACCATCTCCCTGACTCTCTCATTCCTTCCTCTGTCCATTCTTGTCACTCCTACCCTACTCCTCTGGAACTTCATCTCCACTGCTCGTATTTTATTCTTGTCCCTTTCCTTCATCACCCATGTTTCTGAACCATATGTCAAAATTGGCACAAAGTAGGTCTTGTAGATGATTCCTTTACATTTTTGTGGTACATCTTTATTCCATATCATCCCCCTAACACTCTTGAAAAATCCATCTGCGCACCTTCCCCGCTCATTTATTTCCATCCTATTGCCTCCCTTTTCTTCAATTATGCTTCCCAAGTACTTGAAGCATTCTACTTTCTGCAACTGCTGTCCTCCAAGTGTTATGCCCATATCCAGTCTGTTCTTCTTCCTCGTTGTGATGACCACTTCACTCTTTTGTGCTGAGAACTTCATCCCATATGATAACACTACCTTCTCCCACTCATCTAATTGCTCTTGTACTTCTTCCTCATCCTCTCCCCATACCAGACGGTCATCAGCAAACAACATTGCCTTCATTTTCCTTTCCCCAATGCTATTTACCACTTTTCGTATGATTTCATCCATCACCACTATAAATAACAGGGGTGAGAGGGCACTTCCCTGTTTCAGACCACTCTCCAGTTGAAACCATTCCGTTCTCTCTCTTCCCACCTTTACACAGCTTTTGCTTCCCTCGTACATTGCTTTCACTCTTGCCACTGTCTCCTTGTTCACTGCTTTTGCTCTCATTGTTTCACATACCTTGTTTCTATTAATACTATCATATGCTTTCTCAATATCCAAGAAGGTCATCACCAGATCTTTCCCATATTCATAATGGTGTTCTTGTAGCTGTCTTACTGCAAAGATGAGGTCAACTGTTGACCTTCCTGGCCTGAATCCATACTGTTCTTCCCTCAGCCCATCTTCAACTTCTGTCCGAATTCTTCTCTCCAGTACCTTCTCAAATATTTTGGCGCAGTGGCACATGAGTGTAATTCCCCTGTAGTTCTTGCATTCCTTCCTACTTCCCTTTTTAAATATGGGTATTATTATCCCTCTTTTCCAGTCCTCTGGTATTTTCTTCTCCCTCCATATCACTTTCATTACTCGAAAGAGCCACTGTGTTCCTATCACCCCTGCTGCTCTCACCATCTCCACACTCACTTCGTCTATTCCCGGTGCCTTTCCCCCTTTCATCTTCTTTAATGCTTCATCCACTTCTTTCCATGTCAATTCCTTCTCTGAAATGTCTTGGTCACTGTCTGTTTCTTCCTCCACAATGTCCACTACGCTGGTTTTAGTTGGATTTAGGAGTTCCTTGAAGTATTCTCTCCAGATAACCTTTACTTCTTCCATATTTTCGACCTCCTTTCCATTCCTGTCCACCATTCTGACATTTTCCCCTGTATCTCTTCTCTTTGCCTTTATCATTCCATACAACACTTTCTTACTGCCATCACAGTCCTCCTCCATCATTTCTGTCCATTTCTCCAGCCATTTCTTTTTCTCTTCCTTCACTACTTCTCCTGCTTCTTTCTTCCGCTCTTGGTATTCTTCTCTTGTTCTGTCTGTCCTCTGTTGGAACCATTTCCTGAATGCTTCATTTTTCTTTTTCACTGCTTCCTTAGTTCTGGGGTTCCACCATGGTGTTTCCTTCCACCTTTTCTTTCCACTAGTTCTGCCACACACGACTTCCGCTGCTTCTACCAACACGTCCTTGAACCTATTCCATTCTTCTTCACCTGTTTTCGGATCATCCTTCGGTAATTTGTTCCTCACTAATATCTGGAACTTCTCCTTATTTCCATCCTCCTTCAGCAAGTATGCAAACAAAATCCAGGAATCCATTTCAACATCCCAATATCTGTTAAAACAGATAAAATCTATTAAAACGGCAACCCTCTTGTATTCTAAAGAAACCAGTAAAAACAACAAAAATTGACTTTACATGTGGGACAATTTAAAGGTAGGGATTATAAACCATTTTTATTATAAATAATAATATTTTGATTGTTTCAGTAATGTGTACAATGTCATTCCAGGGTATACCGGACGTGGATCCTTGAAGTAATTCGTGATGGATTCCAGAATGAGCAGGATGTGGAAGTGAGCTTCCGTCATAATCTCTTCAAGTTGATCATGGACTTGTATTCATCTGTTCTTGTGGACTATGACTCGAGGGTTAGTATTATTGCTTACTAATGTAGAGTTTTATTTTATGTAAAGGATTTCTGCATTGAGATGTGTGTACCCTGTTACAAATATTCAGTAGAATTCGGTAGAAACAAACAAGTTAAATACCGTATTTACTCGCATATAACTCGCACTTTTCTGACCGAAAATAAGTGTGAAAATCTTCGGTGCGAGATATATGCGGGGATTTGTGAGGAAAATACCTTATTCCCAAAAAAAAGTAAAATTTGCATTATTGAAACAAGACGACTGGAATTGTCAACTACCGTCGCTGCTGCCAAGCTCCGAGCTACTCTCGCATGCATCATCCTAACTTCTGTCCGATGCATTTGCAATGCCAGTCTCCAAGAAGCTCTTAATAATGTCTGTCAACACCATAACCCATACCCCTACATCCAATCATGCAAGAGTTCAACTGACGACCTTCTATATTTTGTCTTCTCTCGTCAGTTTATCGTGACTAACAATACCAGATCTCGATGTGTTCTAACCTCACAATTTTTTATTTAGCGTGTGGAGCGCCAAATCACGCAAGAGTTCAACAGACGGCCTTCTTTACTTTGTCTTCTGTCGTCAGCTTATCGTGCTAACAATACCAGATCTCGACATGTTCTAACCTAACAATTACTTATTATTAGCATGTGGAGCGCCAACAAAACAGCTGACGATCACACCCTGTATTGCTGTTTCACTGCGTCGCCACTTTTGAAAACACCGTATGTGTTTGGTTATTGGTTTCTAGCGTGTCTTTCTGTTGACGCCAGTAGCAAATATCAAATTCGTTCACAATGAATTCTCAACTGGCAACTCTAATCGTCGTCTGCGTATTTGATCACTTTGAGTTTAAATCCAGCCGTATAACTTCCGCGTTTTTACATACCGTATCTAAAAGATCTATTCCCACAAGAAAACAATCACACTTAACAAACAAAACTGGAACGTGAAGACAAGACTGAGCAAAAACGAACAATAACATTGCGGGCAAGACGTGTTTTAAAATTACTACGATCATCTTTATGACGGCGTCAGAAATTAATGCGAGATATATGCGAGGAGTACTTTTTCCTGCAGTTTCCAATTTAAAAATGGGGTGCGAGATATACGCGAAATATATGCGAGCAAAACGCTTAATTTGTAGTTAAATCGGTGTTAATTCAGCATGTGCATTTCATTACAGCTAATTTCTCATTGACTTAAAACATATGCATCATTAAGCTAACTGGTCATTCTTGGCCACTCAACTTCTTAAGTTCAGTTAAGACCGAGGAATCAGGTGTTCAGTATGAGTACAGCAGCAGATGTTTTGACTGATATTTGAGGACAACAATGGAGTTAAGTTGTTTTTGTTAAATTAGTAATATTTCCTTTAGGTTATTAGTGGTAAAAACAAATAAATGAACAGGCACAGATCTTTGCTAACGTCCTTTTGGCCCTACGATACCAACTACACTGTATCGATTTTTTTTATTACGTCGGCATTGTCTTTGGTACATAGTTGCCAACATATGAATGATCTTATAAATGAAATAAGTACATAATATGTTAAATTGTCTTCCTTTACAGTTTCCCCCAAACACATTTTCTTAACTTAGCTACAAATCAAAGGGTAAATGCATTTAAATTAAGAGTTGGAGAAATGTTACAAATACAAGCCAGGTCTCCTCCAGCCATAAAATTGGTAAAAGGAATTTATGTGTTATGGTGTATCCATAGCCTGTTTTAAAAGCTAAATTTCAAAAAGTATACTAGAACTACCCTTCAAACTACATCCCAGCTTATCCCCTCAATTGTGTAATTTGGCAATTTTACCCACCGGATTCTTTTAGTTAGCTAAATTAGTACATTCGATCTTCCTCGTCTTCATATCGTAAGTGGTAACGTTACAGCCACAAAATTCATTATGCATTACGCAGCTGCTTTTGCACATTTTGAGCATGAACATCGAAGGCAAGCTGTAGATGCGTAAACTACACCAAGCTCAACGACGACATCCACCCTCTATAGGCACTGAGCATGCACACTGGACATGCACTAGTGGCACTGCACAGCGCTTGCTCGGCAAATTAATTGTGGATCTCGAAGCGTTATTGAAAGACAGGCAGAATATGCATCTTAGCATCGAATGTGCCTTTTTTTTCCCAATAAAAGGCATGGTGTACTGAATGATCAATAACCATCGGATCGACCAATTAAAGGTCTCCGAATCAGACGCATTTTGAGTGAATTCAAAATGGAATAAAGTTCGAAAATTCGGTTAGATCTACACCGAGGTCCTAAGGTGAACACGGATGCCTCCGTATACCGGAGGCAGTTCCACAGCATAGTTCACAAATTTCCGGACGTTGGCATTCTCTACACGGATGGTTCGAAGGTGGACTAGAAGATGAATTGTGTGTACGTTATTGATGGTGCAAATACCAAGATCTCTTTGCTTGAGGCGTGTAGT
This sequence comes from Meconema thalassinum, assembly GCA_946902985.2. Classification (NCBI taxonomy): domain Eukaryota; kingdom Metazoa; phylum Arthropoda; class Insecta; order Orthoptera; family Tettigoniidae; genus Meconema; species Meconema thalassinum. The sequence goes on from OX336388.2 coordinate 1,075,118,275, forward strand.
GTGTTTACTGAGGAGCTTGTTGCCATCTTTGCAGATTGCACTACAGGATGCACAAATCTATTTCCTCGTGTATACCGACTCTTTGAGTTCGTTGCAGTCAATTGCTACATGTTTCCCGCGACATCCCCTAGTGCAGCTGTTCCACAACCTACTAGCCGGGTTGTGCCGCGCTGGTTCGGCCACAGTCTTGGCAAACCAGTTTTTGTGTTTCCCTATTTGTTTCCACTCTGTGTGGTTGTACATATCTGTATTATTTGTCTTCATTGTATTTATTCATTGTCAAGTTTGTTTTGTTTATGTTGGTTAGTTGTCATGATTTATTTGTTTTGATTACTTGTTGTATTCCCATTGCCGTGTTTCCAGTAGGATATTTTTGCTTAGAAGGTATTTTGGTATTCTGAAGTTGGCCACATTGATTCTTCTGTATTCTCTCCAACTTGTTTTTGAACTCTATACTGTGATTGGCTGCTTTCAGCCTATCAGAGGCCTCCGACTTGTTTTTGAACTCTCTACTGTGATTGGCTGCTTCCAGCCTATCAGAGGCCTCCTTGCTGTTTGTAGCGACCAATCACGTGTTTCTTCTTCGCTTCTCTAAGTCTGCAGCAATGACAATGTTGTGCTTCAACGCTGGTTGTGATATATCAACAAATATCCAGCTAATCATTTCTATAATTGGTGCTATCTTCATAGTAACCGTGCTTAGCAATCATGTCCTATGCACATGATTCATATTTTGTTAGGGCAGTGACATTATGGTGATTTTCGATCTCATCAAACCATGCTTGATGTTGCTACGCGCCATGTCGACGAATTCTTCAATCCGCGGCGTCGGATAGTTTGTTGTAACATGTTTAATTCTATCTTCATCTACTGCCTAACAATTTGTCTTCACGCGTATGAATAATGATGATGCTTCGTGTGATAAGTAATTCATCGTGTCTGGAAGCATGTTACAAGGCCAGGCATCATCACTAAATGGAGGTTGACGCTAGGCTAAACTGCTTTACTATTGTGACAATACCGTGCGATTGGCATATCCCGGTATTTGTATGATAGCAACTACTTTGACTTCCTGCAACATCACTGGAATGGAGGTTGACGCTGGGCTTAACTACTTTACTATTGTGACAATACCGTGCGATTGGCATATCCCGGTATTTGTATGACAGCAACTACTTTGACTTCCTGCGTTTCACACATAATTTGTTTTATTAACAATTCATTTTGGGCTTACAGTAACGGCGCATCACTGTAAGTCAGTCCTGGTTCGACGACACATTCTCGTTCCATGCGACCTGTTTTTTCATTATTTGTTGCAACTCCACTTGTGTTGCATATTTAAATTATATCATTCTTTGGAACCGCCGTGTATTGCATGCCGTTCTATGATGTACTGATCTGCAGCTACGTTCAAGACAATATATGTGTTTTAGGCTCAAGACTTAACGTGTGTTAAATCCTTGCGAGTGTTTCTTCAATTGTGTAAATTTGTGCCAGTGTTTCTCATATGTTTATGTGCCACCTATTTGATAATATATCTTATTATTAGTTAGTGGTGGTGTTGTGTCCTTTATGCCTTCCTGGACCTCCTTATTTGGTGACAATAATATTGTCTGGTCCTCCACATGTTTGCTAAATTATTATGCGACCTTTTTATAAAGTCAACCCTTTTATCATTACATCTTTATCTAATGCTTTGGCCAATAAACCTTTATACATTGTCCACTATTACCAGAATACTCTTGGTGGGTTGTTGACTTCCCGCGTTGGCCATTACACGCGCAGACACTCGAATCAACTTTTTTGGCTTCCAAGCCATATGGAAATTGCGGGAAATGAGTTAGAGGATCAAGCTGCAAAAGAGGCGGTATCAATACCACCTCGACCATTGGAGGTACCTGCTAGCGATATGCGCTCTCAGTTACGCCGACAAGTACTGGCTTTTTGGGAGAGTCAGTGCTAGTTGACCCAATGCCCAGTAAACTGAGAGTGATCAAGGGAACTACTTGTGTGTGGCGGAGCTCTTTCTGGTCACGGAGGGAATCCGTCATTTTGTGTAGGCTAAGGATAGGTCACACAAGATCCACCGTCTCGTACCTAATGAGAAGACCTGTGGAGCCGTTTTCACAGTGGCCCACATTTTAACCGAGTGTGTGGATCTTGCTGACTTACGAAGAAACCTTGGTTTGCAGAAGACACTCAAACTTTTATTAGCCGATGACATGGTGGCTGCTGATCTCGTCATCCGCTTTATAAGTGAGAGTGGGTTAGGGCAGCAATCTACATTTTTCTGTGTACATTGACTCAAAGACTTGTTGTTTATTGAATTCTGAAATTTTTGTTTATTATTATAATTATTAGTTTAATTTAATTTTTGGTTTTATTAATTTTCTATTTTTTTCATATTTAAAGTCCACCTCTAAATTATTAATTTCATTCCAAATTTGTATACTTTAATCTGTGTTAAGACATGAGGAGTTGTTTAATCAAGTCTTGTTATATGTTCTAGCTACTCATCTTACAAGTATTGGAGAGTGCTTTGAAGTTACCCAATGCTGCTTCGCAGCTTGTGTTAAATCATGGCCTTGTTCCCTGGCTGCATCATTGTATTGGCCAGTTAGTATCACCAGTGAGTGCTGAACTTATCAGTATTATTATAAACATACTGAGTTTAATACATTCATCTTCAGCTGGAGCACACAATCGACTTTTGATCTCTCTCCTCGTGCTTATATTGCCTCTGATACCATCTTCATTACTTGAAGTGGACCTTGGTCGATTTCTCAGATGTCTTATGGCCACTCAACATGTCGATTCACTGAAAGAATGTGACCTGGGCTCTTTGATAGCACTTGGTAAGACGATCTTAGGAGGTGCGGAAGATTGTGAACATTTGCTTCAATTTGGCTGTCAATATTCTGCTTCTAGCAAGAAGGAAGAGGAGACTACTTCTGGACTTTTGAGGAGAATAACTGTCTTGTGGTTGCAGAAGGGACATTTAGCTGTGTAAATTAAAATCATTGTACAGAATCATGTATATGTCATAGACTGACGAAAATCTTAGTCATTTCATAAAAAATTGGGATTTAGTGTAGAAAGGGTTCATCGAACAAATCTGGTTTTTCATGAATTGAAAGGCTGTGGCGTTATATAACTTGAAACCACAATGAGGACAACGGTACTTCATGAAGTGACAAGACGAACTGACCATCAGACGATGTATGGAACAAAACTACATCATGTGAAAGCAAGAGTAAGTCATTACATGAAGCCACAAGGCTTATAATTAACTTAACAACTGTTTCACTAAAAGACAGCTTTTCATGAAGTGACTAGGATCTTCTTGAAATGTCTGGTTTCATCAAAAGCCTACGAAGCATAAGGTACATTAAAGAATTGGAGAGACAGGGAAGAGAAACTCTGCCAATGTTTCATATTGAAATCAATTGGTATGCATATCAGTGTGATATTGTTTTGTAGCTTACAATGTAGCACACTGTTACATTAGCAACTTTGATCTCAATAAATGTGACTTTGTTTTATAGCCTGCTTGCATGCTATCTGAACTTGATGAATGATTTGAAAAATCCTGAATAACATTCATTTAATTTTACAACACCCAATTTAAGTTAATTTGATACTGAGCATGTTTAAAGCATATTCTTTTAATTTATTGATAAGGGATGCAGGTGTTGTACATCAATAAAATCACTGTTTGTCGGTACTGAAGGGGCGAGTCAAAATACCTTTTCATTTGGTATCAATGAAGATACATGTAAATAGCATGTAAAGGTAAGTCATGAGGTATGACAAAAATTGATCAAGTTCAAAATTAATAAGCACGACAACTAATATAAACGTGTTCGGTATTGGATACATCTGACAGCGTCAGGAAACGGTTTGGTGTTGCACCAATCCAAGACAAAATGCTCGAGGACCGTCTGCGTTGGTTTGGACATGTTTTACGGGCAGGAGGTGAAACGATTGCCAAGGCGGGATTCACACTTGAAGTCGTCGGCAGAAGGCCAAAAGGATGACCTCTGCAACGTTGGTGTGACACGCTACATCATCATCATCATCTTGTACAGTTTCCAGCCCCAGGCTGGGTCTGTTTGGAACATAAGCCTCGCCACTTAGTTCTTTCTTCCCACCACCTCTCCGCTGTCACTCTGGTCCAGTCCTCGCCTCTCTTCTTGACACATTCCTCCACTCCTTTCAGCCATCTATCTCTTGGTCTTCCCCTTGGTCGTTTCTTCTGCATCTGCATCTCATGTATCCTCTTGGGAATCTTCTTCTCATCCATTCTCTTTAAGTGTCCATACCACCTCAGTCTTGATGTCTCAATCCTACCTTGCAAGGGCTCCTCTTTCACCATTTCCCTGACCTTTTCATTCCTCACCCTGTCTCTTCTTGTTACTCCGATCCTACTTCGCAGGAACTTCATTTCACCTGCCTGTATTCTGCTTATGTCTCTTTTCTTCATTGTCCACGTTTCTGAAGCATAGGTCAGTATCGGGATATAGTAGCTTCTGTATAACACTTCCTTGCTTTTTTGTGGGACATCTTTATTCCACACTAAGCTCCTAATGCTTCTCAGAAATGCTTCTGCCTGTCTGCCACGTTCCGTAATCTCTTTGTCATTTCTCCCATTTTCCTCCACTATACTTCCCAAGTACTTGAGACTTTCCACCTTCTTCAGCTGTCCACCTCCAAGTGTTATCCCACTCATTGGTCTGTCCTTTTTCCTGGTCGTTAACAGGATCTCACATTTACTGATGTTGAACTTCCATCCGTACTCTCCCACTGTTTCTTCCCAAGCCTTCAGTTGCTCCTGAATTCCCTCCTCCTTGTTTCCCCAGACCATGAGATCATCTGCAAACACCATTGCTTTCATCTTATCTTCTCCTATCTTTCCTGCTATCCGTGTCATTACCTCGTCCATAACCACAATAAAGAGAAGGGGTGACAGTGCACTACCCTGTTTCAGGCCACTTATTTGTCTGAACCAGTCTGTTCTTTCTCCTCCAACTTTCACACAACTCACACTTCCACAATACATCTCCTTCACTCTGCCTACAGTCTCTTTTTCCACTCCCATGTTTTCCATTGCTTTCCAAACCTTCTCCCTACACACACTATCATATGCCTTTTCGATGTCCAGGAAGGCCATCAGCAGATCCTCTCCAAATTCGTAGTGGTGTTCCTGGAGCTGTCTCACTGAAAATATGAGATCCACTGTTGATCTCCCAGGTCTGAATCCATACTGCTCCTCTCTCAATTTTCTCTCCACTTTGGCTCGTATTCTACTTTCTAATATCTTTTCATATATCTTGGCACAGTGAGGTATGAGTGTGACTCCCCTGTAATTTCTGCACTCCTTTCTGCTTCCTTTCTTAAATATTGGGACAATTAATCCTTTCTTCCAATCTTCTGGGGTCTTTTTCTCCTTCCATATCACCCTCATCCCACGCTACAGCCACTGTTTCCCAACCTCCCCTGCTGCCTTCACCATTTCAACACCTACTTCATCCACACCTGGTGCCCTTCCTCCTTTCATCTTGTCTATAGCCATCTCCAGTTCTCTCCAAGTCAGGTCCTTTTCCATTCCTGTGTTATCTTCTCCATCTTCCAATACATTGTCTTCCACCCTATGACCATTTGGATTCAGCAAATCCTCAAAGTACTCTTTCCACACTGTCTTGAGTGCCTCTTTGTTGTGTACCTCATTTCCGTTTTTGTCCATCATTACCACATCCTCTCGCAGACCTCTTCTCTTACTTTTGACCATCCCATAAAGTACTTTCTTATTTCCTCTGCTGTCTTCCTCCATCTCTGTCCACTTTACCATCCACTTCTTCCTCTCCTCTGCGACAATCTTGTTTGCTTCTTTCTTCTTTATCTTATAATCTTCCCTTGCCAGATCAGTTCTTTCCTGGAACCACACTCTGCAAGCCTTGTTCTTCCTTCCCACAGCTTCTTTTACTCTCTCATTCCACCATGGTGTCTCTTTACACCGCTTTCTGTTGCTTGTTCTTCCACATACTGCCACTGCAGCTTCCACCATTGTGTTTTTGAATTGCTTCCATTCCTCTTCCCCTGTTTTAGGATTGTATGTTGGCATCCTTTCCCTTATTATCTTCTGGAATTCTTCCTTGACTTCCTTTCCCTTGAGTTTCCATACTTTGATTCTCCTTTCCTGGTACTCTGTCCTCTTGCTATCCTTAACAACTCCCAGGTTCATTACAAGTATTCTGTGGTCGCTATCTAAGGCCTCTGATGGTATTACCTTTATATCTCTGACACTTCTCTTCATTTCCCAGTCGTACAGCATGTAATCTACCAACGATTTCTTTGTTAAATCACTGCTGTACCACGTTACCTTGTGGCTTTCTTTCTTCTGGAACCAGGAGTTGCCTACCACTAAACCGTTTCTCATGCAAAAATCCAGCAACTTTCTCCCTTCTTCATTCCTGCTACCCCATCCTTCTGCTCCCAATACATTTTCATATCCTTGCCTTTCACTTCCTACGTGTGCATTCAAATCTCCCATGACAATGATGCTCTGCCCATTCAACTGCTGTTGTAGCTCCTCCTCAAAGTCTTCCTTCTCTTGAGCTGTACATCCAACTTGAGGGGCATATACCTGGGCTATCTCCAGGCTTCTTCCCTTTACAGTTACTCTGATCTTCATGATCCTGTCACTTATTCCCTTTACCTCTTCCTTCATTCCATCTCTCACAACTACTCCTACTCTGCTGCTCCTTCCTTCACTGTTCCCACTCCTGTACAACCGGTACCCTTTCCTCAGTTCTCTGCAACCTTCTCCTTTCCATCTTGTTTTTGCCAAGCCCAGTACATCCAGTTTTCTTCTCTCCATCACATCTACAATCTCCTCCACTTTTCCTGTCAGTGTCTGTATGTTTAATGTCCCAACTCGTAGTCCATTAGAATATCCAGGTCGTCGTCGTTTGCATCCGTCCTTTCCGAGGCCTGTTCCTGGTTTGAAAGCAAATATTATATCCACTACTGGCTTGCTAGGCCTATCGTAGCTTCACCAGAGCCCCATCAGCCGTCACTTTTCAGGGTTCCCATAGAGCCTTCACAGCTACCGTAGAGGTCCCGGGGCACACAAAGTCCCCACTGTACTTCACCCCTACAGGCAATCCCCTACTTCATGCCGTTGCCCGTCTCCCACCACGTGGAGGAGGGGTTGGACTTGTGGGAGACGACACGCTACATAAGGACCGCAAAAGCGTTAATCTCCATCCTGGTGCGACCTCAGACAGAGCAAAATGGAAACAACGGATCCATGTAGCGGACTGCGCAGCCAAGCAGGACAAACTCTGAAGAAGAAGTAGTAGTGTGTGTTTCTAATGAACAGCATAGGCCTTTAAATACCGGTATGAATTAACATGAATCGTACATTTTCGAAATTTACAGTAATACAATAGACAATTAACTAAATACAGTAACTAAATGTATATTTGTTCATTGTTGTTCCCATTTCAACAGTCGAGGATTTGCCTGAAGGTTTTGTGTTTGGATGCATTTCCTAATGTCAACCTCATGAGAGGGGTTATGAAGAGATGAAATGAATGAAACTTGGCAGGGAGTTGGAAGAAAGCCATGGTCTTGAAAATGGGAAACCACAGAAAACCATTTCGTGGTCAGCTGACGTTGGTATTCCATCCTCGTCTAGCGAGCCCAGAGCAGCCTGGCATTATTACCGTATAGGCCCGAAAAATAGCCGCACTTTTTATTAAAATCATTTGGGTAAAAAATCTGGGTGCGGCTTATATTCACTACCTACACTTTTATGTGCCATATGCTGTTAAAAAGGAATACTCATTAGCAAGAACAAAGCAACAATACAGTCTGTAAGAGAAACTAGCAGCATTTAATGACAACCATGCGAACTTTTGTTTTGGCTGTGGCATTGTTATTCGGTAATAGGGTATTGTTTCATAAGCTTGAATAATCTATGGTAGCTCAGTCTCAGTAAGATCTGTAAGAAAGCTTGTTTAACCCAAAAATGAGCGATCATTTACCGGTAGAGCGAAAAGCTTCATCAAGTAAAGGAATCCACCGTGCTTATGATGCAGCCTTCAAACTTGCAGTTGTGCGTTATGGCAAAAGCACAACTAACAGAGAGGATGGAAGAAAATACGGATATCAGAAAAAAAAATTACATGTTGGTAAGTACAAGATAATAAATGTGTCTTACCTTAATCCAGATGCGGCTTTTTTCAGGCATAAACTTTTTTCCTTTTCCTATTAGAATTCTGAGTGTGCGGCTTATATGCGGAGGTGGCTTATTTTCGGGCCATATGGTATCATTCAACTAGCAAGCGTTGTAGCCTGACACAGTCTGGTTTATTCTAACCACTGGCAGTTTAATATAACTGAACTATTACAACTCTCCTGCCACATGCTGTCCATTCCGAAAGGATGGTGGCGCAGCTGTTATGCTGTTTGCCACTCACCAAGGCAAACAAGGTTTGATTCCCGGTCAATGCGTGTCAAATTTTTGAAGTAAAATGCCATGTCCTGTGGTTCGGATTCCATGTAAAAAGAACGAAGGTTGCATGGCTCGTGATCATGTAAAACTACAAGCTTCCTTCCTGCTTTTTGCTCTCCATCCTGCATTTGGAGCTAACTCTACATGATATTGTTGATTGTGTAATGAAAACATGACTTTCTGATCTTCTCGACATAGCTTAGGTGCCTTCATCTTGCGTCACACAACCGACCTACAGCTCTTGAGGCTTAACCCCTCATCAAGTTGATGCTTTTATTTTTGGATCTTACTGTATGTTTCTGAAAGATATTTGGTGTCAATTTCTGCCTTTTCTTTCTTTTATTGGGATTGTAACACATCTAACACTTGCTTGATAACCAATAAGAAAAACAATAATATGAGATTTTAAGGCTTTTTCACTACTGCAACTTTTATCAACTAGTGTTGGCAATTCCTAGTCTTAAAATTAACAAATCCTGTCAATCTCAAAGGTTTTCTGTATTTGAGTAAAGAAGAGTTAGTGCTCATTCATATGCACATGCTGTCTTTCTCTCACACAACCATGATCTTAGGCAGCAGTTCCCAATTCTACATATATCTAAAATAGGACCCCCTAAAAAGTAAACTTTTAAAACGTTATAATTTTATGGGCAATATGTACAGTACATAACTTATTTTTTGAATACAGTGTAACTAACATTTTTAATGTATTATTTGTTTGCTGTTAGTATTCATTCCATTTCAATAAAATGCTGAATACAGTAAAACCCCGGTAATCTGAGCCCCGGCAGTCCGAGTCTCCGTTTAATCCGAGGTGGATGACAGTGAGACGCATAGCTTACCCGAGGTCGTTGGCGGAGATGCGCGCATGTGTTGTTTACAATTCTGCCCGCTATCGCCCTCCTGCCAATTAGCCAGTGTCTGCTCAGACTTAGTGCAGTGTGTGCAGTAGTGTGTGTTGTGTACAGTATGAGTTCAAAACAGAAGAGAAAATTTGTGCCGTTGGAGACAAAAGTGTTAGCATTGAAAAGACTAGACAGTGGCGAGACTATAAAAAAGATCACGGCAGAATTGGGCGTAGGTGAAGTAACAGTAGGCGATTGGCGTCGAAACAGGACCAAATTAGAGCAGTGGTTTTCTACTTAAGACTCGTGTTCTTCTTCTAATAAAACATCGAAATGCACGGATCGTAAAACCATGAAAACATCAGATTACGAAAAGACTAGTGCTGCACTTTATTTGTGGTTTACCCAACAGCGAGCTAAAGGAAGTCCACTTAGTGGTCCGATGATTCAGGAGAAAGCATTATTTTTTTCGGAAGGAGTTGCAAGAAGGAGACGAAAGTTTTTCGGCAAGTTCTGGCTGGTTGGACAGGTGGAAAAGAAGAGGCATACGCCAGCTTGAAATTTGCGGAGAGAAATTATCGGCTGACAGTGAAGGTGTTGAAGTGATACAGGAAAAAATTTAAAATATAATAAAGCAAGAAAATCTATGACTGGATCAAGTTTATAACTGTGATGAGAGTGGCCTAAATTATAGAATGCTTTCGTCTAAAACGTTAGCAGCTAGAAATGAAGCTTCTGCTCCAGGTTATAAGAAATCGAAGGACAGAATAACAATTCTAGCTTGTGCCAATGCCACTGGCGATCACAAATTGCCGCTTTTGTTTATTGGAAAGTCTGCCAAACCAAGAGCCTTCAAAAATACACAGATGTCAGCTTTACCAGTGTTGTATACAAATCAAAAAAGGGCATGGATGGAAATCTCAATTTTTAAGGATTGAATTTTTGAAAGATTTATGCCAGAAACAAGAGAATATTTAACAAGCAAAAAGCTACCACTCAAGGCAATCCTTACTTTGGATAATGCAGGATGTCACCCTGACGCTGCCGAACTTCTTAGTGGACATATTCGTGCTATTTTTTTGCCTCCCAATACGACAAGCCTTGTTCAACCAATGTATCAAGGAACACTGGAATGCTTAAAAAAATTGTATCGACGTAAGTTGTTGCAAACACTTTTGCAAGCAACAGCATGTATCCGCTCCTTAGACTGGCATTTCATTTTCGTTTTCCTCCGAAGATGTCACATTGTTTTCATTTTCATTAAGTTTCTTCAACAGTTTTCTCCAAGATTTTTTTAGAGTTTCTGATTTTAAATAGTCCCAAGCTTCAGCTACCCAGTAGACAACATCCTTCAAGTTAATTTTTTTCAGGAAAGCTGGAGTCTCGTGGAAAAACCATGACTCGTTGATGGTGACCATCTGCTCAAAGAATGCCTCTGGATCTGCACTGTACTGTTGCAACAACTGTTGCGATATCTTTTCACGCTTCTCTTTCTGTGCACTGGTGAGGGTATGCGGCACCCATTATGCACACACCTTCCTCATCTTCAAATTTTCATGGACTGTGGTGTGGAGGGTGTTTTTGTGTTTTTCAGCATGGACCCTGCCGTCTTTGAAGTCGGATACCCAACGAAACTTGGATCTGCGACTTGTTGCTGCCTCCCCACATATGGCTGCTAACCTCATGTGGATGTCAGAAGCAGTCACGCCTTCCCTCCAGAGAAACCACACTGTCCACCTTTGCCCGTGCTTGTTGGCTTCCATGTTGTTTCATCGATGTCCATAAGCATACTCGCACGCCGGAACATTTGTCGCTCCAGTGCGCTACCTATGGGAAGCAGCAACAGCATCTGGTGGCATTTGACAGTAATATAGTCAATCTTCAGGCATACTTCGATACACATTTCAAACTGCTATTTTGCATGAGTTATAGGAGTGCCAATCATTATTGAACGACCTAAATAGCTGTGGAAAATATACAATTACAGTAGGGCCTATTAAGTTTTCCTTTATTGAAAACCAATTGAATTCTAACAATTAGTTTGGCAAAAATAGACAAATCAAGACAATAACAGTGCAGCGGTGAAAGTGATTAGGGTGGGGGCATTGACCTTGACATGCGTGAATAAGATGGCACTGCACGCTGGTTCATTGTGATTGACACATACAATGGGAACATGGCACCCGCCATTACCATTTATTTTTGGTGTTCCCCATATCGGTTTGTTGCTTACCCCAGGTTGGGAACCACTGATCTAAGGTATTACAATTGGTGAAGAAAGTGTGAACGGAGAGCAGAATTCCCAAGGATCGATCATTGAGTAGATGGGGAGGGGAGCATTACAGAGCAGTCGCATGGAAAAAGCATTGTCATGGTCTCTTTTTGCCTACCATTAGCCAGTAGGATTTTATTGTTGTGCATAAGAAATATTCCTAATTGTGTACAGTATGCAATATTAATTATTGGAAAATGTAGTGATACGGTAAACATTGTCCCATGAAACTCCACCCTTCAGCTAATAATTCAAAGAATTATCATGTTCATATACATTATTTACTCTTTTAATGTAGGTACCTGTGCATTTACCAGAATTGTCATTTCTAGAAATGGATGTAGATTGCACAAATGCCACACTGTAAAGTTTTGAGGTTTCATCTCACCCCTTTTGTATTAAATGAATAATTTGTAGCCTTTAAGAAATCAATTTTTGCACACCATTTGTCGAGAAATACCAGTGGAGTTAGTCCATCATAAACATAAAATAGTTTTGAAGAGAATTGATCATCCCTACTCGTGGCCAGACTCACAGTTTAGGTAGCGTGTCTATGGACTCGCTTCACGGCTGAAGTGCAACTTCGTGTATGCTTAACTGGTTGAGACACATATGTTAGAACTGAGTGGTGTCATATTCATGTCAGAATGGTACCCACAACTTGTGGTAGCAATTGATTCACCATATGGTGAAGCGGCTAACGTTCTTGACTGTATATTAAATTGAAATTTTAATTTATTATAATGCTTGCCACCTCAGGTTCATGGGGCAATATGCTTGCTAATATGATAACACAAATAACAGGACACCAACTTTTTTTTTAAATATGCCCTATTTATTAATAAAAATTCTTCCTCATCTATAGCAATAATAACTCCTCTTTTCTGTTCGTTTTCCAGCATTCTAAACTATTAATACTTGTTTGTCAACATGTAACAGGCTTCTTTTACCTTGATCACTTGTACTAGAACAACACCACTAATCTCCAGACCAGAGAGACCAATTCCCACATCACATATCATAAAAAACAGCTACCATTCTGCCTGGCATCAATCAACGAGAGTAATTCATTCCCATAAACATCTCCTCAATAACTTTTATTGCAACAAACTTTTTCAGAATACCTCCATTTTTGCCTGCCATATTACCTAACAAAAGCTGATTCGCATGGCAACCTTGCCCTAAGATCAAGGCACGTATCATAGCAAAGGCCACCTGCCACCCACTGATGGAACAACACAAAGGATCTGTATGCCACAACACATAAGATTCTCCTTGCCGCCCCACCAACAGGTGGCCACGGCTGGCAACCAGATAAAATAAAAATAACTAAATAGAAAGAAACAAAAAAAACTAAAAGCAATGTCTGTAACCTACTACAAAAGTTCGGTTACAGAAACGCCCCCTTTGAGAACTAATTTCTAACTGAAAGTTAGAAATTGATTCTCAAACATAGAAACAAATACATAAATTAAAATGCATGGAACATACACAGACTAAAACAGAAATCACAAACTGAAAAATTATACATCATTCTTCAGAAAAACCATTGGCACTATCATCGCCGAAACAATTATTCAAAGTTCATCAGAATCACCAGTTTTTTTTAAATATATATAAAGTAGCCGAAGCTATCCCATCGAGTGTATCAGACACTCCTGCAGCATCGAAAATAATCCGACAATATCATAGTCAGAAGAAACAGCAGAATCGTCATCAGACCTGTCTGTGCCGTCATCATAATCATCAAGTCTTTTCCCTTTTCTTTTCTTGGTCTGTGTCCTCTGATTCAGTATCACCATATTTTCCTTTCTTTTTCTTCTTCTTATTTTCTTGTTCTCGTAATTCAGCCTCTCTATGGGCCTTCTTCTCAGCTTTAGCTTCCAACTTAGCTCTTTTCTTAGCACCAACTTTACCAGAAATGTCAATACCTTTGGGCTCAATGTCATCGTCATCAGCATCTGCATCATCAGATTCATTATAGTGTTGGGCTGTATGTCTCACACGTGCTCTAACGTGGCAAGCTCCAACTGCTCATCGGGCCTAGCTCCATCATTCCCACGGCCCTGAATGGGAACACGGGCAGCAGGCTTTTCTGAATATATGATACAAATTCCTGCAGCAGGTTCTCTTCTGATCCAGAATCACCATCTTCATCAAAGTCTTCCTCTTTGCTCTTCCTTTTCTTCTAATGTTCCATGCTGCCCTCTGACGGCAGGGGGACCTGGTCCACAATCTCCACCTCCACCTTCTGTTCTTCTTGGTCGGCGGTGGCTTGCTGCTGCTTGGTCTTGTTGGGCCATATCCTGGTGCCGGGTGCAGCTCCATGCCATGGGCCATGCGATCCTGCAGCCACTTGCCTTTGGCCTTCAGTCTTTCCTTCCTCCCCTTCCCCTTCTTTTTCTCCACATTCCCTTCCTGCTTCTCTTTCCTTCTCTTCCTCATCTGCCTTATTATGCTCAGCAATTCCTTTCTTCTTATCTTTTCAATTTCCTTCTTCTGATCCCTCCTTCTCTTATTTCCATCTGCCTGACAAATCATCTTCTTCATACTCCTTCCCTTTGCCTTCCATCTGGTCCATTTCTCCCTCCAACGCTTATTCACGTTATCTTCTCTCTCATCTTTCTCCTTGTTTTCAGTTTTATTACCTTCCTCCATTAGACGTCCTTTTCTGTCACGTCGACGGCGACCTTTGTGTCTACCTCCACAACTGCTCTCTCTTCTACGCCTGGTATGGTCTCTCCAACATATACCACTACAACCTCGCCTTATCGTTTCCACTTCTTGATTATTTTTCTTACGCCCCATAGCTTCACGTACTTCACATTTCTTCTCCACTTCGCCCTCCTTCACAGACAGGCTCACAAATGCCACCATTTCAACTTTCTCTTCTACAATGCATGTGATCTCAACTCTGTGTTCTTCCATGATCAAGATCTCTAGGTGACATATAACTTGAGATTAGCAATATTATATATACCTAGGACCTTGTCATCGTTGGTTTTTAACCTGTAGGCACAAGCACCTATCCTACGGTCTACCAAATAAGGAGCGGAATGGAGTTGGAAAAACATCTGCATACACTTCTGCTCTGCTGACGACAAATGCGGCACACGCAACAACACCAAACCACCTACCTTTAATTTATCCCCCTCCCTTCCCTGCTGTTTCAAACGTTTCTTACATGCAGCAATAAGATTTTCCCTAACTAATTTAATTGTTATATCTCTGGGTACAGCTTACCCTGTCGATAAACCCAAAATCCTAGCTAGTTCACTGGTAGGCTACTTTCCCAGTTGGACTTCTATTGGAGTGAGTCCTGTGCTATCGTGTTTGGTGACATTGATCAATCGCTCGATATCACCAAGCACTGAAAACCATGAATTACACTGGGGAACAGCCATTTTGTTGTCTTAGATCTGTGACTTGTTCTTAACTAATTTTTGGTCTCGGAATTCAAAAATGTTAGCAGTTTTTCTCTATCACATCAAGTTTTTAAACTACAGGATACTCTCTCTTTACCCTATAGGTCATACAAACTGGGCATACAAAGGAAAATAAAGTGGATGCTAACCAAACGTATTAGAATGTTTTATTCATTCATTCAAAGGTTATTATAATATTAAAAGTTAAATTGTGTTTATACAAATAATTTAAAATTAGGGTACAAATTTTCGCTTATAACTTTTCCTACAATGTTCAATCTGGGGACATTCTCGCTTGATGCTCCAGCAGTAGTCACCCATCATACTGACTTCCCATCTACCTTGATACCTTGCCTCCATGACCTTCAAATCTTGGTGGAATCGCTCACCCTGTTTTTTTAAAGCTTTTGAAAGCTCTCTAAGAGTTGTTGAACAATTTCGACGTAATTCTGGGCTCGTGTATTTCCTAGAAAGTCCTTGACAATACTTTTGAATGCCAACCAAGCATTTTTCAAAAGTTCGGTCATTGTTTTTATGAAACGTTCATCTTTAGTAAGTTGCCGAATCTGTGGCCCATCAAAGACACCAGCCTTTCTTTATCTTCTCATATGACAAGCTAGGAAATGTCATACTTAAAACAGTCCCCTTCAGTTGACAAAACTCTAACAAATTGCTTCGTGAGACCTAGTTTTATATGCAAAGGCGGAAATATAATGTTTTTTCTGTCGACAAGTGGCTGACTTACAATGTTTGGATCACCAGATTTCAGGTCAGATCTTGGCGGCCACTTTGACTGCACCCAATGCTTCTCACGAGCTCTGCTGTTCCACATACACAGAAAACACGGATACTTGGTATATCCGCGTAATCGCATGCTCAACAATTGTAGAAAAAAAAACATGACGTGATAGGAAAAACTAATTAAGAGTTTTGGAATCAGCATGTCAATTTACCCAATGCTTCTCACGAGCTCTGCTGTCCCACATACACCGAAAACACGGATACTTGGTATATCCGCGTAATCGCAAGCGCAACAACTGTAGAAAAAAAATTGACGTGATAGGAAAAAACTAATCACAGTTTTGGAATCAGCATGTCAATTTACCTCTAAAACAGCCTAAAAATCGAAGTCAACAGAATTTAAGTTACAAGTCGTTCCCCTGTGTTATGACTCACTCACATAGGTCCTGAGCATGCGACCCATTTCCCGCATAATTCTCTCCGACATATTCCCTTGCGGATTCCTAATACACACATCAAAAAAAGTTTTGCATCACCTCGGTTCCAAGAGTTACGGAACCGTTAAATACAAAGGGAATAGAGATCAACACAAACAACATTTCAGCTCGTTTTATTGCTCATGAGACCCACACATTGCATGTTGTACCATCATACAGCTAGACTTTCAGCATTTGTGGTCCAGATTGCAGTACACACCACTACCTCTAATACCCAGTAGCACGTCCTCTTGCATTGATGCATGCCTGTATTCGCCGTGGCATACTATCCACAAGTTCATCAAGACACTGTTGGTCCAAATTGTCCCACTCCTCAACGACAATTCGGCGTAAATCTCTCAGAGTGGTTGGTGGGTCAAGACGTCCATAAACAGCCCTTTTCAACATATCCCAGGCATGTTCGATAGGGTTCATGTCTGGCGAACATGCTGGCCACTGTAGTCGAGCGATGTCGTTATCTTGAAGGAACGCATTCACAAGATGTGCACGATGAGATCGAGAATTGTCGTCCATGAAGACAAATGCCTCTCCAATATTCTGCCGATATGGTTGCACTATGGGTCGGAGGATGTCATTCAGGTATCGTAAAGCCGTTTCGGAGCCTTCCATGACCACCAGTGGCGTACGTCGGCCCCACATAATGCCACCCCAAAACATCAGGGAACCACCACCTTGCTGCACTCGCTGGACAGTGTGTCTAAGACGTTCAGCCTGACCAGGGTGCCTCCAAACACGTCTCCGACGATTGTCTGGTTGAAGGCATATGCGACACTCATCGGTGAAGAGAACGTGATGCCAATTCCGTGGGGTCCATTCAGCATGTTGTTGGGCCCATCTGTACCGCGCTGCATGGTGTCGGGGTTGCAAAGCTGGACCTCGCCATGGACGTCGGGAGTGAAGTTGCGCATCATGCAGCCTATTGCGCACAGTTTGAGTTGAAACACGACGTCCTGTGGCTGAACGAAACGCATTATTCAACATGGTGGCATTGCTGTCAGGGTTCCTCCGAGCGGCAATCCGTAAGTAGCGGTCATCCACTACAGTAGTAGCCCTTGGGCGGCCTGAGCGAGGCCTGTCATCGACAGTTCCTGTATCTCTGTACCTCCTCCATGTCCGAACAACATCGCTTTGGTTCACTCTGAGACGCCTGGAAACTTCCCTTGTTGAGAGCCCTTCTTGACACAAAGTAACAATGCGGACGCGATCGAACTGCGGTATTGACCTTCTAGGCATGGTAGAACTACAGACAACATGAGCAGCGTACCTTCGTCCTGGTGGAATGACTGGAACTGATCGGCTGTCGTACCCCCTCCGTCTAATAGGCCCTGCTCATGCATGGTTGTTTACATCTTTGAGCAGTTTTAGTGACATCTATGAACAGTCAAAGGGACTGTATCTTGGATACAATATACACAGTCAACGTCTATATGCCGGAGATCTGGGAACCGAGGTGATGCAAAACTTTTTTTGATGTGTGTAGAAGAATATACACACTGGGTGCCAACTTCACTAAGCTTGGTACTCCTTATTTTTGCTGTGAATTGGGTCCCGTGGTCAGAGTATCCGGAGTGGCCTTCCAAACTCCGGTATGTACTAGAGTACAATGCAGTTCACACAAGCTCTGGCGGTAGCTTTCCTCAGAGGGTAAAAACCGACATACTTCGAAAATGCATCCACCACCACAAACACATACTGGAACCCGAACCTAGAGCTCACCAGAGGACCATGGAGGTCGACACAGACCAGTTCCCCTGGCTCCTGTGCCAACACAGCCTGCCTAGGTCCCTCCAAGTAGCGTGTGGGGTGTTTACATTTTTGGCAAAGTTCACACGTAGCCAGAATCTTCCTCACTATGCGCTGCATGTCTTTCCAATAGAAATGTCTCTTCAGAGCGGCCAAAACCTTTTCCGCACCAAAGTGCCCAAGCTCCTTGTGAGTGTACCACGTGTCTTCCACCAACACACGAGGAACACACACATCCCCATGACACTTCATGGCCACCATGCGGTTCACCCTGTAACCGAATTTATTCAGTTACAGTAGCTCACCCTCGGGTTTTTTGCTTCGCGCAGTTAGTTTGGGGTATTTAATTCGTGTCTTATTATATTGGGTTAATGTGGGGTTGCAGAGGTGATTTTTATTGTGTCTTTGTGGACGGATTCATTTTTGGATGGTCCGGACAACCTTGGATCACTGTTTATTAATTATCGGTTTTTGGATATTTGATATTATAAAATACGGGGTTTTGCGATTTATTACGTTTTGGGAATAAGGATATAAGACTGTATTTAAGTAGAAGCATTATTTCATTTTGGTTTGGGGTTAATTGCTTTATTTTGACCTAGTAATGTTAAAGGTTAGATTCGTGGCTGTACTATAAAGGTACAATGAATTGGTCTTTTCGAGTGCTGGATTTGTTACATACCCGGAAAAGACAGGCAGTAATTCGGCTTGTGTGGGATTACCTAGGCTATTTATGGCATGAACTTCGTGAGGAATACCATTGTGTGACGTCAGTGTGGATTTTGACTGTCTGATGTTCGTGTGTTGACACGGATATTCCGCTAGGAGCGGGCCACGCGCAATTTAGTTCCGGCAGAAACTTTGGGGTTATGGTATCCTTACGCCAGCGCATATAATGGCGTTCTGAGCTGGTCTTATTGTTTTATCGGCAGAACACTGATCTACTAACGCCCAGGGTCGTTTTACGTGACATGGTTTCCGTAACGAACAGTTAGAGATCGTCTTCTTGCTTGTACTACGAAAGTCCGTTTGTCAACTTGCAATTAGTGTCGTTATTACTGGATCATGGTATCGTAATACGAACGAGCGGTGACTAATGTTTAGCTATCCACTGAGCTCTTACGGGCTATTGGAGGCTACGATTTTTTCATGGGTCCATCCATACCATGGGCTGTTGGTAATAACTTACCACGCCTAAAGGATAAATCTGTCGTAAACATTTCATCGAAGTCATGCGAGAATGGAGACGGGAACGAGCAGTTCGACAAGGAAGAAAGTGGAGTGAACCAGTCGTAACGTGTGTAGATATTTTGTGTACGGACGGTACAGTGTATATACGTAAGTGGCTGTTATGCCTGGGTCTGATATGACCGTAGTGTTTTTCCTGCTCTCAGAGCCTAAATTCAGTGGCAAGGTACTGTATAAAGTTTTAGCACGAGTGTATGAAGGGTATTTTGTTGTATATTTGTATATATGTGTATGGTACAGCCAATAGATTATCTTTTTAAAATCCATGTGTGTTTATATTCCTGTCTTGCATGAACCTGGTACATCAGCAAACGCATGCCAAATGCCCTACGCCTGGGAGAAAGGGTTTTCATAGTCGGGGCAACAGTTATGTACCGTATTTTATCCTATTTTATTCAGGAAGACCCATATGGTCGACCTTGGCGCCCATTCAAAGTCGGGAGTAATGTTAAAATCACTTGTGGCCTGTATTTAAAAGCAGTAAATTCTGTAGGTTTGTGGTAAATGAGGGTAGTTAATGGTAAATCAACTCCAGCGAGGAGGTGTGAGTGTTTCAGTGGCGAACCCAACGTGGGGCCTTAGACATGCTGATGTGTACCAGGACACAGGAATTAAACTGTAGGCATATTTTCACATATTTCAATTAGGGATGGCTACGTTAGAGCCAGGATGCAATTCTGCTTTGTTGGGGGACAGTGCTGGTGAGCGGCAGAATCAGGCAGGGGCTGATGGCAATTTTCTGTAGGGATGGGGGAAAACGGTAGAGTCAGGGGAAATTTGCCAGGGAAGGGGGGAAATGAATTAAGTATGATGGACATGTTGGAGAAGCTCCTGTTCCGTAGTAACAGTTCCGTGGAGAGGATAACCAGTCAGATGGCCTCCCAGATGAAGGAAATATCAGCAAAGATAGATGAGGTCAAAGAGCAGGTGACTATCCTAGACAGCAGTGTTACTCGCCAGTTTAGTGTGAAGTCAGAGTAGAAATCACTAATCTGGAAATTAAGCTAGGTGGTCGGATTGCTGCTCAGGAACAAAGGTTAGAATCTGAGTTAGATAAGTTGGATGCTCAACAAGTGATGTTGGCAGGGGAGATTTCTAGCCAGGCACTTTTGACTAGCCAGAAATTTCCCAGGGTAGATAGGTTGGGAGAGCAGAAAGAGGAAATTGTAGGCGTTGTGGTTAGAGATGCGAGTGCTGGGAGAGTGGAGATGCTTGAGAGTGCTGAAGTTAGTGAGGAGAGTGGTGAGGTAGTGGAGATAGATGAGCGAGTCGAGATTAATTTGCTAGGGAATGGTATGAAGAAGGTAGATGAGAATATTAGCCAGGTTAGCGAGATAGCGACTAGTATGGAGGAAGATACTGTAGGTAGAATTCTACGTGGTCAACATTTGGAACTAGGAGGGAGTGAAAATCTTGTTACGAAGTTAGTATGTAATTTCTCTGATGACATTAGGACAGCAGTGTACGTGCAGGAGATAGTCGCTGTTACAGGCATAGAGAGGTCACTTGGAAGGTTAGGTACCTTGAGAAAAACAGGTAGGCAACGTCAGAGAAATGGGGGTAATCAAAGGGAAGGAAATTATAATCAGGGGAGAGAGAAGAACTGGGATCCAGGTAGAGGAGATAGGTACATGTGGTATGAAGATCATGGGAGAGGAAGAAATAACAATGAGTGTCAGGGGTACGGGAAAAACAATCAACCGGGGAACAGACCACGTGAGGTAGAGCAGGCAAATAGGGGGCGTGGCATGGAAAGGCAGGTTGAGAGAAGCGATAGGCCAGGAAGTTTAAACTTCGCCAGGACTCACTATATGGAGCAGGGGGAGAGTCCTTGCATAGTATTCCTGCTCACGCTATGGAGGTAAAATATAACTTGGACGTCAAAGAGGACCTATTGGAGGAGGAATTAGGTGCAGAAAAGGAGGGAAGCGAGCACATGTTTGCCCATCCTGTCATCAAGGTAGAGATTTGGGGCCAGGAAGTCGAGGCATTACTAGATTCAGGCAGTATGTGCAGTTGTGTGAGTAGGGAGTTCTACGATGAAGTGAAATTGAAGGAGATACACATGGAACATATCCCAATTTCAAATGTGCACATTGTGTCAGCTGTAGGTACTAAGTCGCAGAGGATTAGGACTCAGGTTTGTGCACCCATTAGGATCAACGGGTGGAGTAGAAATCATGTGCTGTTAGTTGTGCCTAATTTAGTGCACAAAGTCATCTTAGGATCCGATTGGCTAGGGGACCAGAGCTGTAAGTTAGATTACAGCAAGGCGCAAGTGAAGTTCAAGTGGGGTGAGCAACAGGATTGGGTTAGGTTAGATTATCAGGTTGATGGTAGAGATTCTGTTAGTGTCGCTGGATGCATTCAGGTCAGTAAGGAGGTTTCTGAGGAGGAAGAGTTAGGTGTCGGCATGGTGTCCAGTCCTTTTCCTGTGTGTAATTTGGTCATGAGAGATGAGTGACGTTGGTCACACTGTTGATGAGTTTGAGGCTGTTGTGAAAGACACCATGTTGGACGAGGGTCAGAAGTCGGAGTTGCTTGACGTTCTGAGGGAACACAGGGAGGTGTTCTCGGAGAAACCTGGATGTACTCACGTGTACGAGCATAGTTTCGACATCACAGATAGGTCGAGCTTTAGCGGTCCCAGGTACCCGATAGCTCACTCTCACATGAAGGCAGTTGGTGAGGTGATAGATCAAATGCATAATGTTCCTCACGTATCTTCCTCACACGTGCACCCTCATCTGACCTATCACTTGTTTGGCAGCACACACCAGAATATCCCCTACACTATCTACCCCCACCCCATCACCTGCGATTTCTGAATGGCGATTGACAAAATCAGCAAGTAAATTCTCTGAGTCTTTTACATGAAATATGTCAAAAGAATACTCCTGAATTGCCAATATCCATCTAGAAATCCTATTTGAGGTGATTCTAGGTGATAAAATTAATGTCAGCGCATTATGGTCAGTATGGATTTTGAACCGGTAGTCAAGTATATACGTCCGGAACTTCCCCAGTGCATATACAATAGCTAGCAGTTCTTTCTCACTAGTAGTGTATCTCCTTTCCGGTAGTCAAGTATATACGTCCGGAACTTCCCCAGTGCATATACAATAGCTAGCAGTTCTTTCTCACTAGTAGTGTATCTCCTTTCCGCGGGATTCAGACCTCTACTAGCAAGTGACACAATACCCAGGTCACCATCATCATCATGCTGACATGACGCTCCAGCAATCCCCACATCACTGGCGTCAGTCATAACAATGCATTCCCTATCAGGACTCTGATAGCTCAGAGTAACAGCCTTCCTAAACCCTTCCTTTAATTTGATGAAAGCCTCATCCATTTCCTTTCCCCAAACCCATTTAGCCCCTTTCTGTAACAAATCCCTGAAAGCCCCAGTAAGATATGAATACCTCAATTCAAATCAAATCTCCTAAAATACCCACAAACCCCGAGAAAAGACCTAAGCTGCTTAACTTTACGTAGTGTATTTGTGTTGTCTAATCTCGATTGTTCTGGTCTAACCGCCTGTGGTGAAATTGTATGACCTAGAAATGTAATCTGTTGCGTGCAGAAAGTGGATTTCTTAAGTTTCAGGGTAAAACCTGCATGAATTAGCTTCCCAAGAACTGTACTAAGATGTTGCAAATGTTCCCTGGATGTGTGAGAGGCAATCACAAGATCGTCACTGTAGGCTGTAGTGTATTCCCTTGTTTCAGGTCCGAGTGCAATGTTACGCCCCTTAATTAACCCCTGACTCGAAGTCCTCATACCGAAAGGCACCCTACGAAACTGATAAAAGCTATTTCTATAACAAAAAGCAGTGAAAGACCTGTCCTCCTTGCGTAGTGGTATCTGCCAAAACGAAGAACTCGGATCAATAGTTGACAGAAACTTCCTACCCCTAAATATTTGCACTAGATCTTCAGTAAATTCAGGACGCTGATGGTCTGGTGCAATCCTCTTATTGGCCTGTCTTGCATCCAAGCACAGCCTGATGGAACCATCCTTCTTGGTTACCGCCACCAAAGGATTAACGTATTGGCTGTCCAACATGGTATATTTAACAACTGCCTCAAACCCATCTACTCAGTGATCAACATCACTCAATTCACGATCATCTCTCATGATCAAATTACACACAGGATAATGACGACACCATGCCGACACCTAACTCATTCTCCTCAAAAACCTCCTTAATTGCCTGAATGCACCCAGCGATACTAACAGAATCCCTACCATCAACCTGATAATCTAACCTAACCCAATCCTGTTGCTCACCCCACCTGAACTTCACTTGTGCTTTGCTGTAATCTAACTTACAGCTCTGGTCCTCTAACCAATCGGATCCTAAAATGACTTTATGCACTAAATTAGGCACAACTAACAGCACATGATTCTTACTCCACCCACTGATCCTGACGGGTGCACAAACTTGGGTTCTAATTCTCTGCAACTTAGTACCTACAGCTGACACAATATGACCATTTGAAATTGGGATTTGTTCCATGATTATCTCCTTCAATTTCACTTAATCGTAGAACTCTCTACTCACACAACTACACATGCTTCCTGTATCTAATAACACCTCGGCCTCCTGGCCCCAAATCTCTATTTTAATAACAGGATGGACAAACATATGCTCGCTTCCCTACAGCTAATAAGTCGTCCTTGACATCCAAATTATATTTAACCTCCATAGCGTGAGCAGGAATGCTATGAAAGGACCCTGCCCTATTTAGTGAGTCCCGTCAGTGTTTAAACTTCCTGGCCTATTGCTGCTCTCAACTTGCCTTTAATTGCCACGCCCCCTATTTCCTTGCTCTACCTCACGTGGCCTGTTCCCTGGTTGATTGTTTTCCCTATGCCCCTGATTTTCATTCATATATCTTCCTCTCACATAATCCTCCTGACTGACGTCCCTGTCTCCTCTACCTTGATTATAATTTCCTTCCCTTTGATTTCTCCCATTGAAATTTCCTTCCCTTTGGTTACCCACATTTCCCTGACGTTGCCTACCTGTCCTCAAAGCATCAAACCTCCCAAGCAATTTTTCCATGCCCTTTATTGTAACTATATTCTGCATGCACACTGCAGTCCTAATGTCATCAGAGAAGTGACGTACTAATTTCCTAACAAGTTCCTCTTCACTACCACCTAACTCTAAATTTTGACCTATAAGGACATGGTTCAAGAAATACTCGGTCAGAGTGACCCTTTCGTTTCCTTGAAATTTGCTAAATAAAATCCAGTCTCTTTCCCTCCCCTTAATATTATAATCCCAAAACGTATCCATAAACTTTTCCCTGAAATCCTGTAAGGCACAGAACCCTTCCCTGAATATTTGGTACCAAGACCTAGCTTCCCCAACAAATGCAGTTGAAATTAGTTCCTCCACCCAATCTCACTCTAAGTATCCTTCATCTAACCCCCCAGTAAACTTCTTTACGACTAACTTCACAAATTCCATAGGGTTGAACGTCCTACCATTGAACTTAGGCACCTCGTAATCTTGACTATGGCTAGAATGCCTTGAAAACTTCAACTTCTTCACTTCACCTTCAATTTCTTCCTCCATCCTAGTCACTCTCTCTCTGACCTCACTAATTTTCTCATCAACCTTCGTTCCTAATGAAGCAAACTCACCACTATTTCTGCTCGACTATAGCCTAAACTAACCTAACCCCGTGGCACTACATCAGAGGGCCTAGGCCTAGGCCTACCAAGCGACCGCTGCCCAGCCAATTGGCCTGCAGATTTTGGGGTGACGCGTGGTCAGCGCGTTGGGTCCCCTCGGCCGTTAATCTTGGTTTTCGTGACCGGGGCACTGTCAAATTGTCCTCACGAGGCTGAGTGCACCCCGTTCCAACCCTCACGTCAGTTTTTTAAAATCCCTGACGGAGCCGGGATCGAACCTGGGGCCTCCGGGTGAGAGGCAGATGCGCTACCTCAACACCACGGGGCCGGCCGACTATAGCCTGCTTATCCCTAACCTGTTCTACCTTCCTGCTACTCTCCTTCATAACCACCTCAGCTTTCTCTTCCACGATGCCTATGATCTCCATTCTCTGCTCTGGAAATTTTCTAGCTAGTCTCCAGTGCCTGACTAGAAATTCCCCCTGCCAACTTCTCCTGCCAACTTCTCCTGCTTGGCATCTAACTTGTCTAACTCAGAGTCTAACCTCTGTTCCTGAGCAGCAATCCAACTACCTAGCTTAATTTCCAGATTAGTGATTTCTACTCTGACTTCACTAATCTGGCGAGTAACACGGCTGTCTAGGATAGTCACCTGCTCTTGTACACTGTCTATCTTCTCAGACATTCTCACCTCCATACCATCCATCCGGCTGTTCATCCTTGCTTCCATGCTCTTCATCTGGCTTGTCATCCTCTCCTCCATTCCTTCGGAACTGTTACTACGAAACAGGAGCTTCTCCAACATGTCTCAATGATACAGGATCGTCACTCTCTGCCACAGAAGTATCGCCATCCTTCACCTCTGAACTACTACTACCTACAGAGCCTGTGCTCTGACGTCCTAAACCCACATTAAATTCATCTCCACCCTGCCCTAATAAATCTCCCATGATTCTAATATTTTCCCCCGTCCCTATAACAAATTGCCTATCAGAACCCGTTTGGTCCTGCTGCTCACCAACACCGTCCGGCAACAAAGCAGAATTGCATTCTGGCTTTAACATAGCCGTCCCTAATTTAAATATCTAAATTTTGAAAATATGCCTACAGTTAACTCCTGTCTTTGTGAGATTCATGAAATCTTCATGCTTTCACATTGGGCGCCATTGTAATTTCTTATAATGCTTGCCACCTCCGGTTCGTGGGGAAATATACTTGCTAATATGATATCATAAATAACAGGACACCAACTTCCTTTTTTTAATATACGCTATTTATTTATAAAAATTCTTCCTCATCTATAGCAATAATAACTCTTCTGTTCGTCTCCAGCATTCTAAACTAGTAATACTTGTTTGTCAACATGTAACAGGCTTCCTTTACCTTGATCATTTGTACTATAACAACACCACCAATCTCCAGACCAGAGAGACCAATTCCCACATCACATTTCATAAAACACAGCTACCATTCTGCCTGGCATCAATCAACAAGAGTAATTCATTCCCATAAACATCTCCTCAATAACGTTTATTGCAACAAACGTTTTCAGAACACCTCCATTTTTGCCTGCCATATTACCTAACAACAGCTGATTCCCATGGCAACCTTGCCCTAAGATCAAGGCCAAGGAGCATGTAAGTATAAGGCCAAGGCCACTTGCCACCCACTGATGGAACAATACAAAGGATCTGTATGTCACAACACATAAGATTCTCCATGCCGCCCCACCAGCAGGTGGCCACGGCTGGCAACCAGATAAAATAAAAATAACTAAATAGAAAGAAACAAAAGAAACTAAAAGCAATGTCTGTAACCTACTACAAAAGTTCGGTTACAAAATTAAGCACAAAGCGGAACATATTTTGATACACAATTAGATTGAGCCTTTGGAAATTATGAATAAGGCTATTTCATAGCCGGAGCACAGTAGGTGGATGAAAGTGTAACTTCTACAGGGCTAACTAAAACAACACTTCCCTGAAGTAAAGGAAGGAAGGAAGGAAGGTTGTAGTTTTACGTGACCGTGAATCTTGTGATTATGAGCCACGGGACTTCCGTTTTACGTGGAATCCGAACCACAGGACATGGCATTTCACTTCGAAAATCTCACATGCATTGACCGGGAATCGAACCCGGACCGCCTTGGTGAGAGGCATACAGCTAGACCGCTGAGCCACCACGCCCCCACTTCCCTGAAGTGAACCAAGGATTTGGTACACAGATAATTTCAAATAAAATGCTTACAGAAATTTGTATATTACAACTAAACAGGATGTAATTAAACACCAAGCATAGAAATGAAACAAAAATTGGCGGGCAGAAAATCTGCTGAGGAGGAATTCGAACCGCCTAAAGTGATAATCTCATCAAATGTGAAACATGCTATCCCCTACACCACTATTAAAAAATAGAACCCTTGTAGCCTACTAACGGCCCCGTCCTACCAAGCGACCGCTGCCCAGACGATTGTGCGTCAGATCTCCTTTGCCTTTAATCTTGGTTTTGTGACCGGGGCGCTGCCTCACTGTCAGACAGCTAGTCAATTGTCCTCTCAAGGCTGAGTGCACCTAGTTCCAGCCCTCAAGTCAATTTTTAAAATCCCTGACGAATCCTGGGCTTCCAGGTGAGAGGCAGCCACGTTACCCCAACACCACGGTGCCGGCTCTAGACCACTATTACACAGTATAATAAACCTATGTAGCGTTTTTTCATAGCGTGTATAAGCTTAAGATACGGTACAGAATGTCACCAAGTATTTGACTTTGATATTTTTGTACAAAATCTCTAAGTACTATGTATGCTGCTATTAAGATTATATATTCTTAGGTTTATTTATGAGTAGTTCACTGGAATAAGGAGGTTGCCAGCAATTATATCACTGGACCGCGGGGTACCCCCAAGCAAATCAAAGTGGAAGTTCTCTAACTTTCATTACGGTATGAGCCCGTTAGAGGAGATTCTCCGGGTACCATCCGCCGAAAAAATGGCACTTCGAATAACTCCGTCCTTCGAACCCACAACCTGAGAGGATCGGATGCACTTCTTCAGGGCTAGCGTAGCACGAGAAACGTGGTCTCAGAGATCTGGTCCATTGCACGGAAAATGTCATAGACGCCCGAAGAAGTACACCCTCAACACAAAGCTAAAAATGAAAAGACCCAGACTTAAGTAAAATTTCGTTAATGATTTATTCAATATTGAGGCCCCTATCCTACTTCGGAGGGTTAAGAATCGGCTAATCCGCAAAGCTAATTACAATGATAAATCAAACCCTAACTGACGTTAAACACCCTCGCTAAAGTCGTTCAATACATGAGAAAGCAAAAACAACAACAAATCTAGGTACGTGGCACGTGAAAACCCCTACGCGGTAGCAAGGTTACAAGCAAATGACTCGGTAAAATTTACATTTAACATCACAGCAACAAAAATCCCTGAGTTAGGATGCTACAACGCCCACATTTACAGTTACATTTAAACAGCTATCTAGTTCCTAACGTGAATAAAAATATTACGACGAGACGCGTCAGTAATCAAAGAAATTAGACAAAGCTAATGATAGCGAACCACAGACTATCCGTTAAAAAAACATCAAATATAACACACTCGTAGAGCTAACAGGGATACAATCAGGTTATGCACTTCAAATAAAGACAATGAACACACACACATATGTAATTATTATTGACCTACTTACGCTGATCGGAAAAGCTATTTGCCCCCGGTCATCATCTCAAGAAGTTAGGTTGGCAAATGCGTAATGAAGATTACGACTAACATCGTATAGAGTCATGCGGACCTTCAGTTACGAACTCTTGGCTCCAGCTATTCTTGTCGTCGAAAAAGGTATGTGTCAGCTCAGTTAAAGATCACTTCCATACGGAAATGAAACAGCACATGGTGTCGAAGCAGCTCGACAAGACAAGGGTGCAACATTAAGATGCTCAGTTACCGGTGCTCAATAATTAATCACGTAGGTTTAGATCAATGAGAAATATGATTTAGTTCAGGTTTATGACGTAGGTTTATATTCCCTAATATGGTTTAAATTGTAGACACCAGACACAGGCTGCATAGCAAATACCATGTCTCCACAGACTTTACCTCGAAGAAACGTGACTCGAAAAATCACCATAATATTCTGAGCTACTAATTGGCTCGAACAATAACACAGGCGCGACTTACCCAATGGCACGCATAATAATCCTCGGGCGATCTGGCTCTCGGCTCAGTATCTCCGGCACACAATAACAACAGGGGATTCCATAGGCCTTTTCTACATTTGAACTGCAACTACGAAGAAGAAATATGTGTAACTGGTTGGTTGGTCGGTTCCTTAGTTTAGGGGCTGCGACAACGCGGTCATGTAGCCCCGTGTACTTTGAGTGTGTGTAGAATCTGTCTGATAACCGGTGTTAATTGACTGTATTAGTGTGTGTATCTGTTTTTTCTTTTTAAATTCAAGTATGGACTGCAACTTTGAATTTCTGCAATAGTTCCTACTTTTGCCACCGTCAACGAATACTAGGCCTAGTTCAGAACTTAGCTACTAGACGCCACCGCAGTCGGCTCTTGGCAACGAACGTTGCAACCTAAGAGCGTTGTTTACATTCTTAACCTATACAATTTAGTTTCACACAGGTGTAATTAGTGGAAAGTTCTTTAACATGCCATAAATCTATGACATGGGACTGCCGGCTTTACTTCCCCTCCGAAGGAAGGCATATTGAGGGATTTTTAACGCTCTAAAAAATCCGACGGCTTCGGCCGGGTTTGAACCGGCTATCTTGGGCATAGAAGCTCAGCATGCTACCAACTACGCCACCGAAGCCGCATACGTGAAACTACTTAAAGCAACGAGTAAGGTGATAGAAATGATTCAACGTATTTATCACCATGTCAAATATACAGGAGTAGAGAGGGAAAGCTACTATTGAATCTACAGAGATGGAGATGTGCAACTAAGATGTTAAAGGGAATATAAGCCATGACGACAACGAGAATATTCGAAATGACATAGCATAAATTATGCGGGGAGATAAACATCTTTCCTCTCCTGCAATAAAACCAAGCAGATCTGTAATTTCAACTTTCTACAACGAAGGATGCAATTAACTACTTGAGCGGCTGTAAAGAAGCAAGAAGATTTTCCAGTACGAGTGCGGCCAGGGTAGTCCCGGCGCAATTCAAGAGAGATAGGGTGTCCCATCTCACAAAGAAGATTGCCGAACAGGGCGGACGCTGAAACCTCACGTAGATGATGGAGTTCGAATCCAGTTCCTGGCAGCTAGGCGACTTCGGGGTGGAGTTGCATGATGAGCCCGGACTTCAACTATACGCAGAGAGGTCCCAGAAACCATCTGTTTCTGTTAAACAACGAGGGAGATCCACTTGTAGTCAACTTTACGTAGCACTAGGTAGGAAAAGACCAACCCAGTATCCCATATTTATTTATTTATTTATAGGGTACAGAAAGTCCCAGTGAGCTGGTAGCTCAAGGAGGGACTGCCCTTTACAAATATGTCTTAGTAACTTATACTATAATATACTAAGGTGGTAGGATCATTTATTCAGTGTTTATGGGTTCATCTATATTCTTCAACATATTGTTTCAGAAAGTACCTGCGTGCTTCCTTTTTGAATTTGTTTAAGTTTACAATTTGTCTCAGTTTAGGAGGTAAGTTATAAGATGTGCTGGCTGAATAGGAAATACTTTTAATACCTGTTAATATTTGAAAGAAAAATAGCACAGTAGCGCCACCTGGTGAAATAGACATGTACAATAAAGAAGAGAACAAAAGGCGAGTCAGTG
The DNA here is from genome assembly GCA_946902985.2 of Meconema thalassinum. Lineage (NCBI taxonomy): Eukaryota > Metazoa > Arthropoda > Insecta > Orthoptera > Tettigoniidae > Meconema > Meconema thalassinum. Next base: position 1,075,149,028 of record OX336388.2, read on the forward strand.
CAAAGTCTGTGCGTGTTCGCGTGACATGTGACAAGCATCTCAAAAGATGATTTGTATTTTGTATTGTATTTCTCACTTGATAAATAAAGATTTACGTTAAAACTAACAGGTTATGGACCCAGGCCACGTGTAAATGGTATTATCTTGTGAGTGGATCCGGAGCTGAGCGCCTGTGGAACACGTGCTGTATTTTTTGTGAGTAAGGATAACCTCAAAATGGCAGCCGGCAGTGACTACAAAGTTCAAGTGGACAAACTTGAAGGACCTGAAGACTGGGCAAAGTGGAAGTGGCATGTGTTGATGGTTTTGCGGTCGTATGAATTGGAAAATATTGTTGATGGTTCGAAAAAGTGTCCTGTGTTGCCGGAAGATGCAACTGCGCAACAAAAAGCGGCATATAAGCAGTGGTTGAAAGAAGACGCGAAAGCGGCCAGTTTGCTAGCAGGTGCGCTAGGAAAATCTGTTGCCGAGCTCGTGTTGACGTGCACCAATGCCAGTGAAATTTGGACAAAATTGAGCGCACGTTTCGAACGAAGCAGTACGCAGCGACTGAACATGTTGATCGAGTCATTCTTCCGAGTGACACGTGACGACAAGGAGGACATCAGCACCCATGTTGCGAAGTTACAGAAGCTTTATCAGGATCTGAACGACGAACTACAAAAGCACAACGAAAACACGTTGTCTGAAAGGATTTTGAACGGTCGGATTTTATCCACGATGATAATTTCAAGGATGTGTGGGACACGATTCCGACGGAAAATCAAACTGTGAACTTGTTGATTGAAAAATTGTGCACAATTGAACTGCGTGACCAAGGAAACGTGGAATCGACTGCGTTTGTGGTACGTAGTGCTCCCAAGAAGCATTCCCAGTATGGCAGTGGCAAAGGCAGCGCTGATGACAAGTCGAAGAAAAAATTTTCGAGTAAAGCAGAAGTTTCCATGTTTCAAATGTAAGGAATTGGTCCATTGGGCAAGGGAATGTCCAGTGAAGAAGAAAGAGGGTGACACTAGAAACAAAAATAAGGAGAACAATGCTTCGTTTCTGACACATGCGATGAGTGCGTTAGACGGCGACTTTGTTCAAGCCGACGAGTGGTACTGCGACAGTGGCGCCACAAATCACATCACCGCGAACAAACAGTATTTTACAACATACGTCAAGTTTGCTGCTCCAGAGAAGATTTTGCTAGGAAAACGAGGTGTGAGCATGCTAGCTCACGGCAAAGGAACTGTAAACATTCAAGTGCAGCTGAACAACGCTTGGTTGAGTGCTGAGATGACTGAAGTTTTGTATGTTCCCGATGCAATGGTTCATCTGTTTTCTGTGAAAGCTGCTGCAAGGAAAGGTTTTTGTGCAAGACTTGACAACCTAACTGTTAGAATTGAAGACAAGGTTACTGGAAAGGCGATGATGGCTGGACGTGTGAGTCATGGTCTGTATGTACTTGACATGCGCGTCGTGAAACCGACGCAACCCATTCAAGTGAATTTAGCTACATCGTCGGACAAACTGCAGATCTACCATGAACGATTTGGTCATCAACACAAAGCCCATGTCAAGAATGTACTGAAGCAGATGAACATCAATGTAGACATGTGTAAAGAGGATTTCTGCGATGGATGTGCACTGGGAAAAATGCATCGACTGTCATTCAAGACACGAATGAATCGACCAACAGACACCGGTGAACAAATCCACGCCGATGTGAATGGACCAATGTCTACTGAATCTCTTGGAAAGGCACGCTACTACGTATGTTTCAAGGATGATTTCAGCAAGTTTCGACGAGTTTTCTTTTTAAAGCACAAAAGTGAAGTGTACACCGTTCTGGAACAGTTCCTGACTGAAGCCAAAACAAATGGACACGTCGTGAAGCTGTTCAGGTGTGATGGAGGAAAAGAATTTGATAACAAGAAGGTTTCTGAACTACTCGCAAGCAGAGGCATAGAACACAGCATTACTACGCCGTACACACCACAACAAAACGGAGTTGCGGAACGTGAAAATCGGACGATTGTGGAGTGCGCAAAATCTATGCTGAATCCCAGCAAGTTAACGAAACAACTTTGGGCTGAAGCCTGCAACACTGCGGTGTACCTCCTGAATCGCACAGGGAAGTCATCCATTGAAAACAAATCTCCCTATGAATTGTGGTATGGACGACCAGTGGGAAGTCTCAGTCATCTGAAGATCTTCGGAACAGAATGCTACGTGCATATCGACAAGAATTTTCGCTCAAAGTTCGACGACAAAGCTGTTTTTGGACATCTGGTTGGGTACGTGAACGACAGGGATGGATTTAGAGTCTGGATTCCAGCTCATGGAAAGGTTGTTCTAAGCCATGATGTGAAATTCAAACCTGAAGTTGTCTGCAATCTGCGCGCCAACGCCGGAAAGGTTGAAGTCACGCTTGAAGAACGTGTGGAGAGGAATCAGTCTAATTCATCGTCTGATATAGGCCTACAGAGAAGATCAGAGTCAGATGAGAACTTAAGCGAAATTGAAGATTTTGCTTCGGCATCCAATTCCGGAGGAAGCGAAGATGAGGAAGAAGGAGAGACTGAAGAAAGAAGGAAAAGCAAACGTGAAAGTAAGAAGCCATCGTGGATGATCAGTGGAAATTACATGTACATGGCTGGACCATCTATCGTTGAAAAGAATCCTGACTCATACTCTGAAGCGCTGCATTCTAGTGATAAAAATCAGTGGCTGAAAGCAATTAATGAAGAATTGGAGTCCTTAAAGGAAAATGATACCTGGAAATTGGTTGAGCGTCCAAATGGTGCACGGGTCCTGAAAAATCGGTGGGTTCTTCGACAGAAGACAACGGACAGTGGAGAAGTTCGCTTCAAGGCACGATTGGTAGCCAAAGGCTATGTGCAACAGCAAGGAATCGATTATGAAGAAACATTCAGCCCTGTTGCACGGTATGATACCATTCGAGCTCTGTTGGCAGTAGCTGTTGAAAAGGAGATGAAACTTGGTCAATTTGATGTCAAGACGGCCTTCTTGAACGGCGAGCTTGAAGAAGATGTGTTCATGGAACAGCCAGAAGGTCATCAGGACGGTACTGGCCGAGTGTGTCATCTAAAAAGAAGCTTATATGGTTTAAAACAGGCTCCACGCTGCTGGAACAAGCGTTTCTAGAAATTCATGGAGAAAGCTGGATTCAAAAACAGCAAAGCTGATCCTTGTCTCTTTTACAGCAACAAAAATGGAAAGTGGCTGGCTGTTGTAATCTTTGTGGATGATGGTCTGGTAATTGACAACGAAGAAGACATCGAACAGTTCATGGAAAAACTTCAGCAGGAATTTCACACGACCAGAGGATCTCTCAACAATTTCCTGGGCATGAAGATACAACAAAACCATGATGGATCAATTGCAATCAGTCAAGAGGATTATACGAGGAAAATCCTAGAAAAATTTGGGATGGCCGAGTCAAATGGAGTGTCTACCCCAGTTGGACGCGAAGAAAGTGAAGACGGAGAAAAGGTTTCAGCCAGGGTTCCTTATCGTGAGGCGGTGGGATCCTTGATATACCTGACTACAGCTACACGTCCAGATATCACATTCGCGGTCAACAAAGCTGCTCGAGACATGCAGAATCCTACAGTTCAAGATTGGAGTCAAGTAAAACGGATATTTCGATATTTAAAGAGCACAGTGAACCATGGAATCGTCTATAGGAAAGAGGACATTTTGAAGGTCTACAGTGATGCTGACTACGCCGGTGACAAGAGGACGAGACGTTCAACGACGGGTGTCATTTCGATCTACAATCATGGAGCTGTATCGTGGAGAAGTCAGTTACAGAAGTCTGTGTCAACATCGACAACTGAAGCTGAAATTGTGTCTGCAAGTGAAGGAGCAAAGGAGTTGATTTGGCTGAAAAGACTGTTTTCTGAATTACTGGGAACTGCTGACAAACCTCCTACGCTTTACATCGACAATGCTGGTGCAGTTAAATTGGCTAAAAATCCGGAGTACCATCGAAAATCCAAGCATATTGAGGTACGTCATTTCTATGTGAGGGAAAGATTTTTGGACGGAGACCTTGAGCTGGAGCACATCGACGGGACCAATCAATTAGCTGATCTAACTAAACCTCTGGAGAGGGTCAGATTCGAGATGCTGCGTGAGAGGATTGGCGTGCAGAAGATGACATCTTAGAGGCTGAAAAGTGTTCAATAGTTCATCTTGTTTATTTTTTTATTTGTATTTGATTTTTCTTTGGAGGAAGTGTTAATATTTGAAAGAAAAATAGCACAGTAGCGCTACCTGGTGAAATAGACATGTACAATAAAGAAGAGAACAAAAGGCGAGTCAGTGCAAAGTCTGTGCGTGTTCGCGTGACATGTGACAAGCATCTCAAAAGATGATTTGTATTTTGTATTGTATTTCTCACTTGATAAATAAAGATTTGCATTAAAACTAACAATACCATATCTAGTTGTGTTTGTTGACTCCATGTATAACTGGTTTGCTGATCTTGTGTTATGGGTATGAATGTCCTTGCTGCATTGAAGTTCAGTATTAAGACTAATAAGACTTTGTTTATATCTGAACATAAATAAAGCTTTAGAGTATTTGATCTGGCTTTGTAATGGCAATATGTTTGTCTCCTGAAATACTTGTACAGTTGGTTTCCTAAACTCGTAACCATACATTAATTAAATTGCTCTTTTTGGAGTACTTCGAGCTCATTTGTTGATTCCTATGTACATTTACCTCATATTATGTTCTTGTACATAAGGTGAGAATGAATAAGAGAGGCATATATGCTCCTTAAATGTTGATTGCTTATTCCATACTGCCTTAATCTTTTTAGAACACCAATTACACTAACAATTTTCTTTTTCACATTTGTGACATGTTCTTTCCAACTTAAGTTATTGTCCAAAGTTAGGCCTAAATATGTGTTTTGTTTCATCAGTTCGATGGGTACATTGCCAATTTTAACTATGTTGCAAGTGCTTGAACTGTAAGCCGGTTTATAAAATAGCATGTACTTTGTGTTTGAGCTGCTTATGATTAATTTACTTTTTGAAAGCCATGCTGTTAATATATTTAGATCCTTTTGCATATTCTCCATAATCGTTTGTTCACAGGCGCTCTCGTAAAGTAGAAATATATCATCTGCAAATAGAAATAGTTTACCAGTAAACTCTAAATAACCTATATTAATAAATATCAGGAACAGCAATGGTCCGAGCACTGTCCCTTGTGGGACATCGCATTTAACATCAGAAATGGACCCTTTAGTTTTATTAATATTAACATACTGCTTTCTGTTAGACAGGTAGTTTTAAACCACTCAAAGGCTATTCCTCTAATTCCTGCATTTGATAGTTTACTTAGCAACAAGGTATGGTAAGCAGTGGCAAACGCCTTAGCAAGATCTATAAATAGTCCTACTGCTATTTTATTGTTGTCTAATGCTTTATGTATAAGTGGCACTACGTCAAATGCTACTGAATCAGTGCTATGTTTGGGAAGGAAGCCGTACTAATATTTAAAGAAAAAATTGTTTTTGTTAGGAAATTCAGGACTTGTTTTTTTATTACTATTTCCAGTACTTTTACAAGTGAGGATAATATACACAACGGTCTGTAATTACTGGGGTTAGATACATCACCTTTTTTAAATATTGGCACCACTCTTGCTAGTTTACATTTTTCTGGTATCACTCCTGTTTGCAGTGACAAGTTAATTATATCAGCAAGCAATGGAGCCAGATGATTGGCACATCTCTTAAGGAGTATGTTATTTATTCCATCGTTTGTGTAATTCATTTTGTTCGCAAGGTTTTGAATGATTTGTTTTAACTTCCGTCACATTTGTTGGTTTTATGAATAGTGAGTTACAGATCGTCTGGTTCGATGGCAAATTTGGGTTCATTGGAGAAAGGTCTTTAACCAAGTTTTCTACAACACTTATGAAATATTTGTTAAATGCTTTACATATATCTTGGCCAGGGGTGTATTTTACGTTTTCATATTCAATTTCTACATTGTTCGTGTATTATGAGGTTTGCCAAGTATTTGATTTACCGCCTTCCACATTCCTTTCATCGTATTCCCTTCTTTAATTACATTATTGTAGTATAACGTTTTCAGTTCTCTTTTCATTCTAGTCACATCCCTACTACATCTTGTGTACTCTTTAATGGTTTCAGTTGAAGGGTTTTTAGTTTTTGGATACAAATTATTTTTTCTTTTTACCGCTTCCAGAAACTCATGTGTTACCCATGGTTTATGTGTGCCTTTTACCTGTGGTTTTTGCTTAATTTTTATATTAGCTGTCCTAAGTCCATCACTAATGAAATCGCAAAGCTGATTATATGCTTCGTTTACGGCAGTAGTTAGATTTGGAAATTTATTTTTTGAAAAGAAATTGTTCAGTTTGGCATAATATATTTTGGTAAATGTTTGTATATTTGAACGTTTATTGAATTGCCTACCGTATGCGTACCGAACTCACTTCTGGTTGTGATGTAATTTCTAGAATTAAAATATTATGATCACTAAGGTCACTCATAACATTATACAAATATAAGTTATCATTATTGGCAAAGTTAGAACGTATATGGTCAATTAAAGTTGAAGAAGTAGGCGCTATTCTTGTTGGCAATTTTGTATTGCATGGATAAAAACTAAAGCAACTCACTAAAGATGAATAGGCCCTGTAAATAATGCTGTCTTTTAGAAAATCTACATTATCGTCTCCGATAAGTAGTGTGCTTGATTTTTTAGTATTGCAAAGTATGTGTTCAAGGTCAAGCATAAATCCGTTTGCATTACTCTCCCTTGGATTATAGTAAGAAATAACATTATACCTTCTGTGTTTCTGAAATATTTCGGTTTGAAGTACAGTATACTGTGATAACTGTTAATGGTGTTAATAACTTTGGTCGCACATTTTCTTGATACATAAATTGACAGACCTCCTCCAGTACCGACTCGTGTTACATGGTGTGAGTCAAAGCTGGGAATGTTATAATAGTGTGTTTCTTGGTCTGACAACCAATTTTCTGTTATGACTATTAAATCTATTTCTAAAATCTCTTCAATAAGGAGCATAATATCCTCGAACTTATTCCGAATACTTAGTGCATTGATGTAGATACATTTAAATTTTGAATTCAAAATCTGATTTTTAGTCTGCAAATTATAGTTTTCTATAGAATCGCAATGAATTTCGACAGAGCTTAATGTTTCGTTGTGTTTATAATCGTCTCCGTCCATTTAATATATATGCAACTTTGGATGTATGATACTTGCAGCACTTATTGTCCGTATTTTTACTCGAGGTGAGCGATCTTCGCTTCACCGCAGATGAGTGTGCTTGGGCCATCTCGAGCTTCCTGAACATAAATCATGCAGTCTCTTGTCCAGGTTCCAAATATCTTCCCATTCTGCTTCAGGATCCGGCATCTTCTTGCAATATAGTCGTTCCTAGGTGATAGGTGGTCATTTATAAAAATATTGCGTGATGGGCAATTCAGTCCAATGTCCTGGGTTGTTAGAAGTCTCTTCTGAATTCTCGCATTCTCTATTTCATCCTTCTTCCACTTGTTAGTGAATTTCACCACGATTCGCCCCACGTCCCCGCCTCTCGCCGGCAAACGATGGGCGTCATCTATGTCGCGGAGTCCCAACTCAACCCCCCAATGCCCTGGAAGCTTGGATCACTAGGTCGTACACATTTTCCCTCGGCATTTCTAGCATTCCACTAAATATCTAATTATTCCTACGTGTGTACTGTTTAAGGTCTTCTGACCCATCTAACGCTTGCTTTGTATCACTGCTGATACTTGCCACCGACTTTTCCATTTCTAGTGTTCTTTTTTTTTAAATCTCATATGTGAGGTTTTTGAAATCTTCAAATTGCTCGTTAATGAATTCCGTGGCTTGTTTAATTATTTTTAAATCTTGCATGAATGTGTACCTTCGTTCATTTACTGACAACTGAATCTTTTCTGTCACCTCCTTTACCAAGTCACATTCACTGAACGTGAGTGGAGGGTGACAATCCTCGCGATTGCATTTCCACACCTTTTGCGGATCACTTTTTATAGATTCGTAAGCTTTCTTAGAAGGTCTTGTGCATTCCTTGTGGAAATTACGCCCACAATCCCCTTCATAACTAACGAATTCTTCGCAATGTTTGCACTTTTTTCCCGCACGGAGAACAAACATTACTAGACATAGCCGCCATCTTCTGTGGAAACTTTTGAGAATATCCGACAACTATGTTTTATGATGCCATTTTTCTACAACTTAGAATTTTTTGAGTATTTGTCGACTCTAAAGGTTTCAATGTCATATCATGTAGGATTTTCGTGTTTGATAGTCATCGATTTTTGGTATTGAGGAAGCGATTTCGACGATTTAGATTCGCCATTTGAAATTTTTTATATTGAGCGATTTTATTGTTGTTTATTTCGATTTTATTGTTGCTTGTTTCGAATTTTAAGGTTGAGATTTTATTGCGACGATTTGATTGTTTAAGATGGATGGAATTTTATTTGAAACTATATTTGAGAGTAAGACAGTATATTTCAAGAATGCGATCTTGTATTATCTATTTTGAGATCTGATCGAAGTTAATTGTATAACTTATCGACAGATCTGGTGACGAATAATTATTAATGCGATTCACAGATGTGAATGCATGAATTCATTGTAAATGAAAATGTTAATAAGCGAAAGAATACTGAATGATATTGCTATATAAGCAGAGGTAACTGCTAATTATGAATATAATGTTGAAAGAAATGTAATATTGAAAGGAAATACTTAAGTGAAGTATAACAGCTGATCGAAGCTTGCATTGAAAATGTTATTAAGGAGAGAATTGAAGTGTTATTGATGACATAGTATTTCAGTATATTGCCTATTAGGATAGTGTATCAAACGAACCAGTATTTTTATAGTTTTATAGTAACTGCAGAGTAAGAATTTCGCAATTTGAAGTTATGTATTTGAGAATACAGTTGATGTTTTAGTAAGGAAGGAACATCGAAGTATATCTATTAGAGAGATATTTATAGTATTCCCGTATTGACGGATGATTATGTTGTATATATGGCAATAGGCAAAGTTATGACATTGTTGCATTATTGTGAAAGATATCTGTAGAGACAGATTTGCGAAATATTTGTGGTACCGGTATTGAAAGTATTGTTGAGAGGCAGAATTATTGTAAAAGGATTATTTGAAGTTATCGATATAGGTGATGCAGCTGAAATTCCTTGAAACTAGCAGGACAGCGGATCCTTGTTATGAAAGCCGGATCTAGATCCTATAGGCTTTCATATAGCCGTGGTATGTTATTTCGAGATCTCGGGAACTAAGCGTCGCCCAGGGTTCAAACCTCTACCAATCGAATCGGAGTCGTTTTTTTTTTTTTAGTCTGTCTGTATGTATGTATGTACGTACGTATGTGCGTGACGTTTTTGCGTTTAGCAAAGTACAGGTCGCAAATTTTCAAGATATCGAGCTGAAGTTTTGTACAGTAAAAGAGTTAGGGCCTGTGAGGAACCCTATTGTTGGGCGTTAAAATCGGTCAGGGCCGGGCCTTTTTTTTGGGGCCCTGAATTTCAACCATTTTTTTTTATTCGAATAGTTATATCTCGGACACGGTCGGTCCTATCGAAAAAGTTAAATCTACAGGTGTAAGACCTCCGTAGCAACATTTCTATCCTTGACGATTTTTTGATATCTCTTACCGTTTTCATTTTCTGGGGCCCTGGATTTAAATCTGTTTTTTTTTGAATCGTTATATCTGGGAACCGGTTGGTCGTATCGAACAAAGTTAAAGCTACAGATGTAAGATCTCAGTGATTAGCAACTTTTTTAACCCTTATGAATTTTTGATATCTCTCACCATTTTCTTTTTTCGGGGCCCTGAATGTTATCCTTTTTTTTTTCTTTTGGAATCGACATTTCTCGGAAATGGTTGGTCGTATCGAAACAAGTTAAATTTACAGGATTAAGATCGCAGTGATTAGCATCTGTTTTACCCCTCACGATTTTTTGATATCTCTCACCGTTTTCATTTTCTGGGGCCCTGAATTTCTTCCTTTTTTTTCGAATCGTTATATCTGGAAAACGGTTGGTCGTATCGAACAAAGGTAAATGTTCAGTTGTATGATCTCAGTGATTAGCAACTTTTTTAACTCTTTATGTTTTTTTGATATCTCTCACCGTTTTCATTTTCTGGGGCCCTTAATTTCATTCTTTTTTTAAATCTTTATATCTGGGAAACGGTTGGTCGTATCCGAAACACGTTAAATTTACGGGAGTAAGATCGCAGTGATTAGAATCTTTTTTACCCCTTATGATGTTTTGATATCTCTCACCGTTTTCATTTCCTGGGGCCCTGAATTTCTTCCTTTTTTTCGAACCGTTATATCTGGGAAACGGTTGATCGTATCGAACAAAGTTAAATCTACAGGTGTAAGATCTCAGTGATTAGCAACTTTTTTAACTCTGATGATTTTTTATATCTCTCACCACTTTTATGTTTGGGGCCCTGAATTTCATCCTTTCCTTTGAATCGATATATCTCGGAAACGGTTGGTCGTATCGAAAACGTTAAATGTACAGGTGTAATATCACCGCGGTATGCAACTTTTTTACCCATAACGATTTTTTGATATCTCTCACCGTTTTCTATTTTTGGGGCCCTGAAGATGTACGTAAGTGCGTGACCTTCATGCGTTTAGCAGAGTGCAGGTCGTACGTTTCAAGATATCGAGCTGAAATTTATTACGGCGAAAGGGTTGGGGCCTCTGAAGAACCCTATTTTTGGGCGTTAAAATTGGTGCAGGGCAGGATCTTTTTGGGGGGCCCTCAATTTCATCCTTTTTTTGGAATCGATATATCTCGGAAACTGTGGATCGTATCGAAAAAGTTAAACATACAGGTGTATGATCTCTACGGTATGCAACTTTCTTACCCTTAATGATTTTTTGATATCTCTCACCGTTTTCTTTTTTTTGGGGGCGCTGAAAATATAAGTATGTGCGTGACGTTTATGCATTTAGCAATGTACAGAATGCAATTTTCAAGATATCTAGCTGAAATTTGGTGCGGTGAAAGAATCAGGGCCTGTGAGGAACCCTATTGTTGGGCGTTAAAATCGGTGCAGGGTCGGATCTTTTTTTGGGGCCTTGTTTTTTTTTTTGGAATTGATATATCTCGGAAACGGTTGGTCGTATCGAAAAACCATAATGTACAGGTGTAAGATCTCGGCGGTATACAACTTTTTTACTCATAACGATTTTCTTATATCTCTCACCGTTACCTCTTTTTGGGGCCCTGAAAATGTACGTATGGGCGTGATGTTTCTCCGTTTAGCAAAGTACAGTCGCACGTTTCATGATATTGAGCTGAAATTTGGTACGGCGAAAGGGTTGCGTCCTGTTTGGAACACTATTGTTGGGCGTTAAAATCGGTGTAGGGCCGGACCTTTTTAAGGGGCTCTGAATTTTATCCTTTTTTTGGAATCAATTTATCTCGGAAACGGTTCGTCGTATCGAAACAAGTTAAATGTACAGAAGTAAGATCTCGGTGATTAGCAACCTTTTTACCCCTTAAGAATATTTGTTATTTCTCACCGTTTTCATTTTCTGTGGCCCTGAATGTCATTCTTTTTTTTCGAATCGTTTTTATATAGGGAAACGGTTGGTCGTATCGAACATAGTTACATCTACAGGTGTAATATCTCAGCGATTAGCAACTGTTTTAATCCTTATGATTTTTCACCACTTTCTTTTTTGGAGCCCTGAATTTCATCCTTTTTTTCGAAACGTTATATCTCAGAATACATCGGTCCTATCGAAAAAGTTAAATCTACAGGTTTAAGATCTCAGTGGTTTGCAACTTTTTACCCCGAATGGTTACTTGATATCCTTCACCGTTTCCTATTTAGGGGCCATGAATTTCATCCTATTTTTTCGAATCATTATATCTCGGAAACAGTCCCTCCTATAGATAAAAGTTAAATCTACAGGTGTAAGATCTCAGTAATTAGCAACTTTTCTACCCCTTATTATATTTTGATATCTCTTACCGTTTTGAAGTTATTAAATGTTTTTGGTTTTTGAAAAAAAAAGGCCCAAATGTATATAATAATTGGTAAAAATTCAACTGTTGGTCTAATTGAATTCTACGGAATAGTATCTATAATAACCCGTTTTAATCTTTTCTATAAGTTAAATAATGTATTTACAGCTGTAAGATATTTTCCTTTTACGAGGACGTCCGGCATTCATAACCATGTGATGGTGTCAGCATTGCCTAGAATAACATTTTATAAATTTCCTACATTTCCACGCAATCGGGTCGAAGGTCAGAAATGCAATTCCGAAGTTGTTGTTTGAGATTATTACCCCTCTTGCTCGCCGCTATGTTGCGCCACCGTCTCATCAAAAGCAGGTCGTGCTGCGTGGACTCCTACTTGTTATGAAAGCCGGATCTAGATCTTATAGGCTTTCATATAGCCGTGGTATGTTTTTTCGAAATCTCGGGAACTAAGCTTCGCCCAGGGTTCAAACCTCTACCAATAGAATCGGAGTCGATTTTTTTTTTTTCAAAAAAAAAAAAAAAGTCTGTCTGTATGTACGTATTGCGCCCGAATCTCGCATAGCCACCACCTAAATCCGCTGAGATGGAAAAGGATTGTAAGGACGTCGATACCCAGCCAGATACATCAACACTTCCCTACTAGGTGAATAACTAGGAAACCCTCGACGCATACTGGCCATGCAATAACGCTACTAATTAGTTACACATTTACTAACAAATAAAAATCCCTAACAAGATGGTAGGACGAGAATCTCGGATCTCGAGCGTGAACGGTGAAGTTGAGACTAAATGAGTTCTAGTAACTAACTGGCAGTAGCATCGCACGTTGATTGCGGAATGAAAAGATGATCGATCAGTTTCTATAAAAAAAGTGCAGGCAAACAAAAATCGTGCCTGGATTTATTATCTAATATTTACAAACATGAAATTTCCCTAACACCAATAAAATAACGTTTCAATGGAAAATAAAAATATTTAAGTTGGTAGATAGTCCTTCTATCTTTCGAAAACACTTTCAATAAAGTTTAAGTTGCATAAAAATCATTATTCAAGAATAAACATATTGCATGGTTATACTTGATAGTCACCCTGTGACTCGATCACTAATAGCAGTCTGATCCAAAATCAGATGTTCTAAAAAAACATGAAATTACATTACACTGTCCTACATGATACACTTATCGATATAAATAAAAATATGTGAACGTAATACGCATGAATATAAACTATAAAAAAATACTAAAATATTTACACAAATAGAAATTAACATGTCCAGCACGGTATTAAAAATATATGCACTAGATCTGGAGCGATCTATCAATCTTACAGCGCTTCTGTTGCTTTAAACAGTCGTTCACAAACATTATAATTCTGGTATATTTTGAGTTTCTGTCATCGTAAATAGAACTATAGTAACAAACGGTAAAGTAGATTACAGTTCTGAATTGTTGTATCATTGAATAAAAATACAATAAAACTAAAGAGCGAGACGGAACTACTCGATTACACATAATAGACGTCGTGGATTTCATAATAATACTTTCTGACATGCACAACAGGAATACAACCCTAATGTCAGTTACTTTTTCGACACACTGTATCAATATTATGCTCTAACGGCAATACACTCATTTCCTTTCATATACGGTGAACAACATCTTCTATTAGCGTCTGCTACGCTTCCAAACTTGACATCCTCCTTTCTTCTCATCTGAACAATGATCATAATCGACAATGCACGGTATTCACTTAATAAAAACCCATCTTGCCACACTCCAAACGTGTAGAAGAATTAGAGACCCTACTACGTAAACACTACCTGTGAAATACGGTTCATGGTTCACTCCTAAACAACTCATCTCTAAATTACTCATCCTCGTGCTCTTAAACAACATTAATATTCTTGTTCACAACAATTCACCTTGTATAATATTCCACTTGAACTTTCAATAATGCATTTCGTTTATAAACTTTCTCAGCATACTGTTTTTCCACTTTACAATAACATGTTAACTATAATAAACCGTAGTCCGCTCGTCTTTACTGTTAAATAACAATAATACATATCCTCCCGTTTCTGGTATACATTTGATGAATTAATTATTCATATATAAACTTGTTTCATTACATACAAGACCTCAGGTAGATCTACAAATCTCCTGGTCTGTGGTTTCGTTATAGCAAATTTTTGCAATATAGTTGTTGCTAATTATAGGCATCATTTGACCTCCATTGTCAACAATATGATCCTATTTCATATTTAAATCCGTTATACAAATTGTCCATGACTATATTAACGTCATATTACATTATCATTCCGCAATTGGAATTTTTATTCTCCAATAATATTATTTATAATATTTAATAAATGTTGCATTTATGTACTGACATAATAAAATGTTTTAAACAATGTTCCAGCATTTGACAATAATGCTTTCTCTAAATAACGATGCAATCTAGCAATATTGACGCAACGTATTGCTTATTACGCATATGTATCGATCGAAGCATTCCCTTCTATAAAACAGTTTAGTTTAAAAGTGATCATATTAAAACGTTTCTGAAAAATACAAAAAACGGAATATCTAAATCCAAATTCAAATAAAATTACGTCTAAAACGACACACGTTGACGTATATTAAAATTACAATGAAATCTCTAAAATAGACAACATAATAACATGGGTTATGAATAAGAAAAACTACTCATTGGTTGGTCACCCCTGAAATACCATCAAAGACTACATCAAACTACAGAGATATTGGATCAGTCAATTTTCTACCTTTCCGATGAGCTGCTGTCGAAATATCTCGTATGATATACTTGCTGTTCTTCCCTCGTGTCGACACGCGCTGGTCGCCTGCCTGGAACGAGTTACTGCTGGGACCGAGGCAATCAGCTGTCCGCCTCCCTCTCTGCTCGAACTGCAAACACCTGGCACCTCGCCTCCCTGCTAACTGTCCTTCTTCTCTCTTCGCGACTGCTAGTCTGGAATCTCGAACCCGGGACCAACGAACTCCTCTGCTCGTCGTCATCGTGAAGCATCTCTTCTTCCAAGTAGTCTTGAACGTCTCTGGTTGACATCTCTCCAAGTTTGTAGTGGACATTTGAATAGTAGAGTTGATGGTGAATTCAGAATACTGCATGTTGGATGTGCAGTTATGGTAACATCGATCCAAGATCGTCAAAATCAATCTGAATTCCCATTCCATAGTGTAGATTAACCTCCTGCCATAATTTAGTAGTTCATAGTAGTCTTCTAATTTAATAGGCGTCGTATATCCCCTCTGACTTGAGATCATCATCATGGTAGATAATTGATGAATAATCTTCGGAGTAAATGCTGTTTCAGTATTGTAGCCTGTTAATGTAATGCTACTCGTTGTTCTGTCGAATTGTGAAGCTTGTCGAAACGAAGTCTTCTTTTAATGCGTTGTATTATAAAGTTGCTGCTTTCAATAGCAAGCTAATGCTTTTACTGTTTTTCCGGCGTCTCCTTTCCTTCCTCGGCGATTACGCTGTCTCCACACGGTCCAGTCGGATCTCCTGGCCGTACTACCAATTTAACATAGAGCTCACTCGGGACGCTCTGAAATGCAGGTCTACTCTCTTCAGGTTTCTGAGTAGGAGTGAAATCTCCGCTCGTGACATTAGCGCGCGTGGCACTCTAGACTTGAGTTCTAGCCTCGCGTCGAGTCCTATTAAACTGAATTTCGCTCATATCTCCTCTCCTGTTCATAAATATATAATTCTGTTTTGCCAATTAAATTTCGTTTTCTCTTCTGGATCTGTAGAAGTGCTAATCTCGCTTTATATAAGCAAATTTAATATAATCGCGATTCCCACAAAAATTATGTGATCCATTCTGATTGGCTGTTGATGTATTATCAAAAAACTCCCTGCTCTAGCCTCTTATCAGAGTGTCGTGTGCATAATTTGTTGTTGTCAACTCGGCCAACCAAAAACCGGTCTTAGGCTTGCTAACTTGAAGCCTTGGTCATATTCCAGCATCGAATGATCTGACTCTCCCTTGGTTAAATTATCATTCACTGAAATATTCCCAAATTTAATTCTTTCCAAATCTTCCAAAATTTTCCAAAAAGTTGCCAATATGCTTTTTATTCACTTCCTAAAATATATATGTGAATAAATTAATTTTCCAATTCCAAATTCCACTTCTTAATTCAGTAGGTTTACGAGTTGGTTCGATCCTAGGCTCAGTCAATGGCTGAAGCTGGGGTGAATTCGAGTTCAGTATGTATGTACGAATGTGCGTGACGTTTATGCGTTTAGCAAAATACAGGTCGCACGTTTCAAGATATCGAGCTGAAATTTGGTACGGCGAAAGGGATGCCACCGGTGAGGAACCCTATTGTTGGGTGCTAAAATCGATGCAGGGCCGGACCTTTTTTGGGGGCCCCTCAATCTCATCCTTTTTTTTGAATCGATATATCTCGGAAACGGTTGGTCGTATCGAAAAAGTTAAAGGTACAGGTGTAAGATCTCCGCTGTATGCAACTTTCTTATCCTTAACGGTTTTTGATATCTCTCGCCGTTTTCTTTTTTTGGGGCCCTGAAAATGTACGTATGTGCGGACACGTTTATGCGTTTAGCAAAGTACAGGTCGCACGTTTCAAGATATCGAGCTGAAATTTGGTACGGCGAAAGGGTTGTGGCCTTTGAGGAACCATGTTTTTGGGTATTAAAATCGGTGCAGGGCCGGACCTTTTTAAGGGGCCCTTAATTCCATCATTTTTAAATCAATATATCTCGGAAACGGTTCGTCGTATCGAAACAAGTTGAATGTACAGGAGTAGGATCTCAGTGATTAGCAAATTTTTTACTCCTTATGAATTTTTGGTATCTCTCACCGTTTTCATTTTATGGGGCCCTGAGTGTCATTCTTTTTCTTTCGAATCATTATATATGGGAAACGGTTAGTCGTATCGAACATAAGTTACATCTACAGGTGTAAGATCTCAGTGATTAGCAACTGTTTTAACCCTTATGATTTTTTTATATCTCTCACCATTTTCTTTTTTGGCGCCCTGAATTTCATCCTTTTTTTTCGAATCGTTATATCTCAGAACACATCGGTCCTATCGAAAAAGTTAAATCTACATGTGTAAGATCTCAGTGATTTGCAACTTTTTACCCCGAATAGTAATTTGATATCTTTCACCGTTTTCTATTTTAGGAGCCATGAATTTCATCCTATTTTTTCGAATCGTTATATCTCGGAAATAGTCCGTCCTGTAGAAAAAGTTAAATCTACAGGTGTAAGATCTTAGTAATTAGCAACTTTTCTACCCCTTATCATATTTTGATATCTCTCACCGTTTTGATGTTATTAAATGTTTTTGTTTTTTGAAGAAAAAAATGGGGCCCAAATGTATATAATAATTTGTAAAAATTCAACTGATGGTCTAATTGAATTCTACGGAAAATTATCTGTAACTAGCAGAAGTACCCATTCTTCGAACGGTCTTCGGTATTAATAACCAGACGTTATAAATTGAGCTACTGTTGCTATTGTTAGGGGCTTGGAACCTGTTTGTCGACAGAGAAAAAGGATTAGTTAAAATGTGCTCTCAAACTAAATTTACCTAAAGTGTTCTTCCTGACGTGAAAATAAAACCTCGTAGACGAACGCAATACACGTCACATACTGCACCCGTTCGTCCTGGGGATGCGATGACCCATCTGCTATAACATCGCATTCCTGGAGTTCCAGGACAGAGCGGAGTTAAATGAACCTCTAGTCAAATAAGGAATGTGTCGGAAATTCAGCTGAGTTATCGAAAAAGCAGTTGGGTAACACGAGACAAAGTATCTCTAGGGTCGTTACGGGCTTAAGTTTAATAGAAATAATGCAAATATAAATGGGCGCCATCAACTGAATTCCTAGCAAACCACTTCCTTTTCGGTTAAGCCTTACTCAAGACAAGGAAAGAAAAAGGAACATCACACCATCATCAGATCACAACTAAGATAAAAACAAATTTATTTCACTTTGATAGTCAGACAGACATTTTAAATATACCTCCTACCTGAGAGTATGGTCGAATGCCAACGTTAAATTGTCATTGTCCAAAAATCGAACCATCTCTTTTCTAATCAAAAATTATTTCATCCACATAGAACAGAAAAATCTCTAAAGTTCTCTTGGGTTCTCAGGATCACTGTAGCACTATGTCTTTCGTCACTGACATTTGTGAAACCTGAGACCTAATTTCTCTTTAATTTAACATCATAAATGTGGATTTGAAAAAGTTATTAATCTCTCTAAACATACACATATTATAATCACATATATTAAACATCACGTAATTTATGGCTTGCATGGCATAATTTAAATGTTGAACATGTTAGTCAAATGCTCCTAAACATCGAATAATTAATTTACACTATTTACATTGTCATTACAAATCGCTTGTTCGTGAATTACAGAAAATTCATGGCTCATTGGTCATCGTTATCATCATCATCAAAATTAAATATTTCTCACATTAATTCTTATCTCAAAATTCTACATATTCCTGTCAGAATCATTAATTCATCACCATTACATCATTCAAATCCTCAACTCAAGTTGGAATTCCTCAAATTATATCTCAATTAAATTTATCTAAATCCATATAAATTCATTAATCATCAGCTTCTTTAATTAATTATCACCTTCTAATTCAGTTATTCATCATCATTACAATCGTCTATTAATTTATTTCAATCAGTTTATTTATTCAATCTTTAATTCATCCATCTATTTAATTCATCGATTTATTCCAAAATTTAATTTATCAAATTATTTAAATTTTATTCTTCTGGTTATTTAGATTTTCATTATTTCATCTAGTCATTCTGATTTTTATTTCATTAGGTCAGATCATTAATATGCTTAAATCTCAGATTATTATTTCATTAATTATTATTCTCAGAAAATCTTGTCTTATCAACTTTATTTATTTGTTTAATTTCCTAACTAATTGTTTAATTTGGGTTATAGAACGTTGTCTTACAGTTTTATTACTTCCAAGTTATATCTCGTATTTAATTTATCATGCCAAAAAATATTATTGCCTTCACGACATCACGTTGGATCTAACTATCCACAACGACATTATATTCCCTCAATTCTTCAAATATCACATTTGAATACAAGAATTATTCCACAAAAACTCCACAAATATTCATCACATACAGCATGAATCTCAACAATTACGCTAGACTGGGTACGACGACCTCATGTCTGCTTCAAAATACATTAGCAACATTGCTACTATCACGTGGCAACTTCCACAAAATGCCTATCACAAACTTCACTTAACCATGTTGCATGATCTACAAAAAATATATAACTGGCTTCAAATTATCAACGCACACAATCTCCAATAACTGTAATTAATCTGATCACATCTAGACAACTTCTTAAACAATTGGAAAAATATTACCTCAGTAATTCAAGATCTGCTTTCAAATAGCATAAATTCTCTTACAATTCTCATACTTCACATCGCAGAAAAACACCAATGTGCTATAATTTATCATATCAAAATCTGCAATACTGATCTGCCTTAAAATAAATCTGACCATTAATGATTCATCTTACAAGATTCAATTACTTTAAATCCTTCTCAAAGGTATCAAACACAATTATAAAAATCATAAAAAGCATCAGCTGTAACAGCTGTTAAACTGAAATTACTCTCAAAAGAGTATAGCAACAAAATATTGGATTGGCAAACAAGAATTACTAAACGCAATCCTGCTGACATTTATCGTTACTTTATTTAACAAAATTTCGACTGATATGTGACTAGTAGTTCCTTGTTTGATTCACTTACAATCTCATGTACACTCGGATGATAAAAATGAGTCCCTCAATGGCAAGTAAGATGAGTAACCACCGTACAGTCGTATAAATACGAAAGACCTCGCCCCGTCGACTAAGACGATAGTGCCCTAAACGATGAGTAAGATGAGTAGCCACCATACAATCGTATAAATACGAAAGACCCCATCTCGTAGACTATATGAGTGAATGTACCAGATAGGAATCAACAAGTCTCTAGTTGTCATATAAAAGCGATGTTCATTCACTAAAGTGAATAACCTCTTAATATCTCCAAACAATCCAATGGAAAAAATCCCTACTGATGAATAATACACACTCGCTAGTATGCAATGAACTGACGAAGTGATTTTAGATAATCAATTGCAGATCACGAGTTAGAAATACTCGTTACACAAAAAGACTATTTATGAAAAATATCCTTGCTGGAAAAATGTCTAAAAGACCAAACATCTGCTTAATAAAGCCAACCAATGGTGAGAATTTCGTATAATGATGCCTGCCATATCATATGGTCACGCCATATTCTAGCAAATTCGAAGCATATAAAGTCAAACCATGTCTAAATAATCGTATCACTCCTATTAGAAAAAATATACATGTGTGCCCAGTATTCATGAAAATAATCGTATCAGGTAGTTATAACTCTTACAGTACCTTTTCATAATCAGCTGTTATTAAATTTCCAAGATCGTCGATTTTCCCTATATAATGAATTTCTCGAAAGATCGGCGTGAATATCATTCCTTCCATGAAATGACGATTGCATTCGAAATCCCAAGTGAATCAGCTGGTGGACTCCTCTCGTCAGGAATCGAATCCATCGCTTTGCGGTGCCATCGTGTCTCTGTCTGCGTTTACTCTGACATGATGAACTTCTGATTATCCATAGCGGATATTGTCCAAATCCTCTCGAAAAAGTTCATGGAAACAGCGGACCCCCTATTCCTCTTCTACGTTACGCCACTGTTCCATTAAATGTTCAGTTTGAGTGTCGAAAGTTCAATCTCCAATAACTGATAAGTCTCACTTTCGTAAAATAAAATTTTACATGAGAGTGTCTAAGTTTATGAAACACCCTGTAGTTGTGTTCATATTTGGTAATTCATAAAACCGCATAAGAAATAAATGCATTAATGCACGAGCTAATGTTCATCAGTGCATATGCTTTCAACATTCCGTTTGCTTGAAATTGTCAATGTTACTTGGAATGCGTTATGAAATGCATAGTCGTAATGTTATTCAGAAAAACTGTGTTCAGACTGCGTTGAAATGTAGCTTAGAATAAAGTCTCCAACTACTTGCAATGCTGTCCTAACATATCCCGGCCATCTATGCTTGCTTGCTCGGCAAGTCCGCCTGGATCAACGACCTGCTTGTCGTTCGCTGCTCGGCGATGTTGAAACTGTCGCCTACACTTTGCCGTGACAGTTTCGGTTCGCTACGCGACCTTCACCATGCGTTTGGCTTGCGCTACTGAGCTCGATCCTGCTTGCTCGGCTGACAGAGCTCCACTGAATGTGTCCGCACTGTCTTCTTCTTTATCTGCTTGGCGCAGACACGTGGCGTTCACCCCACCACTATGCTCTCGCGTCACAATTATACTCTCGAACCCTCATCATCTCGGCTATTACGTTATAAAATAACTTAAGGGTTATCTGACTTCCTTAAAATTATTTCCACATATAATGCATGTTATATCTTCTCTTCTAAGATGTTTAAATACCATATTCCATATAGATCTTAATAACGCTTCACATTTCTATCCATAATTCCATCTTCTTACAGACGTCAGTGCCTTCTTGATCCTAGACCTACTACGTCATCCTGACATTCCTCTTGACTCGATCTGTGCGCTATCTTTTCCTAACTCTTCCCAAAATCTCAACTACGGCTTAATGTCTGCTGGCGTAGCCGATAGCCTAAACTAGGTATCGGGTACAATACAAACTGACCCTAACCGTTGTGTCAAGTGCCCAACCCCAGGAAGACCCTTTTAATAAATTATAAAGGCTTATGGAGCATGAAAATTCAGGTTTTTAGCCTCCAATGGCCTAAATTCCTAAAAGCAGCAACAAAATTCAAATCAGGAATTTTTGAAAATAATGTTGCTGTTTTTAGATATAATAGACCTCCTGTACGACTTATCGCACGTGTAAGTTGTGTGAAAAAAATCTAGGGTACTCCTTGAGCCCCTTAAGCGCATTGACGAATTTTACAGTTTCAGTTGGATCCGTGATAACCTTATAGCCATTTGCAAACTTTCACAGAAATATAATAAATGGAGTGGCATTACTTCTTGCAGAAATAGATTGAAAGTTGGATGTCACCTCTTGAGATACCGTTGCCATGGTTACTGGCCCATATTCCTTCATTAGTTTATTAAATGAAATTAGTTTTCTGGGAATATATAAGGAACTGTTGGTTTTAGAGCCTTAAAATGTAGTTTTCGGGGACTATTTACGGCTCTTTAGGGGCCCCGAGTTTTGTTTCTGACACCAAGGGGTTGAAAATCAGATTTATCTCGTCATTGTACGCCATAATAATGATAATAACTATAATAATAATAATTATAATATAACAATATAGGGATAGGGATATAATAGACCTTCCGTACCATACCCGCACGTGTAAAGGGCGTGAACAAGTTCTAGAGTAACCATTGACCCCCTTTAGCGCATTATATACGTATTGAAGAATTTTACAGCTTTAGTTGGTTCCTTGATAACCTTATCGCCGTTTGCGAACGTTCACAATAATGTAATAAAGGGAATGGCATTGCGTCTTACAGAAACAGATGGACTCCTGAGATTGTGTTGCCATGGTTACCGGCTTGCATTATTTCATTAGTTTATTAAATGAAATTAGTTTTCTGGGAATATCTCAAAAACTGTTGGTTTTAGGGCCTTAAAATGTGGTTTTGTTTCTCACATTGAGGGGCTGAAAATGAGCTTTGTCTCACGCTTCTACGCCTATTTCAGCATGTATTTTAAGGGGGTAGGCCCCCTTTTATGAGAGGTACGGAGAAGAGTTACATTAATGATTAGAATCGTATCAAATTTTACGTTGATCCACCCAGCCGTTCTCGAGTTATAAGGACACAAAAAATTGTCAACAGACGGACAGACAGACAAAAAAAATATTTTTGCGCGCATCCGTCATAAAACAGTCTGAAACGCGCAAATTTCCGTGGAAATTCAGAAAAACAGACAAACTTTCATTTTTATATAGAGAGAGATAGAGATAACCCGTTTTAACCTTTTCAATAAGTTAAATAATGTATTTACAGCTGTAATATATTTTCCATTTACGAGGACGTCCGGCTTTCATAACCACGTGATGGTGTCAGCATTGCTTAGAATAACATTTTATAATTTTCCTACATTTCCACGCAATCGGATCGAAGGTCCGAAATGCAATTGTTGTTTGAGATTATTACCGCTCTAGCTCGCCGCTATGTATCGCCATTTGTCTAATCCATAGCACGTCGTGCGGCGTGGACTCCTCCTCTTGTTGAAATTGTATCTGAAAGAAATTATAGGAACAATGGATCTTTGTTGAAGCTGAGAGTAAGCAGAAATCTATCTAAATGGTTCTAAGTAGACACTGATGTTAAATGGTAAGTATTCGACGATAAGGAAAGTTATTTTTATTAAGTATTTTTATTTCAAAGGAGAGACCAGTAGAGGTGAACGAACTATGTCCATACTTAGCCGTATGGATTATAGAATCCCGGATTGACATTATTAATCCTGGATAGACATGGCAACGTGGAAAGTATTCTTGATTCTGAAAGAATTAAACTGAAATAGGAAGGAGGAGAGTATGTAAATATTTTAAGTGTGAAATAGGCATTCTTGCCAGTTGTATATATTTCATTGAAGATGTTAGTTGACGAACTACATCATAGGCATTTATATTGTATATAAAACGTGTTTATTATTTATGGGGATTTTAATAGTATTATTTTATGCCTGCTTTATTTTAATTGTTGGAAGAGATTTTTATCGCTTCTACGGAAGTATTTTATGAAAATAGGAGACGGGAGTTAGATTCTATAGATTGGACACTGCAAGCTTGTGTGAAGCGGTTAACAATATGCAACAAGTGCTAAAAGATGTTTGTTGCTCTCTGGAATATCAATCAAAAAAATTTGATGAACTCTTAGAGCAAAATATCACACTACAATCTTTCATTGACCAACTCACCCTAGAGGTAAACAACACTAAAGTTAGGAATGGCTTGCTTAAAGAACAAAATGGGCATCTTATAAGGCAAGTTCATGACATGGAACAATACTCTAAGAATTACAACCTTGAAATCGCCGGGATACCAGTCTCCGAACACGAGAATGTGTATAATATTGTGGCTCAAGTGGCAGGTGCAGTTCGTGTTGAAATTGAAACTGATCGGGACATTGAATATTGCCACCGACTTCCAGCCTTTACAGATAAGGATGGCAAGAAGAAAACGCCCCTCATAGTAGTAAAATGTTTTTCCCGCCAAACAAAAGACATGATAATGAGCAAAAAAAGCAAATATGTGAAACTTCTTTGCACGGATGTCAATATCAACGGAGACTCACCAGTGTATATAAATGAACATTTAACTAAAGATAACCAAAACTTATATTGGCTTGCCAGGAATTCTACACGGACAATGAATTATAAATTCGCATGGACCAGGAACGGGAAGATCTTCATGAGGAAAAATGACAACGGCGGCTTCGGTGGCGTAGTTGGTAGCATGCTGAGCTTCTATGCCCAAGATAGCGGGTTCAAACCCGGCCGAAGCCGTCGGATTTTTTAAGAGCGTTAAAAATCCCTCAGTATGCCTTCCTTCGGAGGGGAAGTAAAGCCGGCGGTCCCATGTCATAGATTTATGGCATGTTAAAGATCTTTCCACTAATTACACCTGTGTGAAACTAAATTGGATAGGTTAAGAATGTAAACAACGCTCTTAGGTTGCTACGTTCGTTGCCAAGAGCCGACTGCGGTGGCGTCTAGTAGCTAGTTCTGAACTAGGCCTAGTAGTCGTTGACGGTGGCGTTTGGCAGCAAAAGTAGGAACTAGTTGAAAATTCAAAGTTGCAGTCCCTACTTGAATTAAAAAAACAGATACACACACTAATACAGTCATCACAATTAACACCGGTTATCAGACAGATTCTACACACACCCAAAGTACACGGGGCTACATGACCGCGTTGTCGCAGCCCCTAAACTAAGGAACCAACCACCAAAAAAATGACAACAGCCCGATTCTACAAATTAAGACTGCAGCTGACCTACCAACAGTTCATGGGAATCAAGAAAACTGAAGGTATGTTTGCCTGAGCCAATTGATCAATCAATATTTCATGAAATTCTGTTTCAAAGTGAGTGTAAAGTAATTATGGAAGTACCCTGAAATAAAACAACTAACTTACGGTACCATATGAAATCAGATAACGAAGTAGACCTTAATTTTCAAGATATTACTTCACACATTGTAAACAGTACTCAAGACTTGAACAAATGAATTAGCTTTACTGCAGGAATTAAAATCGTGCACCTAAATATCATATATGTCATCTGCATGTCTAGTTTTGTAAGCGTGTAAATCAGATTGTTTAGTGAAGTTTAAATTTGTGTGGATACTTTTGTGTAGGATTAGGTACATCAGGACATTTGAGTCGTCCAGTTGCAAAACTCGTTTAATCCACTTGTGAATAAGGATCATGTCGTAAAATTATTTATATAATTAGTTTATTTCATTTTACTTTATTTTATTTTGTTTGATTTCGTTTTTTTTAAATTTAATTTTATTTTGTTTTGTTTTATTTTGATTTTGTTATGTTTTATTTTGATTTTGTTTTCTTTATTTTATTTTATTTTGT
Source organism: Meconema thalassinum (assembly GCA_946902985.2). NCBI lineage: Eukaryota > Metazoa > Arthropoda > Insecta > Orthoptera > Tettigoniidae > Meconema > Meconema thalassinum. The sequence continues at coordinate 1,075,174,858 of OX336388.2, forward strand.
TTTGTTTTATTTTGATTTTCCAGAAAACAGACATGAAACCAATAAACAAAAAACTTGAAGCAAAAACAAAATCAAAAGCAGAAAACAAAATACAAGAAACACAAAGCAAAAAGCAAAATTCAAAAACAAAGGCAAAAGCAGAAAACAAACACAAAACAAAAACAAAGAATGAAAAGCAAAAAGTAAAATACAAAAGCAAAACCACAAAGCAAACACAAAACCAAAAAACAAAAAACAAAACAAAAAAGCATAAAACAACAAACACACGCGAGGCAAAGTCCAGAGAAACGTTTCTCATGAAAATGATCCTTATTCACAAGTGGATTAAACGAGTTTTGCAACTGGACGACTCATTTGATTGATAACAAATTTTGAATGTATGCTAGATATGCGCAATCAACTTGATCATAAACCAAATGTCATTATACTGTCTGAAACTCAGCTCATTGAGGATATTATACTAATTGCTATTTTAGGATATAATTTAGTACTTCATATAATTTAATAATGATGAATTTTATTTATCCCTTCACGAATTAAGGACTCATATACAAAGGAATCGTACAGTTTTATCTTGTTGGTGACAAATTACAATTCAATGTTTAGTTTACAAAGTTTTCAGTATGAATATATATAGAACATTTTGTAGCTTTCATAAGTTTTGTACAAAATGTGGTGTTCTTCTGTCTTCTCAGATTTTGGAATTTCTTCAAACTGACATTTTATAATAATTCCACATAAACTGTTTTAGCCTCCTTTTAAAGATTGGTAGGCTAGATGCAATTTTTATATTTTCTGGTAGACTATTGAACTTTACAAGGGCACTATTGACGTCAGAAAAGTTGGATGGCGCAGCCACGCGGTAGAATGTTGAAGCTGTAACATTGTGACTAGTGAGGTTTATTTAGGTGGTGAAGCATTGACGTCGTGATGGAAACAGAAAGAAATTTGTCAAATTCGAGGAGGTACTACTCTGTATACGGTTGCAAATCGAATAAAACGGGTACGAAATATCTTCACTACTTTCCTGTACAAAAGGTTCAGAGAGAAAGATGGGCTTCGGCGCTGTCAATTGGAAAACGTGTTACATGTTACATGACAGTGTGCAGTCTGCATTTTTGTGAAGAAGACTTCTTTCCACCGGTACTGTTGATTATTGATAGTTATTGTCTCTAATTTGTATTCACATGGATTTAGCTACATCAAAAATACTGGTAAACTTGTAGCCTATTACTTCTGTGCCGTACATAGAATGTAATCCGCTCTTCGTAAACTTTTAGGGGTTCTTCCGATTGACAATAGCCGAATGGTTAGAAAACTTAAGAAAAATGCTGTTCCTAGCCTTAATTTGCCAGAGAATTTATATGCTTGCCTTTGAACAGCAAGTATGTAGGTCATTGAAGTATGATTTAGCTTAAATTGTGTTTTTTACTATGATCTCCCTACTGTTGAATTTAGTTGATTAAAGTGTAAAATCTTAGTTCTAAGTACAGGTTTGGTGAGCCATCATCCCAGGCAGGCCGGTAACACCTATACTACTCAGGCAGATAGGTCACTTAGCCGTAATTTTGACGTTATAGTGATGTTAAGTATACATATGCGGTAATGTTGCAGGAGACCGGATCGGCCTAGGCTATTCTAACTTTAAAAGTTCCCATTTCAGGGTTTTTCTGTTTTGAGTGCGAATAGTTGGTTTGAAAGTTGTACAACAGTAAGGAGAGTATGTTTTGTATAGGTTTTAATTGGTATTATGGTTTATGTCGAGCTGAGGAGTGAATTTGGTTTGGCTTAAAGTGTAGTTTTTGATCTGTTCCGTTTGCTTATGACAAGTTCAAATGGAGACTCCAGCTTTGTTAAATATCTGTATTTTAAATACTTAATTAAATATATTGTTAAAGAGGATGCCTCCATTTTAACTTGCCTGTGGCAAGAGATTAATAATTTAATATTCTTGCCTTTGAACAGCAAGTATGTAGGTCAATATTTGCAATATTGAAGTATGATTTGAGCATCCCAAGTAATGCTTCTTTGAACCCAAAACATTCATGCAAATTCAGGGTTGCTTGATTCAATTTATTATCAGGGAGTCGTCCTTTGTGTTATGTGAGATATGTATATATATTGTGAAATTAATAAAAACATCGATACCGCTAGGCTCCCAAGTACAGGCTTCATATATGTAACAGCAGACAGTAAATTAACTATCTACATGTGGGTAATATTTTTAACTGGTAGTAATTAGGCACTGCATTTAAATTGATTCTAAAAATATTTCTATCAATGTTGAAAATATGTAGTATTTTGCCATCATAAATTAGAAGCCATAACAAACGCACACCCAATTACTTCACGTCACCATCTCGCCGCCATATTGCAAACAACTGACCGTAAGCTCCTCCCCCGTTTCGGACGTCAATACCGTACTTAATGCTATTACTGCCATATTGTTTGGAATTGATTTGGAAAAGTGATATGTCATCTGCATGTCTAGTTTTGTAAGCGTATAAATCAGATTGTTTAGTGAAGCTTAAATTTGTGTGGATACTTTTGTGTAGGATTAGGTACATCAGGACATTTGATTTGATTTCTGCATTTAGGGCTACAGGTTGAATTTTACTCGTAATATAAAGGTGTTTGGTTGGTGTTAAAAAGGGCAGTTATAAATATTTCTTATGGCTCTATTCTGAATTAGCCTACTCAATTTCCTTCTTTAGGTAATTTGAGCATTTTATCCAAATTGTATTCAAATATTGTAGGTGGCTATGGATTAAGGAAAAATACACTCTCCTGAGTAGATATTTTGGGATCTAGTAGCTCAATTGTTATATCATCCCAGCAACAGGTGATATTTTTTTAAAACTAATGCATCAATGTGCTTTTGCCATGAGAGATTTTCATCTACTATTAGGCTTGGGTATTTGACAGATGAGACCCTCTTAACTGCCTTTCCATTCAGCATTATATTCTGAGTGATGTCGAACTTTGTTCTACGCTTAGATATTATTAAATAATTTGTTTTATCTTCATTTAGGGAAAGATGGCGTCACAGTGAAAGTGTAGTGAAATAGCAACTAGTGTACATATTTGATAAAAGTGGTAAAATATTATAACAGAAGTGTAAAATCTATTAAGTCACTTTCCTTGGGTCAAGTGAAATACGGAATATTGATAGTATTTAGAAATTCTTATTGATAATTTAATAAACGTAAACTAAGTTGTGAGAACGTGTCTCCAAAGATTCGGTGACTTCTTCAATCACTGTTTGAACCAAGAAGAGCAGTAGTGCTTTTACGAGATTTTTCCCAATTGGGAGATATACGTATTTCGCATTATCCTTTATCAGTAGGTAATTAGATTAAATCATTTAGGTAGTAATAATTAAAATAAATTTAGTGAAATTTGGTGTAAACATCTAGGCTAACTTACATATCTAGCATGGCGTCAGTAAACAGTGTTAGTGTCTCGTCAGGTAGTGTAACCGTTACAGATTTTTGCTCGTCGTGCAAGATAAAAGTAAAAATTGCAAATAAAATCATTTCAAGATCTCAGGTAAAATTGAATGAGGAGAAGAGTGAAACCGATTGTCGAAATTTACCGGAAGCGTCATGCGTATGTCATAACCTGAGAAACGAACTGTCCTCAAAAGATGAAATTATAAAGCTGCTAAAGGAAGATATTGCTAAGTTAATGGAAAAGATGAATAAATTAAAAGGAAACAGAGAAAAAGCAAGGAAACTTGGTCAACAGAGGTTGCTGGTAGTGTAAGATCGAATAAGCCTAGGCCTAAAAATGGAATAAATGAAATTCCCGTCTCAAATTCACTCGGAGCGCTCGTCGAAGAGAATGATGACTTTCTTCAAGAAGAAAGGAAGAAAGTGATAAAGAGAAAATCCATGAAGATCCAGGTATTTGCGGATTGTCACGGGAGAGATATAGCAGCAAACGTTCTGGAGAGAAGTGTACCGGTACTAAGAAGACCGTAGTGTGAAAGAGGGCCCTAATCCCAGAACCGAGTTAATATCTAAACCAATCATATACTGTATATTTTCAAGAAATGAAAGCAACATCTTTTAAACAAATATATTAAACAATAACATGGATTATTACAAACATAAAGGACAGTAACACTTGGAGAAATACAATTAAATTAAGCCTGTAACAGACAAAGGGAAATAAAGAACAAGGGGAAGGAGACGTGCCCAAATCACCAAATTAAATCAATTACGCAAAAGAAATAATAATAACGCCCAAAATACGTAAATAAAACGGCAAACGGAAACCTCGATACGAAGATAATCCGTAAAATAATTAACTTATTTGCTTAACAAATTAGATCCTTCATGCAATGACACGGGTCAGACACGTCTACCTCAGACAACATCAATCACAATACTCCAGATTATGAGAAAGGTTACCTTTTTTTAATATGGCGAACGTCGTCAGGAAACGACAATAATAGGAAAACCAAAACCCTTAATAAACGAAAGTTACGACCATCAGTAGGCCAAGATTAAATGGAAAATAAATAATTTAATAATTTTATGAGAGCTGTGTATCGCACAATTTTTTAGGTTATGAGATTTGGCATAGGTTAGGTACTTCGTAAGGCCTACAAGGGCTTGGCAGATTTTGTCCGATCTCAATCAAAAGACACAAAACGGCTCTCGGGTCGTGGCACAAGGCAAACACATAATTAATCCATAAAGGAAATCCAACACATAAAACAAGTAATTAATGATCAGGCACTGAAATCAAAGCAAAAGATACTCAAATCAATAAAAGGCCAAATTAGGTACTACAGAAATAAAACTCAAGGTTCCGTACCATGTACAATTAAGCAAGTTGAGTAACGGAAAAACTTAGTGCTGATCACAAGCCAAGAAATAAATATTGGATCTCGGACTAATCTGCCAACCCAAAGCCCACTCACCGTACATCTTTAAACATATAAGACATTACCTTTGCTGCAGATTATAATTCACATTAAGAAATAAATTTCGCTTTAGTGTAATGAGTACAATGCAAACTCTTCGGGGTTCCGATACGAGTAAAACTCGCCCCCGATATAGAACTATAAAAATTCTACATCTCTCTTGCGAGATATTCCAAGATGGACTGTCGATGTTTTATTGTTTAAATTTTTGACCTTAATTCAGTGTTGATTCGGAACTGCCAACACAACCTCAGACTAGGCCAAAACTTGACTATTAGAAAGTCACAATTATAATTGCTTAACAGTTGTCGGCACTCGCAAAATGGCCTGTGATTGGATCCACAGCAATAGCCAATCACCTTTTGACAGGATCTTGATCTCATTGGCCACAGCTGATAATATTAAAAAGATTTGTCGGAAATACATGGAGAAATGAAACTTATTGTTGTAGGTTGGATTTCTAGGTTAAGTTCATGTACAGGGGCAAGTTGTCGAAGCATCAGGCATTGTAACGTGAAAATCACGGTACAATTCTCCCCCCTCCAACTTTCGCCCTGGGAGATGTGTTGACGCCAATTTCTACTCTTGGACCGACGAGCAAGGATGTGGTTACAATCGAGACATTACGGCAGCTCCAATTCGGTATCAGTCGGGGCACCCAGACGTCCGCCAGCAGAAAATCCAGAGAGACCCCTATCATGATGTTGACATGCTCCTGAACTACCATCAGACGACCCTGGCCAGACATCGCTGACAGCAATAGTACCTGTACAGCTCTTGGGCACCAGACTTTCTCTGCAACACATAAACCAACCCAGGAAACGGCCCCAGAAGTAGAGCTCCGGGTTATCAATCCTCCCATTTCACAACTTGATCGTACATTAATTGCGAAGGATAAGATCCATAAGTAAAAATGTAGACTTTCACGACCGGCGTTGAAATAGGAATCTCCGTTTCGCGGGCTTATAGGTCGTGTTCCAAGGACATTTTGTCGTCCTGACGTTTCGCTGAATACTGCGTTCAGCATGTTCACAGGTTACATAAAGCGAGGTAAAACAAGTAAACAGAAGATATATAAATAGTCAACAACCCACACATAGAGGCTACCATAGCAACGGCGTACCACATAAAAGTAATGCATCAAGGACAGGGCTGCTCGTCTGTTGCATCTTCTCGTCTACGACGGTCAATAAGGGCAGGCTTGAGGGGATTAAGGACTGGAAGCCAAGCTCTGTTCACACGTTCTGCTTCCTCCTTAAGATTGAAGCTGTTAGTATGCTTCAGGATTTCAATGGCCTCCCTTTGTAGCCTGGCATGATAAGACACCGTGGTGGACAGAACTTCGGTGTCTCCATATCTTATATCGTGACCTGCAAGTAGCGAGTGTGCTGCTACAGTGGATTTATCTGTTTGTCCCAGCCGGCTATGTCGTTCGTGCTCCTTGAGGCGAGTGGCAATACTTCTTTTCGTTGTTCCAATATATACTTGGCCACAATCACACGGGATTTTATAAACCCCTGCCGCGGTATGAGGATGTCGCTTATCTTTAGCGGACCTAAACATGTCCTTAATTTTTCGTGTAGGCCTGTATATGGTCTTTATATCATGGGACTCGAGTAGCCTCCCTATTCTGTCCGTGACCTTTTTTATATATGGAAGAAAAGCTCTAGCCAGGGGCTGCTTGTCTCCAATTACCCTTGTAGTTGGACGTCTCGGATGGAGTGCTCGCTGGATATCTTTCTGGCTGTACCCATTCGCGCATAAGGCCTCGTTGAGGTGTTCAATTTCTTGTTGTAGGCACTGCTTATCACAAATTCTTTTAGCGCGGTCAGCCAGTGTTTTTATAACTCCGTATTTCTGTCGTGGGTGGTGGTTGGACGTCTTATGTAGATATCGGTCAGTATGGGTCGGCTTACGGTAAACTGTATGTCCCAAAGTTAGATCAGCGGTCTTCGTTACCATAACGTCGAGAAACGCGATTTTCTGTTCATTTTCTAACTCCATGGTAAACTGAATGTTCGAGTTCTGGCTGTTAAGATGTTGTAAAAACAGATTTAATTGATCTTTACCATGGCCCCATATTACAAAGGTATCGTCCACGTATCGTAGCCACACTTTAGGTTTCAAAGGAGCGGTCTCTAGTGCTATTTGTTCAAATTGTTCCATGAAGAAATTCGCGATCACTGGACTAAGGGGACTGCCCATGGCGACGCCATCAATTTGTTCATAGAAATCACCCTTCCACAGGAAATAGCTAGCGGTGAGGCAGTGGCGGAATAAGGCGGTGATATCATCAGGAAAAATCCGTGCGATGTACTCCAGGGCTACCTTTATAGGTACTTTCGTGAAAAGAGAGACCACGTCAAAACTTACTAGTAAGTCACCAGCTTCTAGTTGAATAGTTTTCAATTTTTCAATGAAATGGCCGGAATCTTTGACGAACGACTGTGTACCGCCGATATGTGGTTGAAGTAAGGTAGCTAAATGTTTGGCAATGCTATAAGTTGGTGATCCAATAGCACTCACGATAGGACGAAGAGGAACATTATCTTTGTGTATTTTAGGTAAACCATAAAGTCTTGGTGGTAAAGCTTCACTTCTGGTGGTTACCTTCTTTACGTTTTCAGGTAGCGAAGATACCTTGATCAGGCCGTTTGTTTCACGAAGAATCCGGTTGGTAGGATCTCTCAGTAGTTTGCGGTAGGTACCCGGGTCTAAAAGTTCCAAAACCTTGGCAGTGTAGTCGTTCATGTCCAAGATAACCGTTGCGTTCCCTTTGTCTGCAGGAAGAATGATTATGCTCTCGTCCATGTTGAGAGTCTTTATAGCCTTTCTCTCCTGAGGTGTGAGGTTACTCTGCGGTGCCGGTGCCTTCTTGATTATACGTGAGGCTTCATGACGAATTTCATCTGCTTGTTCAGATGGTAGCTCACGGATTGCCGCTTCAATATTGGCGACAATGTCTTCCACGGGAATCGAAGGAGGGGTTACTGCGTAATTTCCTCCTTTCGCTAGTATAGAGATTTCCCACTCTGACAGGGGGCGATTGGTCAGGTTAACAATTGTCCGTGAGATGTCCAGCGTAGGCGCAGGTACCGGCGCGGGTTGGTCTCTCTGTAACCGCTCAAACTTTTTCTTCTGCCGGATGCTAGACTGTTCAAATGTTGAACGCATAGAGTAGAAGGTGATGCGATCTACATTTTCCCAGTCCTGATATGAGAGTGTGCTGCTGATGCGGTAGTGCAGCTGTAAGAGTGCCTGATCTGTAGTAGCGAGCCCCTTACGTGCAAAGCTTATGCGTTCACGTAATAGCGAACGTTCAGTTCGATCATATATTCTATGGGCTCTAGCTGAGGTTAGTGGTCTCTTCATTTTAATAAACTTGGGAATCATACCTGTGTCTCGGCATCGAAGAAGAAACGCGAGTGATGACAGAAGTTGCGACTTTTTCTTCCTTAACCTCTCAAAGCGACGAACTAAGTGTGATATTTCCTCCCCGTAGAGGCGAATTAAGTAAAAATGTAGACTTTCACAACCGGCGTTGAAATAGGAATCTCCGTTTCGCGGGCTTATAGGTCGTGTTCCAAGGACATTTTGTCGTCCTGACGTTTCGCTGAATACTGCGTTCAGCATGTTCACAGGTTACATAAAGCGAGGTAAAACAAGTAAACAGAAGATATATAAATAGTCAACAACCCACACATAGAGGCTACCATAGCAACGGCGTACCACATAAAAGTAATGCATCAAGGACAGGGCTGCTCGTCTGTTGCATCTTCTCGTCTACGACGGTCAATAAGGGCAGGCTTGAGGGGATTAAGGACTGGAAGCCAAGCTCTGTTCACACGTTCTGCTTCCTCCTTAAGATTGAAGCTGTTAGTATGCTTCAGGATTTCAATGGCCTCCCTTTGTAGCCTGGCATGATAAGACACCGTGGTGGACAGAACTTCGGTGTCTCCATATCTTATATCGTGACCTGCAAGTAGCGAGTGTGCTGCTACAGTGGATTTATCTGTTTGTCCCAGCCGGCTATGTCGTTCGTGCTCCTTGAGGCGAGTGGCAATACTTCTTTTCGTTGTTCCAATATATACTTGGCCACAATCACACGGGATTTTATAAACCCCTGCCGCGGTATGAGGATGTCGCTTATCTTTAGCGGACCTAAACATGTCCTTAATTTTTCGTGTAGGCCTGTATATGGTCTTTATATCATGGGACTCGAGTAGCCTCCCTATTCTGTCCGTGACCTTTTTTATATATGGAAGAAAAGCTCTAGCCAGGGGCTGCTTGTCTCCAATTACCCTTGTAGTTGGACGTCTCGGATGGAGTGCTCGCTGGATATCTTTCTGGCTGTACCCATTCGCGCATAAGGCCTCGTTGAGGTGTTCAATTTCTTGTTGTAGGCACTGCTTATCACAAATTCTTTTAGCGCGGTCAGCCAGTGTTTTTATAACTCCGTATTTCTGTCGTGGGTGGTGGTTGGATGTCTTATGTAGATATCGGTCAGTATGGGTCGGCTTACGGTAAACTGTATGTCCCAAAGTTAGATCAGCGGTCTTCGTTACCATAACGTCGAGAAACGCGATTTTCTGTTCATTTTCTAACTCCATGGTAAACTGAATGTTCGAGTTCTGGCTGTTAAGATGTTGTAAAAACAGATTTAATTGATCTTTACCATGGCCCCATATTACAAAGGTATCGTCCACGTATCGTAGCCACACTTTAGGTTTCAAAGGAGCGGTCTCTAGTGCTATTTGTTCAAATTGTTCCATGAAGAAATTCGCGATCACTGGACTAAGGGGACTGCCCATGGCGACGCCATCAATTTGTTCATAGAAATCACCCTTCCACAGGAAATAGCTAGCGGTGAGGCAGTGGCGGAATAAGGCGGTGATATCATCAGGAAAAATCCGTGCGATGTACTCCAGGGCTACCTTTATAGGTACTTTCGTGAAAAGAGAGACCACGTCAAAACTTACTAGTAAGTCACCAGCTTCTAGTTGAATAGTTTTCAATTTTTCAATGAAATGGCCGGAATCTTTGACGAACGACTGTGTACCGCCGATATGTGGTTGAAGTAAGGTAGCTAAATGTTTGGCAATGCTATAAGTTGGTGATCCAATAGCACTCACGATAGGACGAAGAGGAACATTATCTTTGTGTATTTTAGGTAAACCATAAAGTCTTGGTGGTAAAGCTTCACTTCTGGTGGTTACCTTCTTTACGTTTTCAGGTAGCGAAGATACCTTGATCAGGCCGTTTGTTTCACGAAGAATCCGGTTGGTAGGATCTCTCAGTAGTTTGCGGTAGGTACCCGGGTCTAAAAGTTCCAAAACCTTGGCAGTGTAGTCGTTCATGTCCAAGATAACCGTTGCGTTCCCTTTGTCTGCAGGAAGAATGATTATGCTCTCGTCCATGTTGAGAGTCTTTATAGCCTTTCTCTCCTGAGGTGTGAGGTTACTCTGCGGTGCCGGTGCCTTCTTGATTATACGTGAGGCTTCATGACGAATTTCATCTGCTTGTTCAGATGGTAGCTCACGGATTGCCGCTTCAATATTGGCGACAATGTCTTCCACGGGAATCGAAGGAGGGGTTACTGCGTAATTTCCTCCTTTCGCTAGTATAGAGATTTCCCACTCTGACAGGGGGCGATTGGTCAGGTTAACAATTGTCCGTGAGATGTCCAGCGTAGGCGCAGGTACCGGCGCGGGTTGGTCTCTCTGTAACCGCTCAAACTTTTTCTTCTGCCGGATGCTAGACTGTTCAAATGTTGAACGCATAGAGTAGAAGGTGATGCGATCTACATTTTCCCAGTCCTGATATGAGAGTGTGCTGCTGATGCGGTAGTGCAGCTGTAAGAGTGCCTGATCTGTAGTAGCGAGCCCCTTACGTGCAAAGCTTATGCGTTCACGTAATAGCGAACGTTCAGTTCGATCATATATTCTATGGGCTCTAGCTGAGGTTAGTGGTCTCTTCATTTTAATAAACTTGGGAATCATACCTGTGTCTCGGCATCGAAGAAGAAACGCGAGTGATGACAGAAGTTGCGACTTTTTCTTCCTTAACCTCTCAAAGCGACGAACTAAGTGTGATATTTCCTCCCCGTAGAGGCGAATTAAGTAAAAATGTAGACTTTCACGACCGGCGTTGAAATAGGAATCTCCGTTTCGCGGGCTTATAGGTCGTGTTCCAAGGACATTTTGTCGTCCTGACGTTTCGCTGAATACTGCGTTCAGCATGTTCACAGGTTACATAAAGCGAGGTAAAACAAGTAAACAGAAGATATATAAATAGTCAACAACCCACACATAGAGGCTACCATAGCAACGGCGTACCACATAAAAGTAATGCATCAAGGACAGGGCTGCTCGTCTGTTGCATCTTCTCGTCTACGACGGTCAATAAGGGCAGGCTTGAGGGGATTAAGGACTGGAAGCCAAGCTCTGTTCACACGTTCTGCTTCCTCCTTAAGATTGAAGCTGTTAGTATGCTTCAGGATTTCAATGGCCTCCCTTTGTAGCCTGGCATGATAAGACACCGTGGTGGACAGAACTTCGGTGTCTCCATATCTTATATCGTGACCTGCAAGTAGCGAGTGTGCTGCTACAGTGGATTTATCTGTTTGTCCCAGCCGGCTATGTCGTTCGTGCTCCTTGAGGCGAGTGGCAATACTTCTTTTCGTTGTTCCAATATATACTTGGCCACAATCACACGGGATTTTATAAACCCCTGCCGCGGTATGAGGATGTCGCTTATCTTTAGCGGACCTAAACATGTCCTTAATTTTTCGTGTAGGCCTGTATATGGTCTTTATATCATGGGACTCGAGTAGCCTCCCTATTCTGTCCGTGACCTTTTTTATATATGGAAGAAAAGCTCTAGCCAGGGGCTGCTTGTCTCCAATTACCCTTGTAGTTGGACGTCTCGGATGGAGTGCTCGCTGGATATCTTTCTGGCTGTACCCATTCGCGCATAAGGCCTCGTTGAGGTGTTCAATTTCTTGTTGTAGGCACTGCTTATCACAAATTCTTTTAGCGCGGTCAGCCAGTGTTTTTATAACTCCGTATTTCTGTCGTGGGTGGTGGTTGGACGTCTTATGTAGATATCGGTCAGTATGGGTCGGCTTACGGTAAACTGTATGTCCCAAAGTTAGATCAGCGGTCTTCGTTACCATAACGTCGAGAAACGCGATTTTCTGTTCATTTTCTAACTCCATGGTAAACTGAATGTTCGAGTTCTGGCTGTTAAGATGTTGTAAAAACAGATTTAATTGATCTTTACCATGGCCCCATATTACAAAGGTATCGTCCACGTATCGTAGCCACACTTTAGGTTTCAAAGGAGCGGTCTCTAGTGCTATTTGTTCAAATTGTTCCATGAAGAAATTCGCGATCACTGGACTAAGGGGACTGCCCATGGCGACGCCATCAATTTGTTCATAGAAATCACCCTTCCACAGGAAATAGCTAGCGGTGAGGCAGTGGCGGAATAAGGCGGTGATATCATCAGGAAAAATCCGTGCGATGTACTCCAGGGCTACCTTTATAGGTACTTTCGTGAAAAGAGAGACCACGTCAAAACTTACTAGTAAGTCACCAGCTTCTAGTTGAATAGTTTTCAATTTTTCAATGAAATGGCCGGAATCTTTGACGAACGACTGTGTACCGCCGATATGTGGTTGAAGTAAGGTAGCTAAATGTTTGGCAATGCTATAAGTTGGTGATCCAATAGCACTCACGATAGGACGAAGAGGAACATTATCTTTGTGTATTTTAGGTAAACCATAAAGTCTTGGTGGTAAAGCTTCACTTCTGGTGGTTACCTTCTTTACGTTTTCAGGTAGCGAAGATACCTTGATCAGGCCGTTTGTTTCACGAAGAATCCGGTTGGTAGGATCTCTCAGTAGTTTGCGGTAGGTACCCGGGTCTAAAAGTTCCAAAACCTTGGCAGTGTAGTCGTTCATGTCCAAGATAACCGTTGCGTTCCCTTTGTCTGCAGGAAGAATGATTATGCTCTCGTCCATGTTGAGAGTCTTTATAGCCTTTCTCTCCTGAGGTGTGAGGTTACTCTGCGGTGCCGGTGCCTTCTTGATTATACGTGAGGCTTCATGACGAATTTCATCTGCTTGTTCAGATGGTAGCTCACGGATTGCCGCTTCAATATTGGCGACAATGTCTTCCACGGGAATCGAAGGAGGGGTTACTGCGTAATTTCCTCCTTTCGGTAGTATAGAGATTTCCCACTCTGACAGGGGGCGATTGGTCAGGTTAACAATTGTCCGTGAGATGTCCAGCGTAGGCGCAGGTACCGGCGCGGGTTGGTCTCTCTGTAACCGCTCAAACTTTTTCTTCTGCCGGATGCTAGACTGTTCAAATGTTGAACGCATAGAGTAGAAGGTGATGCGATCTACATTTTCCCAGTCCTGATATGAGAGTGTGCTGCTGATGCGGTAGTGCAGCTGTAAGAGTGCCTGATCTGTAGTAGCGAGCCCCTTACGTGCAAAGCTTATGCGTTCACGTAATAGCGAACGTTCAGTTCGATCATATATTCTATGGGCTCTAGCTGAGGTTAGTGGTCTCTTCATTTTAATAAACTTGGGAATCATACCTGTGTCTCGGCATCGAAGAAGAAACGCGAGTGATGACAGAAGTTGCGACTTTTTCTTCCTTAACCTCTCAAAGCGACGAACTAAGTGTGATATTTCCTCCCCGTAGAGGCGAATTAAGTAAAAATGTAGACTTTCACGACCGGCGTTGAAATAGGAATCTCCGTTTCGCGGGCTTATAGGTCGTGTTCCAAGGACATTTTGTCGTCCTGACGTTTCGCTGAATACTGCGTTCAGCATGTTCACAGGTTACATAAAGCGAGGTAAAACAAGTAAACAGAAGATATATAAATAGTCAACAACCCACACATAGAGGCTACCATAGCAACGGCGTACCACATAAAAGTAATGCATCAAGGACAGGGCTGCTCGTCTGTTGCATCTTCTCGTCTACGACGGTCAATAAGGGCAGGCTTGAGGGGATTAAGGACTGGAAGCCAAGCTCTGTTCACACGTTCTGCTTCCTCCTTAAGATTGAAGCTGTTAGTATGCTTCAGGATTTCAATGGCCTCCCTTTAATAATAATAATAATGCATTTTATTAATCCCTTAACGAGTCAAGGACTCATATACAAAGGAATTGTACAGTTTTATCTTGTTGGCGACAAATTACAATACAATGTTTACTTTACAAAGTTTTCAGTATGAAAATATATACAACATTTTGTAGCTTTCATAAGTTTTTGTACACAATATGTTTTTCTTTTGTCTTCTCAGATTATGAAATTTCTTCAAACTGACATTTTATAATCATTCCACATAAACTGTTTTAGCCTCCTTTTAAAGATTGGTAGGCTAGGTGCAATTTTTATATTTTCTGGTAGTCCATTGAATTTTACAAAGGCACTATACTTAATGCTATTACTGCCATATTGTTTGGAATTGATATGGAAAAGTGTTATGTCATCTGCATGTCTAGTTTTGTAAGCGTGTAAATCAGATTGTTTAGTGAAGTTTAAATTTGTGTGTATTCTGCTGTGTAGGATTTGGTATATTAGGACATTTGATTTGATTTCTGCATTTAGGGCTACTGGTTGAATTTTACTCGTAATATAAAGGTGTTTGGTTGGTGTTAAAAAAGGGTAGTTATAAATATTTCTTATGGCTCTATTCTGAATTACCTCAATTTCCTTTTTTAGGTAGTTTGAGCATTTTATCCAAATTGTATTCAAATATTGTAAGTGGCTATGGATTAAGGAAAAATACACTTTCCTGAGTAGATATTTTGGGATATAGTAGCTCAATTTTTTTATCATCCCAGCGGCAGGTGATATTTTTTTTACTAATGCATCAATGTGCTTTTGCCAGGAGAGATTTTCATCTATTATTAAGCCTAGGTATTTGACAGATGAGACCCTTTTAACTGCTTTTCCATTCAGCATTATATTCTGAGTGATGTCTAACTTTGTTCTACGCTTTGATATTATTAAATAATTTGTTTTATCTTCATTTATTGTTAATTTATTTGACTGGGTCCAGCCAAGTATGGTATTCATGTCCTCCTGCATGTGTGTAATCAGCGTGTTGGTGGTGTACGCATTGTAAAAGATGCTTAAGTCATCTGCAAACAACGTTATATTACCATGAAAACGGAGTGTTGCTATGTCATTAATATATACTAAGAAGAGGGAAGGACCCAGTATTGATCCTTGGGGCACACCGTGGGTAATATTAACTTCCTCACTTCTGTAGCCATTTATTTCAATATACTGCTTACGATTAGATAGGTAATTTTTAAACCATGTCCAAGCTACTCCTCGGATACCTGCTTTATCAAGTTTCCCTAAGAGAATTTCATGGTCAACAGTATCAAACGCCTTTCTCAGGTCTATGAAAAGGCCACTCGCTGTCATCTTATTGTCTAAGACATCCTGCAAGTTAGAGATAATATCAATTGTGGCTATTTCTGTGCTTGAGTTTTCTCGGAATCCATATTGCCCTTTGTAGAAGTAATCATTTTTATTTAAGAAATTAACAATTCTGTTTTTTACTACTGTTTCGAGTACCTTGGATATGGGTGGGAGGATGGAAATGGGCCTGTAATTGTCCGGATTGCTTTTGTCACCTCCTTTATAGACTGGTATGACTCGTGCTATTTTTAGATCATCAGGCACCAGACCAGTCTCTAACGATACATTTATTAAAGTAGTTAGTGGGCTACTTAGCATGTCAATGGAGTTTTTTAACAATTTCACTGACATACCATCTTTGTCTTGGCTACTTTTCATTTTAAGGCTTAATATAATATTGCGAATTTCCATCTCATTAGTCGGGGTCATAAATATGGAATCTACGTTGACATTAATTTCATTAACGTTCTTCCCTGGGGGGATGTTTATGGCTAATTTGTGTGCTATGTTTATAAAGTGAGTGTTTAGAGCATTGCAAATATTTTCTTTTCCTGTGAAAGATTTACCGTCAATTATTATCTCACTGGGACCATCTTTGTTTTCAGTTGTGCGGTTGTAGATCATTTCATTGATTACTTTCCAAGTATCTTTTATGCTATTGGCATTCAATGTTAATTTGTGTTCATAGTATGAGGATTTCAGTTTCCGTTTTAAAGCTGTCACTTTGTTCCTACATATTATGTGCTCTTCCTTTAAGAGGTTATTGTTTCTGTGAATGCTAGTTTTAAGTTTAGCATGTAGTAGGTCCCTTTGTTTTATTAGTTGAATTAATTCTGTTGTTATCCATGGGTTTTTGTGGTTCTGGTGTATTTCCCTCAAAGGTGAGTCAGTGTTTTCTTTGTTGGGTGTCTGTGTCAAGATTTTGTGTTTCATGGCGATGTAAGTTTCGTTTAGATCATCTAAGCAGTCTATTTGATTGAGATCATTAGAGAATTTGTTTTTGTTCATGTACCGGTAATTTTTATTCACGTTTTTTGAACTAGACCTTTGCTTGTTGGGGGCGTATTTAAATGTCATGTTCGAGATTGGGCTTTTGCCTGGATAGTAGTTTGACCAGAAAATCTCAGTTACAAGAATATTATGATCACTAATATCACTATTTATATTGCTTATTCTATAGGCATATTTACAGTTATTAGTGGCCACCTGATCAAGGAGTGTACTTGTTGATTCACTTATTCTTGTTGGATAGCGAGTATTGCCTTGTGTGAAACCATAGCTTGATAGTAGATTGAGGTATGATTTGGTTACATTATTTTTGTTTAATAAGTTAATATTTGTATCACCAATGCATAAGGAAAGATTGGCATTGTTTTTCGAGAGAATGTGCTCTAAAGATTGCATGAATTTTGTTGCGTTATTTATGTTTGGATTATATACTGCAATTATATTAATAGTATGCAGGTTATTGAAACGAACAGTACCATTTCTTATGAGCTCTAACTGGATCAAGCTATGGTTACTCTCAACTAGGTTAAGAACTTTTGTATTCCATTTTTTGTGGACATAAACTCCCACACCTCCACCATCCTGATTGTCTCTGTGTACAAATGCAACAGAATAGTTGTTTAGGTTGAAGTATTTAGCTTCATTACTTTTTACCCAAGTCTCGGTTACCACTATGACATCTAGATTTTCCACAATATGTATTAGTATCTCGATATCTTCTAGTTTATTTTTTAGGCTTCTGCTATTCACGTAAAGACACTTGATTTGGCTAACCTCATTTTTAGTGTCTGCTATGTAGTCGTGGATACAGTCATATTTACGCTCATCTATTGATGAGTGTAAGTCAACATCAACTAGTAGGTCCATGTCTTGATTCATTCTTATTACTGTGAATGGGATGGCTGAGCCTTGTTATTGGAAGAGTCTCTTACTAGCCTTTCAATGTCTTCTGCTGAGCTGATCCTGACAGCCTTGTCACCATCTGATCTACGGACGAATATTTTGCAGTCCCGGGTCCAGACGTATTTAAAACCTAAATTACGGAGGTCTCTTGCCTGTTTGTGAAGTACTTTATTTGCTGGCGTCAAATGCTCGTTAATGTAGATAGGCCTAGCCCTTCCATTGATTCCTGCATCACTTGAGTTCAGGTTGGGTTTGGATCTTTTGCCTTTTAGAATTGCGTCTTTTTTTAGCCGGCTGCAGAATTTTACTAGTAAAGGAGGTGGAAGACCTTCTCTGCTGTGTGGTAGCCGATGGCAGGCGTCAATATCGGACTCAACAACTGTGACACCCAATTGATCAGCGATAGTCTTGACAATTTGAACGGGGTTTTCGTTTGAAGTGTGCGGCACGCCATGAAGCTCTAAGTTGTTTCGCCGAACGTACTGTTGAAGCTCGAGATTCTCTTGCTTTAACAATTTGACCTCACTGCAGACGATATTCTTATCCTTCTCTAACTCACAAACTCTTTGGCTGAGCTTTGTTATTTCTGACAAGGCTTGCTTCAGAGTTTGTGCGGCAGTTGAAATGTCACTTTTCATACCATCAAAACAATCAGAAAAGTATGTCACGGACTTAAGCATGTCATTCTGAGTCTTTTCAATGTTTTCGAGTTTTGTCAGTCGGAGGTTGATTTCACAAACAAGATCGTGTAAATCTGATTTACTTACATTCTCGTCTGGCGAGGCGATTTTAGAAACCTCATCCGTAGTTGACTTATTACTCATTGCACTGCACACGACACAATACCATTGCTTGGCCTTGTCGGACAAAAGTCGGTTAAAAACTTTCTTCTTTATGTTAACACAGGTTCTGTGGTATGATTTACCACATTCCCCATCACAATTTATGTAATCTTCATTATCAGTTATACATTTTTCACACTGACCGCACTCGGTTGATTTGTTACTTGTCGCCATCTTGTTTTTTTTGTAGCCTGGCATGATAAGACACCGTGGTGGACAGAACTTCGGTGTCTCCATATCTTATATCGTGACCTGCAAGTAGCGAGTGTGCTGCTACAGTGGATTTATCTGTTTGTCCCAGCCGGCTATGTCGTTCGTGCTCCTTGAGGCGAGTGGCAATACTTCTTTTCGTTGTTCCAATATATACTTGGCCACAATCACACGGGATTTTATAAACCCCTGCCGCGGTATGAGGATGTCGCTTATCTTTAGCGGACCTAAACATGTCCTTAATTTTTCGTGTAGGCCTGTATATGGTCTTTATATCATGGGACTCGAGTAGCCTCCCTATTCTGTCCGTGACCTTTTTTATATATGGAAGAAAAGCTCTAGCCAGGGGCTGCTTGTCTCCAATTACCCTTGTAGTTGGACGTCTCGGATGGAGTGCTCGCTGGATATCTTTCTGGCTGTACCCATTCGCGCATAAGGCCTCGTTGAGGTGTTCAATTTCTTGTTGTAGGCACTGCTTATCACAAATTCTTTTAGCGCGGTCAGCCAGTGTTTTTATAACTCCGTATTTCTGTCGTGGGTGGTGGTTGGACGTCTTATGTAGATATCGGTCAGTATGGGTCGGCTTACGGTAAACTGTATGTCCCAAAGTTAGATCAGCGGTCTTCGTTACCATAACGTCGAGAAACGCGATTTTCTGTTCATTTTCTAACTCCATGGTAAACTGAATGTTCGAGTTCTGGCTGTTAAGATGTTGTAAAAACAGATTTAATTGATCTTTACCATGGCCCCATATTACAAAGGTATCGTCCACGTATCGTAGCCACACTTTAGGTTTCAAAGGAGCGGTCTCTAGTGCTATTTGTTCAAATTGTTCCATGAAGAAATTCGCGATCACTGGACTAAGGGGACTGCCCATGGCGACGCCATCAATTTGTTCATAGAAATCACCCTTCCACAGGAAATAGCTAGCGGTGAGGCAGTGGCGGAATAAGGCGGTGATATCATCAGGAAAAATCCGTGCGATGTACTCCAGGGCTACCTTTATAGGTACTTTCGTGAAAAGAGAGACCACGTCAAAACTTACTAGTAAGTCACCAGCTTCTAGTTGAATAGTTTTCAATTTTTCAATGAAATGGCCGGAATCTTTGACGAACGACTGTGTACCGCCGATATGTGGTTGAAGTAAGGTAGCTAAATGTTTGGCAATGCTATAAGTTGGTGATCCAATAGCACTCACGATAGGACGAAGAGGAACATTATCTTTGTGTATTTTAGGTAAACCATAAAGTCTTGGTGGTAAAGCTTCACTTCTGGTGGTTACCTTCTTTACGTTTTCAGGTAGCGAAGATACCTTGATCAGGCCGTTTGTTTCACGAAGAATCCGGTTGGTAGGATCTCTCAGTAGTTTGCGGTAGGTACCCGGGTCTAAAAGTTCCAAAACCTTGGCAGTGTAGTCGTTCATGTCCAAGATAACCGTTGCGTTCCCTTTGTCTGCAGGAAGAATGATTATGCTCTCGTCCATGTTGAGAGTCTTTATAGCCTTTCTCTCCTGAGGTGTGAGGTTACTCTGCGGTGCCGGTGCCTTCTTGATTATACGTGAGGCTTCATGACGAATTTCATCTGCTTGTTCAGATGGTAGCTCACGGATTGCCGCTTCAATATTGGCGACAATGTCTTCCACGGGAATCGAAGGAGGGGTTACTGCGTAATTTCCTCCTTTCGCTAGTATAGAGATTTCCCACTCTGACAGGGGGCGATTGGTCAGGTTAACAATTGTCCGTGAGATGTCCAGCGTAGGCGCAGGTACCGGCGCAGGTTGGTCTCTCTGTAACCGCTCAAACTTTTTCTTCTGCCGGATGCTAGACTGTTCAAATGTTGAACGCATAGAGTAGAAGGTGATGCGATCTACATTTTCCCAGTCCTGATATGAGAGTGTGCTGCTGATGCGGTAGTGCAGCTGTAAGAGTGCCTGATCTGTAGTAGCGAGCCCCTTACGTGCAAAGCTTATGCGTTCACGTAATAGCGAACGTTCAGTTCGATCATATATTCTATGGGCTCTAGCTGAGGTTAGTGGTCTCTTCATTTTAATAAACTTGGGAATCATACCTGTGTCTCGGCATCGAAGAAGAAACGCGAGTGATGACAGAAGTTGCGACTTTTTCTTCCTTAACCTCTCAAAGCGACGAACTAAGTGTGATATTTCCTCCCCGTAGAGGCGAATTAAGTAAAAATGTAGACTTTCACGACCGGCGTTGAAATAGGAATCTCCGTTTCGCGGGCTTATAGGTCGTGTTCCAAGGACATTTTGTCGTCCTGACGTTTCGCTGAATACTGCGTTCAGCATGTTCACAGGTTACATAAAGCGAGGTAAAACAAGTAAACAGAAGATATATAAATAGTCAACAACCCACACATAGAGGCTACCATAGCAACGGCGTACCACATAAAAGTAATGCATCAAGGACAGGGCTGCTCGTCTGTTGCATCTTCTCGTCTACGACGGTCAATAAGGGCAGGCTTGAGGGGATTAAGGACTGGAAGCCAAGCTCTGTTCACACGTTCTGCTTCCTCCTTAAGATTGAAGCTGTTAGTATGCTTCAGGATTTCAATACACAAAGATAATGTTCCTCTTCGTCCTATCGTGAGTGCTATTGGATCACCAACTTATAGCATTGCCAAACATTTAGCTACCTTACTTCAACCACATATCGGCGGTACACAGTCGTTCGTCAAAGATTCCGGCCATTTCATTGAAAAATTGAAAACTATTCAACTAGAAGCTGGTGACTTACTAGTAAGTTTTGACGTGGTCTCTCTTTTCACGAAAGTACCTATAAAGGTAGCCCTGGAGTACATCGCACGGATTTTTCCTGATGATATCACCGCCTTATTCCGCCACTGCCTCACCGCTAGCTATTTCCTGTGGAAGGGTGATTTCTATGAACAAATTGATGGCGTCGCCATGGGCAGTCCCCTTAGTCCAGTGATCGCGAATTTCTTCATGGAACAATTTGAACAAATAGCACTAGAGACCGCTCCTTTGAAACCTAAAGTGTGGCTACGATACGTGGACGATACCTTTGTAATATGGGGCCATGGTAAAGATCAATTAAATCTGTTTTTACAACATCTTAACAGCCAGAACTCGAACATTCAGTTTACCATGGAGTTAGAAAATGAACAGAAAATCGCGTTTCTCGACGTTATGGTAACGAAGACCGCTGATCTAACTTTGGGACATACAGTTTACCGTAAGCCGACCCATACTGACTACATAAGACGTCCAACCACCACCCACGACAGAAATACGGAGTTATAAAAACACTGGCTGACCGCGCTAAAAGAATTTGTGATAAGCAGTGCCTACAACAAGAAATTGAACACCTCAACGAGGCCTTATGCGCGAGATGGGTACAGCCAGAAAGATATCCAGCGAGCACTCCATCCGAGACGTCCAACTACAAGGGTAATTGGAGACAAGCAGCCCCTGGCTAGAGCTTTTCTTCATATATAAAAAAGGTCACGGACAGAATAGGGAGGCTACTCGAGTCCCATGATATAAAGACCATATACAGCCTACACGAAAAATTAAGGACATGTTTAGGTCCGCTAAAGATAAGCGACATCCTCATACCGCGGCAGGGGTTTATAAAATCCCGTGTGATTGTGGCCAAGTATATATTGGAACAACGAAAAGAAGTATTGCCACTCGCCTCAAGGGAGCACGAACGACATAGCCGGCTGGGACAAACAGATAAATCCACTGTAGCAGCACACTCGCTACTTGCAGGTCACGATATAAGATATGGAGACACCGAAGTTCTGTCCACCACGGTGTCTTATCATGCCAGGCTACAAAGGGAGGCCATTGAAATCCTGAAGCATACTAACAGCTTCAATCTTAAGGAGGAAGCAGAACGTGTGAACAGAGCTTGGCTTCCAGTCCTTAATCCCCTCAAGCCTGCCCTTATTGACCGTCGTAGACGAGAAGATGCAACAGACGAGCAGCCCTGTCCTTGATGCATTACTTTTATGTGGTACGCCCGTTGCTATGGTAGCCTCTATGTGTGGGTTGTTGACTATTTATATATCTTCTGTTTACTTGTTTTACCTCGCTTTATGTAACCTGTGAACATGCTGAACGCAGTATTCAGCGAAACGTCAGGACGACAAAATGTCCTTGGAACACGACCTATAAGCCCGCGAAACGGAGATTCCTATTTCAACGCCGGTCGTGAAAGTCTACATTTTTACTTAATTCGCCTCTACGGGGAGGAAATTATCACACTTAGTTCGTCGCTTTGAGAGGTTAAGGAAGAAAAAGTCGCAACTTCTGTCATCACTTCGCGTTTCTTCTTCGATGCCGAGACACAGGTATGATTCCCAAGTTTATTAAAATGAAGAGACCACTAACCTCAGCTAGAGCCCATAGAATATATGATCGAACTGAACGTTCGCTATTACGTGAACGCATAAGCTTTGCACGTAAGGGGCTCGCTACTACAGATCAGGCACTCTTACAGCTGCACTACCCGCATCAGCAGCACACTCTCATATCAGGACTGGGAAAATGTAGATCGCATCACCTTCTACTCTATGCGTTCAACATTTGAACAGTCTAGCATCCGGCAGAAGAAAAAGTTTGAGCGGTTTACAGAGAGACCAACCCGCGCCGGTACCTGCGCCTACCGCTGGGACATCTCACGGACAATTGTTAACCTGACCAATCGCCCCCCTGTCAGAGTGGGAAATCTCTATACTAGCGAAAGGAGTAAATTACGCAGTAACCCCTCCTTCGATTCCCGTGGAAGACATTGTCGCCAATATTGAAGCGGCAATCCGTGAGCTACCATCTGAACAAGCAGATGAAATTCGTCATGAAGCCTCACGTATAATCAAGAAGGCACCGGCACCCGCAGAGTAACCTCACACCTCAGGAGAGAAAGGGCTATAAAGACTCTCAACATGGACGAGAGCATAATCATTCTTCCTGCAGACAAAGGGAACGCAACGGTTATCTTGGACATGAACGACTACACTGCCAAGGTTTTGGAACTTTTAGACCCGGGTACCTACCGCAAACTACTGAGAGATCCTACCAACCGGATTCTTCGTGAAACAAAGCGGCCCTGATCAAGGTATCTTCGCTACCTGAAAACGTAAAGAAGGTAACCACCAGAAGTGAAGCTTTACCACCAAGACTTTATGGTTTACCTAAAATACACAAAGATAATGTTCCTCTTCGTCCTATCGTGAGTGCTATTGGATCACCAACTTATAGCATTGCCAAACATTTAGCTACCTTACTTCAACCACATATCGGCGGTACACAGTCGTTCGTCAAAGATTCCGGCCATTTCATTGAAAAATTGAAAACTATTCAACTAGAAGCTGGTGACTTACTAGTAAGTTTTGACGTGGTCTCTCTTTTCACGAAAGTACCTATAAAGGTAGCCCTGGAGTACATCGCACGGATTTTTCCTGATGATATCACCGCCTTATTCCGCCACTGCCTCACCGCTAGCTATTTCCTGTGGAAGGGTGATTTCTATGAACAAATTGATGGCGTCGCCATGGGCAGTCCCCTTAGTCCAGTGATCGCGAATTTCTTCATGGAACAATTTGAACAAATAGCACTAGAGACCGCTCCTTTGAAACCTAAAGTGTGGCTACGATACGTGGACGATACCTTTGTAATATGGGGCCATGGTAAAGATCAATTAAATCTGTTTTTACAACATCTTAACAGCCAGAACTCGAACATTCAGTTTACCATGGAGTTAGAAAATGAACAGAAAATCGCGTTTCTCGACGTTATGGTAACGAAGACCGCTGATCTAACTTTGGGACATACAGTTTACCGTAAGCCGACCCATACTGACCGATATCTACATAAGACGTCCAACCACCACCCACGACAGGAATACGGAGTTATAAAAACACTGGCTGACCGCGCTAAAAGAATTTGTGATAAGCAGTGCCTACAACAAGAAATTGAACACCTCAACGAGGCCTTATGCGCGAATGGGTACAGCCAGAAAGATATCCAGCGAGCACTCCACCCGAGACGTCCAACTACAAGGGTAATTGGAGACAAGCAGCCCCTGGCTAGAGCTTTTCTTCCATATATAAAAAAGGTCACGGACAGAATAGGGAGGCTACTCGAGTCCCATGATATAAAGACCATATACAGGCCTACACGAAAAATTAAGGACATGTTTAGGTCCGCTAAAGATAAGCGACATCCTCATACCGCGGCAGGGGTTTATAAAATCCCGTGTGATTGTGGCCAAGTATATATTGGAACAACGAAAAGAAGTATTGCCACTCGCCTCAAGGAGCACGAACGACATAGCCGGCTGGGACAAACAGATAAATCCACTGTAGCAGCACACTCGCTACTTGCAGGTCACGATATAAGATATGGAGACACCGAAGTTCTGTCCACCACGGTGTCTTATCATGCCAGGCTACAAAGGGAGGCCATTGAAATCCTGAAGCATACTAACAGCTTCAATCTTAAGGAGGAAGCAGAACGTGTGAACAGAGCTTGGCTTCCAGTCCTTAATCCCCTCAAGCCTGCCCTTATTGACCGTCGTAGACGAGAAGATGCAACAGACGAGCAGCCCTGTCCTTGATGCATTACTTTTATGTGGTACGCCGTTGCTATGGTAGCCTCTATGTGTGGGTTGTTGACTATTTATATATCTTCTGTTTACTTGTTTTACCTCGCTTTATGTAACCTGTGAACATGCTGAACGCAGTATTCAGCGAAACGTCAGGACGACAAAATGTCCTTGGAACACGACCTATAAGCCCGCGGAACGGAGATTCCTATAAGATCCATACTCCATCACGTAGTTTGAATTTGAGTTGTTAAACTTTACTTCCATAGTTCTTTTGTCATTTCTATGATGTCGATGTCCATACTTTCGCATTTGATTTTATTTCAGAAATAAATATATCTTCCCCTTAGTTCATTACATTTACCTTCAGCAGCCAAAATTAAAGAGATGCCATTACAAATTACATTTAAAAATAAAAAGATCCACAGCCCCATAATTATATGATTGAAAAGGTACACATCAAAACAAAGAAAATCAACATTACATGAAGTTTTAAAATTTATACATTAGGTTCGGTCTCCCTTTTGCCTGCAGACTTGCAGTACGATAGATGAGTCCGAAAGAATCTTTTCTTTAAAGAGTCTTTCAACAACACTCTTACAGGACTTAAAAATTACAAAATGTCATATGGACCTCGCTATCGTGCTTGTTGCTTCCCAGAGATTCGGTGACCCGGAGCTTTAGGCAAAAAATTCTTAATGTAAACAAGATCACCAATTTGAAACTTACACGGAGTACGTCCCAGATATTATCTCTCAGGAAGTTTTTCATGAGATATTTTAATAGCCTGTTGCGCCTCTTTTCATATTTGTTTAACCCGTCTGAGCAATAAAGGACAGAAGGTTAACGTGGATAGACCACCCAACAACCTTTAGGAATGACAAGATACATCGCTCTCCAGATCCAGAAATACAATAGCAAAATTTACAAAATCAATCAAAATAAGAATAAAGCAAGAGACAACACAATACGATACGAACTGGAACCTCGTACACACTCCATTCATACAGGCATATTCAAATTCAAAATTCCCCAATAAAAGTTTACCACCCACTAAAATAAAATTACAGTAATGCTCAAGTATGCAAATAGGAATCGCCAAAATATCATTACAAATTACAAACACACTTTGTATTCCCTGGCAGGGGCGCACCCAGACTTTTGGTTTGGAGGGGGCTTTCCTCAATAACATGATTTCAGCTATGGAAAGTGAATTTGTCCATTATTAGTCTTGTATGTAAATATGTATATATGAGACCATATGCATAAAAAGATATTCTATAAGATCAAACATACTGTAGAATGCTCTGTTAAAACCAATACAAAAGATGCTATTAGACTGGAGATTATTTAAACAAAATGTGCATTGGTTTTATACAAATTTTAGTTACAGTACCATTGAGCTAAGGTTATGCAAGTAATAAAAAGGAACAGCATGATTTTTATCAAGAATTAACTTTTGATCACGATCAGAGTGATAACGACTGGATTGCTCTGCTCACTATTATAACTATATATCCAGCTACCAGGATCGTCAGATTGATGTGTAACATCAATTATCTGCAATCATTTACTAAGTTTTGAGTTGTTTATACCAATAACTAGTACGGTATAGGTTTTAGGAAATTATTAATAACATTTTGATTTTGAATACGTAAATTTAATTGGAACTAAAAATTACATTTTAAAAGTTACGAGATGTAATTGTATACCATAGTGTTATGGATTGTAACAAATATTTTATGTACTGAACGAGAAAATATATAAGTTATTTAAATTTTCCTTAATAACTAACATTACAATAAAAAACTTGAACATTTCTAGAATTTCAAGTTGAATTTAATTACACAGACTGAATGCAAGTTTAAACAGATAGTTCAATACAAATCATGTATTAATGAATTAACATTAACATTGTTTGAATAAAGTGGAAACTCAAATTTCACAGAACAAAATCCAGCCGCCTAGCAGATTTCTTCAAAACGGAAACTACCTCTGTACTGGTGACTTCAATTTCTCGGTGAATATTCAGTGCTGCTAGTCCAGTCAGCCTGTCTGCACCCATGGTATTCCTAAGATATGTTTTCAGCCGACGTAGTGTAGAAAATGACCTCTCAGCAGTGCTTGTAGTCGCAGGGATGGTACACAAAATTCTCAACAATGTGTGGATATTAGGAAACAAGTCCTTGTCACATAGATTCAACACATCGATTGCGTTTTTAGGGATATTAGCGTAGGTCTTGAAGCTCTTGTGCCACAGTTCAAACTCAGCCATAAGCAGGCCTTTGTTGTTTCCTCCACTTTCAATTATGTCATTCTTATAAAAATTACACAGCTGTAAGAAATCAGGTTGCATTTTTTCTTGGAAGGTTTCTTTATGTGTATGTGATGCATTGGCTGATGGCAGTAAGCACTCAAAAACTCTTTAATAAGTCTTTATGCTTGATGAATCGAGATTCCAATGAAATAATGAAAGAGTCAATCCAAGGGATGAAAACAGATCTTTTATAGTATAATTCTGGAGTTTCTGCCGGTATGTTGCTTCTGTTCAGTTGTCTTCCAACTGTTCGAGGCATCGAAATTATTGAACCGCAGTTATTAGCAATTTTGGTAGCTTCTTCAAACAACGAGTGAAATTCTTGATCTGCATTTTTTCTTAGAGATTTTAAGCTTTCAATCACAGTTTCAGCGTTAGTAATTGCAGATGATAAATCTAAATCAGTTCCCTGAAGCTTTTGGCTTAGGTTTACTGTGTAACCAAGCAGTTTTTCTGATGCCATGAGAGAAATTATAAATTCATCCTGACTTAAGGAGTTTAGTAGTATTAGAGCTCCTGAAGAAGATTCCCTATCATTCCAGTTTTTAATCTCCTCTAACGCTACTTCAAGAGGTTGCAGCAGTTCTTTCATAACAAAAATAGCATCGTGCCTTTGTACCCATCTCGTTGGACAAAGCTGCAGTTTTTTCTTGTTGGTTTCAAGATTTACCTCAGATTCAATGCACTGTTTTAAAACTGCTTGTCTTTTAGGAGTGTTAAAAATATCCCACAACTTCTCCACTATTCCAAAGCAGTTCCTGATTGATACAACCTCAGACGCGGTCGACAATGCCAAGTTAAGGCTATGAGAAGCGCAATGCACGTATATTGCTGTGGGGTGAGCTTCTTGGATGCACGCTTGAGCCCCTTTAAACTTTGCACTCATGGCAGCCGCCCCATCGTACCCCTGGCCATGTAGGTTATTTATGTCTATATTACTGTCTTCAAGACCTTTAATCAATGTTTTTGCCAATACGCTACCCGTAGTAGAGGTTAGAGGCATGAACTTCAAAAATTGCTCACATATTTCATAACCATTTAAAGTATTTGGGGTTACATAACGTAAACACAAAGAAAACTGTTCAACAGTTGAAATATCAGATGTTTCATCTGCGAGAACACTAAAAAACTTAGCTTCTTTTACTTTACATGCTATTTTTTCAGTTATTATTTGGTTACAAGCATCGATGACTTGATTTTGAAAATTCCAACTTATATAGGTCGCATTTTTGCCACATGACCCAAAGTGATCTTTCAAATTGTTGTCACCTGCTTCAATTCTAGCTCTGAGCAAAGCTCTTAAGTTCCCCTCATTTTCAAATGGTTTGCTGTCGATTTGAAACTGACCATAATCTCTATGGCCCCTAAGGGCGATATTTTGCCTGCCACACAAAATAACAGTTTCTATTATTGGAATTATTCTTTTCACATTATTTTGGGCTTGGACGTCTTTTCCTTTATCAAGAGATTTGTCAATCGGTTTCATTCTGCAGTCCATAACTCTTTTAAAGTCAGCTGCGCTTACACATGAGTCTTTATGATACTGCGAGTTTGCATGTTTTTCAAACTTTTCTAGTGCTTTCTTCCAGTTACAAAAACCTTCTTCAACAAGTTGTCCAGTATGTTGAGCGTTACTCCTACCGACTTCTTTTTTTGAAAAGAAAAAGCATACAATGGACACAGTATGCAGAGTCTTCAATTCCAGAATACGAAAGCCAGGTATATTTCTTTAGCCATGGAAACGAAAATTTTCGTTGTTGGTTCCCATGCGATCTAAAAGGAAAGTTAAAGTTGCTCTGAGGAACCCATCTGTCATTCAAAACTTTGAACTTTTCATTGTCCGTCAACACATTGTTTTTAAATAAACCAATGTCCAAATCCATGTTATGTTTACTTACAACGGCCTTAGGCCTGCTCACATTTGCCTCTGAGCTCTCCTCTGACGAACAACTTGGCTGTTTTTCTATGCTTGCAGTCCTCGTTAACAGTTCCTTACTCGTTGAAGGATCGCCACATTCACTAACACTAACCGCATCATATTTATTGATTTTTAACGGTTTAAAATAGTTTTGGATGTTTGACTTTCTTTTGTCTCCCATTACGACTAGTCCAATTGGACACACTACGAACACCAATAGCCAATAGAAAATACAAACACAATAACAATCATCGAATCAACTTTTACAAACACCACTACTGACTTGACGCCTGACACAGAGCACAGCACAATACCTTGGAGAGAGAAATTTTCACCGCTGTCCCACGCGCATCTTGCTCCGAGCATAGTTACGACAACGGACGGAAATATCCGATCGTGTTGTGTTTACAATATATATTACTAGCGGACCCGTGCGAGAAATCTCGCATGTTCATAAACCACACTTTTCCCAATAGGTTTTGCAAATCGAACACTTCTTACAAAAATTGATATTTAAGAAATTCAGAATGCAATTTGTCACTGATTGAGTGTGCTGTAACACTCATTGGTTATTCGATATTTATGAAACCATACTATTTGTGTACTTATTCCTTTGATTTAGGCAACTGTTTCTGAAATCCATGCAAAATTATAAAGCAAAGACCTCAATGTTAAAATGACATGAAACGGGTGTCACAGCGACCATAATGTGAAGTAAACAGCAATTATGGAGCGTATTTTCATACATCAACAGTAGCTGCAAATCGCACACTTCGTACATTTTTTAAAGAAATTATTGATATTTATGGAATTAGAGTGCAATTCGTCATTGCTAATGTCTATTCTCTTTCATTTGAATGCTCATTTTCACAATCGGTCGCTTGTGAGCGCTGCAGGAGGGATATATACTAGGCCTACTGAAATAATATACACACATCAAAAAAAGTTTTGCATCACCTCGGTTCCCAGATCTCCGGCATATAGACGTTGACTGTGTATATTGTATCCGAGATACAGTCCCTTTGACTGTTCATAGATGTCACTAAAACTGCTCAAAGATGTAAACAACCATGCATGAGCAGGGCCTATTAGACGGAGGGGGTACGACAGCCGATCAGTTCCAGTCATTCCACCAGGACGAAGGTACGCTGCTCATGTTGTCTGTAGTTCTACCATGCCTAGAAGGTCAATACCGCAGTTCGATCGCGTCCGCATTGTTACTTTGTGTCAAGAAGGGCTCTCAACAAGGGAAGTTTCCAGGCGTCTCAGAGTGAACCAAAGCGATGTTGTTCGGACATGGAGGAGGTACAGAGATACAGGAACTGTCGATGACAGGCCTCGCTCAGGCCGCCCAAGGGCTACTACTGTAGTGGATGACCGCTACTTACGGATTGCCGCTCGGAGGAACCCTGACAGCAATGCCACCATGTTGAATAATGCGTTTCGTTCAGCCACAGGACGTCGTGTTTCAACTCAAACTGTGCGCAATAGGCTGCATGATGCGCAACTTCACTCCCGACGTCCATGGCGAGGTCCAGCTTTGCAACCCCGACACCATGCAGCGCGGTACAGATGGGCCCAACAACATGCTGAATGGACCCCACGGAATTGGCATCACGTTCTCTTCACCGATGAGTGTCGCATATGCCTTCAACCAGACAATCGTCGGAGACGTGTTTGGAGGCACCCTGGTCAGGCTGAACGTCTTAGACACACTGTCCAGCGAGTGCAGCAAGGTGGTGGTTCCCTGATGTTTTGGGGTGGCATTATGTGGGGCCGACGTACGCCACTGGTGGTCATGGAAGGCTCCGAAACGGCTTTACGATACCTGAATGACATCCTCCGACCCATAGTGCAACCATATCGGCAGAATATTGGAGAGGCATTTGTCTTCATGGACGACAATTCTCGACCTCATCGTGCACATCTTGTGAATGCGTTCCTTCAAGATAACGACATCGCTCGACTACAGTGGCCAGCATGTTCGCCAGACATGAACCCTATCGAACATGCCTGGGATATGTTGAAAAGGGCTGTTTATGGACGTCTTGACCCACCAACCACTCTGAGAGATTTACGCCGAATTGTCGTTGAGGAGTGGGACAATTTGGACCAACAGTGTCTTGATGAACTTGTGGATAGTATGCCACGGCGAATACAGGCATGCATCAATGCAAGAGGACGTGCTACTGGGTATTCGAGGTAGTGGTGTGTACTGCAATCTGGACCACAAATGCTGAAAGTCTAGCTGTATGATGGTACAACATGCAATGTGTGGGTCTCATGAGCAATAAAACGAGCTGAAATGTTGTTTGTGTTGATCTCTATTCCCTTTGTATTTAACGGTTCCGGAACTCTTGGAACCGAGGTGATGCAAAACTTTTTTTGATGTGTGTAGGCCTATATATGATTATCACTCAAGTGTTGCTTAAATATAGGCCTAACATAATTCTATTTTAAACAGTAGAAAATCGCAAAATGTTCCAACACTAAACATTCTGGAACCCGTTATGCAATCAATTTTCTTGAAAGATATCATAAATGTTTTTAAAGTGTTCCCAGGTTTGGGGGGGGGGGGCTTAAGCCCCCAAAGCCCCCCCCCCCCCCTGGGTGCGCCCCTGTGGAACATTACACGTTTTACGACACCAGACCTGTACGGAGTAGCAGAGCCAAAATAAAAAAGAAAAGAAATCCCCTGTACTTACCTTGCCCAAACAAAACGAATTCATCGTCCGGAGAACATAAATGGAATTGTACCAACCCCCCAAAATAATAACCTTACCTTCATGGTCACATCTCACATCCTGCAATCAGTTAAAATCGGGTAAGCCTGGCCAGACTTCGAACCAAGTAAGATGCCACATTCTGTCCTCGGCACGAACCAACCATTAGATACCACAGCGAAAAACCACTTGCACACTTGGCTTCGTCTCAAACGATTAAATCTACCGTACAGAATAATAATACAGCCTAACCTTAGCTCAATAATGCATAACCTCACTTGACACCACCCGCAACATAATTCACAACAAAAGTAAATTACCACTCGTACACACCGACTCATAGTTTTCACATGACAATATCCCAGAACGATCTCTTAGCAAACAGAAGATTTCCAAAACAGAGCATACATCAAGTTACATAAACAACCCAGATCCAAAATGCCCCTCCATTTTTTTAAACATATGATCCTGTTTTAAAATGAATCTCACTTGATCAGATTCCCCTGAATAGTCAATTACGCTTAAGTCTACAAAATTTTGCAGTATGACCTGAGTGCCCACATACAGTACACTTAAATGGTCTACAAACAGGTATAATCACTCTCGGCGCAGACAAATCAACATAATTATTCAGACTGGTAACATGACTGACACATGAGACGATACAAGGCTCAGAAGATAGAGATAACTTTCTTGAATATTATCCATGTAGAGAAAATTTTGCTTTACTGCACCGCACATTATGTCTAACATATTCAATACAATTCACACGCGAGCCTACATTATGCTGAAAACTAGCATCCCCACTAGAACTAACTCAACAGCTCATTCTCGGGCTATTATAAACAGCAGAAAAGCTAGAAGATGTTACGACAGAATTAGGTATATTAACAGATGATGTTGAAGCCTCCGTGGCTTAGGCGGCAGCACGCCGGCCTCTCACCGCTGGGTCCGTGGTTCAAATCCCGGTCACTCCATGTGAGATCTGTGCTGGACAAAACGGAGGCAGACAGGTTTTTCTCCGGGTACTCCGGTTTTCCCTGTCAAAATTTCATTCCAGCAACACTCTCCACTATCATTTCATTTCATCTGTCATTCATTTAATCATTGCCCCAGAGGAGTGCGTCAGGCCTCGGCAGCCGGCACATTTCATATCCTCGCCGCTAGATAGGGGCTTCATTCATTCCATTCCTGACCCGGTCGGAGACTGGAAGCAGGCTGTGGATTTTTCAATAATGCCACTATCAACATTAGGAATAATATTTTCTAAAACTTATGAACATCCTACATTCTCAGTACTCACATTAGCAACAAGGCCAGAACTAGTCGAAGTTACTACTTGGTTCTCCAAATTAATATCTCGAGCATTATCAAAAATATAGGAATCACACTCCTCGAGTTTCACTTTGCAATCAATAAAATTCTGAATATCATCACTCGAACGATGACCAGAAACAATTAACACATCATCAATACGGGTAAACAGATACTTTATCCGAGCGCACATCCTATCATATTGAGCATTACTAATGTCGTCCAAAAAGCAAAAACTAACTACATTTACAATTGCATCTACATGTGATACAGTCTGGAACTTACTAGATTGAAATGCATCATCATCATCAAGCATCCAACCCAGCATTCTCCTAAAGAATTGCCCGGGCCAAATCCTCACCCCCGGGTCTCTCCAAGTTACGAATAGAAAGTTCATATTTTACTTCCTCACTCGTCAAGAATTTGATAACAGGAATTGGACGAACCATTACATGAAAACAGAAATACAACACAAGAATTAGAAAAAATACACAAGTCACTCCTAACCTAAATAACGTTAAATTTCACGATTGATACAACCAAAGATAATTTGAGAAAACGATAACCGCGCGAATGCTACCGAAAAACTGTACCGGTACTAAGAAGACCGTAGTGTGAAAGAGGGCCCTAATCCCAGAACTGAGTTAATATCTAAACCAATCATATACTGTATTTATCCAAGAAATGAAAGCAACATCTTTTTAAACAAATATATTAAACAATAACAAGGATTATTACAAACATAAAGGACAGTAACACTTGGAGAAATACAATTAAATTAAGCCTGTAACAGACAAAGGGAAATAAAGAACAAGGGGAAGGAGACGTGCCCAAATCACCAAATTAAATCAATCACGCAAATGAAATAATAATAACGCCCAAAATACGTAAATAAAACAGCAAACGGAAACCTCGATACGAAGATAATCCGTAAAATAATTAACTTATTTGCTTAACAAATTAGATCCTTCATGCAATGACACGGGTCAGACACGTCTACCTCAGACAACATCAATCACAATACTCCAGATTATGAAAAAGGTTACCTTTTTATAATATGGCGACCGTCGCCAGGAAACGACAATAATAGGGAAACCAAAACCCTTACTAAGCGAAAGTTACGACCATCAGTAGGCCAAGATTAAATGGAAAATAAATAATTTAATAATTTTTATGAGAGCTGTGGATCGCACAATTTTTTTAGGTTATGAGATTTGGCATAGGTTAGGCATTTCGTAAGGCCTACAAGGGCTTGGCAGATTTTGTCCGATCTCAATCAAAAGACACAAAACGGCTCTCGGGTCGTGGCACAAGGCAAACACATAATTAATCCATAAAGGAAATCCAATACATAAAACAAGTAATTAATGATCAGGCACTGAAACCAAAGCAAAAGATACTCAAATAAATAAAAGGCCAAATTAGGTACTACAGAAATAAAACTCAAGGTTCCGTACCATGTACAATTAAACAAGTTGAGTAACAGAAATACTTAGTGCTGATCACAAGCCAATACATAGATATTGGGTCTCGGACTAATCTGCCAACCCAAAGCCCACTCACCGTACATCTTCAAACATATAAGACATTACCTTTGCTGCAGATTATAATTCACATTAAGAAATAAATTTCGCTTTAGTGTAATGAGTACAATACTAACTCTTCGGGGTTCCGATACGAGTAAAACTCGCCCCCGATATAGAACAATAAAAATTTTACATCTCTCATGCGAGATATTCCAAGATGGACTGTCGATGTTTTATTGTTTAAATTTTTGACCTTAATTCAGTGTTGATTCGGAACTGCCAACACAACCTCAGACTAGGCCAAAACTTGACTATTAGAAAGTCACAATTATAATTGCTTAACAGTTGTCGGCACTTGCAAAATGGCCTGTGATTGGATCCACAGCAATAGCCAATCACCTTTTGACAGAATCTTGATCTCATTGGCCACAGCTGATAATATTAGAAAGATTTGTGGGAAATACATGAAGAAATGAAACTTATTGATGTAGGTTGGATTTCTAGGTTAAGTTCATGTACAGGGGCAAGTTGTAGAAGCATCAGGCATTGTAACGTGAAAATCACGGTACAAGAAGCGTCAACATTGAGGTCACTTCGACAGTGAAATCAGGAGCTCCCAATGCAGCGGTCACGGACGGGATGGTAGGAGGTTGTGCGTCCCTAACTTCAAAGGATTTTGCTGTTATCATCGCTGGAGCACTCGACGTGTACAGAAACGAGAGTAAAAATGTAATCAAAGATTTAAAGGGTACATTGGCATCCATGCATAACACAAATATCATTATTGTAAACATTCCGCAGAGATATGACTTAATTCCCAAATCATTTGTAAATGTAGAAATAGAGGCTACAAATGGAAAAATTCATAAAATTTCGAAGAGTTTTCCAAATGTCCAAATTATAGATGTAAGTCAAGAATTAGATAGGAAGTTCCACACTCGGCATTGCCTACACTTAAATAGTTTAGGAAAAGAGTATCTTAGTGATGAAATCTGCAAAATTGTAAATTCAAATGATAAGAATAGTTCAACAGTAATATCTTTAGAGTGGAAGCAGGAAATCTGGTAAAAGAAGCCAAACGGGAGGTTTGGCATTCAGATGAGTATCTTTTTATGCCAAATTTAACTGAGTGCAACAATGGTATATCGGATTTGTCTAGCAACAATAATAATGACAATTATGATAATAATAATGTAAATAAATCACCAATACAAGCTTGCAAAAGTAACAAATTTAAAATTTACCGCCAGAATGTTCAGTCTCCCTATAATAAAATTGATTACATAAATCTAATGCTTAAAAATGAACTTAAAGACATCTCAGCACTATGTACATATGTATTTCAGAACATTGGCTGAAAGAGGAACAACTCGAATTAATTCAATTCCCAGGGTTTATACTAGCTAGTAAATACTCTAGATCTAATATTAGCCATGGTGGTACTTGTATCTTCTTAAGAAATAATTTAGATCATGAACAGTTAACAGCTTATGATTTTCTAACAGGATGGAACAGGATTTGAATTCTCTGCCGTAAAGATACAGAAATTTAAGTTAATAATTGTATGCGTATACTGTTCTCCGTAAGGAAATTTTCGTTTATTTATAGACAAATTAGAATTGTTACTCAATAACATGTGCAAAGTAAATTTCGATATAATAATTTGTGGGGATGTAAATGTGGATTTCTTAAAATGTGATAGAAATTGTGAATTATTAACACAGTTACTAATTTCCTATGGACTGAAACCTACAGTAAATACCCCAACAAGAATAACAAAATTTAGTAAAACCACTCCTGATCAAATTTTTATAAATACAGATAAATATCACCATTCAATAGAAGTCTATTGTCCGGGTTTTAGTGACCACCACTGAGCTTTGAAGTTCCCGAAACAATTAATAAAGATGATAATGGAATAAAATCAAAGTGCAGGTCATTCACTGAAACAAATGTTACATATATCAATGACTTATTAAATAAGGAAACATGGTCAGAAATGTATAAACTAGAAAATGTAAATGATACATTTAATGCATTTAACAGTATCCTAAAACACTATTTTGAAACAGCATTCCCCTTTAAACAATGAACTATTCAAAATAACAAAACTAGCAATTGGATAACAACAGGGATTAGAAATTCATATCAATGAAAGAAATTTCTACACAAATTA
Organism: Meconema thalassinum; assembly: GCA_946902985.2. NCBI lineage: Eukaryota > Metazoa > Arthropoda > Insecta > Orthoptera > Tettigoniidae > Meconema > Meconema thalassinum. The sequence goes on from OX336388.2 coordinate 1,075,211,769, forward strand.
TATAAACAATACCAAACAACACCTGAATTCAATGTATACTACAAAAAATACACTAGCATAATAAATAAGGTAATAAGACTAGCAACGAAAATGCATAATGATAATTTTATTTCCCAACCATTTAATAAAAACAGGGCTATGTGGTCTGTGATAAAGAAAGAAACTGGAAAATCTGCTAAAATACAAAGGAACATTATACTGAACTGCAATAATAAAGTGATTAATAATCCAGAGGAAATAAAAACACTTTTAATGACTATTTTCTGGAAATTCCACAAAAAATATTAAATAAATCACAGGTAAATACACTAAATTGTAATAATACATAATATATGCAGTGATTCTTTATTTATAAATCATGTCACAAGAGAAGAGGTATGAATGGTTATAAAAGAGCTAAAAAATAAATTCTGTGCTGGTATTGATGGCATCTCTGATGCAATTTTAAAGAAATATGCAGACAATATAATAAATCCACTTGCGCACTTAATAAACAGTTCAATTCGCTCAGGAACCTACCCGGATATTAAGAAGTTATCAAAAGTAATTCATGTGCACAAAAACGGTTCAAAATATGAATTAGTTAACTATCGTCCTATTACCTTACCAACTGGTATTGCAAAAATTGTGGAAAAAATCATGTATAAGATACTGATAAGTTTTATAGAAAAATATGAAATACTATCAAACTCACAACATGGAAAGATCTACACAGACAGCAATTTATGAATGTATTAATAGTATACTGAAATTAATTGACAATAAGGAACATGTAAGTGGCTTATTCTTGGATTTATCGAAAGCATTTGATGTTGTTGACCATAAAATCCTCCTTAAAAACTAAATCAATATGGTATTAGAAGTCTAGCTAATAAATGGATAGAGTCTTACTTAACAAGGCGTAAACAAATAATAAACTTGAGACACAAGGATGATGGAACCAAATTACTTAATGAAACATTGTCCAATGAAGGAATTATTAAATTTGGAGTACCCCCAGGGATCGGTTTTCGGCCCACTACTCTTTCTTCTATACAGGGCGAACAAAAATGACGAACTTGGAGGTCGGCATGCGGTTCCTCGTCGAAATTCACGTCAAAAGTTTATGTTGCAAAACCTAGTCCCGCCAATAGGTTTAACAGAAATGCGTGTTAAGAAACGAGGCTCTGGCAACGCTGTAACTGCATGCAGCGTGGCCGAAAGCAGGTCTCAGGAACTTTGCGCTCTGCGGGAGCTTTCTCTGTACGTTCCGATGCACTGCAGGATGTGACAGTGTTGCCAGCTTCTCGTTTTCATACTTGGGTTTTCAAACAGCACCCGATCCGATTTTGCTATTGAAACTTTTGTCTTGCAATTGGATGAGGAATCGCATGCCGACCTCCAAGTGCGGCATTTTTGTTCACCCTGTATATCACTGATATAACACAGAACGTTCGTTCTCATAAGGAAATTTTGTTTGCGGACGATACAACACTCGTAATAAAAGATGAAACTAAGCAGGTCTTACAGCAGTCTGCTGACTTCATTACAGAAGAGTTAACCAAATGGTCACAAGATAATCGCCTCATACTAAACTATAAAAAAAAAACAGTATCCGTGCCAGGTGCAGCTTCCACGGGGGAAGAGCTCTGAACTGAGTAAGGGCTTTTCTGTACTCTGTGGAAGACGGATCGGGGCGGGGAAGTCCCCAACCTCGACACGGCGCGTCCCAATGGCTGACAGGGGCTCTTGTTGCGAGTGGTGCTTGCACCCGCGGATCAACTGAGGACATGATCCAGTGGCAGCAGCTATATCATTATTGTTGATACAAGACCAATCTGTCGACCTTGTATCAGCAAACAGCTGCATCATATCATGGCATCCTTGGATGTTGGGATGTGATGTGGTTACTGCGCATTGAGGAAGGCAACGGGAAACCACCTCAATTATTTTTCAAAAAGGATAATCTTCATGGCTGAAAACTCAATTACATTGGCCCTTAGTCCCGGGCAGACCTTACGTGGTCAGAGGGTGCGAAGAATCTCCCGGTCAGTTCTGAAGATAGGAACGTGGAATGTACGGAGTATGTTTGAAGCAGGATTGATTCACAATACAATTCATGAGATGAAGAGGATGAATGTGTCCATAATGGGTATAAGTGAGATGAGATGGCCGGGGACAGGAGATTGTAATGAGGAGGATTGTATTTTATATTACAGTGGTAATAATGATGCCAGGTATTTGCATGGTTTGGGTTTTATAGTGGACAAAAGTTTGCAGTCCGCTGTTATCAGTTGTATACCATTCTCCAGTAGAATAATGATGTTAAAGTTACGTGGTAAACCTTTCCACATTAATCTCATTCAAGTGTATGCCCCTACTAGTGACAAAGGCGATGAAGATGCTGAGGAATTCTATGCTCAAATTCAGACCAAAGAACATGATGTAACCCTTGTTATGGGAGATTTTAATGCAGAGGTTGGGAAATGTTCTGAAGAACACATTGTGGGCCAGTGGGGTCTCGGACAAAGAAACAATAGAGGGGATCGTTTAGTGCAGTTTTGTAGAGAGGAGAACTTTGTCGTTGCTAATACTTGGTTTAAGCTTCTTGCCAGGAGACTTTATACGTGGAAGCACCTGCTGATAGTCCAGACAACATAATAAGAAATCAAATTGATTTCATTCTAATTAAAAACAGATTTAGAAACAGCGTGATTTTTGCAAAAACCTATCCAGGAGCAGATGTTCCTTCTGACCACAATCCACTCATTAGCCAAATCTGTGTCCGGCTTAACAAGATTCCGATAAAAACAACACAAAAGAAATAAGATACTAATGCCCTTCGGGAAATAAATACAAGGTCACAGGTGTCTGCTGCTCTTGCCTAGATCTTAAGACGTTGAATTCAAATGACATGAGGGGCGTGGTGGCTCAGCGGTCTAGCTGTATGCCTCTCACCAAGGCGGTCCGGGTTCGATTCCCGGTCAATGCATGTGAGATTTTCGAATTGAAATGCCATGTCCTGTGGTTCGGATTCCACGTAAAAAGGAGGTCCCGTGGCTCATAATCACAAGATTCACGGTCACGTAAAACTACAATCTTCCTTTCAAATGACATGAAGCCGTTGGAACTTTGGGACAATTTTAAAACCTCATTGAAGAGGGTTGGAGATCATTTTCTTAGGAATAAGAGACAACATAAAAAGGAAGGCATGGATGACGTATGAAATATTGAATCTAATGTATAAACGAAGAGAAGTCAAAGGAAGAGATAATGAAGAATATTGGTAGATTCATAGATTGATAAAGAATAAGATCAGACAAGCCAAGGAAGCTTGGATGTCAGATAGGTGCAAAGAAAATGAAGAACTAAATAGTAAATATGATATTTTCCAGGCCCATAAGAAAATCAAAGAAGTTTCAGGTAGACACAGGAAAAGAAACACAGTCAACTTAGTTGATAGTCAAGGTAACACGGTATTTGAAGTTGAAGAAAAATTACAGGTTTGGAAGAACTATATACAATAGCTTTTTAATGATGATCATCGTCCTTCCCGACCCGAAATTCCTTCAGTTGTTGGACCCATGATCACCATGGATGAAGTGAAATATGCGATTAGGATAGCGAAAAATGGTAAGGCTCCTGGTCAAGATGACATTCCAGTGGAATTATTGAAGATCTTTGATGATGATAGCATTGTGACGCTCACTACTTTATATAACAAGATATACAACACGGGCATATTACTAGAAGACTGGCTCTTGTCTACATTTATTGCTCTTCCGAAGAAACCGATGGCTAAGTCATGTAGTGACTTTAGGACAATCAGTCTTATGAGTCATGTGCTCAAGATATTTCTCAAAGTTATCCATAATCGCATATACAGGAAATGCGAGATGAATATCAGTGACACGCAGTTTGGGTTCCGCAACGGTTTAGGAACTCGTGAGACATTATTTGCGCTTCAAGTTCTTTTCCAGAGATGCCGTGAGGTAAATCAGGATGTATGCATGTTTTCTGGACTATGCAAAAGCCTTTGACCGTTGTCAGCATGATAAGTTGTATAATGCACTAAAGAAATCAGGAATAAGTTAGATGAGAAAGACATTCGGATCATCATTAATTTATACTGGGGTGGCGTAGTCGGTAGCATGCTGAACTGCTATGCCCAAGATAGCGGGTTCAAACCCGGCCGAAGTCGGCGGATTTTTTAAGAGCGTTAAAAATCCTTCAGTATGCCTTCCTTCGGAGGGGAAGTAAAGCCGGCGGTCCCATGTCATAGATTTATGGCATGTAAAAGATCCTTTCACAGACTAAACTTGTGTAAAGCAAAATTTGTTAGGTTAGATTTCGTCAGAACGCTCTATCCAAGTTCCAACGTTCACCACTAGGTATCATTGATATCTGGTGGCGAAAGTTGGAACTACTTGAAATTGAACGGAACTTGTAGCTCACCCTTTAGGGTATCCGCTGGAAGCTGCTACAGATTCAGGCGAGCCGAACATGTCCTCGGACACTCCCGGCACTAAAATCCATACGATAAATAAATAAATAAATAAATAAATAAATAAATAAATAAATAAATAAATAAATAAATAAATAAATAAATAAATATACTGGGGTTAAAAGGCTAGTATCAGAATAGGGATGTAGCCTGAGAAAGTTCGCGCCAGATAGCGCCCGTGTAGTACTGGGTAAGCGCAAGGCGATCGTCCTATGTTTCCCCCAGTCAGCTGCGAGGAATGTATGGATTGTGACCGAGTTTTCTAAGCTAAAGTAAATTATATCTTCTCTAATATTACTCCAAGACTATATTAATTAATTTTGCAGGTATATCCTCTAATATATTATGGACGATTTTCAGCGTTTAAGCGTTAAACAGCTGCAAAATGAGCTACGGACTAGAGGTGCTAAAACTAGCGGGAGGAAGGAAGAATTAATAGGCTACAACGGTAATAACAAAATTCTAACACGCTTTATTATTCAAATAATGAATAGGAGTCAGAATTCTTGAGTATTGTAGGCCTATATTGATAAATATATCCCCATAAGACTTAAATCATTAATAGGGATTTAAAATGCACTTGCTTATAGACTAAGATTCATGTCTTTTTTTTTTTTTGGTTCATAGCTTACATGAAACTGTCATGTTTTAAGGTGTAAACATTATCAAAGAAAGTTAATACCGGTATTGTATACCTCAAAATTCATCGCAACGTTTGGTGCTTATGTAATTATGTCAATTTCTCAATACGAATCGTTCCCGTACCCCTTCGAAACGACTTAGGGGTACAATATTTGAAAAGTTTGAGAATCCCTGTTTTAGGGCCACGAACTGTTTACATTCATCTGACTAACTTATGACTCAAGAATGTAGAAGTCAGTCACTACCGGTACCACATTCTCCGTCGGGCAGATGGAAGTTGACGATTAATTCTGATTTCAAGAAACCAACCATAATACGTTTGTGACTGTTAATGTTGTGAAATGTATTCTTGAAGTATTTGTCCGAGTATTGATGCCTTTGAAAATGGGAGTTACAAAATATGTTACATTCACTTCTTCCTGTATATTGACGATCTCTTCCTGTGCCGTACTTCAAGGGATATAATTTCTGCAGATTTCGATATTGTAGGCTTATCGTGGTAATCCGGCAATTTTCTTGTGTATGGCCTCTTCCTTACTTTTGTTGTGTTCGTGGTCCACGGAAAAAGCGATGGAACAGCGCCCGGTTTTAATCTTGCTGTCTTACCTTCAAATACAAACGCATAAATTCAGTGGTTGTTATCGACATGTCTAATCAGTTTATAGGTAGGAATTATTTCCCTTTGTAAATCACACTTGCCCAACTCAGTTTTCGTAAAGTCATCGAGTTGAAAATGATGGGAACACACTTTAATATTTTCGGTCAGATTTTCTTCACCGAAATGTTTCCTTCTAATAGCATGTAACCATTTCTTCCTCATTTCTTTATTTTGTTAAAATTGGTGAAACGATAACGGGCTTCCTTGATTTTTGCAAAGAGGAACACTGCAATAGCTCGGCATAGTCACAAAAATAGCAATTTAAACGACTTGAATTCGTGGATATTAGCGGCATGAGAACACAGGAGACAAATGAAGAGCGCCTTGCGCTTACCCAGTACAACAGCAGTGCGCTCTATCGGTGCTAGTTCTATACATCCCTATTGATGGACATATATCGAGCTGGTATTCAAAAAGGTAGATTCGATTTAAGATTAGATTTTTATTCAATCCATTTGATCAATTACATGTATACAATAAATTTTTTCACATTGGTCGAGTAGGCTGTGACTAGACAATGTTCACGAGGTTCGTGCTGCCGTAGTTACATCTCATTTGGAGAGGTTTTTGGATATCACATTGGAGTGCGAATCGTATATCAAAGTATTCTAGATACCTACAACACTTTTGTAAGTATTATTCCTAACATTTGTGAACCTTACCGTACGTGAAGTGGAAAATACACAACCTAAAACTCTGTTCTGAACATCCAAACATGGCCGCCACCTCTGTTGATAGAGGTCGGCGTCTCTTAACGAACACAACGAATGATAAAACTTCTGACGTATCAACCCACCAAGTACCAAATCAACCAAAGAATTATTATAATACTGTAAATAACCCTGATTGTAACAACAGTACATCTGGCACCCAAATGACAACTACAATAACTACCGGTACCGTACCAAAGAAACAAATCCAAGGTCAAGCTATTCTGCTATAGCTCAATATCTCCCCTCCAAAGAACAAGCTATCGTAATTGAATCTCAAGATGGAATCAGTATCAAAGATTGTGTGCCAGCTGTAGGAAAACTCACTAGCCCTAGCAACACTCGTTTTGTTTCACGAATATCGAATGGACGAATATGCATTTTTCTTTCTAGCAAGAAAGTTGTTGAAGAGTTAATATTAGCAAACCCCAAGATCTTAATAAACAATGTATCTTTGGAAATACGACCACTCTTAACAAAAAACATGCGTATTATATTATCAAACGTTTGTCCTGTAATACCCAACTATGTAATTGAAGAGGAATTGTTAAACATTGGTATGAAAATCATGTCTAAAATTACCCCTATCAGAGCAGGCTTATCCATCCCAGGTTTCTCTCATATTTTGAGCTTTCGAAGACAAATGTACATCCAAAATGAAGACTTCGATAAACTCCCTGCATCTCTCCAAATTGAATACGATGGCACTAACTACTGGATTTACCTATCATCCGACTCACCACCTGCTTTATTTGTAAACCTGAGGGACATTTGGCTAAAGACTGACCTACTAACAACTCAGTTCCAAATGATCAACCAACCTCTCAGCACGACATTCATGAAATTGACAAACCTAAACTCTCCAATTTTCCTAAACTACAAGAGAAACCACAAACAACAGAGATAAACCCCAAAAATGCAACCAGTACCGGTAATTCCGACCTTCCTCCAACAAATTCACATGATGAAACTTCATCAGCTATCATAAACTTAACTCAAAACTAAGATTGTAATGGTATTTCTCTCTCCGAAATTCCAATAGAAAGAACAGTGCCTGTACATAGTGAAACATTTCCTGCCTCAACAACTGGACATTTACCTGGATTTAAAAGACCAATGTCACTCGCCAGCAGTGAAAGAAATGACCAAAATATTTCTAATAGCAACAGACCCAAAATCGACTCTTCTGAACAAATTGAGAATTACAAGGTAAATCACACTTCTAAGAAACCCAAGAAAGAACCACAAAAACCAACAATCAGCGATATGCTCCTTCCTGTAAAACAGGTTTTGGAAGCTGGTCCATCACTAGCTCCTCTCAGTTACACACAACTCCAATCTTTTCTCGAAAATTCCCAAGGTGTCAAGGACGTGGTGGCAATTGCTTTCAATTACACCCAAGACATAGAAGGACTCGCTAAAGCCCTACAGAAAATATATCCCTACTACACCTATAAAAGCATTAAAAACAGAAGCTCTCGGATAGTGAAGAAATTACTGGTTCGTCAACCAAAGCGAAGACCAAATGGATAACAATGTAACTCTAGACTACTCAAGCGATGACGTCTCTCCCTATATAATAATGGAAATGGATCTTTTGCTATTCCTTATCCTACTTATGGCAACAACACTACTCCAATGGAATATCAACAGCTATCGATCCCAGTTAGAATTCCTACAACTCCTAATAAATAAACACCAACCACCAATTATCTGTCTCCAAGAGACCAACTTTCGGAACGATTTTGCTGCTAATCTAAGACTTTACAATGTGTATCATAAAAACAGAACTAATGCAAGTCATGCACGTGGAGGAGTAGCTACCAATGTCAAAAACAATATATACCTTAAAGAAATTTCTTTAAACTCCAATTTGGAAGCTGTAGCCGTCTCATTGCATCTACCTCCCTCTCTGTGTATCTGCAATATTTATGTACCAAACAGTTATCTATTTCTCGGAGATGATCTTATCCGTCAGCTACCTAAACCATTCATTCTAGTAGGCGACTTCAACAGCCATAACACGTTATGGGGCAGTCGTCACACCGATGCAAGAGGGAAGGAGGTAGAAAAGATACTAGATGAATTTGACCTAATTCTAATGAATTCAACTGCTCCAACTCGTTTCGATATTGCTCATGGAACCTATAGTAGCATATACCTAACTATCTGCACTCCGGAGATAGCAACTGGTTTTGACTGGTCTGTCTATTCGACGCTCCAAGGAAATAGTGACCACTTCCCCATACTGATCAATAACGACAACGCTTCAATCAACGCCCCGATACCCCAAACCCTTAAATGGAACTTAAATAAAGCAAATTGGACGCAGTTCAATCATATAGTCAACAACCATTTAATTGGCCTAAACCATCCACATGACTTCCCTTCCAAACACAGCAATGATATTGTTCAAGATTTTGCAGAAGCAATAGTTAAATCTGCAAACCTTAGTGTTCCGAAAATAAAGATAAACCCGTGTAAGAAGACAGTACCTTGATGGAACGACGCATGTAAGGAAGCCCTAAAGAATAAAAACCATGCTTTCTATGTCTTTAAGATAAAACCAACTCCTGAAAATAAAGCCCAATTTCAGAAATGTAGAGCAATCGCCCGAAAAGAAATTAAAGATAGCAAAGAGAACTCGTGGCTGACATTTCTTTCCTCACTAAATTCTCAAACTCCACAAAAAGAACTATGGAATAAACTGAAACGTGTAAATGGTAAATATAACCAGTTCCACATCACTTCTCTCAGAAACCCGAATGATGGATCCTTTTTTAAGGAGCTCTCTTGATAAGGATTTAAATTTCAACATATACTTGTCACTACCATATCTTTTATTGTATAATTTCCTAATTTTCCGTTTTAGACTCCTGATTTCTCGTGTGTAATACTCAGGACCTAGGTTTTGTTTCAGTAATTTAAATGGAACAAATTTATCAATAGCGCTATTTAAAATTTTCAAAAAGTTAGTCCACAGGATATTAATGGGATTTCCTTCCGGTGCCCATTCTACAAATAGCTCATTCAAATACCCCTGAAATTTGCTCTGGCCCGCCCTGCGATAATGGAATATGATCTTTTTTGCTATATCAGAGTCTAATTTTGTAATGTCAACGTATCTAATATTTAATTCAACCCCAGAATGGTCACTAATTCCCGGTACTTTCAGAAAGTTAATATACAGCTCTACAGGCCTTACGAGATAAACATCTAAGGTATTATTGTCTCTAGAAGGGAAGTCAACTACCTGGGAAAATCCCCCCTCCCTTAAGAATTTGTTTGCAGCGCTCTGAGCTTGACCATAGCTAGTTGACTCACCAGACCAGTCTACTTTGGGGAGGTTTAAATATCCGGCAATTATTATGCTCCTTTTCATAACATTACCCGTACAAGTTTTATCATACAGTGTGACCCTGGAGGCCACTTAGGCTTTTGCCTGGTCATTCAGCCAATTTTGGAGAAACTTTCATTTTAACTGAATATTTAGTATTTGGATGATGGTTCGCTGCTAGGGGATCCGTTTGTCGTTCTGGATGCTTTTTCCTCGATTATTGCGAAATGTAAATCACTTGGTTTTGACATCAACCCCAGCAAATGTGAGTTGTTCTTCTTCGGTGCCAATAAAGATGAGATTTTTTCTCGTTTCAACGAGTTATCTCCAGGCATTGAAGTGGTACCGTCTCTAACTTTGCTGAAGGCTCCATTGAACCCTCCTTACCCAGAAAATTTGTTTCACATTGTTTACTTTCTCCTAAAAACTGTTTCCTTATTCCTAAGCTCATATATTTGCTTAGAAGTATTCCTCTATGGAGAATGGATGATATTGTGAAATGCACACATGAATCAACTCTTAATACAAATTTAAATAATAGATCATGGACAATAGCCTTACTCACTGTTCGCTACGGTGGAATCGAAATAAGGAAAATTGAAGATTTAATGCTTCCAGCTTTCATGTCATCGGTGAATAGTGTTTTCTCTCTCGTCCAGTCGATGTTCACAGCGTTGCCCAGATGGAGCCCATCACTTCCGAGTGAGGCGCGCCATGACGAGTGATGGGCTCCATCTCGGCAACGCTGTACAGCTTTCGCCGTATCGGCTAGCTGCGGAACCATGCCTTACTTTCGCGTGCAAATACAAACCGATATAGAATAAGTGAATTAATTTACGTATTTCACAGTCGTACAGCATAACCTTTTGATGTATAAGGATTACAACGCGACCAAGAACTACATTTTCCAACCACACCGAGCCGAGAAAAAGGTACCTTACAAAAATGATAACAACTTTCTTTTTAGACACACAGAATTTTGAAATTAATAAACCAGTTATGAAACATTCCAATGTATATTGTGTTAAAATTTGGATTCGCTCTGATAACGGGTTTTTGAGATAATAATTCTTAAATAAGACGCATGGTTGAAACACGCTTAAAAATGAGCACGTTTTGTGTTCCAACTGCGATAAAAAATATTAAAATATAAATTAAAAATTCAAAACCTTCATGAACTAACGTACAATAGAAGGAAAAGAATGATGATGTTATTCGATTTTATGTAGGCCTATTGGTTACTTCACAAACAGCCTTCAAACTCGAGTGCACATAATATTTTGGTCGACAAGCTTCATGGAGCTTGGAGGCTGTGATTCTGAGTTCATGCCAAGCTGGATCATTATGTTCTATTAGGCTGTGTTTCTATCTCTCAAAATTTTAATAATGGCACCCCGTCGTGTTCGTTAAGCCGCCATTTTGTTCGCTGTCACGGCCTAGGGTGGGGGCTTAACGAAGACAAGTGAATCAAAACTTTCTAAAATTTTTCCGAGCATGGTCTCCAAATCAAAAAGGCCCTGATTGGCTGAACACTTATTGGGTCCTTCCCGCCACACAGCCGCAATCAATTGCGCCATTAACCTCAATTTAACATAACCTAAGTTACTTAAATTAAAAATATTAATGTTGGTGAAGGGTGGGTGACTTGTGGATTAGATAAGCCATTTTTAGTGTTGCCTTCTATAGATTTGTGGGTGGCATTGTGTTTTTTTTGGCAATCTCGTCATCTTGTAGACATTAAGATAAATAGTTCTATTTCGGAGGCCTATCACTCAGTAGCGGTTTATCACAACAGTAGCCTACTATTACGAATAGCTGTACTTTATTAAGATTTTTCTGCACCTTCGCGAAATAGTGGCGGTGGTTTGAGATTATTTTTGACTACGGTACCATTATGGGGTTTTAATAGTTTTTCATAGAGCATTTTTGTTGTCTTGTAGGTATGATTGATTTGACATGTTAGGCCTGCATGTACAGGTTTTTTTCCGGTTTTGGGAATAATGCTTATTACCATTAAGTGCAACCGTGTTGACCGACTGAAAGATATTGAATATTTCGTTTACTAAGGCAACACTGAAATATGGGTTCCAACACGAAACGGACTTGGAACTTATGTTCGCTTAGCAAAATAATGATACATCAACAAGTCATCCTTGTAATCTCTGCAAATAATAAACATATTTCCCATACAATATAGGCCTATTCATGTTGAATGGTAGAAAGTTATCAACCTTTATTAAGGCAACACTGAAAAATGTTCATTTTGATCTAGCCTACTTACTCGGAGTCATCTGCATCAATGTCCCTAGAGGTTAAGTTTTTTTTAATGTTCCCTTTCCTACGGTCAAATAACACATGGATGTTCCCTATTTTTCTTAAGAGGATTCAATGATCTTATGCTGAACTAATTAAGAATAGGGCATGTACCCCAACCCCTTAAAATATGAAGTTGTCAGGGAAAAACATGTTCATAACCATCAGAAACTTGAGAACACTGAGATCAGGAGAATGTTGATCGACCATGGATGCAAGACCAGAAAGTCTTAAAGAGGAGTGTTTCATTTAGAGGCTTGGAACATCATGGCCGAGACCCCTGTGCTTGGGTGTGTGCTCAATCTGTTTGAAAACCCGTTGACAGATCATGAGTTAATCTGTGGCTGGAATCCACTCCGTCCTATGCTAAGCTGTGAGTACTGGGCACCATTAGTGTTCTGTGACTACTGTATCAATTTCTGAAAATTGTGTCATAGGCCTATGCATAGACAAGTCGCTGAGAATGTTCTCTGAATGGTGAATACCAGTAGGCTAGCCTACTTAGCTGCCTCCTTCACTAGCATTTCCAGGCACCTGGTTAGTTGTTATCAATAAATGATAAAAATGGTCCGGTTAGCTCAAACAATGCCAGCGTTTCGCCCCAGTGTGCCGTTGGGCTCGTCAGTTGGTACAGACACACCTACCAATACGCGTGGCTAGCACATACTGAGAAGGCCATGCAAGACACAAAATACAAGCAGTATTGACGTCACGAGGATGTGCTAGCCACGCGTATTGGTAGGTGTGTCTGTACCAACTGACGAGCCCAACGGCACACTGGGGCGAAACGCTGGCATTGTTTGAGCTAACCGGACCATTTTTATCATTTATTGATAATTCATCCGCTCAAATGGAAACTACATCATATTCCCTTCGGGAATATTCAAAACCTTATTTGGATTGCCAAGGTAAGGCTTTTGTCTTTATAAAAGGGAGTTTGAACTCCCGTAGCACATGCTCGTGACGTCAATACTGCTTGTATTTTGTGTCTTGCATGGCCTTCTCAGTATGTGCTAGCCACGCATATTGGTAGGTGTGTCTGTACCAACTGACGAGCCCAACGGCACACTGGGGCAAAACGCTGGCATTGTTTGAGCTAACCGGACCATTTTTTATCATTTATTGATAATTCATCCGCTCAAATGGAAACTACATCATATTCCCTTCGGGAATATTCAAAACCTTATTTGGATTGCCAAGGTAAGGCTTTTGTTTTTATAAAAAGGAGTTTGAACTCCCGTAGCACATTGGCATGCTCGTGACGTCAATACTGCTTGTATTTTGTGTCTTGCATGGCCTTCTCAGTATGTGCTAGCCACGCGTATTGGTAGGTGTGTCTGTACCAACTGACGAGCCCAATGGCACACTGGGGCGAAACGCTGGCATTGTTTGAGCTAACCGGACCATTTTTATCATTTATTGATAATTCATCCGCCCAAATGGAAACTACATCATATACCCTTCGGGAATATTCAAAACCTTATTTGGATTGCCAAGGTAAGGCTTTTGTTTTTATAAAAGGGAGTTTGAACTCCCGTAGCACATTGGCATGCTCGTGACGTCAATACTGCTTGTATTTTGTGTCTTGCATGGCCTTCTCAGTATGTGCTAGCCACGCGTATTGGTAGGTGTGTCTGTACCAACTGA